>JAGMUV010000010.1:0-710058 GCA_020744425.1 Dactylonectria macrodidyma | reverse complement strand
ATTCCCTTGGTGAAGGGAAAGCCTGTGAACGACGCGGAACTCATATTCCCTCGGAGGCATAATGTCCATGCTCTCTCTGTTGAGATCCTTTGTTTGAGGGATGAATGGCTATTTCGATCCATTGGTGGCTGGGACGTGGATGCCTTCCTGTCAATACCTTCCGCTGGTTAGCGCCAGTTTTCTTCTTCCTGAATTAATATAACATGCTCATTTCAACACTCTCAACCTCCCAAATTAGCGAACTTGCCAAGCGAAATTTAGCATGCAATCATTAGCATTCTCAACAGCTTCAGAATATTAGTTCTTTATATAACGAACAGGCATTTTAGCAGAATAATACCTAGTACAGTTAATAATTAACTTATAGCTAAGTAAGGTTCTTCCCCTTTGAAACCAGTGGCTATAGAGGTTACGATTACTTACATCTTAGAAGAGCGGCCTAGTTCACTAACAACATGCAAAAAGGAAAACAGCGAAGGGAGAGTAGCAGACTCTCCTCACGATTTTATATCAATTGCAGACTAAACCCACGCCCAGTACTACTCAATATACCCAAAGCAACATAATCATCACAGAGGACACGCAATTCATAAAATACTGCCGTAAAAGTTATAATATAGCAATTAAGGGCTCCTTCAATAGGAAGTCATAGGTTTGCATCCGTTATTAGGGGCCTGTCGCAAGACGACGAAGGGAAAAGGAGCATAAAGAGGAATAACTTCAATACTAGCAAGACAAGGCTACAAGAGCTCAAATCAGGGCTGAGAAAGGCGCTCGTCTGCAAAAGTTGGGCTAGCCCGAGTCTGAACTCGACGATATGGCAACTGAAAGCTCGATGTCAAAGGCTTCGGTGCCAGGCATCAGTAGTCTTTGGACAGGACGTTGGTGATGTTTGGGGCGTATATTCCCATTAAACCCACTTGCCTTGAGTTAGCGTAGTCCATGACGGAACAGTTAAACATCCGGTACATGCGAGCACAGCAAGGTTGGCTTTGATGCGGCTGGGATGTGGATGCTATGTATAGTTAGACTGTTTGTGCTCCTCTGCACATAACTCAGACCTTTCAACATCACCAACTACACACCTACATTATGCTACACACCTACATTATGTCTTCCCTATCTCGATACTCCTCTCGGTGGAAGACCATCGGAACCTCGATAACCTTAAGTCTTGGGATGGCTACTACGGGATTTGGGAAGACGGAATGATCTACCTGGATCATCGTCGCAGACCAAGGTGCAAATCTGATTTTCTCAACATCACGCTGCACAACGACGGCTTGGATGGACCTTGGTACGCTGGCTGGAGTAGGTGGAGCTGTGGCAGACCCTCCCGACCCTGGGACATCTGGAGTAGGCGCTGAGGTTCCTTCAGCCACAGGGAGGGGCAGAGACAAGGCTTCCGGCTCGGAATCCATGGCTATGAATAGCGGTACAATGTTTACTAGCTGATGAAGACTCAGATTGAAGACGTTTGATGCTTAAAAATAAAGGGATGGGATCACGAAACGCGGCTAAACTGCATTGCCACTCAACGCGGGGTCTGTGCCGTAAGGCTAAGCCAGCGCCTCTGCGCAGTGTCTCAAACCCCAAAAGGCAACCCGCCACCTAATTAATATATAAACGCGCATGCTACTACGTAGGCTTTGCAAGACAGTGCTTGTCAGCCTCGTTGCTTCATAAGACGAGTGTTTGTGTCGGGCTCTTTCTTGAACAAGGCAAGTGCCTTACTTCTTCTCAGGCTAGGCCCGAAAGGCATTAGCGGACCGGTCTCCTGTTCCTCAGATCATACAGCTCGGGCCATTTTCACCCACGACCAGCCACAGTTAGCCACAAACTCGCTGAACCGGGCACATCTTATGTGACCAGCCCTGTAAGACTGGGCACATTTAGTGTCAGAACCTATGTATGGGCACGAAAAATGCGCCCACACCTAGACTTTGACACAGCAATTAGCCCATATCTGCAACACTCCGCGCAATGGCAATTACAAGTACCGAAGCTCGTAGTAACTGGCCCGTCTGACGAGTCAGCATTGCAGTCATGCTCAGCGTGCATAATTAAATTCATCATATAGGTATCTATCCAGTATCTAGATGTTCATTCTCCTTGCTCTACCTAGGTCATGTCCTCCCCCAGTGCATCCCCACTATCTAATACCCTCCGTCTCATCGCGCGTAGTCGCTTCACCTGGCTGTCAACAGTGACCTTTTGCTTGGCAATCTGCGCCTGTAGCACTGCGTAGTACGGAACAGCACGGCGAACGGCCCGTCTGCTCTCTGCCGTCTCAGCCTGGTGTCGGGCGCGCATGCGCAGCTCAGTGCGGATGTGAGCAAGGCGGCGTTGGCAGGCGGCGAGGGCGTCTTGGATGGCTTCGCGGGGCATGGCGGTGTCGTCAAGCTGGGCGAGGTGGTTCCAGTGGATGGATTCCTGGGAGACACGATGGAGGGACGCTGCCAGTTCATCAGCGTTTGTGTCTTTGTGGGGAGACTCTGAGGAAGCCGTTGCTGCTGCTTGGATGTGGCGGAAGATGGCAGAAGCATCGGCGACAGTCTGGGCATGTGCAGCGAGCGCCGTCTGCAGGCAGGTAGCACGAATGCAGGAACTGTCGAATGTGTGCGAGAGGGCGTCAAGATGGGCGGCACTGGCATCGACAAAGGATTGGAGAGAGGCGATGGCATTATCGCTTTGGCCAGCAATAGTAGGAGGGGGCAGGGTGGTAGCAGAGGTAAGAGCGAGGCGAGGATGAAGCCAGACTTTAGCAGTGGTGGCGTGTAGGTCATAGAGGGTGTGGGTATCGTCGTTATCGTCATTATCATTATCGCCATAGTTATCGTCGTCATCGTCGTCAGGGGAGAGGAGGGAGCAGAGCAAGTGCCGCCAGCAGGCCGCATCAACAGTTGCAGGCAGTCCCAGGCCGGCAACTAGATGGGCTGCCACGACGACCACATATAGGCCACAGTCAAAGTCGTTGTGCTGGACGGGCGCCAGGCGGTTCGTAACAGTGCAGGGCCGGTTCTGGGGGATGTCGTCCGGGAAGAGGCGGGCATACAGGCGGTTAACGATGCGGGCAGCCTCGCGCTGGTGGGCGGGCGTCGGGAGCGAGTCGTACAAGTCGACCACGGGAATAGCATCACCAGCAACCGGAGCACGGCGGTGGATGATGGCCAGGGCCCAATGGGCGTCGGCAGCCACAAAGACAGGTACAAGCAGCGTCTGGGCGGCCGAGTAGCCGTGTCCGGAGAGAGCCGGGGACAGAGCGGATGAGGATGAGTCGGAGGCGGCGACGAGTGGGTCAACAGTTGCGAACTGGCCCGGCGTCGGGGCCGTGAGCACCAAGAGGAGGCCGTGGACTGCCACGTCGGAGAGGCGCATGCCAGGTGCCAGGTCACCGCGCAGCTTAGAGGGTGGCAGCAGCAGGGTAGGGTGACGGGGTGTATGTGGATTCTGGCGAGGCGTTGTCGTGTTGTGGTTGTCATGGTTGCTATCATGTTCACCACCATCGTTCTCTTGGTGTTGGTGTTGGTCGTCACCATCATCATCCTGGTGTTGAGCTGCTTCTTGACGACAGGGCGAGTCCATAACAGCCGGCAGAGCCGGACTCGGACTCGGCGACGTGCCAGCACCGCCGTCAATCAACATGGCAAACGAGTCGTCTAAGGGCGAGCTGCTCCTCGTCAGGTCCAGACGGCTGCTGCCGTGCTTGTTACCACTGTCACTGTCGAGGCGACGGCGGATGTGCGAGATGTTAGCTTGACACCGACGCTTGGCGGGAATGGGCGTTAGGAAAGCCCTGTCGCGGCCATCAAGATGGTCGTAGACAAGGTCGTCGACATCGTCGTCGTCGTCATTGCCGCCGGCATAGTCGTACTCAAAGCCGTGGTCTGACATGTCGGCCTGGATCTGGAGGGGGCTGTCGGCAAAGCTGTCGGCGAAGCTGCGCTTGATGTGGGTGCGGTGGTCATCTTTTTGAAGCTGCTGGTCCGGTGCACCTGGATCAAAGCGACGGCCCATCTCGACGGGCGGCGAGACCGAGGACGAGGGACTGGCATCGCTGTTGCTGTCCTTGTCGATATCTTGACCATCAGCCTGCTTCTCCCGAGTCGCCGCTGCCATGGCTCGATCAATATCGCCCGGAACCCAAACCGCCTCTCTGCTCACACCCGTCCACCTCTTGAGCCCGCCTTGGCCGTGCTTGCCGCTTTGTTGACTCCCACCGCCGTCGACATCGTCGTTCTCCTCCCCCTCCTCCACCGCCCGATACCTTCGCTCGTGTTGGGCCGCCTCCAGAAACCGACGCGCCCGTACAAAGTCGGGTTCGCGCTCGGCCAGCTGACGCATCTTGGCAATCATGCTGCGCGACAGGTACGCCTTGTCAAAGAAGGTCTCGAGCTGCTCACGGCTCAGGCCCCACGCCTTGGCCGCCGCCAGCAAGCCAAAGTCAAGGCCGCGCCGGCCGTCGCGTGGCTTGAGATGGGGAGGGAGCGCCTTGGCTTTGCGCAGCGTCGCGATGATGGCGCGAACATGGGGTGGCAGCTCGGCTTCGACGTCGGCATAGGCGAGGCAGAGGGCGTGGAAGCGCTCAAGGATGTCGTGCGAGCCGGTTTCGGCGGCGTGGATGAAGTCGCTGACACGCTGCTGCCGGGTCGGGGGAGCATCTTCTTCGGCGGTGACAGCAGTGACTGCAGAGACGGGGTTGGCTAGGTCGGAACTGGACTTGGATTTGGACTTAGAGGTGGAGGCGGATGTAGATGGCTCGACAGCTGCTTGGACCTCAGCATCGGCGGTGGTTCCATCGTCGGCTTCAGCTTCAGGACGCTGATCTGGCAACGTCGTCACGGGCCCGCGCTTCTTCCGCGGCTCGCTTGGCGGCTCGTCTACCTCAGAAATCGTCTGCATCGCTATGACACGAGGGAGTGCAAATGAGGTTATACACACTGGCGTGTTAGCTAGGCGGGTCCACTACTGCAGAAGACCAACAAGGGGCCAACCGAGTACTTGCCAGCCATCTCAATTAGTCGCTAGGTACACGAGGCACAGAGAAATCAGTCGCAAAGTGGGCAGTGGAGTTGCGGCCGCGCATCAAGCCGAGAATTGGCTTCATCGTGTTTTGTTTGTTGGAGTTGAAGGTGAGGCTCACTGCCAGAACAAAAAGACGGCAACGTGTGTGGCTACATGGGTGGCTGCACTTGTGTTGCAGTGACGCATGAAAAGTAGTCGAGCCACAACCCAGAGCCACACCCACTGCCACACCAGAACCACAGCAGCCACAACCACAGCAGTCACACACCTTGGAACATCAGTAACAGGCTTAGGCTCGATAAAAATACAGCAAGAAAGATATTCCAAGACATATTTGAGGTTCACTGAGACGACTTGGCTCCTAAGAGTGACGTCCTTTCGATTATCTATTTTTCTTCTACGAGAATCCTAGTGGAGAGGCTACCCAGTATGATCGGTCAAGTTTGGCATTGCCAGGAATAGCACTTGCGACAAACAAAAGCCACGACAGAGCTACACGGCCTGTTTCAATTCAAACAGTAGATTATAAATGCAAAACTATCCTCATTTCGCTTAAAAAGAGCTTTCAAGAAGTCGGCGCTATGAAAAGGAAATAAATGAGTGGTTGAGATGGACATTCAGCATTGGCTAATCATATCGTCGTACTATAGGGTAGCACGTCGAACTAGGCGCTGTGGCAACCTAATAAGAGAGACATGGCGGAGGAGGTTGATGGAAATGATTAAAGGTTTTATGGCTCTTTCTTGCGCGTATATATTTGTCAAGTTAGAGATGTGTCAGATGCTCTCAATGACTGTGTTGTAGGCGGGGCGGTAGGAGGATGGGATAGACCAACTTGTTTGGTGTCGTGGCGACACATGACTACAGGTATTTGCTTTCTCCTTGCTTCGCTCTTCTTCTCATGCGTGATGAAGGAATACAAGTGGCCCTTCAATGCATTTCAAAGTCACTATGATCATTCTCAAAATATCTTCTCATTTGAGGCGATCAGAGCTTTGACCATGTCGCTTCGCGTCAGGTTGCGCAGCTACTACCTCAACACAAAGGAAGCGGGCGTCGCTCGCCGTAAACGCGCTTGCCTCACCGGTCACTCCGAGGAGACATACTGCGTGGTGTCTAAACTTTGTTAGCGACAAGACGTAATGAAAAGTGACATGGACTCTGGAATTTGTTGATGAAACGAACCGAGCGCAGTTGTGCGTCATCTTTAGTCGTGCTGGTGTTTGCTTGATCGTAGGCAGTGTGAGTCGGACTACCTCTTGCGTACGTACAAAAGATGCGTCTGTTCCTCATTGAGCCCGTCTGTCTCGGTGCCTCGCTTTTGTGAGCTGGTTATCACCCCTGCATGAGCAATGTAGGTCACAGTCTGGTAATGGTAGAATAGTAGATTCAATGTAACTAAGTGTGTTGATAGCTGGTGAGGCTATCTCTATGAAAGTGCTAAATGAATGTGCTTATATACTAAGGGTATTCCGTTGGATCACGGTTGGGAATCGTGATCCATCGGTGATTGGTTAGAATTTGGTGGGAGTGCGTGGTGTAGCCATCGTCACCTCCATGGTTCAGGTCATCAAAATCCACTCAAAATCCACTCAAAATCCACGCAGGATTCGGACCCGCCGACTTCGCCTCCAGAGGAAATGCCTAAGGTTGCTCGATGGCGCCTAATAGTTTGCTCCACTGACCCCCGCACTCTTTGACCCTCTGTGTGAAATAAATCACGCGAGCCTAGGTGATATACATCAGCCCACGGAGAGCATGTCGAGGAGCGGCTGATGCTCGAAGCGGTTCGGCTGATTACGATTGCGATACCGCTGAGGCTAGACTACACGAGCCTTCAGGATTTGAATCCAGTTGTTGCATGTGTGGCGAGGTTGTGTAAGACCCACCCACATGGAGGAGATACGGAGGAGCATTCCTTCTTCGTTCGAGCTAAAGACAATATCACCGCCCTAGCAGCTGTAGCGTTCAATATGTGGCTTATATTGGTCTAATTGACTATTGATTTCTCAGCTGACCTGGAAGGGGGCTCGAAGAGGCCTAGGCCTTTGACTGCCCTTCCGTGGCTGGCTGAAAGCATTCACTACGGCTTTTACGGAGAGGCATCAGAGAAACCAAGACATAGCTCATCTGGATCGTGTAGAAGTAATGCGTCTTTCAATGCTGTACAGAATTGCTTTTTGGAATCTGATTCTGCTTCCCAGCTCTCATCTACTTAAGTCTCATCTCATCTCCCTAAACTTCTTGATACCTGCAATTGGCAACTTTGAGACCGACAACTCTACTCAATTCACTTCTATTCTATCCCTTGCTCAACCAATCCGACACCATGCCTACATCTATACCCTACGATCCTAGCCTCACTCTCATGAGCGTAGTACATGAAGCTGCACTCACCAACGTCGAAGCCATTGCAAAACTACAAGCCCCCGTTGACGCTGCCCAGGATGGTCTCAACTCTCTCATCTCATCCAAGCGAAGCCTGACCATGACCAAAACCGAACTTAAGAATCTTGGTGTCGGGACTGAAGCTTTGGACGCTGAGCTGCAAAAGCTGAACCAGGCGATTGAGAAAGCAGCGGCCGGTTATGCAACCGCAAAAATGGCCGCCGAACCTCAGATAATGGAATTGCGAAAGAAGATTCATTCGGTTCATAAGCAAATCGAAAGTCCCGTCGACTACCTGCGCAGTGAAATTAAGACGATGCCCCTCGCCGCTGACACCATGAATATGGATATGCAGTACTTCTCATTCGACTCAAACTCGCAAAACTCGGCTGAGTACAGCGCTCAAATTGCCTCGTACGTCTCTGGAGCCGCAAGCAGCGTCTTCGGGGCGATCCAATCTATGAAAATTGGCAACGCAGCTTCACGACAGGTCAGCCATCAATTGAGCTCGCACAGCATTAAGGGCACTCTTGTGCTGTCCGTGAATTGCACGCACAAAAATGCAAACATCGTGGCCCCATTTGTGATGCACATCGACAAAGCCATCAAAGTGTGGAATCATCTATTTCCTGGAAAGAAGCTGGACCCAACCAGCGGCCCAAGCATGATGAAATGTGCCATGAATGATAGTCAAGAACGTAAGGAGAAGTACTCCATCATCTCCGGCACCACGTTTGGATCGAGCTTCGTTGGCATGATCCATGTACTCAATACGACAAACACGTCTGCTTCAGAGCCCTTGGAAGCCGCCGCTATGTATATGCAGCGCACAATGGACGCAGGTGGCTGGTTTTCCAGAGCTGAGGGCAAAGTAGGTGTCGACACCAAGTTTGCCAGCGACGTGAAGAACCTCCTCAGTCAGCAGAATGTCCAATCTCGTGTGACAGTACTGACGATGGGCGTGACTCCTTCGATGGAGGCCAACGAGGTTTCGATAGCCGTCGAGAAGTTCGCAAGTTTCGACCCAAAGTCCGATGTGGAAGCAGTCGCTGCCATGCAGATTGCGACCTCGCCTGAACAAGCTACGGTTCGTTCGATGGCCGAAGCCTCGCGAACTAGCGGCCAGGCCTCTGAGATAGAAGGCAATACCATCGATGCCTCCTTGAGCGCCCTGGTTATTATCGGCGACGGCAAGAATAAGATCCTTGACATCAATTCTATGATGACGGCTCTGGAAGACTACCTGAAAAAGACTGCAGAGAGCCATGCTGGGGTTCCCATCAACTACTATTTGAAGGATATTGACCAAAAGATGCTGGCGCAAATGTGGGCTGCCAAATACTACCCTGGAAAGTTCATGTCTATCAAATACGACGACTCTGAGGTCGGAGGGCCTACCGGTGAGGATGATGGTGGGCTGGAAGAGACCAAACTGTGAGCTCCGCGCCGAGCTTTTTCTTCCATAGGTTATCTACGTACTTCCAATACAAAGTAATGAATTTCGTGATCTAGAAGCTAAATACTTTGGATTTATGGGCTTGTTTGTCCACTTTTGATGCGTGATGGCGACCGCTCGCGTGGGCATAACACCAATAATGCGGTGGAATCATCATCACCCCATAATACACATATTCAACAAATCCTAGCCACCTTATTGGCTGTTCCTAATTACTAGTATGACAACCTTCCCCTACAAGTCCCCAATTTGGAAGTCTCTACGCCGCATATGCAGGTTTGATGATGTGTGATCAAAGGGTCTTGACTTTGTCTAGAAGCGTTCGAGACTAACACTAACTTGCACGGAAGCGTTCAAGATAAAGGGGTTACTATGCATGAAGTAACGAGAGAAATTCCCCAATATAACCCGGAGAAAGTTACTCGACCAGGGCTTGGATATCTTCCCCTTTACCCAAGATGAATTGATGTTCATCTCGGAAACCCGATACAACGCTTGGCTTCAACCTGTATGGCATGGTCGCGCCATGACATCCAACCGCGTTACAATAGTCGGCATCAGCCATCACAATAGAGATTTCATGCTGGAAGCTCCTTTGTAAAGGGAGTCTTGGGACGCGCCTGCTGCTGCGATGAAGAATGGAACAAGTCGAATATCTAAGGTCGAAAATTAGTTCCCTTGCATACCGCTTCCGAACCTAACCACCGGAGTTGAATGTAACCTTCTATTTCTGGAGTACCTACCCGAAAGTACGCAGCTTTCTGGATGATCCCCGGTCGGCTTTGAAATCAATAAGATCTCCATGAAGGACTTCTAGTTTCTTGCGGTCAATGAATGGGGGCTTGTGCCTCTTTAAATAGAGTCTGCACATGATCCATGTTTGTGGACTCTCATAAGGTATTGTCGTCACTCGAGAAGAAGTTGCCCGCAGAAGACTAGTAAGTCCATCATCAAATGGCTTTTATTGTCACACAGGTCATAGGAATATTCAACACTTCTAATATCTTCAATCACAAGTTTAGAAGTGAATATGTGACAGAACATGTATCCTCAGTTCGCCTACCTGCGTCCTTTCTATTACAACCCCTCCTAATGGAATCAGCGATACGCTACATGACTTCAAATATCCTTTCTATATATCGTGAACTGAAGCTGCATTCTTTCAGCTTGGCCTGGCGTAAACTCATTCGTGCTATTTGATGATTAGCCTGGAAGAATTCTTGTGGCGAGCAGAAGTACAACTCACCAAGTATCATCAGAATAATCCATATAATTGTGAATAGGATCTACTCCTGGCAAGTCGGGGCATGAATCCCTTCCAATGGGACACCCAGATGAGCCACCAGACTGCGCAGGAGTATCGCTGACCTGGTCATTGATGGACTCGCATAGACGTCCGTGAAACGTGTGCAAGAGACCAAGCCAGTGGCCGACTTCATGAATAGCCACGTGCCCTTTGCGAGGCTCGTCAGTGCTGTCATCTCCCGTAGCGGGCATACCAGGCATGGTGTTTGCATTGAGAATGCAGCCGTCGGTCCAAAAGTTGTCATAGTCAGGATTTGACGACGATGGCGACGGCAGGTTGCACGATCCACCCAGACCTGGGATTAGGTCGCTGAAGAAATAAACATTGAGCGAATCATAAGGGCCTCGTCGGTTTGCTCTGAAGAATGCGACGTACGCATCGTAATCGTCTATCCCGCCGCTTTCGCCGTAGAAGCCCTTGCCTATCGTATCATCGACGATGCGGGATGTGTTGACGAGCTTGAAGTCAAAGCCATATTGGAGAAAGGCGCTGCGGAGTACGTCAAACTGCAGATTCTGAGTGAGATATCCCAAGAATGAGCTGGCTGGCTGTGAACTGACCTGTGTATCGACCATCTTGTCGGTGATCAGGTCTTGGTTTGCACGAGTACTAGCGACGTGAAAGAAGACGTCGATAAGATGCGTCTCGGTTTTTTCTGCAGCTGCAAGTGCACGAATATTTTGTTCAAGTGGCACATGGCTAGTATTAGTTCCACAATAACCGAGTGCGAAAGACGGGCTCAACGATGACGCAAAGAGAGTCACTTTAACCAAAGAGTTGAACTTCATGATGGCGTTGCGCTTGTTAGCCGGATGGGTTTACTAGAATGACTAGTACTCGGCTTCAAAGAGGTATTTATCTTTTCTGATTCGGACAATGACAAGGGGAGAATGTGCTGAACTAAAGATACGAGACACTTGCCAGAGTCGCATTGCAATCTATCCGACCTGCCTAATTCAGTGTGATCTCCTCGCGTAGTGTCTTGGCCTTCGTATTATCAACACTATACTCGTACAAATGCCCCCGTAGGTTTCTCTTGAACAGGTAACGATCAACAATGTCGCAAGAGCTATGTATGAATACGAGGAGTGATGGCACGGCCGTTGCATTAATCGAGCAGAAAGGGAATGTTCCCACACTCGCCGTTCTTCCCGCAACGATCCATCACTACCCCACTTGACATTGAGCTATATGGGCTATATCGGCAGCGTTGCTAATCCTTTCCACCACGGGCGAGCAAGACAGATTCGATGTAAAATGTACCATATTGGTGGTGTCAAAAGGGGTAGGCATCGTGGAATGTATGTGCCACTTGACGCGAGCCTAGCTCTCTGCAGGGAGGCGGGGAACAAACAGGCCATGAACATATTTTATAATTACTGAATTCTCTCCAGTATCATCTTGTACCTATGGAACTAGAATGGTATGGCTAGTGATGCCGTTGACTATAGACTCCAGTGAACCTGATGCATGAGGGACACTCTTACAAGGGGGGGCAGGCGAAGGTCTGTAGCTGGGATGGTACTTCTGGTCTGCCATGTCTGAATCAACTTCTATAGGAGTAATATAACCATTGATCTCATCTCAGAAAGTGAAGAGCTGGGCTAGACTTGTTATAGATATTAAGCTCTTTCATCGATTCTTAACTCTATCCTGTTCAAATATAGAACAATTCCAGATTCCGATAACTGACATAACTATTGTCGCTTTGATACAAGCCACCTTAAACATCCAAGTCGGGTGGATTGATTCAGTGCTCTACTTCTGACGAAGCCAGTGAACCTTCCGGCCTTTGCACAGCCAAGTCCCCTGAGTGCTAGTTTGAGTAATATCTATCTGATGGAAAACAGTCTCAAATTAGTAATTCACAAAGTCCAAGTACGACTCACTCGATTAAAAGCATCCCAGGACCCCCAAAATGCGCAACACATAGGAGCTCCATAAATTGAAACTTGTCCAAGCACATGGGCAAAATACCGTGAATTGGAAAGCAACGGCCGGTCCGTTGCCCACTTCGAAGGTTTCGGCTTTTGAGGTTACTATTTGTGTCGATCGCAAATTTCCTCTATGTTTGCTTGATACTTCTCAGATAGAAGTTCTATTTCCTATATTACCGTTTGCCAACATCTATGGGACGATCATTAATTGCCCAACCGGGTTCGCAACAAACCATGGGATTCGAGACACATGTCTAGGAGAAAGCACAAAGGTTGACTGGAGTCTGAGTGTTTCAAGGGGAGATACAGACGACGTGTTGAGGCTAAGTAAACGCGTCAGGGTGAGAGGTTTTTCTCGGGAGACAGTGAAGACTTCGAACGCCTCGTCTGGCTTCTTTCACGAGGGGTACGAGGTTCCTTGATGAACTTGGAGACACAGACCCCGAGGTCGAATCTGAAGCACAAAGCAGTAGCCAGAAGGATGCAAGAACTCGTGTCGGGGCTCAGGGACCCTGAGCGGAACGTGGAGTCATTAGCAACGCCTACGGATGATGGAGGAAGCAGCTAGTCGAGGGCTACGGGAACACGGCGCCCAGTGCAGGTCGAAAAGAGCGTCAGCAGTGTAGGCCAGATGATGTCTCCGTTTTAACTGTAGAACATTCGAGGTCTTTCTCGCTAATTATAGAAACATTAAAACCATCAAGCTAATGTCGTCAGAGGCCGCCAAACACACCAAGGTCGACCGAGGTCATCATCATAGAAGAACCGTCGAAAGTGGAAACAGAATGGAGGAGCTACGAAGCGAACATTGTTAGAAAGCTATGAAAGAGAGTAAGGCCATTTTTAGAGAAGTGAGGGAGAAGAAGAAGTTCGTTCTTCGCGGCGTCGTAGGCGAAGGGCCCTCTAAACACTTCCGTGTCTCCCGTCCAGCTTGCGCCTCGTGATCTTGATGCCAGTAACTGCTCGGGTCGACATTCTACCGTAATGAAGCATGTTCCGGGCAGAAAGATGTCAGGACATGATGTTACCGTCATCAGACCGCGTAGCTGTGTGTGGGCCGTGAGTCCCGAACAACAGATGTCACGGGGCTAGGGTTAGAGCACACGCAGACTGGGGCTTCACTCTCAACATCTTCCGAGTTCGTCAAGAACAGAGTCTCAATTCGTTGACAGATTGATTGAAAAAGTAATTAAAGCATGGTTCCTTTCTTTGCTTGCCCAAGCAAATATGTGAATGACTTGCCGGTAGCCGGGCGGTCGTACAAGACACCCTGTACGGAGATCCATTCTGCAAAAAAGGACGCAGGCATCGTGTGGTGGTAACCGACGGATAAATAATGAAACTAACGTGCTATTGCCAAAGACTGGTCGTTGCCAGTCCGAAGCGATCACGGCGAGAATAAAAGGCGAATCCACAACTGAGAAGGAGAGGGTACTAAAATGGTGGAGCAAGGAAGTCGTGACATCAATGTCTGATCCGGCGCGCCTTTGGGGCCAGCGTTGCTTTCCCAAGCGCCAATGCAACGAAACTATGAAATTGAATTGTCAACAACAAATTGAAGAGGCCAAGATCAAGAGGAATGAGAGGAGCAAGTCAGGGAAGAACGAAGGCAGCGGCGCCGGTCTCGTGGACCTGCGCCCAAGCCAAAACACACCCCTAAGACAGATGTGCTAGCTACTTCGCAGATCCCCCGCAAACATTTATGTGGAGGTTCAACTTCCGAGCCCCCGTCATTTAACCTTATCTACGCAAGCTAAATGATGATCTTAAGGACCTATTATTATTAGGTACCAGGCTGGCGCGAGAAGAGTGCGAAACCAGTGCCGGTAAAATAGCGTTACGACAACCTAAGGTTTAGTATAAGGCATGACAGGATGTAATCACCTAGCGACCGGTCATTGGTCAGCGAGCTCACCTGTGGGCTGAAACCATCGTCTTCGTCAACTCTTAGCATCTCCCGCCCCAAGGCATCTCCTATTTGAGAGTGTTGTCGAATAGAAGAAGGCAAGAGCAATCCGGCAGCCTAGGTCGATTCTAACGGAGCACAATGGTAGCATTGCCAGCGGGGATTCCCACAAAATCCTTGGGGTAGTTGTGGAGCCTGTAGAGTCGCTCATTCACAGCGTAGAGCGTCCGAGCCCCTAACATGCTGACCTTGTCGAAGATGAGCAGGGTCTTCTCCTGCCAGCTCAAATTCAAGACTGGCCGTTGATGTATCGCTCTGACGGATTCGACCATCTAACTCCGTCAACGTCCCTACCCAAGTCGATACGTAACATCTTGTCCCCGAAAAGCAACAAGCCGAGCGGATTGTGGTGCTGCTGATCTGCGCCGCTGCAGTCCCTGACGCTGCCGTTACCAAGAGGCGAATCTAGATGCTCTTAATAGCGAACAGCTCCACGACTGCCTCGATCACTGGCGATTTCCCAGTACCCCCCTCTCCACCGATGAACTCCCGCAGCTGTTCGACAACACCTTCGTCATGTTGCATCCAATTTAGCAGCGGCATAGCAGTAGAAGGGCGATGAACTGTTTTATATTTAGCATGAAAAGCTCCGCCGCTTGCCTTCCCGCTTAGAGAAAAGAACATCGAAGGTCCAAACAGTCGGGCCCTCGTCAGGGGCCAGCACTCCTGAGTCCGTGGCACTCACATGGATGTCGTGCTTCCTAAACTCAGCACGCTCTGTAAAGCTGGACTGTGGCTGTTGGTAAGTTCATTCTCAGCTACATTTGACATTCCCAGGATCATTCTCTCCGTCTCCCTGGACGGACTCGTCTGCTACGACTTCATAGACCTGACCTGACTCTGTGCTGGGATCTTGGCTCCCGAAAACGGCCGTCCTGGCAAGTTTATCGTTCTTGCCTGACCTTCGGGTTCCACGCTGGCTTAAAGTTCGCTCTTTGAGCTTAGTGCTGACTGCTGGAAGCGGCAGAACCGCTGTGGCTTTATTAGAAACTATTCAGAATTCTTGTCTAGCGAACCTTGTAAGAAATAACCGTGTATCAGATGTAGGGTCTGAAAGATTTTCCACAGCCATTCTCTCCATGTTGTATACGGGTTCCTGGGATAGAAGTCTCGTCTAGACCGCCAGGGACAATTTGAGAGTAGAATAAATTCTGAGCAAAATCGTCAGAAAGCTCAACGGCGTCATTCTTAACTTTGACTTTGTGCCAGCAGCAACTGTGCCAGCAGCAACGCCCTCGACGGAGCGAATAGTTCTTTACTAGTGATGGAGTGGATGTAGCCTTGTTCGTGTATTGAGAGCGCAAGCGTCAACATGAAGACGGAAAATTCGACGGGCTGTCTTTGTCATTAACTACTAGAAAATCAGGCGAAGCTCTAACGGCAGTTGGATAAATATTTGCATCGAGACGCAATGAAAGCTGCGAGATCTGAGTGGAAAGAAATCGAGGGGGGTCGGGGGGGTGGCAAAGTGTCGCGAAAGGTACAACAGAGCTTCTATATGGTGACAGTCACCTCCCGAGATCTCCGTAGGAGTACCAATAGCTTAGAAAGCCGTCTCAGTGGACAATGGGGTGTTATGCATCTGCCTGGAAGCTAAGCGTTGCCGACCGAAATGAGGGTTGTAACCGCAGGTTCCGTTTCTGAAGTAGAAAGATAGATACCTATGCTCCCATTAGAACGTTTTTTCATGGACGCTGCCAGGAGAAGAAAGCGGTGCGATAGAATCAGAAATAGGGAATTGTGTCCCAGAAGCTGGCCTCTTTACTACTGGAACGATAAGAAGGGCCATCTAGTACGGGCGGTGACATATTGACATCTGCTGGAACTACAGCATAGTCCAATTATGCAAAGTTGATAAAATTTTGTTCATGCACGCATTTGGATCAGTAACGGAGAACAGGTATGACGCGGGTCGGTGTGTTAGTACTAGGATGATTGTCAGCCCGCAGCCGTTAAGTCAGCGCACCCATTAGATGAACAGGGGCTTAGCTGAACGCCCCACTTATATAATGACCAAAATCCTTATTTAACTTCACTTATACATAAAATAACAACCAAGAGGTCTAATTGGTCCATTTCAACTGATTTTTTATAAAATAACTAATGAATTTTCTAAATATTAAAAAACTAGCCAATAAAAACAAAGGAAAAACGAGCTATTCTGAATCTTCAACCTCAGGCGTTTTTATTCGCCTTCTTGCCCTCTTGACATTCTGAATGTCAGAAAATTCCTTATTTGGGTCTTTATAAACCCTTCCTCTTTTCTTAGCCTTTGATTGGCTTGAATCTCGGTCTTGGACTAGAATTCTGTCTTCTAATTGGGCGTTGTGTAAGTGAAGGTTATTATAACCCCGGTCAATAGCCCGAAATAGCTGCCTTGTGGTTGGGCTGTTAAGAAGTTCCTTCTTTTTAGAATGGACTAATAAAGCAACGTCTCTCGAAGTCTTAGGGGTTATAAAAGGGCTGATTTCAGACCTCTGATTCGTCTTTGGAGAAATGGGGGCTCCTAATTGGACTGTAATTGAGTCCTTAGGATCCTTAATAACGAATTTGCTACTCATTGGCTTTGAGATGTTGATTGGCCACAACCCGGCTCCTTTCTAATCCGAACGGATATTTCGAGTAGTAATAGCCTTCTTCCTAGCCTGAAAATAGCATTTTAGAAAGTCTTCCTTCTTAATTGGGCCAGTATTAGCAATAGGATTGGCTAGTAGTAAAGCAGCCCGATATATAGCTTTAAGTGGCCTAAAGACTGATATATTAAGAGGCTGAAGAATGTAGCTTGTGTGAGGTGGTAAATAGAGTAAATGAACCCTATTGGTCATATAAATACGTATAAAATCAGGCGTTATGTGTGATCTATGCCTATTTAGGATAAGAAGCCGCTTTTTATTGGCCTGGGCAGGCTTTGAGCCTGGAAGAAAGACTTCCTGTAGTTACGTAAGCCTAATTTCGTTATTAGTCTATCCCTTTTTAGATGATGTAAATCTCCAATTGGTCAGAAAGTCTAATTCTTTAGGAAACTATTAGTACTGGACGTCTTTGCTTTTGAAGATAACTAATGGGTTAAGGCACCTTCCCGTTGCGGAAATAACCTTAAGAATAGATATTTAGTTAAGGTTTTGTGGTTGTTTCTTAATTGTTGATTGAAGCTCTGATTGGCCAACCATAAGCCCGTTAGATCCGGGCCCTTGGAAGACTCCAATTTCGTTAAGATTCTAACGGTTGCGTTGAGGGATCGATGCGACCTCTGGTTGGCCCAATAGATCAAAGAGCCCGCCAATAGCAGCCGGATTTGCTCCATTTATCCTTTTCCGGTCGATTCCCTTTCCTTTGAGCGTTTTTATTCGCGGGTTGCGGCGTAGGAAGCCCTTCATCTAGTGTTTTCCGAGTCGTTGGTTGGTGCCGCTTTGGCCTAATAAGGAAATCGCTAACTTCCGGATCTGGCCATGCGTTAACGCTATGCCGAGCTTATCTTGAAAGATGATCCAATTAGTGAGCTGGTCTTCCTGATATTTGGAAAGCACCTGACGCCATTCGTGGGCTTCATTGTGGCTAGGTACGCCATTTATCTTGCTGTGTAGGGTTGATTTGGGGACTCTGCGCTGATTGGCTGCTTTTAATAATGATACGCCATTTCTCACATCCTGAATGGCTAGTTCAAGGTCTTCTTGGGTGTATTTAGGCATAAAAAATAAGGTTATAAGGTTGAATTGACGAATTGAGTGTTATTAAAGGAAGAAACGCGTGTGGCTAGAGATGCGTTGTGGTTGACGCGGCTGTAAGTGGGGCGTTCAGCTAAGCCCCTGTTCATCTAATGGGTGCGCTGACTTACTTGTGGTCTACCTAACCCGTGAAAGCTCATGTCAGCCAAGTAGTTACTATCAAGAGTCTTGGGTTCCTGTGCCCAGACTAATATAATGTGTTTAAATCAACTGCTAGCTAGTCTCTAACTACTAGAAGCTGTAATTATCTTATCTGCCATATCCGGCAATGTGTCAGTTACAATATCCATCTGTCCAAATATGTCCGGGAGCGCCTCACCCTCCAAGGTGGTACAATAAGCCGCACTAAATCTGCAAATTGGAAGTCAATATAAAAGAAACAGTAGTATTAGAGGAAGACGTACACCACAGTCTTTGCCGTCGATGCATCCCATAGATGTGCAGCTGCAAACCAAGGCTTAGACCCATCCGCCGAGAGCCTTTTTAAGATAGGCTCATAAGCTTCTAGGGTTGGCTTTGCAAGTCCAGCCGAGTCACAAGACAGAAGACTCTCTACTGGCATTTCGACGCCTCCTCGTGAGAAGTATCCTCTCACGGGGGCAATATCCCCAGCCGTAAAACACCATACTGTGAAACCGGCCTCACGCAGCTTGCTAATGCACTCAGCAGCTCCCTCTCGAAGAACCAGTTTCTTCCATTCCTGAACTAGATAGGCAACATCATCTTCGCTTGCGAAGGAGTGCGGGTCTTTGATTCCGGCGTAATGGAGACAGCGGTAAAATAACGCCTCAAAGACTTTGAAGAAAACCACGTAGCGCCTAGACATGGAAAGATACGTATACTCACGCTTGGCTACCTCTATCTAGCAGCACCTAAGAAGCTTCGGCTGGATGCTGCTGGCGCGGAGTCGCTCACTGAGTCGTTCATTGAAGGCCTCGAATAAGTGCTCATAGGAGACAAGCGTGCCAACGATATCAAAAACAACATTCTTTGGAGTAGACATGGCGAATGGGTGAGGGAAATATGGAAAGTGTGTGCGATAAGTTGTGGTTGATTGATGATTGCTCTGGTGAAGAATAGTTGAGGCCAGAGCCAAGGTGTCAAGACGCTACCTCAAATATAGGGCTTCCCGTAAGCGATGCATAGAGTCTGTACGCCACGGATACGTGGCACTTTTGCCTTGTCGTGTAGGGGCTCCACCACCGAGTCCCGGGATCTGCTCCGGTCTACAAGATCCAGCCTTTACCGCCAAAATAGCTTCCAGATTGTTGCCGGCATTTGGTTGATTAGATATAGCGAGGGCAGGTGCTACAAAACCGGACCGGCGATTATCCCTGTTTACTGGCGTATCAATCACGGCAAATATTCGCCGTGCACGGACAATCGTTCTTATCAGCTGGTCCGGTTGGAGAGATTGAGCCTTCGCTCTTAAAGTTCCAGATAGTAGCCGGCAACTGGTCGACCTTTGGCCGATCAGTTGTGAGGGGTGAGTGCTACGTAACCGGCCCGGCAATTACCCCTCTTTCCTGTCGTATTAATCACGGCGACATTATCCATATCCAGTAGTTCTTAGCAGATCCTCCGTGAAGTGAGGGGTACACGACATTTTATCGAGTCAGTCATGAACTGCGGCGCAGCACTAAGGGCCGTGCTTGAATAGTGCTAAACCTTGTGTTAGTAATTTGGCCAAGGCCAACCAGATAAGACCGAGATGGAGTGAAACGGTCTTAAGGCTAGGTGTAACCCTTTCGTAAAGCTGCACGCAGCCCCACATGCCATATTATCCGACAGTATTAGTAGAGGAAAAGATTACTAATGGCATTTGCTCACGGACGAGATGCGTGCTTGCTGGCTGAGTAAACGTTTGAGCTATGGTTAAACAAGCCAAAAGAAATCCCATTTGCGATTAAGATAGTACTCACCCGGTAAACTGATACCTGGGAACGGTGGAGTTTTACAATACTTTCACTGGGTCCGGCAACCGGTCCGGGCCACTCCTTAGCGAACAAGGTGTCGGTAGCCTTAAATGAACTTAAAGAGCTGACACCAGCTTCAACTTGACTAGTAACTGATCCCCACGTCACTTCCACACTACGCAACTACTTAGCCGAGACATCGATTTTCTACAATGCCTCTCCCAATTGACAACCCTACGAAGTCGTACTGGATTGAGGGGGCTGCATCCCCTCTACGAGACTTTCGCTCCACCGATGACCTGCCAAGCGAGACAGACATCGTCATTATTGGCAGTGGGTATGCAGGAGCAACCACGGCGTACTGGCTGCAAAAGGTAAAGAAGATAGCCTCATCAAGTTCGCGAAAAGAAAAAGAAAAGCAAATAAAAACTAACTGAATGAAAGTACACGCAAAATAGTACCGAAATGCCTAAGATGCTGATGCTGGAGGCGCGGGATATTTGCGGATCTTCAACGGGTCGAAACGGTTAGTTTCATCCCGAATTAGAAGTCTCAATACTAACAGGATTAACTTAAGGGGGGCAGTTGAGACCCCATGCCTACTCACGCTACACGCCATGGTCAAAGAGGTTTGGGCCTGAAGGGGCCATGCAACTCATTAAACATGAGATGGCGCACCTGCCTGCTTTCAAAGAACTCGCAGCTGAGGAGGGCATTGCTGAGGAGGTGTGCCTCAAGTTTGGCGAAACATTTGACGCAGCAATGTCAGATGAAGCGTGGACTCGACTGAGAGGTTCTTATGAATTGATGAAGAAAGATCACGGGGATGACAACGAGGTGGTCAAAGTCTGCAGGGTTATTGAAGACTCAAAGGCTGCCGAGAACTTCACCCAGATGAAGGCATGCCTTGGGGCAGTAGTACACCCTGCAGGTCAAGTGTGAGTACCCTGTTGTGGGTGTACTTGAAGATGGCTGATACCCCGCAGATGGCCCTACAAATTTGTTCATGCTCTTCTCCGCATCGTCCTCGAAACAGGTCATCTTAACCTCCAAGCGCACACACCGGCTTTGAGTGTTTCAGAGCAAGACTCCAACGGCTGGATTACAGTTAAAACACCGCGAGGAGACGTGCGAACAAAATCAGTCGTACACACGACGAACCGATGGGCCTCCCATCTCCTGCCAGAGTTTAGCAACCTCATCGTTGCGGACAGAGCAACTTTGGCGGCTGTTCCAGCTCCAGAGGGGTTCATCAAACATACTGGCGCCCAGCATTGGGACAGCGTTGTTAACGTCCGTGTGCTCCCAGAAATGCAACAGTTTCAATAGCTAATTAATTTGCGTAGAATTATCATCTCCAACTTCCACCACCGCACAACATCATCATTATTGGCGGAGCGAGAGCTGTTCTTGTTCACTCGCCGGACAAGTGCTACCTAAACGATGAGGAGGACAAGCAATTCGACGGTGTTCCCGAGTTTTTCCAATCTTGGGCCCCATCGGACGTGGTCGGTTGGCCAGGAAACAATCCGGCAGAGTTATGGAAGGGTGTTGCAGATGGTGGTTGTTGGACTGGTGGTAAGTTCTCCTGCGTATCTCATGAAGCATACGTCGCCCATTGACATTATTACTAGTTGACTCGGCAAGTATTGACGGCTTCCCTTTTGTCGGAGCTATCCCAAATCGCTCTGGGCACTTTGTTGCAGCCGGATTTTCAGGTCACGGTGAGTATTTGTTTCCGTCGCATCGATTTCAAGTATGAGGCTGATGCAGTCACCTAAGGCATGCCACGAATTCTGCTCTCTACCGCTCATATCACACCACTTATTTTGGATGCATTGGGTTGCAAATACAGCGCCCCGTCCCTTGTTGGGCCATACCCATCTCTGCCAAAGCCATTCCGGGCTACGTCTGAGCGAATTGACTCGCTTCAAAAAGTAGACGCTGCGGCCGTATTTGAACAGGACACTCAAGACGCCTTGGAAAGCGCGAAGAAGCCGTTTTGTAATAGCCTTAAGTAGTTTAAAACCTTTGAATTCGAGACAACTTCATAAATAAAGTCATGAGTTCCTGAGACATTTCTAATGTTTTTAATAAATATGGGTGTTTAAAACGGATGAAATTTTCGCTCTTGATGTCGATTTAGGCGTGGCAAGGAGGTTTAACTGGCCTAACCAGCGATGATTGCTACAACGCGTATTGCTGCCCCCTGAGGCTTACCGGCCCATCTCACATTCAAGCTCGAAATATTTACATGGGGGAATTGATTTCTGATTCCTGACAAACAAAATTTATTAATAATACACAAGGACAAGAACCCATCCTCGCGTACTACTGCAGCCGTACATACAAGTCCCTCGGCTATCTTAATTTGTCTGGATCTGTTTCGAGGTTGGTACACCTTGTATCACTCCATCTTCACCAACGTCAATATCTGTGCTCGCAGGGGCTTCCGGTACCAATCGGATGAGGAATACCATGCATGGAATAGCAAGAGTCAGCACTGCACAGTTGACATAAAACGGAATTCTAGGATCAGAGGTAGAGTTGGAGTTGATGGCGTACGAGACAGCTTGACCAGCCGTCTCAAAGGCGCGGAACAGGCCGCCTGTGCGGGAGGATGATCCAACATCAGTGGAAAAGGTGCCCAGAATCCAGTATAGAGACAGTTGAGTCCAATAACCGGTGACAAATATGATCAAGTATGGGAGGTAAGCCTCGGCCCATCTCTTACTTGCGCTTTGGGAACAAAATGTGTCAGCACCTGGCGCAGCAAATACTTGAGGATCAACTCACAGTTCGTAGTCCAGTGCTGTTGTGTCCTTCCCAAACTTAGAATATTCTATACCAATCCAGATGAAGCAGGCCGATTGGGGAATGACCCATAGAGTGAAAGAAAGCCATGCTCGTTTAGACTGAGCCCAGCGCTTTGTATCTAGCAGTTTTCCGTAAGCAATAACTGCTGGAATGACGATTGTTGCTAGGAACGAATGAGTCATGTTTCAACTATGGCAGGGTTGAATTCACTTACGAACAATAAGGGACGACAAGCTCCGTGCGCGCACTGAAAAGTGTAACGAAAGATATGTGCCCATAGTTCCACCATAAAAGAATGAGTAGAAGGCAGGGATAAAAACTAGCCAAGTCTGATTTCAAAGGTAAGTAGAGACCGAGGTAATGATGGATAGAAATGGGCTAACCTTTTTGTACTGCATATGCCTCCAAAGAGCCTTGAACTCTTGCTTCCAGGTGATTCTTCCAGCGATGGAGATTTTGGAGCCGTCACGACGTCGAACGCGTCTCGTTGGCGACAGTAGGAAAGCCCAAATCACACCAGTGCAAGCTATGCAGTCCAATAGTTAGAAACCGTTTGTCAATTGGAGATAGTGGCATGAACTGACCAAAACCAACAAAGATGAGGTAGGTAGACCATGCGATTCCTCCTGCAGAGGATTGGGTGTTGTTCGTGGAAAAGTTAATAGCACCACCAATTACGCTGCCCGAGTTTCGCATCGCGGACCAAATGCCTGGACAAAGTTAACTAATATAGCTCATGGATGGTTCTAGGATTCGACATACCTAAATAGAAACCTCTATCATTTTGATGCGGGTATGACAACATTGCGGTCGTCTCTGCGACGTAGAGGAAGCCCGAGGTGAATCCTCCTAGGATCTATCAAGTTGACTGTTAGACTTAACACTCTCAAAGATGGAAGATGTCTGTTACTTGCATTTGAGAATAATAGGTACCAGTCAACACCATATTTCGCGTTCACGTAGTAAGCCGACCCTGACAGAGGCATGGCTACCGCAGCAATCATGCACGACCACTTAATACCAAACTTGTTAATCAAGGGACCTCCAATGAGCGTAATCATACACCCAGACGCGTAATTGAGCGAGTTGGCCAAGTTGGCCAAGTAAGGGCTGGAGAGGCCACCGCCACCCAGGTTGGAGATGGCATCGGCCATAGCTGGGCCCACGAATGAGAGACTACACAACGATTATTATGAGCTAGCTTTTGAGCATTGTGTGGCTGGTGGCTTACGCTCCAAACAAAATCATTTGAAATAGGACACTCCTGTAGAATTTAGTGATGGACGAAGCGCGTAGATACGCCTCGTCAATTTCACTTCCTTGGCCGCCATTATTGGCGTAGCTGGACACAGTGGCCAGTTCAACCCTGTCAGCAATTTTGCTATCGTCCTTAGTTTGTGACGTTGCCATCGGGAACAATAAAGTGTAGACGTATAACAGAACATGGAGGAGACGAGGAGCACCAAAGGGAACCCAGTTTTATAATGATTAGTGTTTGCTAGCCTGCGATTCATCCATCCTGAATTCGGCCGACGGTTGATCAAGTGACATGCAAGATAGCATACCCACGTCCATGACCCAGATCGAGTACGTGGCTTCCTTGCAACATCAACCTGAATTGATAAAACTCAGTTCCTCCCAGATAAGTCACACATTGCTTACATCGACCCTATAACCGGCTAACGATACATCTTATGCCGGTTGCAACCGGGCCGGGAACTTTTGTCAGGGTAATCGGCCACGCATCCTATCAATTTGAACTGCCTAGTTCCGGGTAATGAATTCCGCAATTGAAATAGTCAGGTTGTATTAGCGGCTGGTAGGTCTGTCATTTTGCGATCGGCGGAACACGAGTCGCGTCGCCTTATCGCCAGCTATCAAAGTCCTTGCTAGAATTCTTCAGGGGCTCTTTGGTAGCATCCGGGACCGGCTACGGAGTATCATTATACGATATACGATGAATCGCGGCTCGTCTATTCCTGAGGTCCGGGCCGGGAGTGTTCTAACGACTCAGCGGAGCCGACCAGGTTATGATATAACAGACGATATCTAGCTCGCTAAAGGTCTCTCATCCCCTCCGCATTAGAAATCATCAAGCTTACACTTTGCCTCAATCGGACTGTTATCAAGACATGCTACCTTCCCCGCTCCCCGTCACGAACCCCACGAGCTCCTTCTGGAGATCGTCTCCACACCCCTTGGACGATTACAGATCTACCTCGGACGTCCCCTCACAAGTGGATATTGCTATCATCGGTGCTGGTTATGCAGGTGTCTCGACAGTTTACCACATTCTCGACATCTGCAAGCGTAGGGGCACTGTGCCTCCCAACATCGTGATTCTCGAAGCTCGGCAAGCCTGTTCCGGTGCAACAGGCCGAAATGGTATGTTGTATCCTTGAACTCGCCTTTTCTAGACCTCTAGTCTCAAATAATCTCCTCATAGGCGGCCATCTCAAGCCCGACCCCTCTAATCGGCCGTCCAGTCTCGCCGTCACCCATGGCGTCGAGATCGCCTCTGAGTGTGCGACTTTTGAGGCGCAAAATCTTTCTGCGGTCAAGAAGACTATAGAAGATGAAAGTATCGATTGTGATTTTGTCTTGACACGTGCGGTCGACGTGTTGATGTCAGATTCCATCTGCGACAAGATGAAATCCGGATTCGACATGCTCAGACGGAATTCATTTCCAGGGATGGAAGATGTGCACTTCGCGAGGGGCGCGGACGCGGAAAGGGTTAGCTGAATACCACCTCAAACCTATGCTTTTTGCAGCGTGTCATGATGCTAATTAGAACTAGTTGTCGGGCGTAAAAGGAGCCAAGGGCTGTCTTTCTTACACTGCAGGGCATCTGTTTCCGTACAAGCTCGTCCTTCACTTGCTGAGCAATGCCATTGACCGTGGCGTGAACGTTCAAACACACACACCTGTCATCGAGGTTACCAAGTTGCCAGATGCGGAGGGATATTTCACGCTCACAACACCACGGGGCTTGATCCGTGCAAGAGATATCGTGTACGCAACCAACGGCTACACTTCATCGCTACTGTCCGAGTTTACCGATACAATTATCCCAGCACGGGGCATCTGCAGTCATATCAAGCCTACCAAGAATCCTGCACCCTTCCTGCCAAACTCATACATGATTCGCTGGTCAGACACCAAGTATGAGTATTTGATCCCGAGACCTGACGGTAGTGTCATTGTCGGAGGCGCGCGGTCTGAGTTTTATCACGAGCTGGAAAGCTGGTATAACAACGTCAACGACGACCTGTTGATAGAATCCGCAATGACATATTTTGATGGATATATGCAGCGCGTATTCCAAGGATGGGAAGACAGCGGCGCTTACACGTCCCAGTTGTGGACGGGAAGTAAGTTAAATGTCTGATTCAAGCTTGCGAAGTAACTACTAAACAAACCCCGCAGTAATGGGATACTCATCTGATGCGATGCCCCACATAGGTGTCGTTCCAGGAAGAATGAACCAGTTCATCCTTGCTGGGTTCACTGGACATGGCATGCCACAAATATTTCTTGCAGCTAGGGGAATAGCATCCATGGTCATTGATAAAGTAGATTTCCAAAGTACAGGCATTCCAAGGATATATATGGCTACACAAACTAGATTGAATAACCCTGAGAACTCTATATTAAAGACCTGGCGGGAAGCACATATAAAGCTAGATTCTGCCAAATTATGAGCAGAGGCATTGCTTATATATAATGATATACACACCATTATTTATCAAACCAATCACATCATGCTACCTAATTACAGTTCCCACTAACTAATGAACTTTGCTTAAACCATTCATGCGCTTCCCTGGTTAGTCCAGAAACTTAAAAGTATAACCTATCCCTGTACTTCAATCACATGTAACTGTTACCCCAGGCCTCTTCTTCTAGCGCTCCTCAATGCCGTATCTGCTCTTTGTCCAATATGAGGAAGACGAGTTATACAGCTATAGTCACGAGATTTATTCCGTCTAGCTAGGTCATTACGTACTTGGTGCCTGATAAGACTTAACTCTTTCTGACAATACCCAAGAAACTAGGTACAAGTAGTTTAAAGTCACTCAGAATATGCGGAACTTAGGGGCAGATAAACATCAGTTGGAAACAGGGCGGTCAGCAGTCCCTCCGTGTAATTACCGCTCTTTTAGTCGCGTTGGCAGACTTGTCACGTTTAATCTCGAATCGATCCTGAGTTAAGCATAAAGCATATGATATGCACACCACGACAACATTGCGTCTAATACATGCCCTTAGCCCACTAACATCGTATGTTATACTCTGGGACTCAAAGATGATAAACCTTGAGGGGTCTGTTAGCCACTAGACTGGACAGAACTCGTTTCCCTGGACCCCCGTTTTGACCCACCAGTATCGCATCAGTGGATACACCTTCGAGTATAAATTTGCTATTGATGTGCAAGCTGCTGACGAAAACATACCGCAGATGTTGGAATAAAATTGATGGCAACAGTGAATCCAAAGGAACAAGTACTTTCTCGTTGGATGGAGCATCGCCTGGGTATGCCACTCTATGGAGGCTTCGGCAAGGGAATTTCCGGAAACTTTAAGATTGAATCTAATTCTTTGGGGGAGAAAGTGTATGGGGATGGGTTGGCGGTTTGAGACTTGCTGGTTGCTTGCAGACCCCGCTGGGACTTTTCCGATGGGCCAAGGGCCGCAGGCATTTCGTATGTCTCGGATAACTGTGACTTGCTGCCATGAGTGGTTTCTATCTTGCCTTTGGGACGAGGAGAACTTTTGCGACGGATCTTGGAACCTCGGCGTTTGAGATGGATCTGGGATGCGGCAACACTACCATTGTGGAGACCTGACATGATCACATTAGCCTGTTGATAGCTACCTCGACGACACTTATGTAAATAGCGACGAACCAAGCTGAGTAGAATCAGTATGGGGCGCCGGGGTGCTCTGGCGAGACCGTAGGGGAGCATGTGAGCCACCCATGTGGATATAATCCCCCTGCTCTATTCCATCATATCCTTCAGTATAGTGTCCGCGATCTGATCCGTAACATTCTTCAGCGCCAGGCCAGGTAGCTCCATCCTGGGGATATGATGCAAAAGGGGCTCGACCCCCATTTGGACTGGCACCAATGCCAAGGAATATGCCTTCAGCATCCTGACTAACGCGCTGCTGTTGGGCGTCTTGTAGGTTTTTTTCAGACTCAAATAGCCTCCTTTCGTGATCCCAGTAGAGATTGGGTGGAGTGACCTCGGTGTCGGTCTCGGCCATCATAGCGCAGACACTGGAGATATTGGTCTTCTCCTGGTTCATCTTGTCCCGGATGCTCTGAATATGATCAATACTTCGGTCCCGGCGTCCAGGGCAATCAGTACCGAAGGAGTCCCGCCACTCGAAAACGTTGAATCCGAGCGAGGACTCTCAATCTCTTCAAACACAAGAGAGAGCCAGTTCGACCCGTTCCAGCGCCAACCGTGACATTCGACACCACGAAAACCTCGGCCGCAGCCCATGCATATGGTGGGATTTCCTGGACCAGTTGACGCGGGGGCTCTTGAACTTTTGGAGAAATTTGAGTCTGGGGTCTGCGGCGCGTAGGAATGTCTCCCGTCCGTTTCACTGACATTCCCAGCTTGACCAGATCCAGGTAGTGCGGTGGCAGGTGGCGGGAAGCTTGTGGTAA
This sequence comes from Dactylonectria macrodidyma, assembly GCA_020744425.1. NCBI lineage: Eukaryota > Fungi > Ascomycota > Sordariomycetes > Hypocreales > Nectriaceae > Dactylonectria > Dactylonectria macrodidyma. Next base: position 681,839 of record JAGMUV010000010.1, on the reverse strand, counting down.
ACTTAGCCTCTGAAGTCGCTCGACTTGGTTGCCTAGCCGGTATATCGTGTCAGTCTGACTTTTGATTGTTCCCTTGATCAATTCCCTGCCCGACGTTAGAATCCTTGTCCGTTATTGAGTGTTTGGTAATTACTCACATGTTACGTTTGAGCTCTTCAGTCTCAGTTTGCGAGGCTAAAGGACTGTTCTGGCTCTCTTGCAGAAGTAACTTAAGCACTTCGAATTGAGCGACGGCAAGAATGAGGCAAAGATTACTCTGAATACTTTCCATCCTGATGATGAGCCCACTGAAGTAATCCTTCTAGAGCAGCCATTTGATGGTCGCCCATAGACGGGTGCTAAGCTTTTTATTCGCCTTTATCCACTGGAGAGCAGGCTTCAGGAAATTGAAGAGGCTGTTGGCTTCAGCCTCGATCCCGACAAAGACATGACTGGGCGTGATGTAGATAAGGACAGGCGACTTTTGGTGAGCTCTGTTATGCTGGCGGAGCGACACCATGGCACATTCGACTGTTTGCGTAAAAGTGAGAGAACGCGTGGAAAACGGCTCCATCTCTTGTACCGCGCCACTGGCATCTTGTGATATCTTGCACAAGTCAGTTGCGAAGGTCTTAGTGTACTCGACGAGTTGAGCGAGGGCCACGCCCAGCGCGATGAGCTCGAGGCCACTCATATTGTAGCAAGCGACGGTAGAACATGACACGCGAAAGAGGAGAAACATCCGGGATGCCTCTTCTACTCAGGCATTGAGCCGCATTTATAATTAGTGCTGGAAAAGCCCAATAGTTTGCCTCGCTTGGTTAGGTTGTTCAGCTGGTGTCAGCCTCATGTGGGAGTGTCTCTCGCTGCTGGGCCAAGGTGCAGTAGTGGTTGAAAATGCCACATTAGAACGAATCAACGTCAAGTTACAGTGCTTAATACGAGCTAGAAAAATGTCAGCTTCCAAACCACGCCAAGCGTAACTGTAAAAAAAGGCGCCAGCTGTATTAGTAAAGCTAATAGTACCCTTATTTGGAAAGAACATTATACAGTGACGGTTGGGTCTAACCAACGGCTGTGGGTAAGTCCGAGACGTGGGAGATATATACTCAAGTGAGTCGCGACGTTGGCAATAAGTAATATCAATACGGTCTAGTAATGTATAAAGAAGGTGTTTCAATGCAGCTAAGTGTGTTAATAGCTAGTGAGCGATCTTTTTATCTAATGATAAGTGACCGAGTTGATATACTAGGAGTGTTGATAGTTTGCGACGACATGCAATCGAAGAAAGATAAAGAGTGGCTTATTCCCTAGTCTAGCAGCTCTATCTTAAGGTTTGTACTATGAAGAGGCGAATTGCAATCTTGTAATAACTCGGCTAACCTAACCCATCCATGGCAATCATTCTGGAATGGTCCGTATCTGAAATCCTAGCGTGACCAAATTTCGCGATGTGGGTTGGCTCATGTCCCTCACAATCTTCACATTTTTGCTACCCCTATACGCAGGGGCATTTCGGAACTCTTTTTCGGAGCCATTGTCGAAGTAGTTGAGGTCCATGGACGAACCCGTGGTTGGTAACGGTGGCAGCGAAATCTCATCCCACGACGGGATATCACCGTCGTCGGCAACACATCCAAAGACAATGAACTGGTCTAGCACCTCTGACGGATCATCCTTTACGCACTTCGGTGGTATTTCCATCTCAAATTGGAGTTCCAAGCGGTACATACCACCCCGAGCGAGGCCTGGACTAGCTTCATCTTCTGGGAAAACCTTTTGAATGCCCCAATCTTTGTTAAGCTCAAAGATGGCCACCCAGAGTACTTCGCCTGAAGTTCCCGCATAATTGATTGAGAGCTCGAGCTCGACTCCCTCTGTGATAACGTAGGCACCAGTCTCATCTCTTTCAAGTTCATTGTTTGTACCAGGATGAAAGCAGCCGCAAGTGACCTGATGCCCATTCAGCTGCGCAGTTGCCCTAGGCCTCCCCAAGAGGCCTTGGATAGCCATATGGCGAGTGATATGACGAATGATGTAGGCAATCTTTTGTATCGCGTGCGGCTCGTCGCATGCTACTAGAGGAATTCTGGGAAGGCGGCGTGATTTTGGACTAAAGCTCGAGGTCTCGTGGACTTTGAAGATACCGCTGTTGATGTCAACCTTCAGGTTAGATGGCTTGTCCTGGCAGAGAAGATTTGCTGTCTTCTCAATTTCTTCCTTAAAGACACGTCGACTCTCGTCATCATCAATGTCCAGTTCCACGAGACATGGCTTGGGAAGGGCCCAGGTCTTCAGGAGGCCCAAGTCCCCAATATCTGGCAGAGTTGTACCCTGGGTGTTGGCTAATTCACCAATGGAATGGAATTCGTACACAGAGTCGATGCGGACGGTAACGGGACTTTTCGCTTTCGACAGAATGACATAGACTGCGCCAACTGCCACACCCTGTGACTCTCCGACATTGAGACAGACTTTGCCTCGCAGCCAGGGTTTCCCCACATCCAGGACTTTGCAATAAGGCCTTTGAAAGACGGCATCGTTTCCAAAAAATCTAATCCCTGCTTCGCCCAAAACCACTGGAGTTTGTGGTTTTGTTCGGCTATGGTTGCCACGGGATGCCCCGACCTTCTCCTCCACATCATGCCGTAGCATAGAGTAGGAAGGCATTTGATATGATTGGAATGAGCTACCAGGGCCCAGATTACCGTGTAAGACATTCAGCATCCAATATGTGAGGACGCCGTGCATTTTGCCCCCGAGATTCGCTTCACCTGCCCTCTGATTGGTGCCACAGGCAGCGACCACAGTACAACGATCTGGCGCGATTAACCAGTTACTCTTCAGATTCTTGCTGTTGCGGAAACAGGAAGGGTCGGCAGTCGAATTTTGATCTGATGAATCTGGGCTTCCCATCGCATCGAGCTCCGCCTCGTCCACCTCAATGAGACGTGGTTGAAAGTTGTCCCAGTCTTCGTCTCCTCGAAACCCACCCCCAGAATGGCAACTGTCAAGCACCAAACACACTCTAGCGCCCTTCTTACCGATGATTCCACGGATCAAATCTTCCAAGAGCCGTCCCGACAGGTACTTTTTCTGAGAAAATGTGTCAAAAGTGGCCAAGGCCATCCACATTTTATTCTTCTCGTCCATAATGTTATCATTCACCCCCGGAAGAGTGTGATTCGCTGTCTTTAGGTCGATACCATGTGCGGAATAGTGGATATAGAGTATGTCAATGTTCACCTCGTCTCCAGAGTCGCGGATTTTCTCGAGCGATTTGACGATGTTGTGGAACGTAGGCAAGCTCGCACCTGGGTGCATTGAAATCGTCCCGTTGGTGCAAGGAGCAAGAAGCTTAGTGATGCTGTCCTGGGGAACATCCATGTTATTCAGGAAGAACTGTTCGACCGCAAGAGCATCGTTTACACAGCCTCTGAGATTCTGATGGGCGTTGCCTTCGTAAGAATCAATGCCGACGAGTATGGCCAGTCTGGCTAGACCGTCCCCGTGCTGGCCCATATTCATTGAATAGATAGATGATAGTAGTAGTAGACTGGAAGGGAGAAGTAGTCCGTTGTAACCTAGCACAAGGAAAATGAGGAGTAGAAATCAATAGCCGCTAATTTGCAACATCGATTGGGGAAACCTACGGCAAGGCAAATGGCTGCCTGCCCGAAATGCCCCATCTGCATGAGAGACCCTGTAGAGAGGCGTATCATTTCAGCCCCCATGCACCTGATCAAAAGAGGCGTCCAACGCTAAAGACAATATCATAATTAGCTACGGCACTGTTTCCGGCTTGCTTTTCGGATTTCGATACCTTGGTCAACCCTTGAAGTCGAGGCTAAGTATTTTGAACCACCCCATAGCAATGCATCAACTAGCCGTCTTCACTGTGTGTCTCTTCTGTTATCGCCGCCAGCGGAGGCTTTGAGTCTTGAGATGTTCCGTTGGTGCACTAGTGGGACCCCTTGCACAAGGCGACCAGCCCTTCACCGGGGCATCTAAATTATCACCACTCATATGAGCCATGGCAGGCTCAGCTTATGCGGGTGAGATTTTAATCTTCCCATAGGATATCCTATCAAAGAAAGGAGGGTGGATGAATTCATTCCTTATTGGTTCTTCAATTTTGGCTACAATTTAGCGCCGTCGGATGCGAATCCTGTGTCCTGTGATTGTGTCGATACAGGATGCCCTCCACCCCTTCTTTTTGTCGTGAGGGATTTAAGGTCATCTGACAATGTCAATATATCTGAGGTAGGGCTATCCGCTCATTCGAGGCGAGCAAGTCGCTGCCACAAAGGCAAGTTAAGATATCAATGTATCAGAAGAATACACGGATTTGGTCACTGCTCCGCTACACTGGGATTTATGGGTGCACCGCTGAACCATCCAAGCACGCCATTTCTTACAATACATCAACCAAGGATATTAGTTCACGGTCCGCAGGAGTGAGAGCTACATTTGACAGCCAACCATCTCGTTTTCAGGATGGAACATTTCAATATCGAGCCAGAAATGGTCTCCACCCTCCAGGCCATGAGCGACAATGACCTCCATGCCCTTGAAAAGTCTTATCGAGAGACAACTCGCGATAAGGAGGTGGAAGTACACATCTACGTTCTTTTCATCATCTTCCAAAGGACTTTCTCTACTAAACACCTTGCGCACGCCGCTCAGCGCGCCAAGGAGTTGGCTGACAATACGCCGGTCGCTCACCCGGATTCCCACCGGTGGTCTAACATTCTTGACATGATGTCGGCTGTGTTGGTCCGTTACTCAGACCAAGCAAACAAGAAACCTACAACATCCAGAGCTCAGTGAGTTTTATCTCCCATCACGATCTCATTTGATAAGAACAACTTTTAGGTCGCCAGATCAAAAGGGGGAAATTTGCTAACGTGTTGGTGTGCGCCACAGAACGAGCCAGCTGCCAATCCGGGACAGGACTATGGGTCGCATCAACTACCCTGGAGACGGGATAGTAAAGGCTGAGCATCAAAACAGTTCTGTGGACCTCATAAGTCGTGTGAGCCTGGAAGGCTTTCTCACCAGGCGATCGAGGAGAACAGGGGCGATGAATGACCTAGACCGTGCCATTAAGATTGCGAGTGACAAGTTAGGCTCCATACCGCAGGACAAACCTGATCATGCTCTGGTGGGAGATCTTGCATCTAATCTCGGTCTCCGATTTCAGCGGAAGGGGTCCATCGATGACTTGACCCGGGCAATTGAAATTGCAACAAGTGCACTTGATACCTTGCCTCCAGATTACCCCAATCTTGCGACCGATTGGATCAACCTTGGAAGCTTTTTTGGTATGAGATTTGATCAAACAGGATTCATCGACGACTTGAATCACTCTATCGACTTCGCGACTAGGGCAGTGAATATTTTGCGCCTAGATGACCCCAATCGCGCTATTTATTTAAGCAACCTTGGAAATAGCCTCGGGAAACGGTTTGAGCAGACGGGAACGCAAGACGACTTGGAATCTTCCGTTCATCTTACTACCGAGGCAGTCGACAGTATGCCTCGAAACTATACCCACCGAACGCTCTGCTTAAGCAATGCCGCAAATTGGTTCGGAAAAAGATTTGAACAGACAGCATCATTGCACGACCTCAACCGAGCCATCGAATTGGCAAGCACAGCAGTAGAAGGAATGCCGCAAAATGAACCAAATCGTGCGACGCTTTTAAGCAACCTTGGAACGCAGCTTTATCACCGGTTTGATCATACAGGATTGATAGAAGACCTAAATCGGGCTATCGATCTTACAAGTGAGGCAATCAATGCAACACCCGAGATCCACCCTAAGCGGCCAGACCGCTTGATCAATCTTGCAAACTGGTATGGTACACGATTTACACGATTGGGATCGTTACACGATCTTGATCGCGCTATTCAACTTGCCGCTGAAGGACAAAATGCACAACCTCAAGATCACCCTGCGAATGCTGCATACTTGAGCAATATTGGCAATTGGTTGAGCGAGCGATTTAATCGGAAGGGCTCTTTCGAAGACTTGGATAGTGCCATTATTTTTGTATCGAATGCCGTTGACGCAACTACCGAAGGGCACCCCAATTATACAAGTCGGTTGAACAACCTCTCGGTCTTGCTAGGGATCCGATACGAGCACCTGGGATCCGGTGACGACCTAGAACGGGCAGTCGAGGTTGCTTTTGAAGCAGTGAAAACTGTGTCATCAGACCACAGGAATCGTGCTCTCTACCTACACAATCTCTCAAATCGCCTTGGCATCCGATTCGAAAGAATAGGTTTGCTTGACGACTTGAATCACGCTGTTGATGTAGCTAGAGACGCAATAGAGATTGCGCCTGCGGGTGAATGGAGGTATATGGGCTATTTAAATAGTCTTGGTCGCCGGTTGACTGCGCGTTTCCAGCGTACGGGGTCAATGGAGGACTTGAACGACGCTATCGAGGTTACGCTTAAGGCGGTGGAATTGGCACCGCCAGATCATCCTGATAGCGCGGGCTTTCTAACCAACCTTGGAATCCTATTTGGTATGAGATCTGAGCGGAATGGGTCATTGGACGACTTGGAGCGTGCGATTGAGGCCACCACTAAAGGATTAAACGCCATCCCTCAAGACCACCCGAATCGGCCAGTGTATCTGAGCAACCTTGGTTCCGAGTTCAGCCAGCGGTTCGATCGAATGGGATCATTGGATGACTTGGACCGAGCAATCGATCTTAACACTGAGGCGGTACGTAATGCAATCCAGGGCCATCCAGATTATGGGAGCCATCTGAGGAACCTTGGAAACTTGCTCGGAAAGCGATTCAAGCGAAGGGGTTCAGAGGATGACTTAAATGGACAGACCGCGGCATACACTGCGGGATGGCATTGCATATCTGCTCCACCACATCTTCGCATTCCACTGGCTCAGGCCGCCGCCGACAACCTCGTCTCGCAACAAAGGTGGGACGAGGCATGCCAGCTCCTGCGTGGAGCCGTCTCACTCCTCCCCATGGTGAACCCGCGATCACTGGCATATATGGACATGCAGGGTTTGCTCGCCGACTTTCCGGGCCTGGCTTCAGAGGCGGCAGCGGTTTCCTTGAGTGCTGGAAAGACCCCCCAAAGCGCCTTGCGTCTCCTTGAGCTCGGTCGTGGCGTCATTGCTGGTGTATTGATGGATATGCGCGGAGACATTTCCGATCTCAAGCTCAAGGAGCCGGAACTCGCGAAGAAATTCACTTCCCTTCGGGACACGCTTGATTCTTACACAGAAGGCTCGACGCCTTTGCCTTCTGAAGATGTCTTGTTTCGGGAATCGCGACGTAGACGGCGTCGTGAAGCGGACCAAGCATTCAACATGCTCATCGAGAAAATCCGTCATCAGCCTGGATTCCACCGCTTCCTCAAACCTGCAACTGTCCAAGATATCATGGCTGCGGCGACTCCAGACCCAATTGTTGTCATCAACACAAGCTCTCATCGCTGCGACGCGTTTCTAATAGAGAAGGATGATATCAGGGTGATTGAATTGCCTCACCTAACATTGGATGATGTAATGAAACGAGTGGTACATCTGCAAGACGCTTCCCAACTGGCCTTCTTACTGGAATGGCTGTGGGATGCTATTTGCTCCCCTTGCTTAAATGCGCTAGGATTGAAAGACACAGTCTCCGATGACAACTGGCCTCACGTGTGGTGGATTCCCACCGGGACTCTAAGCCAGTTTCCACTACATGCTGCTGGTCACCAGATGGAAGCAGGCGAGAGGGTGATGGATAGGGTTGTCTCATCATATGCGTCGTCCGTCAAGGCATTGATGCATGGCCGTCGACAGCCTGCGACACAGCCGCAAATGGACTCTGCCGTCCTAATTGCCATGGAGACAACACATGAATTAGGACAAAGCAAAAACCTCCCGTTCGCAAGGGCAGAGGTAGAAATGGTCGAGGAGAAATGCCCGTCTCTCTCGCTACATCCGATCATTCCCCCGAAGCGCAGGGACGATGTCCTCACACACTTGAAGGGATGCAAGGTATTCCACTTTGCAGGCCATGGGCATTTAGACAGAAAGGAGCCTTCAAAAAGCCATTTGCTCTTGGATGATTGGAAAACGGAGCCGCTGACGGTCGGAGATCTACGCGAAAGTCGACTACAAGAAAGTCCCCCGTTCCTCGCCTATCTCTCCGCCTGTTCGACTGGGGCTACCGAAGCAGCGAGTTTGTCTGACGAATCGATCCATCTTGTCAGCGCCTTTCAATCCGCAGGATTTAGACATGTCATTGGAACGCTCTGGGATGTTTCGGATAAGCACTGTGTCGAGGTGGCAACCTGCTTGTACGAGACGTTGCATAAAGAAGGGATGACAGATGCAGCAGTTAGCCGAGGACTTCATAAAGCTCTTAGAAAGCTGCGTGACGAGGGCCTTGATGGTAACAAAAAGGTAAGAAACACGAAAAAGGTTGTTGTTAAGGATCGCAAAGGATACTTGGCAAACTTCTGGGTCCCGTACGTTCACTTTGGGGCGTAGGCCATTTATCCTGGATGTCTTGGTTACTGGGAACTTTTGAGATTCTATGCAATTTATTATGGTATCGACTTTGTGACTCTATTGCTGAAAACACGTAGCAATGTCCGGTCTACTTACGGGCTTGGTATCGTGGGACTGACACTCTACCACTTTGAAATCAGTCGCGACAGCGAAATAGAATATAGCAATATTGTAGAGTGCCTTATCAGGTTTGGTCCTGGGAGGATTTGAAAAGGGAGACGCCATGTCTGTGATAAGATTATATCTTATCAGAACAAGCCATTTCTGGTAATGACATCATGCTGCTTATGACGTCGTGGACTCTTAGCGCTGATCAGGCCGAGGTCAGGACCCTGTCAATTGCAACGAAACGACGATCTCTGAGGTTGTATTCTATATTAATTAAACGAAAAACAATACGGCGGGATTTTAACCGTCAGATGCGACTGTTCCAAGTCCATTTACTGTATCAATTCACCCGACGACACGGCAAATGACCACGACCGCCCATCATGGTCAGCACGACCCCCATATAACGGCCAGAGAGACGCAGCCACTCAGCACCACAGCTCAATCCTCAAGACTTACTGTCCATGAGCGCAGTGATAGATATCTGATGACCCGCCTGCTACATGCCGCCATCAGACCATTCAGACCTGGATTGGCCAAAGCTAAACACGAGGCCCCGAAGTCTACTCGACTGACTGAGCCTCGCAGGGCCAAGAAAAAATGCCACGTTCATGGGACTGAACTCGACGGAGTTTGGGTATATGATTTGACCCAAAAGACGAAGACTTCGCAGCGAGGAAACGACAAAGCCAGAGGCCACCGTTGCAGGATTCTCTACTTTGCGGGTGGAGGATGGCAAATGCCGCCGAGCGATAGCCACTGGGCTTTCTGTACCCGTCTCGCCTGCGAATTGCCCAACACAAAAGTCACTATTGTTTCTTATCCGTTGGCGCCCAAGAATCCCGTCTCAGTTGCCTACCCCCTAATAGGGAAGGCATACAAGGAATTGATGCGGCAGTCGACGGAAGCTGGAGAGGTCGTGGTAGTGGCGGGAGACAGTTCGGGAGGAAACCTGGCCTTGTCTTTGGTGACATGGACACTGCTCACGTGGAAGGATGAGACGGTGAAACCGCCTGCGGCGATCCTAGCCATCAGCCCTACCACGGATCTTCGTCACGAAGCCCTTGAAATTCAGCAGGTGGAAAAGGTCGATCCTATCCTGTCACACTCATTCATCAACTCTACAGCATCTACTTGGTGTCCCGGCCCGATCGCGAGGGAGTCCAGTGAGGCTACGGAGCTCGCGGGAGACGGTCATCACCACCGCTGGGATTGGAGTTTCGAAGATCCCCGCGTCTCTCCAATCCTAGCAGACCTCGGACCATTGGTACGACATGGTGCCAAGATCCACGGGGTTACGGGATCGTACGACGTTTTGGCACCGGAAGCCGTCGCGTTTCGTGAAAAGTGCAAGCAAGCGGGCATTGAAGGAGAGTGGCTCTCATGGCACGGGCAAATGCACTGTTTTCCAATGGCCTATAAGTTTGGCTTGAAGGAGAGCAGGCAGGCGGTAGAATGGATCATTCAGCTTCTTAAGACGGTTTAAAAGAGACTTCATTCTACGACTATTTTGGTCTTTGTTGGCATGGCGATCGGATCCTTAGTCAATAATAACGTCTTCGAGGATATCTAATCCACCCTCGCAGCAAGCCGTTTATGATGGGGGTGTGAAGGGAAAACAGCAGACAGCATCCCAGTAGCAGAAACACTGATATGAAAGTCTCCATCCCATACAGCGTGTCCGATTCCTATACATGGGTTCATTATCTCATAGGTAACAGGCCTTGCGAGATAGATTATATTTTTCCTTTTCTCTAAACCCAAGACCCCCCATCTCACGTTGCCTAAGTGTGTGAGTGAGGGAGGAAGCTATCCTGACTTGTTGGCTTGACCGAGACGGCTGTGGTTCCATGCGGTGGCCGAGGACAGGTTTTTCAAGAATGGCTATCAAGGTCACAGAGAGGGGTCCAGATGGGTGGCAAAGACAAGCTCAAGGTCTGACATCAGTGTGGACCAAAAAGCTATTCCCAACGGTTGATATTTATTGTATTTTCTGGTGCTGGGTATAGCATTTAGTTATGCTAGCTACTGTATGCTAGCTATTGCGTTGCTTTTATCTATCTAAGAATATAAAAAAGGGAGCAAACCCTAATAGCCCTTTCATAAATTAAGTCGTAGAATTAAAGAAGCGGTTCTACTGCGAACTGCTTTTATAGACGAAGTGTACGTTTAAGAGATTGGTAGGGGTCCAAAAAAAAAGGCAGTCTCGAGGCTTCAATAAGTCTGATGCTCTTAGCTTGTCAGTTTCAGGTTGAGGTCTGCTTTGGCTTTGATATCTCTGGAACTGAACCCAGCCCTCAACCCAATCTTTCCCTTAGGCACTACCCACTGTTGAGACACAGTATCCCAGTAGCTGATATCTCTCCTAAGCAATGTGAACTCAACATCTCGTGACTCTCCTGGCTTGAGCTGGGACTTTTCAAACCCTCTTAACACTTGCACTAGAGTACCTTTGGGCATAGAATCTTAGGGCAGAGATACGTATAGCTAAGGCATAGCCGCTCCATTTCTTGATCCCGTGTTTGTGATTGTTATGTGAACTCGCACGACAGGCGTCCAGAGGTCAGGATTACCTCCAGGCTGGATAGTGAGTGAAGCGTCGGGCTTTGAACTGAGCGATGAAGCAAGTCTCTTAACCTTGAGCTATGACTTTATGGTAAAGCGGGTATAACTCAAACCGAAGCCAAACTCAAATAGAGGCTTAATACTAGCAGCATCGAAGTGCTTGTAATCAATCATCTGGCCTTCAGTAAATTCTGCTTGCCATGCTGTTAGAGATGTAACTTCCGCTTTCGTCAGATTGACGATCGGGATATTATAGTCTTCTGGGTTCTTCGCGATGGAATAGGGAAGCTTGCCCGATGGGTTAATGTCTCCCTAAAGAACGTTAGCAATAGTATGGCCGGACTCTTGACCGGGAAGATGAGCGGCCAGGATGGCGCTAACCTTAGTGTTATTAGCCCAGGCTATGGAATTAATACTAGCAGAGTGCGTAACGATAACCGTTTTTAGGCACTTATTCGCTATATTAGTAACGACCAGCGTAGAGTTCTAATCCGCCTTATAGGTATGTCTGTCTATATTTTTAGCAGTATATGTGTTAAGAAACACGATGCAAACATCTAGGATAGGGTAGATGCTTAAGAAGTCATTAGCTGTGAGGACCGAGTTTCGAAGAATGTGCTAAACTCTAGCTCTAATTTTCTATGCTCGAGCTTTGATAGTGGCCAAAGGAGAGACAAGATACGTATATCATATAGTACCTGCACTACCGCTGATGTCAAGGGTGCCAACTTCAAACAGTTTGATGAATGTTAGGCCATTACTGGGATTAGTAGTATCATTATTAAACACTCCGATGTTAAGCGGAGCCTTTAGAGGAAGAGTTGAGTTAACGTTCTTTAAGAGAACCGTCACTTTAGCTCCAATCTTGCGGATTAGTTTGGCATAATTAGCTCGGACATTCCGACTCTTCGGAATAGGGCCCGGGAGTAAGCTAAGGACATTTGACCATGCCCTAAAAGTGTATGATAAAGATAGATCGATAGTTGGGAAGTTATTCTGGTCCTGGCCAAAGTAGAAATACGGAGATATGATGCGGTAGACTATCTTATTAATGCGTTTTTTAGTAATAGAGCCCTCTTTAATTATGATGGTGATGTTTGTGCCCTAGTAGCTCTCCCCAGTTGTAGTGAGCTTAGCGCTATACGCACTAGGCATGTTCATGTTGAGTCTAGTATTAATAGACTTAGAACCTGAGTGGGTTATAAACCAGTCTGATATAATATATCCTCGAAATCCAAGCTGCTCTCTTAGCAAACCCTTAAGCAGGGCTGGATTCTTGCAAGCATAGGTCTGATTCAGGCGATTGTAGCTGCATATTGTACTTACAGCTCTAGCCTTGATTGTATTGCTAAATGGCCAGAGATAAAGCTCGTGTAGGGTCCTGTTGCTAATATTAGACGAGATAGCCTTAATACGAGTGCCATTCTTAAGAAGGGTGAAACTTCACTGAGTCTCTTACTCATTACTAACGATATATTTAGCACAAGCTTGAACACCTTGAGACTGTATGCCTCGAATGGTGGCATCCATAGCAATGCCTGAGAGATAGGGATCAATTGAAAAGCCTTCCCAGTTTCGGCCTCTGAGACCGTGTCTGCTAATAGGACCGGCTGATGGCCTACGCTACTGGTCAGTACAGCCTACAGGATGGACCGGATTTTGTACATACCCTAGTGCTACTTCAATACCCTTTGCTCTGAACTCTTGCCCGAGTGCCATTCTACGTTAATATATAAGCTTCTTATCCTAGCTCGCCCCTATTGTCAAGCTAGAAGGGAAGACACTCGTAAGGTCCGCGATATTAACACCATTAGGTCCATCTTGGAAGCATACGCCAGGAAAGCCGATGCATTCGATGGGGAGAATATTTCTAATGCAGCCGCCCAAACCGAGCTGCAACTTGCCCGTGATGATATTACTTTTCTTAGACAAGTTCAGCCGAGATATAAAGTCATTAGCCATTGACTCAGCAGTATCCTAATCTCGAAAAGATGAGACATAGCGGGCTAGAGGGCAAGCAACGTCTTAGACCAGTGGCGACAAGACTCAGAAACCGCACACTAAACATACCTGCAATATCATCCTGAATAGGACTTAATACTGCATGGCTAAGGAAAAATAGGAATATACTCAAGAGAACCATTATAGGCACTGAGGATAGGATTGTACTTGAGATGATTTTTCTCTGCCATGAAGAAAATGGAGCGGACCAATAGATACCTTTATAGTTACCATGGCCAGTGCCATGATGTTTGTTCTTTCTACCTGCCCCAACATATTTTTCACGGTCATTTAACTACTCGAGTCAATAAGTTTACAGGGTAGATACGACCTAGAATCCTTATATTTCCCGTTATTACTGACTTCCTGTCTCTTGAAGGATAGGTTTGTTGGCAAGGTGGCGTGGGCCTCTACCTACACTAAGCCAACTCGATCTCTATACGCGGACTTGCTGGGTCGACGTCTCGACATCCGAGGAAGTTTTAACCAAAATAGCTCGTTAAACGAAGCCTGTGACTACGCAATCGGCCCTTTCAGCCATTAGGGTGGAATCTGGGGATGCTAAGTTCCCCTGATTGTCGAATCACACAGTCTGGGGAATGCTGCAGTAAGGGTGCGCCGGGTACAGGGAAAAGCCTTAGTCTATTAGAACGCGGGGATCCAACGGCGCTACTGCGGTCACAAATCATCGTCCGGCATCAATCCTGGAGCTAAAATTGTCCGTTGTATAGAGTAATCATATGTGACAGGCTTCTTCGACGGCAATGAACCAGCTCACCTCGTGCTGCCGATCAAGTTCTCGATACCCCGTAGTCTTGTTTAAAATTCTTGACTCAATCTTGTGTTAAGTCACCATATATATAATCAGAAGGCCCAAAAATAACATCCTGCATAGGAAGACGACGATGCAATCGTCCAATAGATACGAGGACGCGGACTAGACGAGACTCCATAACGCTAGGGGCTCGGACATTATACCCAGTCCGACAGCTCTACCAGCATGCATAGCTCTTATGCAATCTTCCAGCTTAGTTCTAGACTAATTACTGCAGTAGCGCACATGTTCTTCAACTATATACAGAGTAGTAATCCACACTATCCACCGACAATGTAACGGGCCCTTGGCGGACGAATAGGAGCGTGTGTCCCAGCATATCATGCAATAACTTTCCTTTTATCGTTATGAATTAATCAGTATTGTAATAAACATTTAAATGGCATGGTGTGCCATGGTAAGACCCAAGATCCGATCTAATTTTCAATCTTTCGAGTGCAAGAACAAGCCACAGTCCCCAGCAGTCACATTACGTGAGCTTTACAACATGAGATTCACTGCGGTTTTCATAGCTGTCGTTTGGTACAGTCTGTCTACTTATGCGGCCAAGACTAAGCCTAATATTGTCTTCATCTTTACTGATGATCAAGACCTCCGACACGGCTCTGTTGATTACCAAAAGGCAGTCCAGAAGCACCTAGTTGCTAAAGGAACTGTTTTTACGAACTATTATGCCACCGTTGCTGTCTGCTGTCCCAGCCGCGTGTCTTTGATGCGCGGTCAAGCAGCACACAACACAAATAACACCAATATCAAAGCCCCTGGGTAGGCACAACCACTGCTTCTTTAACTAACTTGTCGAGAATTGACCATGAGATATAGTGGGGGATATCCTAAGTTCGTTGCCTTAGGAGAGAACGACAACTACCTACCACATTGGCTAGACAAGGCCGGATACAATGCCGAGTGTTGGTCCGCCTTTCCGATCGGCCTGACTGACGTTGACCTTGTTAGACGTAGGAAAGTTGTTCAATGGCAATTCCTTGCTTAACTACTCTCCTGGCCCACAGGGCTGGAGACACATTGATGTTCTAGTACGGGATTTCAGGCTCGTCTTATCATACACAGGAACTCTCTAATAATGTGGTAGCTCGATCCTTACATCAACACTCACAATACTGTGGTCATGTCTGAGAATGGAGCCAGGCCCAAGATATACCGTGGCTTTCACCAGACAGACGTTATGCGAATCAAGGCGTAAGGCTTCTCAACCCCGTACCGATGTTACGTTTCCTCAGCTTAACTAGACTCTCCCGCCTTGAATCTCTCATTGAAGAAGAGGATCCATTTTTCTTGATGATCTCTCCAACAGCACCTCACGTAGAGAATCTTCGGGATCCGCCAACTCCAGCTAGCCGTCATATCGACACCTTTGCTGGTAGTACAGTCCTACGAACGCCAAACTTTAACCCCCCATACAAATACCAAAAGCACAAGCCTAGCTGGTTACGGGGGCTGCCATCACTTAACTCATCTCAAATTGGCGAAATTGATCATCTGTATCAGCGTCGAATAGAAGCTCTTCAGAGTGTGGATGACATTATTGAAGACGTCGTTAAGATGCTTGAAGATAAGGGCGTTATTGATAACACTTACAGTGTGTGGAAACTATTCTCCTCTTATTTTGCCCCGTCCTGCTAACGTTTGCAGTCATTTATTCTACTGACCAAGGTTACCATCTCGGAACACATCGTCACGTCGGAAAGCTACTCTCATACGTCGAGGATACCAACATCCCGTTAATCGTTAGAGGCCCTGGAGTCAAGAAAGGTATTGTCTCGCACACTCCAAGCACCGTCACTGACTTTGCGCCCACGTTTCTCGAGATTGCTGGTCTCCCCAAGAAACACCAGCCGTCCTTTCTCGATGGGGCCAGTCTTCTTAAAGCGTGGATGAGCCCCTCTAATCCCAAGTTGGCCGAAAAGAAGGAAGCGATTAATGTCGAGTTCTGGGGCACTGCTTTTACCGAGCTGAAATTGTGGGCGGATGGTGACTACGCACCGTATTTCCCTGGTCTTTATCTGGAGAATGACTATAAGACCATGCGGTATGTCGCAGAGAAGAGTTCTTGGATGTATTCCAGATGGTGTACCAATGACACCGAGTTATACAACACTCTCGTGCGTTCTTCAATGCAGCTTACTATTCTAGATGGAAAAGTATCTCACCACTCTCTAGGACGATCCTTACGAGTTGAACAACCTTGCCAACTCCACCGACCCTCATATTCAGAGAGTCAAGTCGAGACTTAATGCGTTGCTACTAGTTACAAAATCCTGCGCTGAATCAACGTGCCGTCAGCCTTGGAAAGTCATTCAGCCACCCAACCTTCGTCATGGAAAGGAAATCCAAACTTTGGATGATGCTCTAGATGCTAAGTACGATAAGTACTATGCATCTTTCCCACCTGTCAATATTGATGAGTGTCTCGGCTATCAGTTCACACCAAACGAGGGCCCTTTCTTTCCTCCAAATGCTAATCAAGGGCTTGGCCTAGAATATCGACAAAGCACCGATAACTTTGCATATCCCGAGCCTGAGCCTGTACAGGAGCTTGCTCAGAATGACCCTCTAGGTGGAGGATGGGACCAGCGACGTGCCACTCTGGAGGATCTGCTGAAGAAGGCCCGAGAGCTTACGGACGACGAGATAAGGAACTTGGAATAGGTACCTGCGGAACAAGCACTTGAGAGTGCCCGATATGGTACTTCAGTCATGTATGCTTTGAAGTATGCAACTGTCGAGGGCTCGTTTAGGGTACTTGATCAACACACAATTGTACTTATGCAAGCACGTCAAGACTTGATGGAAGTGAATGTATTTAATATGAACGATAAATGCATGCGTGATAATGTTCAAAAGGGCAAATGGGAGGCTTTAATACTTACTAAAGTCTTGTGGTTCAATGTTTAAGGACCGTTCACAGGTTTGAGGAACTATTGTCTTGAAGGATCGTTTCCCTCTGAATACCGACGAATAGCGAGCTTGCGATATACATAATTAACTCTGACACAAGTAACAACTCCCAATCGCTACAATTCCATCTGAGTTTCCACAAGCTCAGGATTGATACACTGTTCGCTGTCCAAAGTGGGCAACCAAGTTGCCCAATATGCCGCCAACAGGCCTGCAATGCCATCAACAAGACGTTTTCCCACGTTTCCGAGACACCAAAATGTTCTATAATTGTATAACAAGACTGCATAATGTGACAAGATTACCAGTGCTTCCGGGATTTGCCTCTCCAATAGTGTGAGGAAATGCGGCGGGATCATGTTCGGCCATGCCATTAATGCATGCACACTCAGGCGTTGTAGCTGTTGCAGCACGAAACCCAGAGCTTGGTTTGCTTCTTCGCAAGCTTCGAGGGAGTCCTTATTCAGTTCAGATGTCCTTAGCATCGTGGAGATCAAAGCGCATGCCCCTTCGGAAGTATGTTGACCCTCTGGGGCGCACCCCACGGCCGCAGCCAGCAACTCTTTGAGCACCGAGGAGAGACTCGGCCATGCCCTTTCGCCCAAGATGCGCGCTCCACGATGTAGACGGAAATATTCCAAGATGTGATTCAACGTGGTAGGAAAGTCTTGATCTCGTGCATCGGCGATAGTTTCGGCAAGGTAGTGAAGCGCGAAAAGCGAGGAGAGGAGGAAATGTGGGGTTGCGTTAGCGTTGGAAGTATCGTTCAATGAATCGCTAAAGCCGCGCAGTGCTCGGGATCGAAGCTGTGTGGCAGTCTGCGTGTACCAGTCCATCTGCTCTGTCTTAATGGTTCGGTAGTGCATCGCCGACAAAGCGAGAAGCTGGTTCATAAGGTATGGTGTTTTCAATGCTGAGCTGATGTAGATATCAGCTAGAGGCTTTATCTGGTCTGTCACCATCATCCAATCCTTCATGTTCTCCTGGACATGGCAGAGTAGGGTTAAATGATCGAGTGTGAATAACTCATTAGACGTAACATTATGTAAGTCGGGAGAGGCTGGCGATTGCGCTGCCCTCGATGTGGAAGCCGTCCGAAGCCATGCCGAGGTGGTGAGCTCTTGTTCATAGGGAGATGTAGTAGGTTTGGCCTTCTCGGGAGCCGCATAGATGCATTCCCTCTCCGAGATGTCACAGTTCCCACATTTTGGGCGCCGCTCATCGCATTTGATATGCCTCCTTTTGCACACGGCGCATCCGTTGCGAGACTTGCGATGGCCTTGACGGTGGCGAACTCTGTCCATATGCATCTGTGAACCGACCAGTCGATCGAGCGCTCAGGGATGTAGATACGCGGAAGTGCAAGGTCTGAATATGGAGAAGGGGGAAATGCGAGGATAGAAGAGCATAAGGAACGAAGATAAGAAACACGGGGAACGCGAGTGAAGAATCAAAAATTGAGAAAATTGAGTGGAAGATAGAGAGACAGGAGGCGCGATTCCGATGGACAAGCCACCAAGCCTATCTTGGTCACAAGTACGAAGACTAAGCTTCTTTAGTCAACAATACGAGTATATCACCCATTCGGTCAGCTTTACGAGGGCCCCCTGGCGCGAGCTTAAAACTAGTTCCCCCACTAAAGCTATTATTACTTCCCCTTGTGACGCCTGACACAGGTTGGCCACACCAATCCACTTCCAGCTATTCTTTGTGTAAGTTTGATCTTGAACGAGACGGAGAAAGGCACAGGCCACCCAAGCCCCGTTTACGTGTGGCAGGCTTGTGTTTGACCTGGCTTGTGCCCCTCATCTTTGCCCCTCATCCTCCCACCCACTCCCCACTCGTATTCTCATACGAACCCGAAGCTATGTCCTCCCCACCCTTCAGTCTCGACTGAAAATCCAACCAAAATGACGGCTGCCAAGCGGGTCGGCCATCGGAAGTCGCGAAAGGGATGTCTCCGTTGCGAGGCTCGACACGTCAAGGTAACTATCCCAAGCACCGTCTCGCGGGCAGATTGAGCTGATATCACATAACAGTGGCTGCTTGCTAGTTAAGTATAGGGTAGGTAACTCAATCTACAACACAACTAGAAACTGCGCAACGCATAGAGATCCAATTGAGATGAGACTCAGACTGCGATCTAACTAGATAGCAATGGAACATGGAATAAAGTTTGAGAAAGATCCGAGATAAATTGGGCTCAGTAGCATTCCGTGGAACATTGCCCACAAGACTGAAATAATAATTTGAAGTAACTAAGAGCAACTACCGTTGAACCCCTCCCACCCTCAAAGACCGGCCTTAAAAAGGTGTCTTATACTTGTACAGACCCTACACAACCTTGGTGCTTTTATGCTGCCATGGACCAACTTAACATTGACATATTTGAAAATTTTTGTCATATTTCCATCGATAAATCTTATAGGTTCTATTCAATTGCCGTACTCAAACCAGAGCTGCCGCACGTTTCCTGACCCCTTGCTAAGCTTGGTAAAACTGTCTAGTAACATATACTCCATGATCCTCTTGTGGTTGTATGGGCTAATGACTTAGCTATTTCCCAATGTGTGCTTACAACAACTTTACAAGGACGCTTCTGACTTGCCCGACG
This sequence comes from Dactylonectria macrodidyma, assembly GCA_020744425.1. Classification (NCBI taxonomy): domain Eukaryota; kingdom Fungi; phylum Ascomycota; class Sordariomycetes; order Hypocreales; family Nectriaceae; genus Dactylonectria; species Dactylonectria macrodidyma. Next base: position 662,276 of record JAGMUV010000010.1, on the reverse strand, counting down.
CTCTTATACGCCGCAAGCGCCTCAGCAGCCTTAGGGTCCTTATAAGCATTCTCTACTTCCTAAAATTGTGGGTTAGCAGAGCTCGTTTTGAAACAACTCGTATACGTAAGAAATACCTCTAGGCTGTCCCAACCGACAAAGGCAAGTCCATGGAAGACATCGTCCTTCAAAAGCTTGCCACCAAGAGTTTCCTTGCCCAGAATGGTAATCAGATTTGTCCATGCCTTGCGGGCTTCCTCTGCCTGGCTCTCGCTCGGCAACGTGATGCTCGTTAGCTGAAGAAAAGGCTTCGGTGATGAGCTGGGGGAAAAGTTAGAGAACTCAAACCTCCCGACAGCTGGCTCGGGAGTGCCTGAGCTCTCGAGTCTCGCTTTGTGTTCCTGAGCCCAGGCAGATTGGGTGAAAACTTCCTCGTCCTCAGCGTTTCGAAAGGCTGAAGCGAATACGTTAGTTATTTTGAACGGCCTAGAATTTACTTTCGCCCGGCGAAATTACCAAGATACTGAATGACTTTGAATTCCTCGACTCTTTGGCCATCCTCGGCAACGACTTCGCCAGCAACAGCATGGAGAACGCCAGGCTGTGCTTGAAGTTCACCTAGAAGAGTTGGCCAAGCAGCGAGGAAGTGGTCCTTGCTGCCTGCGGGAATCTCGGATCGGATGATGGAAAGAATAGACATTTTTCAAAACGAACGGAGAATATTCTATGAGATGTGTTGCAGTGTAGTGAAGCTGATGTTCTGTGTGATCTTTATGATCTTCTTTAATCTGGCGGCCGCGGAGGTCTTATATATTAAATGTTTCTGGCGAGGAACACGGTGGCTCATACCTTAGTCTTTGGTTTGTTCACCCAGTGTTCTCATCTCATGTTCGGGTACCATGAACAACCCGAGTCCGAAGGAACAAGCTACATAGACCTTGTAAGACCACGAGGCAGTGTAGTCCGGTTTCAGTGGTTTGGAATATACTCAGGCTATAAAGCTGTCGGTGAATGGCATTACCGGCAGCTGCATTCATTCGCCAACCGCGCTTTGACGTGGATCTTGCATTATGATGTGGATGATGCAATCAAGTCAGATTGTGTTATCATTGTGTGGCAAGTTAGAAGGATTCATGCAAGACAAACTTATTGGAGATGTCCAGGCCCAAATTCACCTCATAGTTGCAAGATTTAAAGACTTTAAGCATGTCTTTGCCTCTGGACAAGGGCCGAAGACAAGGGGATCGGTGCGCGATCGCCGAAGCCAAATGAGCCACTTGGCAATGGCTAATGCATAATTGACAGACTCGGTGCAAAACGCGATCGGAACATCGACTTGCTAGCTTGCGCGTCGTGAGTGACCCCTGCACATACGGTCTCAGCCACCGCTTCCAGGAGATTGCGGGTGGTGGAGTGCATCCAAGCGCCTATCGCCAACTGCATGGCCATTGCGAAATGACCCCAACTAGCGTGAATGCAGTTCGGTTTCGTATTTCGGGTTCGCATCACCCATTCAGGAATCAGTTATGTGTACATACACTCGCTGATTTGGACCCCTAGCTTTGTGGCGCAATATCGAAGATAAGATTCAATGCCCATGCATCATACCTAATCGTACGCTTTCTCTGCAGATACCCCTGGCATCGGATGCCCGGAGACTCGTATTTGCCGCTACCGGGTTCCTGCACGATGAATACAGTTGCTTCTTAAACTCCATCAATATTTGCCCATTTTGTTCTGTGACGACGTGACAGACGTATGAGAGAAGACAAGTTAGACGATCATTGGTTGGTAGTCGTTTGTCCCATGTTATCAACACTATCGCTACGCTGGACTCCAGTAATGCCGATAGCGGCGCCAGCACCGAAGACAGTTGGACCAAGGATAAGACCAGCTTTCATGACTGTGTCTGCCTCTGTAGCAAAGAAACCCACGTCCCGAACCGACGTGAATCTTACAATGAGTGTATCATGAAAGCCTCGGGAAAGGGCAGCGCCGGAGCACACGGGATGAGTGAGGATCATGTCGGGGAAGTCGGCACCATACTGAGATATGACGCATCAGGGGGTCCGAGTGGTGATAGTGCGGCTGGGCAATCGGGCCCGCGTGGTGTGCTGGATGGTTATGGTCACAGGTGCATGCTGCGGCAGGCAGGTTGGACTGATTGTAATACGGCAGGGTATGAGAGAAAGAAGTGGAAGAGAAGTCTTCTAGGTCTCGGCCGGAGAAACAAGAACAGGGCTTTGGGTTGATGTGAGCAGGGAGGGCCTTTAAAATCATGACATTTGTGGGCGGAGACTAGAAACTTGATGTGGGATTGTTGTGCAAACATTTATATACAACAGAGAAGGATGCCTCAAGGCGAAGAGGGGTTGCGACCCCCTCGATTGTCCCGAAGTGGAAACGGAAAGTGCTTGAATTGCGGTTATCAAAGCTCGCCGTGCGCTCTTGTTGACCTGATAGACTAGGGGTTATAGGATCACTGATGACCACGATCTCTCCCTAGATCCTCAGACATCAATATCATCATCGATCTCCACATCGTATTGACCCCTATTGCCCTGATCGAATTGACTGTATCGGATCCAACACCTGCTGAGGAGTGACATAGTAGTAGTTCCTCTCCGAGATTTCGTAGTTGCCTCATTTTAGACGCCGCTCATCACATTTGAAGTGGCGCTTCCTGCAGACAGCGCATCCGTTGACAGATGATTTACGATGGCCTTGCCGTGGCTTTAGAGCACGTTCAGGCTCTACAAGTAAGTTGGGAAGCACTGACGGCCTGGGATATGAGTGTATGCGAAATACGAAAAAAAGAGCGATGAGGGAAGGAATGCGAGGATGGAAAAGACGAAGAAGAGTGAGATGGGAGTGCGACGAAAGACGGGTAGATGGGAGTCGGTGTGTTGGGTTCTTGATCGAGAATTTCACGCGGAAGCTGTTCCCAGGCATGGCCGGTTAACCAATCGTGGCATTGAATACGAGCACTAGACCTAATGCAGAATGTTTACGAGGATATCTTGATTTTCGTCGGATTTCCGAGGATCCTGACTAAAGCTAAATTAGGTCCCCCTTCGGAAGCTCCATTCCATCAAACTGGCTTGGACTATCTCAGTGGATGATGACGGGCAAGCCGACCGAGTTTTTCAAGGTGATGAGGCTCAGGGAGAAGAGCGCTTGTTCTTTCGTTGATAAGAAAGCTTCATTTCCATTGCATTGCCTTGGCCCTCCAAAGCCTAGCGTCCACCATATTCACCTACATCTGAACTCACCTCACGATATCAAACGGGCATTCTTTGAGGTCTCCATTTTTGGCAGAAAATTTCTTGAAAGTTCTTCCTTCCGATTCTTCTTCAAGGCAACTATCCCGTCCCGACCGTTATGGGAACCGACTCAATGCTCGTCTCGTTATCACCCCGAGAGCTCCTACCCTACAAAGATGACTTCTATCTCTGGAAGTTCGTGCCCTCCATGCCTGTAGCAATCATTTTTCTCATCATCTTCCTAGCATTATCAATTTTGCATACCTGGAGGATGTACCGAGAGAGGATGTGGTTCTGCCTCCCCTTTGTCATTGGAGGTTATCGTGCGTACACTTCACTCTCGAGCTACCATACACAAACTGATCAGCATCATAGTGGAAGTCACGGGCTACGGAGGCCGTGCAGCAGCGAACAAGGCCACCGATCAACTTGGCCCATATGTCATTCAATCCGTTTTCCTCCTCATCCCGCCGTCCCTCTTCGCTGCATCCATCTACATGACCCTCGGCCGAGTTATTCGCAATCTTGGCCTGAAAGCTGAGTCCTGTCTGTTCATCAAGGTCCGCTGGTTGACCACCATCTTTGTCGTTGGCGATATTTTTGCTTTTCTAGTGCAAAGTGGTGGTGCCGGCTTTATGGCTGCAGGGACAGACCCTAAGATGGGGGAAATCATTGTCGTGTCGGGATTGGCTATCCAGATTCTGTTTTTCGGCGTCTTCGTCGCTGCGGCTGTGTCTTTTCAGATGAAATATTGCCACCACAGTCCGAAACAACAGACTGCTTCGACCTGGAAGTCACTCTTTTGCCGTCGTCAGGAGGAAAGCAATGGCGAAGTTTCTTGGCGATCGATGATGAACATGCTCTACGCTGTCTCCGTCTTGATTCTCGCCCGCTCCATTTTCCGTATTATTGAATACGTTATGGGCGCCGACGCATATTTGCTTTCGAACGAATGGCCATTATATGTCTTTGACGGAGTCTTAATGGCTGGTGCGATGGCTATTTTCTATGTTTACTACCCCTCGAGCATCCGAAGCGCGCAGAGTCTATCACAGGCGGATACCTTGGAAATTGGTGAAATGGGGAATTCTGGCTCTAGCAAGCCGTGATGTGCTTGATGAAGAGGTCATTGGAGCTGGTTGCAGGCCACACTGATAATGGAAGGGTTTTCACTGGTGGAGGCGGAACGGAAGGCGGATATTATCCAACGAGGGAGCAAGTTCGGTAGAAATACTTTTGCTTGCTTTCTCACCAGTATTCGGCTTTGCCTTTACTAAGTAGTACATTGCTATGAAGTCTATTCGCTCATGTCTCATTGCGTAACGACATGTCGCCAACCTGGACGTTTCTGTACATCGAACTGACCCAAAACAAGTGGTGGCAATAGAATTGCTCCTCCTCCTCGAATAGATGATGCCCTGACAGATAGATGGCTCCTTAACTCTGTTAGACTTTGACCTCTGAACTCGATTTGACCTGGCTGTAATCTGTCAGAGCTCTCTTCTTCTGAGTCTGGTTAGCAATATTGGGTGACACGGCAGCAGTGGGAGCTGTGTTGATTTGAGGCACGTCCTATCCTATGCCGTTTATTCACCAAGTCTCTATGCAGTTAGGAGGTCAGCGCGAGTAACTCATAAAACCTCTCGGCACAGCCGAGGTCTGGAACACTTTCCATGGCTTGGCACGAGATGACTGGGTGGCAGATTCGATGAAGTGGCAACGTAAATGTATAACCGAAAGCTCATATCTTTTTGGTCATGATATGGAGAGACCTCGGATCGTTCCTGTCCCGATAAGAGATGAAACTCCTACCGGGACATGGTTAGTTCTGACATGCGATGATGACGAGGAAAGCCATCTTCAACCGGAAGATAGTTCGTGCATAAGGCCCACTGCGGATACCAATTTGGGTGCCACGGGAATGTTGTGGTAAGTGCAGTGCCTCGGCGTTTCAAATGTGGTAATATATTCGATCAATCTTCCCCACATGTCCACATGTTCCTGTCTCTGTCAGGGGTTCCGCGTGTTGATAACAATTCTGGTAAGCGTCTTCGTATTAAATGCTCGGATGGTATTTTTGGGCCGGCATACAGCCTCTAGAAAGATGAACCAAAAACATGTAAATATCACAATGCCCTGAATGGATCTTGGACTATTTCCAGTGAGCATTCGCAATCCTTCTCTCTTTCTCTCAGTTCCTTCTCTTTATTTCCTCTCATCTCATTACCACGTACAATCAATTTTATTGAGCTGACACTCGTCTCTCCGCGGCCTTTCAACCTTTGGTTCTTCCACCTCTGTCCATCGCGAAAGAGTCGAGTCCGAAATAAAATCCGAACCTTTCTTCCGACCAACCGTCAAAATGGACAGCCTGAACGTTCTCATATCACGAGGCGAGCTTCTCCCATTTAAAGGCGACTTTTACCTATGGAAATACGTTCCATCAATGGCAGCTGGTGTCATCTTCACTGTCCTTTTTCTTCTCTTATCCGCGGCACACACCTGGAAGATGATCCGCTGCCGGCTCTGGTTTTGCATTCCATTCACTATCGGCGGATATAGTAAGTCCCGAGTTAATCCAGCACAACATTTGATGGTATCGTCTGATACTAATTGGAATCTCCACAGTGGAAGTCGTAGGCTTCATCGGCCGAATCGCCGCTCATAACGCAACCGACGAACTCATGCCCTACATCATCCAATCTGTCTTCCTGCTGATTCCGCCCTCTCTCTTCGCCGCCTCGATTTACATGACTCTCGGTCGAATCATGCGTGGCCTCGGACCCAAGGCCGAAATGTGCTCCATTATTCGAGCGAAGTGGCTCACAACTATCTTCGTGGTCGGCGACGTCTTCTCCTTCCTAATTCAGAGCTCGGGGGCTGGTCTGATGGCTGCCGGCGACGATCCGAAGACAGGCGAAATCATCGTTGTCGGCGGCTTGATCATTCAGATACTCTTTTTCGGGCTTTTCGTTGCTGGGTCAGTCATCTTCCATCTCCGCTACCGACGGACGAGCGCGAACTGGAGGACAGCGACGGGTACCAGCCCTGCAGGGAGTTTTGACTGGGAAAAGATGATGGTGATGCTATATGTGACTTCAGGTCTCGTTCTCATTAGATGCACCTTTCGCATTATTGAGTACCTCATGGGAGCTGATGCCTATCCCCTTAAAAACGAGTGGACACTGTATGTTTTCGATGCGGTGTTGATGGCTGTCACTATGGCCATCTTCTACATCTGGTATCCTTCGCAGATCCAGCAGTTTCAGGCACTCAGGGAGACGGAGGCTGTCAGTCTCACGTATGGAACAGATTACTCTCATCTCAAATGAAGACCTGACAAGCAACCGCGCGAGAATCCGGCCTTTGATTAAAACCTGGCTTAGGGTATGTTTCAATTTTGTCCCGCCAAGTGCCGGCACTTTGGTCGCCTCTCTCGCTCCGGGCCTCCTGCCGGCAAGTAATTGGATGGAACGCCTTAAGAGTTCTGCAAAAGCAGTGGCCTCTGGATCTATCTCGCGTGGTTTCGAGAATGCCTTCAACTACCTAGCTAGAACACGAATATCCAAAATGGGAGCAATTATTCACTAAAATAAAATCGGCCCTCATGTGCTCTTTGCATTTATATACATCCTCAGGTTTCTATCGTGTGTTTACTCCGACTCTTGGTGGGCTACTGATACGTCTCACAACGACACGTTGCTCACTTCGAAGGTCTGTACCGTGCCCGATTCAAACCACGACCAAAACCTGTTCCCGCTCAGGAATGTGTCTCCGTAGTTGACATACATTTCGCCGCCCCTAGTCTTCGTGCTCCAGCGCGGCACGAGACTGCCACCTTTGCCCGGTGACTTGAACTTGGACAGATCAAAATTTATATACTGAGCGTCTCCCCAATTAGCGGCGACGATTACCAGCTTACTATTTTTAGCATCGTACGCAGCAATAGAGTCGGAGTCGCTGGCTGACAAGATCTGCATGCCTGGCCGTATATGGCGCGTGGACTGTGCCAAAACGAAGTATTTCTGGGTTGCCGAGCTCAGCGTTTTCAGGTCGTTATCACCCACGATGAGGCCCCAGCCTGAGATGTCGACAGCTTGCCAATACACCCACGCGGTAGGGTGCAGCCATTTGAAGTCCAAGATAAGATTTTGGTAGAGATTCTTGCCACTGCCATCGCTGTCGCCATACTCGCTGTTCCAAAGCTGCTTCCCGGCTCCCTTTGCAAGGCTGTAAAGCAGGTCGCGTCTTCCGCCGCCTCCTTGGTAACAGTGAACATTGATGCGCTTTACTTTAGCTTTAGCATCACTATCAATGCTCCCCCAAGTCGCGACGGCATCGTCGTAACTGGTTTCGTCAGAGGCTGAAATCGCAATGGCTTCAGCGCGCTGGCGCTCTAAATAATGCAGCACTCTATGTTGGAGAGCTAGAAGCTGACTGCCCATATGGACTCGGTGAAGCTTGTAGAGCATGTGATAATCAGCCAAGCGGATCATAGGATCTTACCTAAGAAAGTAGTAACGACGCGATCGCGACAGGTGAAGCCTAGTTGAGGACGGCGGAAGGTCTGGAGAGGTGACCGGTAATCAAATCTTAAGCCATGATGAGAAGGAGGCTAAAGAGTGTTAGGGCTCGGGGCCCCAGGGGTTGAGATTATATGAGCTAGTTAGAAATTAAACTAGGTCGGTAGACTATAGACTAAGCCCTATTTGTATGTAAGCCAACTTGTAGAAATACACCGATCTGTTGAGCTATAGTTCTAGAGCCTCTTCGGCTCTGTCCTCGTTCCTGCCTTTTATAATAAGGAGACCAGGGTAACGCTTTCCCGAAGTTACAAAGTGGAAGTGAGTATCTTGCATGTCTACGTGCAGTGTGGCTCGTTTTCTGAAAACAGTCCTTTAAGTGGCGCTTAGCTATGATGTCACAACTATCAACAGACTCTAGGATCATGTTTGCTTTTTTGTACCCTCATGACAGGCCACAGGCTCGAGCCCCTGAAGGCTCGGATCCCTGACTTAGGTCACGAGACCGTCTTTTCCTTCATGGAAATAAGGGCTGATTTAGGCTCTTCAAATAGCTAGAAATCGAGAGCTTCTATTCACATCACAATGCACCCTTCCTATCCGATGCAACATATGACATTCGTGGTATATGGGAATCTGCATAAATGTCTTGGCCTAGTGCTGCTAAGTGTGCTGTATTGGACAAACCTAAGGCCGCTAAGGCCGGTGAAAGCGCGATATGAGCAGCAGATCTGGAACTCCGTACATGTCTTATGTATCTATTTTAGGGTTATCCGGACGGTTGACAACGTCGGGGATCAGGCGACAAGGGAAATGTTGAAAACGGCTTGCAGGGTTTGGTTGTATTTCGCTTAGTTGCGGCGCCTTGGTGCCCCCACATCAAATTTATATCGCGGCATCTGAATCCCACGTACCCTGTAGTCACCCCACAACGACCTAATACGCGCCTCGAAGCTTGGCCTCGAAGCTTGGCCTCGAGACATTTGAGAACATGCCAAAGAGTGATAAACATGGCGTTACTTATAAATGGATGTCCGAGGCAAAGGCTCATTGGAGTGTCAACTTCCACTGGCGTGAAGCCCTGCGTGCAACGACTTGGGAAGTCTGAGCTGACGGGATGCCATGGCCACAGGCGCTTGGTGGAAAGGCAGATGAATTCGGTTTCGAACTTTACCTCCAAGATGATTGATGGTGACAGAAGCATACGTTCGGCCTATTCATTGAACCATCACGACCAGACTACGCCTATTCGGACCCCCCACCCCTCTCGACAAGAATTGGAAATTGCAGGACTAGGCTCGAGTCTGGCAAAAGCTTATGGTCAGACTAGGATTTCGGGATGAATGCGCGTTGTAAGGTGGTGACAATGGGCAGCTGTACAGCGGGAATCATGGCAATTCTTTACGACTCCTGCGAAGGTACGTAAACTACAAATTGCCCTGTTATGCACTCTGTGATCCTAGCTTTTTGGATAGCACGACAACGTATCAGGATCATCCCATCAACTCGAGTAGGCGGAAAATACCAATGTCATCTAGCGAACTTCTGCTCAAGGAAATTACCCGAAAAGAATCGCTCGAAGCGATATTACGTTAGAAGACCATGAGAGGAAGGGCCTCGAGCGCGCATCGACGACTTGGTCAAGTTCGGAATCACACATGCCTTAGAGCACTGCAAAAGGGCATCCGCAATCGGTTTCGTTTATCACCAACCCCGTGGGCGCTCTCCTGTAACGTGTATGATAAGCGAGCGCGCACTTTTCTCCGACCCTTGATATAGATTTATTCATGGAAAAAAAACCAAGTGACACAAGCTAGCTCATAAAGAAAATCCAGAGGCCCGTGGGGCACTTTAAGCTATAGATCCTACCCCCAATCCAACCTCGGTACTTCATTGCCCCCTAACCTACCAGCGCCACCCGGGCATCTTCATCCCGACGAAAGCGAGGCCGCTTTGCCGGACTAGGAACATCGAGGGGTAGATCGTTCTCGCGGCCCAATTACCTGTTCCTGCGCGTACCGAGATGACTTTTTGGGTTTGGTCAATCGCAAGGTGACCGTGCGACGCTCGTTGCAGCCACTTGACATCAAGATGCGTCATTAACAAAGGAGAGCGAGGAGCAGGGGTAAAGCGTACATAGAGCTAGGAGAATAATTGGATGTCACCCGTCCGGCAGCTAGGTTTGGAGATGACCTTTTTGTTGTGGCGTCGGTTGGTCGGAAGCGAGCAAGGCGGCATCTTTCAGCTCCTCCAGTTAGCACTTCAGGCGCCGGGGGTGGAGGGGGGGAGCCCCAGCTGTGGTTGCCAATTGGGTAGGTTCGCCGAATCCAAGGTTTTAGGAAATGGTTAGTGCTGATAGATGACGCCCAATTAAGCCGCAACGGAACTAGTACGTCTTCAAGTTCGTTCCCCACAGTCGTGCGTTGGCTCATCGACTTGGTATCTGACGAAGAAGGTTTTGTTTGTGCAACCACCCTGATTTTTCCGGGGGAACACGTCAATTAATCAGCGGCAGGGGACGAACTAGATCCAGCCTGCAGTCTTAAGAGGGACCAGCGGGAAAAACCGATGGATGTTCAGGGGCTGCTTTTCCGGGCGCTATGGCAAGGACTCTCTGGTGTTTTCTGGGGCAGGATTGGGGACCAATAACAGCAGATAGCTGTCAAGAACATCTAGTTACTGTTGCATGTGGTTGGAATCGGCGATATCGAGACTCTAGATTTGCTTTCATGCAGGACAACGCGTCTTCTCATGCAGCTGCAGCAACTACAAAAGAGCTAAAGGAAAGAAGGAACCAAAGTCTAAGGGTGGCCTCCTTTCTCTCCAGACTTAGATCCTGCAGAAGCTGTATGGAACCACTAATGAAGGATTGCATGGAGTCATTTTCCTGAGAATATGTCACATGATCGGCTTAGAACTGCTGTAAAGGAAGCTTGGGACTAGCTTGAGGAGAGGGCTTTAGACAGCCTTCTCGCAACCAGGCCTGACAGATGTCGAGCCGTTATTGATGCCAAGGGAAGGCATGCAATATGCTAGAAGGTAGCTGGTGCGTAAATTAGAGATATCCCAGGTACATTCAGAGAAGAAAAATTGCCCAACCTCCCCCCCAACCAATCCTTCGGGAGGCAGTCTTCCATTTGTGTGGTTCAAACTCTGGTATCCCCTAGACCGTGGTAAGGCAACACTTGACCCATAGTCCCCATAGAGGCCCGGGAGATCAACGGTACGCTGGTTGACTTCAAAAAGCTAGGTGGCTATAGAATAGGATATGTACTATGATGTAGATCCCTAACAGTCGCAACTTCTAGCATCATATAAAATAGGTGGGACTGCATGTACCTTGTTATATTCTCTTTTTATTTGGTTTGAATCCCTGTCACTAGCGTAAGTGTTGCCTTACCACGGTCTAAGGGATATTAGTGTGTCCTGAACCTGGTTCCGAAAACGGTGGAAGTCACAAGTCTTGGTTAGCGTGCTTTGACCTCCCGGGCCGATTAACTGTCAAACCAAGCCAGCGAGCAAAAGTGAATGTCCTCCACTTGCCTCACGAGTAGAGTGACTTATGTACCTCGACAATTCTTCATCAACCTGCCAGAAAAAGCAATGATCAGCTATCTAACAAACTTAAACAGGCAGGCCTCAATTACATATTCGCGTTGACCACCAAAGAACCCTTGAATGTCTACGTATGACGAAATGGCAATCTCCGCCCCCTCCCGGCTCAGCTAGCCACTGGCACCACTAGTACGACCAGGGTTCCAGAAGGGTGCAAGGCCCACCAGCCTGTCAAGGCGACGATTGATCTCCGTCAGCCTAGATCGGGTGTCCCGTGCAGATGATACTTTGACAGGGAGCAGGGTTGCAGGTCTGAGATGGATGTTAGTTCGGGTATTAGATCCCGAGACTCGAGATTTGGGAGAGTGAGAGCATATGTATGACGCATACGAGCACACGCTCATAAGAAACACGCACAAGCACATACTTATGACGCATCACAGCCCAAGCTTCACACAGCTCAGACCTGCTTCAACTGCCGACATCTGGCCTCCAACGAACTATTATTGTCCCGAGCGTGTGCTTGAAAATTGAGACTGGGAAAAATCTCGCATTTCGCCCAGAAAGCATGCTTCCCCGCCTCCCTCTTCCTCTCCCATTGGCTAGGCCGAACGAGAGATCGCAGATGGGCCTCGGCCTCGGGGTTTGAGAGGCCAAGCCCTTACACCCTCTTGACACTAGCCGCTTGTTAGTGCCGGCGAGTGTCTGTTTCTAGTGTCTAGAGGTGGCGACCTACCATGCATGAGGCGCGAAAGGGTAATATTGCATTCCCTCCCTTCCCGTGCTGCTGTTCAATGGACAAATCATGTCAGGTGAACCGAGGAATGGGCCAGTCTGTGCTGGTCGCAAACTCTGCATGAAACAATGCCCATCTATCTATCTACGGAGTACCTCAGCCGAGTTTCCAGTGAGGTGCGACTCCCTGCTCCATATCTACCTACCTACCTACCTACCTACCAACCTACCTACATTGTTACTGCGCATGCACTTGGTAGTCTAAGAACCACCAGTGCCCCATCATGTTCCACCTAGCCAAGTAAAGGTCCTCGTTTCTTTCCCATTCGTAGTTGCTCCTCCACGGGTTTCTGAATCGCACCATGCCTTCCCAGGACTTGTTTCGCGAGTATCAGGGTCAAATCGTGCCCCAGAGCTACAATGCCGGCTTTGTTGCTCTCAGCTATGTCGTCAGCCTGGTTGGCGCCGGCTCGACCCTCGAGCTCATCAACAGGAGAACGGCATTCCGAGGTCTCTTCAACCAGTATATCACACCCTCATTCCATGCTCTCAGGAAATTCATACTGACTCAAGATCAGTCTCTTGCTTGTGAGCTCTGCTGTCACTATGGGCGGAGTAGCGATCTGGTGCATGGTAAGTTGCAGCTGTCACGTACCTTTTACATGCAAATCCCATCCCAAGTTATCCGTCAGACGCTCACCATCTGCTTCCTTCCATCAGCACTTCATCGGAAACAGAGCCATCGACCTTGCCAATGGAGAGCCTGAGATGCAAATCGCCTACTCGAGCGGATTCACAGCCGTATCCTTCTTCATTCCTATCCTCGTCTTGCTAGCAGCCTTTCTCGCTATCGGCACCAATAACACCGTTTCCTGGTTGAGAGTTGTTATTGGTGGTGTCCTCTGCGGCACGGCCGTCTGCGGCATGCACTACCTCGGAAACGCCTCTATTGAAAACTACACCTGCGTATATCGACCAGCCTATGTTGTCGGAGCTGCTTTCATCGCTATCGTCGCTAGCAATGTTGCACTCGCTATGTTTTTCGTCTTCAGAGCTATGTGGGCCAACGCATGGTGGAAGCGAGCTATCTCAGCCGTTTTCCTTGCTGGTGCAGTATCAGGGATGCATTGGTGTGCTGCTATGGGAACTCGATATCGGCTTAAGAACATCAAGCCTGAAGGCAACGAACCCTCGAGGAACGCAACTGTCATCGTTGTCATCTGTCTTGTCAGTATTATAGGCCCCAAAGCATCAGGGAAGTGGCTGACTGGTGGTATAGTCCCTTGGCGCTTGCTTCATCATTGCCAGCTCTGCCATTCTTCGGGCAAGGAATATAAGGAAGTCGGCACTTCGAGCCCAACAGATCACACTAGGCGCAGCCGTCTTTGATAACAGCGGCAGAATCCTCGTCGATCCTGATGGAGTTATTCCCAGCACCGTCGTTACCGACTCCTTCTTGGAAAAGGTAAGCATTTGGTTCAGTCACACTTCTACGGTCAGAGCCCCTTATTGACTCTACCAAGAACGACAAGGGAGGATTCAGCATCGGTCACCCACTCTTCCAGTGGATGTTCCAAGCATCGAGAAACTGGAGCATAATCTCAATCCTGGTCGGCGGCATGAGGCAGCATGTATCACAGCTGCCGCACTCGGGCGCCCATAAAAATAGACGGCGTGGTATTCAGCTCATTAACGAGCACGGCGAGATGATTGAGCGGTACGACGTCATATTCAGGGAGTTATTTTGTCTTGCCGCAGCAGCGTTAGCAGACCGACTCAGAGAGGATCTTACTTCAGCGGGTGTCTTGTGGGATGAGATTCTTCCCACAGGAGCAAACGGCAAGCGATCACAGACAGAACCTCACAAAAACCCCCAGGAAAGTCCTGAATTGGGAGACGGAGGCGTGCACGAAGAACAAAAGGGTGGTGTTGACATGGCAGAAAAGGGCCTCGAAACCTGGCAACCAGACACTGGACGCGGATCGCTGATGTTGCTCATCCGCCGCGTTGAGTCAGACCGAGACGCCGAGCGCTTCGTGTCGGCTGGCTATCGTTTCGCTGAGCCTCATCAGGTGAGCGACATTATCAGAAGGAGCATGCAGATCCAGACTCCAGAATTCGAGTCGAAACTTCGATCAATGTCGACATATACGACAGAGCAGAACCAGATACTTCCAGGAGTTCATCTGGGTTTCTTTGCCGTCCGAGCCCGTGTCAGCTCCGGGTTTGAGGTCCTGGTCCGAAAAGATGCCCGCCATCTACTACCATCTGTGGCTCTTCCGACTAAGGCCCTTGATAAGTGGCACGTACAGTTTCTCAGGAGGTTTGAGAATATGTCTGTTTCCAAGGTACTCCGGAGTTTGAAGGAGGAGGCCTCACTGCAACGAAGCACCCAAGAGACAGAGTTCTCAGCTCAGCTCTCAGACGCAATTAAAGCGCTACGGGAGTGGGCACAGGAGCCCCTATTTGAAGACGCCGTCCTCACATCCACCATCGTTAGGGTACCTTGCCGAGGTAACAAAGCGCAGACAGAGGCCACCATGATCGCGATACGACTGGTGATTCCCATTCACTCGGTGCTCTTGAGTCAAAACTGTGAGTTTGTGCCTCTCGGCTTCTTTAAGATGCGCCAGGTGTCGGCGCAGGTTCAACAAGAGTTCACCAGAGGTGTGCATCAAGAGTTTGGGCATGTTATAAAACTCGAGGACGGGCGTGAGGAATCTCAAAACAGCTGGCACGGACGGTCAGCCAAGTTCTGGCCGTTTAGACGGACCGACAGTCCAGTGGCGACCAAGTCAAACAGTAATACCATGGCGGCAGTGGGCGGACGAAGATTCTCCTTACCCGATTCCACACGGTCTAGTTCAACGATTAACCTTTGGCAGTCTGGTAATGTCAACAGGGCAAGGTCGGTGGACTCGACAGATGGTTCGGGAATATATCCGGTAGCACAGGAAGATGAAGCTCAGGCGACGCCATCATACGGGGGCATCATGGTGTTTCAAGAAATCACAATTGATGTTGAAGAAGGAAAGGCAAGGGGAGGGGCAGGCCCTAGATCTGACGGCTCTGGCACCGTTATGATCGAACCGATCAACTCGAAACCATCGCTGGCAGCAGGAATCGAGCTACAGTCGATGGGCCATATCGGAAACAATGTGTCTGTTGACACTGCGGCACGTAAGGGATTTCTAGGCCCTGCGTCGTCTTTTGTGGATATACTATTTGCTGAAACTGTTGAGAGCATGTAGGAAACGATGCACTATATTACTATATATTAACTACTACTGAATATAATACTTTATTACTTAAATAAGTAATATACTTAATTGATCCAATATAGACCCCGGTCTACTTAGGAACCAACCCTGACCTACCCTATACACCGTACAGGCTAGATAAAAGGTTCGACTGTCAGAGTTTTGGGGCAAAATTTGGAATCGGCTCGCTCGCGTGAGAGCGGGAGCAGGGGTTCCGACCTTTGGCCACTCAGAAGGGGTTGAAACAAGTCACCTTCAGCATTTGGTATATCTCTTAAATTCGCGGGGTGGGCAAGGCTGCCGTTAAAACATTCTTTCTTCCTTCATTCTCGGTACACCGCTCTGAATAGACAGACGCCTTCTGGCAGCAGTTGCTGGCAATTCTTTCAAATCTCCTCGCCTGCCGTGTTCTGACCGCTCCTCCTCTTTACAAGAATGCCTCCTCGTGTTTCGGAGCAAGCGCCGCTACCCCAGGGACCGCTCTGCCAGTGGCGGCCTCTTTCCCACTAAGGCTCAGGAATATTTTATGTTAGCTCTTGACAAAATCGTTTTCGCCCCATTTTATCCGACTAAACTCGCCTTGTATTGGCTGAGGTGACAGCTCGATCTTTGCGAAGGGCCTCAAATTGACTTGATTTTCATAGGCGTTTGGTGTCCCTTTTACGCTCGTCTTCTCTGGCCTTTCAGCTCTGGTGGGAATCTTTGGCCCATTCACGTTCCTCAACGTGACTTTTTTGCTCTCCTTTTTCTGGCTACGCATCCTCGAGGCGCTTTATGAATTCCGTATTGGTCGTTTCGTCATCCGAGTCATTGCTGTTGGAACTACACTCTTTAGTCTATGGTACGTCGTCGACTTACGATTGGAGTTTACGCCAACGGACTTGCCGCCTTCAGCAACTCGAGCAGCAGTATTCGCACTCTAGACGTATGGCCGGCAGGCGAATGATGGGGAATTGAGGCGGGCCAGCGTACCGTGCGGCTAGAGGACAACCCAGCCTTCGAGGCATTGTCGTACGAATGGAGAGATCCGGGTAAATCACATTCAATCTCGGTCGGAGGCAAGCGTTTCCGAGTGACGGCAAACCTCTGGAATGCGCTGCACAACGTCCGTCACGAAACCGAAGCGAGAGCGATTTGGGTCGACGCTATCTCCATCGACCAGACACATCTTGACGAGAAATCCAGTCAGGTGCCTCTAATGTCCCTCATCTACCGGCGCGCAAGGAGTGTGTTGATATTTCTCGGCAAACACACCCCTTCTCGCTGGGTTGAGAAGTTGGATCCATCGACGTGGACGAGCGCCTTGGCGGTGAAAATGGCAGACGAACACTGGAAGACGACGGCTTACTGGCTGAGGCAGCTCATGATATAGGAATAGTGGAAACGCTGCTGGGTAGTGTAGGAGATCGGTTTTGGTCTCTCCATTGAGTTGTACACTGAGCGGAGGCCTATCCCGCAGGACAAGTTTGTGGAGCTAACGATGATATTCGACTCGAAAGATCCGACATCGACATTGGCGAACCGTATTCTGCGCTTCGACTCTCCGGAAAGCCCTATACCAGGACGGCCGGACTTACGTTCTCGAGCAACTACTGGAAACTTTTAAGGATTCTTTCTGCTCTGTCAACCTGGATAAGATTCTTGCATTCACGGGCATGGCTGTTGACTGCCAAGGTGAGTGCCTACCCGTTGATTATGCGGGAGGGGCTGCGCCTCTGTACGAAGCGCTCATCTCCTTCCAGAACTCTACCACGTATCAGAACGCGGACGGAGCGATCGAGATAGTCCACTTTGCAGCCCTTGTGCGACGGCTGCTCTCGCATCAGCAGGCGAAATTCATGAAGGAATACAAGAAATCCGCCTGGCTTTATCAGCCCGAAACATGGACGTACTACTTCTGTGGCGATGACTGGCAAGCTGTTTGTGTGGCCGTCCCGGCGATGCTACCTATTGTTTCGGTTATGGAGTTCCTCAGGGCTCCGTTCTCGGCCTCAAAGGACTTGCAGGTCAAGAGCTCAATTTGGATTCCAGACTGGGCAGAGGTCAAGGAGACTTGGACACCGGGTCCGGGAAGGGACTTCACTGGAATCAGGGCGCTCGGAGCCATCGTGGGCAAGGTACGAGAGCTTGGCCCTATATATGCCGAATATCTTCGGTATCCCAGTGCGGCCCATCAATGGAGCGCAAGGCTGTCGCAAGTGTATCTTGCCCAGCCAGATCAGAGACGAGCTTGAGGTCTCAACGCAAGATTCTCGGCGCTGCTGGGACACGCGGCCGACTATAGGCTCGCCGATGCGGTTAATCTGCCGAGGAAACGCGAACCAGGCGACGCATCGGGCGGGCCGCGACTCTTTCTTGGTGGAGACGACATCATCATGGGCCTGGTTCCGCCCAATGCGCGGGTTAGCGACAGGCTGTGCCATTTCTAGAATTCATCAGCGGTTGCCATTCTCCGCAGTCAAGATAGCAGCGATAGTTATAATATCGTCGGAAGGGGTACCATGTTGCAGCATGGCGAGGTGATCGACTGGGACGTTCCGGTCAATAAGACCATGTTTCTACCCAACTCCTCGGCCAGCGTTGAGTTTAGTCTTGACCTCGTCATGCTGAACGACCTGTCATTTGATGCTGTTAACCTGCCAGGTTCCGAGTATTAATTGTGGGTAGATAGTAGCTAAGATAGCCAGAGGGGTTGAATTAGAGATATGAATAAAGCGAGGCTCGACAAGGTTGCTCACTTCATATAGAATACACTTCAGTTCACTCTTCTTCGAAGCTTCGCTTCTCAAAAGGTATTGCAAATCGAACTGCAGATTATCTAGGGCCTGAGCCTCTGAGATTCCCAACCTATCTACTTCTACCTACCTACCTATTTACCCCACGTTGCTACTGCACATGTACTTAGTAGACTATGGCGCCAGCCAAGAACCACCTATACCCCATTGTTCTTCCTGGCTAAGTAAAGGTCCTCATTTCTTTCCTATAAATAATTCCTTATTTACAGATTTCTAAATCCAGTTATATCTTATAACTTATTTTAGAAGTACTGGAGTTAAGTTATATCTTATAGTTATAATCCTAGCTTTATTAATCTTAGCTATATTATTAATTTAGTTAGTATTAGCTTAACCTTCGACCTTAGTAATAGGAGATCTATATTCCGGATAGACTGAGCCAGTGCTGGCTGTGTTGATTGACTTCCGCGACCTTTCCGTAATAGAACGCTAGCTAAACCGCATGAAGTAAGACAGGGTGGCTATCGGACGTCCGAGGCCGCCATGCGGTGTTCATTGTGCCTTGTTGCTCACGAAACCTATGTATATCTGGTGACACAAACGGCAATGCACCCTTTTTGATGCTCTCCATGGCGATGAGAGACTTAAGCACTGTCATTGATGTCTCGAATGTCCTGTGAAGCAGTAATTTCCTAGTCAATCAAGAACTGTGGCCGCCTCTGATAGAGCCAAGTCTAGCCCTTTCTGACCACGTGCTCGGAATCGCCATTCCATCTCACCAAGTGCCAGTTCAAACATCGGTGTATACGAGCAGAGCACGTTGGCCAAAATAGACGGTCGAAATTCTACAGCGCTCGCGTATATAACTTAGCCTCTTTAATAAAGAATCGCATTAGCTGAAAGATGTAGTGAAGAACGCTGAAGTCCCGTTGTCTAGGTTCTCAAGTTTGGATGCTTTGACAGTAATGGCTTGCTCCATTCGGCATTCAAGTTGGCCCTATGACCACAGTGTTCAAACGCTTTACATGGTGAAAAGCTAATTTTGATTCAGTCGCGATTCACTACTTCACTGCACATAGCCGGTTAATTCAACAAAAATAGCATGAAAACATGGCTGGTTTCGTGAAAAGGATCGTTCGTTGTCAGGACGTGTGTGTGGGCCGGCACATGCGTCACTTCTTTACGAGCCTATTTCTTCATTCCCCAGCGCTGCGGGGGTAGGCAACTATATGACTTCCCATCCACGGACAGCTGTTTGAGACAGACTATTGGTCTGTTATGCGGGGCCACCAATAACCCAAAAGCCATCCTGTCACTACGACATCATTCATTAGCATTTGAGTTCCACCGCAAGGGCGTGCCCTATATCGTAAGTTTGCATAGCGCATTGTCACATGTGAAGGGGAAGAACATTCTCACAATTGCAGACAGGAGACTTTGTAGCGGATCCAAAAGCAACATGTCTTCACGTTTGCTCGCCAATCAATATCATGATGTTTCCACAACAAACGTGACTGCTTTGACACTTGGAATGCAGATGGGCTCAGCTCGGTGTCACCGACTCGCCCGCCAAGTGGGGTGACCAATGGATTCGCATGAGAGACAGGGCGGCTTGAACTGTAATTGGTGTAAAGCTTTTACTAGAGGGCAATCACAAGCCAGATGGATGATGCTGAGGGGTTGCCTTATCCCGGTTATCTCATTTAAAAGTTCCATGCATGCAGACCCGGAGATCTGGTTCCTTGATGCTTTTGATCGTCCTATCTGGACTTCTTTTCGTCTTAAGTACGCTTTCTAAGCCCCAGGCATCACGATGTTCGGGCGTCGACGGAGACCCGTTCTCGGCGCCGCCGTCCTCGTCGGCGCTTCCAGGGCAGCCGCCAGACATGAAGTACAGAAGCAGGCGGTTGTGGACTCTCAGCGCGAAATCGAGATAGAGCGAGAGGTCCGGGAGCGGAGGATGCAAGAGGAAGAACATGAACGAAGAACGCAGCGTGCCGTTGAAGAAGCGATGAAAAAAGCGGCCACGGACAACCAAGCTTATCAGCAGAGCGTCGCTCCAGCTCTGCTACAACCTTCGCAACAGTTTTACAATAACCAACCACCGATACCAATGCAAGACACAGGCTTCATGATCACTACACCCGGGCAGCCCTACGCACTGGGTATGGACGCTGGGCCCAGTATTCAGCCGAATCAGCCCATGCGGGCTCCTTCTCCACAGGTACCTGCATACTTGTCAGTGTCTCCATCGCTGGATGTGAGGCCAAAGAGCGCACAAGGCATTAGTTCTACAGGGTCGGCTCTAGGGTCAAATGCTCGATACTGTACCCAATGTGGCTTCGTTTGCCAAGTCGGGGACAGATTCTGTTGTCAGTGTGGTGCAAAGCAAATTTAGCAAGGGCAGAGGGCAGAGTGAGTGTATTATATTAATTGTTCTTCATTTTATAATAAGTGGAATTTTTCTATTGCTAGCTTTATATTACAAGCTGAAGAGCAGATTTTCTATTAATTACAATGTGGGACTTTATTTAATTTAGGAATTTTGCTGTATTTTTTAAATATATGTCAGATAACTTAGGTGACTACTGTGATGACCTTGTAATTCGTGTATGTATTATGTAACGTCTGCTCTGGCTCCCGCCCCTTCAGGTTAAGGAAGTCTAGCTTTTCCTAGCTTCTTAATACCGTCTAGCATAGTAAGGGCTCATCAAGCCCTCCCCAATCTGGTCCCAAAAGGCCACTAAGTCCCGTGACCACCCTGCGCCTAGGTGTTCCAACATGGTCCAATTCAATAGAGATACCCTCCGTTAGCTCCTAAATCCACTAAAATGACAACTTAACAGCATTTAACAGGCATCGTGAGCTCGTAACTTGGCGTATTAACTATATGATTCATTCAGTAACACGTTATAAATTGGAAATGGGAACTCCGACGTTCCGCTCCTTGGCTAGCGCAAGGATGGCATTGCCAGCTGCAAGGTCAGTTAGGCTAACCCCTATACCTTTGTATACAATAAATCCCTCGCTAAGCCATGGCTTTAGTTGCGCTTGACGTTCACTTAGTTGCGCCCCGGAATGCCCTTGCTGCCGCTTTAGAATCTCCCCCACTTCTATCACTTGGTCGGCTTTCAATCCGCTTTGGATGACTTCGCCTGATTTGACTAGGCACTCATCGCGATCATCGACAATAATGGCACCACGGCTATCTCCGTGCGGCTTGTAAGAGTCAGCTCGTCTAGTAGCGTGCTGAAGCATCTCTGGATCCATTTCGACCATGTCGGCCTGCCAGCTACCGACAGCGGAGACGAATGGGAGCCTGTTTCGCGTCTTTCCACTTAGGATGGCTGAGAGTGAGAAAAGGGAGGCCGTGGACACAACAGTGCAAAATACTGTGTCAACCACTGACAGCAGAGTCTGTAAGTTCTGGTCATATTCCGATGAAGCAAGGTCTAAGGCAGCAAATGAGGCTGAACTTCTCCAGTACTTCTGGTTCTCCTCTTCCACTTGCTTAACCAAAGACTGAGCTCGAGCTGCAGAGCGGTTGATAACCGTCAATGACTTGATTTCTGAGCACCTAAGTGCTACTACAAGGCGAGGATGCCACAACGCTTGCTTACCAGCACCTAAAATAAGAATAAGTCAGCGCACCCATTAGATGAACAGGGGCTTAGCTGAACGCCCCACTTACAGCCGCGTCAACCACAACGCGTCTCTAGCCACACGCGTTTCTTCCTTCAATAACACTCAATTCGTCAATTCAACCTTATAACCTTATTTTTTATGCCTAAATACACCTAAGAAGACCTTAAACTAGCCATTCAGGATATGAGAAATGGCGTATTATTATTAAAAGCAGCTAATCAGCGCAGAGTCCCCAAATCAACCCTACACAGTAAGATAAATGGCATACCTAGCCGCAATAAAGCCTACGAATGGCGTCAGGTGCTTTCCAAATATTAGGAAGACCAGCTCACTGATTAGATCATCTTTTAAGATAAGCTCAGCATAGTGTTAACGCATGGCCAGATCCGGAAGTTAGCGATTTCCTTGTTAGGCCAAAGCGGCACTAACCAACGACTTAGAAAACACTGGATGAAGGGCTTCCTGCGCCGCAACCCGCGAATAAAAACGCTCAAAGGAAAGGGAATCAACTGGAAAAGGATAAATGGAGCAAATCCGGCTGCTATTGGCGGGCTCTTTGATCTATTGGGCTAACTAGAGGTCGCATCGATCCCTTAACGCAACCGTTAGAATCTTAATGAAATTGGAGTCTTCTAAGGGCCCGGATCTAATAGGCTTGTGGTTAGCCAATCAGAGCTTCAATTAACGATTAAGAAATAGCTATAAAACCTTAACTGGATATCTATTCTTGAGGTTATTTCTATAATGGGAAGGTGCCTTGACCTATTGGTTATCTTTAATAGTAAAGATGTCTAGTACTAATAGTTTCCTAAAGAATTAGACTTTCTGACTAATTAGAGATTTATATTATCTAAAAAGGGATGGACTAATAACGAAATTAGGCTTATATAGCTATAGGAAGTCTTTCTTCTAAGCTTAAAGCCTGCTTAGGCTAATAAAAAGCAGCTTCTTATCCTAGATAGGTATAGATTATATATAATGCCTGATTTTATGCGTATTTATATGACTAATAGGGTCTATTTACTCTATTTACTACCTTATATAAGCCACGTTCTTTAGCCTTTTAATATATCAGTTTTTAAGCCACTTAAAACTGTATATTGAGCTGCTTTATTATTAGTATAACGGTCGTGTTCCCAGGCTAGGCTATACAGGGTATAGAGTAGTTTAGAAAGGGTTCCTAAGGGATAGACCAGGGTCTATATTAGTAGAACGGTTAGGTTATACTTATTAAATAGTAAGCATAGTATTATATTAAATAATAGTTAATATATAATAATATATAATAATTAGAGTAGATTAAAGTAACTAAGTTATATTAATAGTTAAAAAGCTAGTATTTTAATAATAGCTAGTTCTTTAGGTTTATATATTATATAGTATAAAGTATAATTATTTATATTATAAAGGCGATTATAGTAATTATAAAAGTAATTATAGTAATTATAAGAGTAATTATAGTAATTATTCTATAGTTTATAGTAATTATTTATAATTAGTAAGAAATTTATAAGGGCTATATAATACTAAGTATCTATAGTTATATAAATTATAATATAATATCTTTCTTTTAATAGTCTTTATTTTTAAAGCTTATAAGTTAGCTATTTTAAGTTTCTTTTTAATTTATTTAACCTTTCTTTATAATTATTTTTTTTATAATACTAATAATATATTAAAAGTGAAATCATAGTTTACTATATATTATTACTATCTTTATAAACTTATTAAAGAAATAGGCTTTAAAGTTATTAAGTATTTAAATTATATTTAATAAAAGCTAAAGTATAAAATACTTAAAAGTATTTCCTATTATTCTAAGTATATTTATTATAAATATTCTTATAATAGTTTAAAAGAATTGATCTCTATATATAAATGCCTATCCTTATCTTACTTAGCTCTTACTTATACTAACTAAGTAGCTTTTTATTTAATAGTTAAGAAGTATTATTTAAAGTCTAAAGAAGAGTAAGTAAAAGAAGAATTAATAGAATTATAATAATAAATAAATAAGCATTTATTTTATTTAATATAGCTTTATTATTAATAAAAATAGCTTTAAAAAAGAGGTATAAAAATAATATATTAAGGTCTTTATTTTTTAAATAAGCTAAATAAAGCAGAATACTAAGAAACTAATGTAATTATTAAGGTTTAAGCTTATAATAATATAGATATAATTAATTAGTTTACTATATTCGATTTTAGTATTATTTCTTTATCTTTTAGTATTATATATAGAATGTCTTTAGTAAATATTATATATAGATAAGGTTTTTTAATAGTTATTATAATATTTTACTTTTAAAGTAGTCTTTCTATTTTATAAAGTATATTATTTTTCTATTAATTTTCTTTATATTATAGATTTCTTTAATATAGTATTCTTCTAGGTCTTCTATTATTAATTTATAACTTTATTTATTATTAATTAGAAAAGTGTTTTTTATTAATTCTAATAATAAGATATAAAAAACTAAGTAATATTATATTTTTAAGTCTAGTTTATAATTATTTTTTAAGATTTTCTTTAAAACTTTATAAAGTCTAATATATTTATAGTTAAGTTTTTTACTTAGTCTATCCATTAATAGGTTTTTTATTATAAGTAGGACTATATCTCCCTTTAAAAAGGATAGTCTTTTTAGCCTTTTTTAATTATAGTATTTTTTTATTTATCCTTATATAAATTCAAGTTCGGTTTTTATTTCTTTATAGAGATTTTTTAATTAGTTTAATATTAGGATTACTTTTAGGTTAATAATTCTATTATACTATTATTAGTATATATTTAGTATGAATTTAAAATTAGTATAATATAATATAAGTTTAGTACTTTTATTAATTATAGTATTATAATTTAGTTATACTATAAGTAACTTTTTTACTTAATTATTTTATTTATAATTAATAATATTATAAGTACTATTTAAGTATTTAATTTATATATTCTATCTATTTATTAATCTATAGTTAGAATACTATTATAAGTTAATAATTTAATCCTAATTAGGCTATTAAGGCTTATTAAAACTTAGATATAAATAAGTATAACAGTCGTGTTCTCAGGCTAGGCTATATATAGTATAAGGCGGTTTAGAAAAGGTTCCTAAAGGATAGACCAGAGTTTATATTAGTAAAACGGTTAGGTCATACTTACTAAGCAGTAATTATAGTATTATATTAAGTAATAGTTAATATATAATAATATATAGTAATTAGAGTAAATTAAAGTAATTAAGTTATATTAATAGCTAAAGAGCTAGTATCCTAATAATAACTAGTTCTTTAAGTTTATATACTATATAATATAAAGTCTAATTATTTATATTATAAGAATAATTATAATAATTATAAAAGTAATTATAGTAATTATAAGAGTGATTATAATAATCGCTTTATAATTTATAGTAATTATTTATAATTAGTAAGAAATTTATAAAGATTATATAATACTAAGTATCTATTATTATATAGATTATAATATAATATCTCCTTTCTATTAGTTCTTATTCTTAAGGCCTATAAATTAGCTATCTTAAGTTTTTCTTTAGTTTATTTAACCTTCTTTTATAATTATTTTTTTTATAATACTAATAGTATATTAAAAGTAAAATCACAGTCTACTATATACTATTACTATCTTTATAAACTTATTAAAGAAATAGGCTCTAAGGTTATTAAGTGCTTAAATTACGCTTAATAAAAGCTAAAGTATAAAATGCTTAAAAGCATTTCCTATTATTCTAAATACATTTATTATAAACATTCTTATAATAGTTTAAAAGAGTCGATTTCTATATATAAGTACTTATTCTTATTTTACCTAATTCTTACCTATACTAACTAGGCAGCTTTCTATTTAATAGCTAAGAAGCATCATTTAGAGTCTAAAGAGGAGTAAGCAAAAGAGGAGTTAATAGAGTTATAATA
Organism: Dactylonectria macrodidyma; assembly: GCA_020744425.1. Lineage (NCBI taxonomy): Eukaryota > Fungi > Ascomycota > Sordariomycetes > Hypocreales > Nectriaceae > Dactylonectria > Dactylonectria macrodidyma. The sequence continues at coordinate 636,645 of JAGMUV010000010.1, read as the reverse complement.
GTAAATGAATAAGCGTTTATCTCATTTAATATAGCTTCGTTATTAATAAAAACAGCTTTAAAAGAGAGGCGTAGAGATAGTGCGTTAGGGTCTTTATTCTCTAGATAAGCTAGATAAGGCAGAGCGCTAAGAGGCTAATGCGATTATTAAGGTCCAGGCCTATAGTAGAGTGGATATAATCGATTAGTTTATTATATTTAATTTTAATATTATTTCTTTATCTTCTAGTATTATATATAGAATATCTTTAGTAAATACTATATATAGATAAGGTTTTCTAATAGTTATTATAATATTTTGTTTTTAAAGTAGTCTTTTTATTTTATAAAATATATTATTTTTCTATTGATTTTCTTTATATTATAGATTTCTTTAATATAGTATTTTTCTAAGTCTTTTATTACTAGTTTATAACTTTATCTATTATTAATTAGAATAGTATTTTCTATTAATTCTAGTAATAAGATATAAAAAACTGAATAATATTATATTTTTAAGTCTAGTTTATAGTTATTTTCTAAGATTTTCTCTAATACTTTATAAAGTCTAATATATTTATAATTAAATTTTTTACTTAGTCTATTTATTAATAGGTTTTTTATTATAAATAGGACTATATCTTTCTTTAAAAAGGATAGTCTTTTTAGCCTTTTCTAGTTATAGTATTTTTTTATTTATTCTTATATAAATTTAAATTCAGTTTTTATTTTTTTATAAAGATTTTTTAATTAGTCTAATATTAGGATTGCTTTTAGGTTAATAATTCTATTATACTATTATTAGTATATATTTAATATAAATCTGAAATTAGTATAGTATAGTATAAGCTTAGTGCTTTTATTAATTATAGTATTATAACTTAATTATACTATAAGTAACTTTTTTACTTAATTATTTTATTTATAGTTAATATAATATTATAAGTACTATTTAAGTACTTAATTTATATATTCTATCTATCTATTAACTTATAATTAGAATGCTATTATAAGTTAGTAATTTAATCCTAATTAGGCTATTAAGGCTTATTAAAACTTAAATATAAATAGGAGTCTTCTATTACTTAGAATCTCTATTAATAAGCTATATATACTAATAATATTCTATAAGAATAAATAAGCAAACTATTCAGTATCTATTAATTCTTAGTATAGTATAAAATAGGAAAATTTTATAAATCTATTTATAATAATAAGAATGCTATTATAGAAGGTACTATTTATAGGATCTTCTAATAAAAGTAATTTTATAATAAAATCTATTATAATAAAGTCCTATAGTTACTTAGTAATTAATAGAAGTTATAATTCTTTATATAGTTTATAGTATTATACTTTAGTTTTATTATATAATTTATAAGATTTAATAATTTTTATAACTATTCTCTTTATACTAAGAAATATATATACTATTTTAATTTATTTAAAGGTCTTATTAATTCTTAGGTATTTATATAGAGAGTGGTTATAAATATCCTATACTAAATATTCTTATAGTTTTAAGAAGACTTATAACCTTTATAATTCGAGTTATAATTTAGGAATTAGGCAGAGTATTCTTATTACTCTATCCATTTTATATATTTAATTATATTCTTTTATTTATTTATAAAGTATTTCTTAAGATACTATTACTATAATTTATACTATTTTATTAAGCTTATTAATCTATTTAAGTTTCTTCTATATCTTATTAAGTTCACAGTTTTAATAATTATTTATCTTCTAATATTCTTTAGTATATTATTCTAAAAGATCTATAGGGCATTATTTGCATTATATTATATAATTAATATATACTTTTATAAAGTTATTATAAAAGTACTAATAGAATTTCTTAACTAAAGTCTAAAGGTTCTTATAATAGTTACTTTAATAGAAGTAAGCGATTACTTAGGATCCTTATAATCCAATTAAGACTACTTTTCCTTCCTATTATTATAATTCTTTTAAGGCTGGGTGTTTATTATGTATTTATTATTTAAAGCTTTACTCTAGCTTTTATAGCCATTCTAGTAAGTCTTCTAATAACTGGGATTTGCTTATAACTATAATGTATTTTTATTTAAAATGTCCTTTAAAGGTATAAGCTAATATTTACTCATTAGCTTTCAGTATATTAACTTTAAAGTTAGGTTATTAACTTATTATATTAGCTTATCTATTTTCTAAGCCTTTCTTATAAATAATAATATAATTAAATTCTAATAGGTATTTTACATAGTAGAATTACTTCTTACTAAGCTTTTATATAGTAGTAAAGTATGAGATATTCTTATAGTCTATATAGACTATAACTTAGTATTCGCTTTCTAAGAAGTAGTATTAGAATTCCTTAAAAGAATTAACTATTACTAAGAATTCTTTATTATAAATAGAGTAATTAAGTTTAGCTCCCTTTAGTATATATAAGTAAAATATAATTAAATATAAATTTCCTTTATTATCCTATTATCTAATTTAGGCTCTTAGAGCGAAGTTAAAAGCATTAGTTTCTAATTTAATTAATTATCTTAAGTCAAAGGTTACTAAAACGGGTTTATTAAAAATAGCTCGTTTTAAGTTATTAAAGGCTTTCTAGGCCTTTATATTCTATCTAAAGTTTATATCTTTCTTTATAAGCTCTATTAAGAGTTTTATAATTTTACTAAATCTATAAATAAACCTTCTATAGTAATTAGCAAACCTTAAGAAGCTTTATACTTCTTTAATACTTTTATTTAGTCTTAGCTAATTCTTAATAGCTTTGATTTTCTTTTTATCTATTTAAATCTTATTTAATTAGATAGTATATTTAAAAAAGTCTACTTTTTATATATAGAACTTACTTTTTATTAATTCTATAAGTAGTTTTATATTTTATAGTTTCTATAGGATTATATATATATATTTTATATATTCTTCTTCTATCTTTAAGAAAATTAAAATATTATTAAAATAGTATATAATGAAGATATTAAGATATTCTCTTAGAATATTAGTAATTATTTATTAGAATATTATTAGTATATTTATAAGTTTAAAAAGCATTATTAAATATTTAAATAGTCTGAATTTAGTTCTAAATATAATCTTTTATTTATCTTTAGGCTTTATATAGACTAAGCTATAAGCATTTTTTAAGTCAAATACTATAAACTATTTCTTACTATAAAAATAGTCCTTTAGTTTAGTAATTAAAAGTAATAGCATTTAGTCCTTTAGTATAATATTATTTAGCTATTAGTAGTTTATAATTAATTAGAGTTTTCTATTCTTTTTTAAAATAAATATAACTAAGTATTCTATAGAGGATTTTAAGATTTTAATATATCCCTTTTTTAATATATCTTTAAAGTATTCTTTTAGTATTTATAATTATATATTATTAAAGTTATAGAGTTTAAAGAACTTAAGTAAAGTTCTATTTTTTAATACTATTTTATAATCCTATTTACTATATTTAAATAGACCTATTTCTAATTCTTTAATAAATAGTTTTTTATAAATATAATAAGTAAGTAATATATTCTTTAGTCTTTTATTTACTTTTTATTATTTCTTTATTTTTATAAGGTCTTTATTAAGCTTTATTAATTAGCTTTATATAAAGGCAATTATATAATATATCTTACTATTTTAGACTTTATAATATTTATATTTTATACTTTAAAGTAAGAAAGTTTCTATTATTTCTTTTACTAATACTTTACTAATACTATTATTAATTAAAATTTAAGATCTTATATTATTATCTAAATCTAATTCTTAAGAAGAGTAATTATTAATATTATTAAAGTTTACTTAGCCAGTCCTTTAGTTTATTATTAAGTTAATTCATTTTAATTATAAGTACTTTAAAATTAAAGCATAGTTTATAATAAGTATTATATTAAATAAGATTCCTTTATTTTATCTTTTTATAAAAATCTTAAAATAATTAAGCTCTTTAGTTATTCTTCTATTATTATAATTAAAAGAGGATTCTTTAAGATTCTATACTTTATATAGATTTGCTTTATCCTTTTATAGGAGTTTTAATATATTTATTATTATAAAGTAAATATAGTTAAATTCTATATTACTATTTACTAAAGTAAGTAACTAGTTTTTCTTAATTTATACTTATATTTCTAAATACTATTTAGTTAATTATATACTTCTAGTTATATATAGAGCTCTTATTTTAAAGAGTTCTACTTTCTTTAGCTTTATATTTATTTATTACTTTATTATAAATAGTATTAAGAGTTTTTTATACTTTTTATTATTCTATTTTATAAAGGTTAGAATATCTATCTTTAGTTATACTTATATTATATATTAACCTTATTATATATATATATTTAATACTTAGGTTATTAATAGTCTATAAGTTTTATATTAAGCCTCTAATAATTAATTAAATAATCTATATTATATTCTATTAATTAAGTAATACTAAAGTATTTATACTATTTCTATATATAATAATCTTCTATATCTTCCTTTTTATAAAGAATTATAATAAGTTATTTATTTACTTAAATTAAAAAGTAATCTTATTATAGCTTATCTCTAAAGTATATAATATATTTATAGTATATATATAATACTTATAAGATTTTATTATATTTTTAATATATTTAATATATATAAGGTTTATCTCTTTATAGTTTTTATTTTCTTAAGTTTTATAAGTTCATTCTACTCTATTAATATAAGGCTTAGATATAAATATTTACTTCTTCTATAGGATCTTATTATTCTTTAGCGAATTGTTTAATTTAAATATCTTCTATTATATATACTAATATATCTTATTCTTTTAAAGTAATACTTTAAAGTTTATTATCTAACTCTAAGTATTCCTCTGCTAGTATAAGGATGTCCTTATCCTTAATATTATACTTAGCTTCCTTAGCTTAGTATATATTTTATCCTATACTAACCTACAGTCAGAGAGCAGGTCATTATATAATATAACTACATATTATACTATTATTCATTATAGTAAATTGCCTCTTACTAGTCTACTAATAGTTAGGCTATTAGTTAAGGATATTAAATTTATTAAAATCCTCTATTAGTATTAGTAATTCCCTAAGTTATTAGACTATAGCAATAGTATGTATTTTATCATTAGGTCAGGGCATAATAACTAGATAGCCTAGAACTTAGCCTATAGGAATGGGTTTCTATTTTTTAGTTACTACTTTCTAAGTTCTTTCTTCTTATTCCCTTTTCTTTTCTACTTCGCATTAGTACACTACTTCTCATTTTATTTACAATCATTACTTATATATATCTAGGTCGTCTTTTTCTCTTTTTATTTATTAACTCTATTCACTACACTTCTTTTTATAGTTAGTTTCTTATAATTATTTGCTCTTAGGTCTGGTTCTTTTAATCAGTCTCTTCTAAGGAATATCTTCATATTTTAATTCATCTATCTAATCTTATATGTTTATTATATCGTAGTTATATCTATTAAAGCCACTATTAAAGCTACTTTAAGTTATATTAATTGACTAGATTAGGAGGTCGTCTCCCTTCTTAACTGAATTAATACTATAAGTAGGCATAGTAATAGGCTTAAATGGTTTCTTTTCCGTCCTAGGTTTTTTATAATTATATAAAAAGTATTCTAACTCATTATAATTATAATAATTAAATATTTTCTTTCTTTACTAGAGTTATTACTATATTACTCTAAGTTCTATAAGTCTTACTATAGTACTATAAGAAGTGTTAGAAGTTCGTAGTTTCTCTTAGTTAATATAATTCTTCTTTTTCTAATTACTATTATTATTTCTAACATTTCATTTTTCTATTCATTATTCGAATAGTCAGTTATTAATTATAATAGTAAGTTTAGCGTATTAAGCAAAGTCTATAAGTAAATCTATATTCTTAATAAGTTTATTCTTAATATTATCCTTTAGGTTCTAATAAAACTCATTAATAAGGTTTTTATTTAACTAATTGAGTTTTATTATAATATATTAGAACTCTAAGAAGTATTTAAATACTGCTTTTATTTACTTAAGTTTCTTAATAGTATTAAGTATATTATATTTTTTATCTTATTTACTATAATTATTAATTAGTATTTATTTATATTTATTAAAATTATTAAATATTATAATTATTTTAAGCTTTTACTAACTTAGGGCTTAGGTTATAAAGTCTTTTAGAATTAACTTATAGTTTTAAGCTACTTTGCTTTTTAGTCTTCTTATAGTATATTATACTTTAAGTAAGTTACTTATAAATAGTAATAAGTAGTATATATAGTAAGACTTAAAGCTAATAAAGTATTCTTATAGCTTCTTAAGGTTTTTATTAAACTTTAATAATTATTTAGACTTAATAGTTTCTTTAATATTATAGATATATACTATTATAATAAGCTATTTATATCCTATAAATTAAGCCGCTTATTATTCCTAATTATTCTTAGTTTAAACTAATTTAATAATAAGTTTAGTAATTCTCTATTCTATAACTATAATAGTTATATCTATAGTAAGATTGCTCAGTAGGGCCTAGAGTTATATATATAACTGCTTAAAGCGCTCTTCATTCTAGCGCTATTCTTCTTTTTATATAATATTAGTACATACTCTTAGAGCTAAGAGCTTAGCAAGTCCTATAAAGAGTTATTCGTTCTTTATGCAGAGCTCTCTAAGTTCTTCTTTATACTTATTATTAGAGGCTTTTATATATTTATTACTATCTCTATTTTTAAAAGGCACTAGGGCCTTTCCTTTAGATAAGGGCATATTATTAGAAAGTATAGTAAGTACTATTATAATTCATTAGATATTACTTAGTATATAAAGTAATTATTTAAATAAGAGCTATTAATATATAATAGTTATATTCTTAGACTAGGCTATATATAGTATAGAGTGGCTTAGAAAAGGTTTTTAAAGGATAGACTAAAGTCTATATTAATAGAATGGTTAGGTTATATTTATTAAGTAATAATTATAATATTATATTAAGTAATAGTTAATATATAATAATATATAGTAATTAGAGTAAATTAAAGTAATTAAATTATATTAATAGCTAAGGAGCTAGTATTCTAATAATAGTTAGTTCTTTAGGTTTATATACTATATAGTATAAGGTCTGATTACTTATATTATAAAGGTGATTATAGTAATTATAGAAGTGATTATAGTAATTATAAGAGTGATTATAATAATTGTTTTATAGTTTATAGTAATTATTTATAATTAGTAAGAAATTTATAGGGGCTATATAATACTAGGCGTTTATTATTATATGGGTTGTGATAATAGAGGTCTTTTATTACTTAAGATCTCTATTAGTAAGCTATATATACTAATAATATTCTATAAGAATAAGTAAGCAAACTGTTTAATATCTATTAATTCTTAGTATAGTATAAAATAAGAAAATTTTATAAATCTGTTTATAATAATAAAGATGCTATTATAGAAAGTACTACTTATAGGATTTTCTAATAAGAGTAGTTTTATAATAAAATCTATTATAATAAAGTTATTACAGGCTGTATAAGATTAACTTAAGAAGTAATATTACTATATTATAAGAATACTATAATAAAGAGAAAAGAGAAAGCGGGTAAGTACGTAAATGCATATATATATTAATAGTCCCTATAGCCTGCCTTGTATGTCCTAATTATATATTAATCCTACCCTGGGTCTAGTACTTTAGATGCTTTTATTATATTACCCCCTTCTTTAAGGCGCTTAAAATGGCTGCGTAAGCGTAAGTTATTAAATTCTTATGATTATTAGATAATAAAGACTCTTTATTTCTATTATGCTTTCTTAGGCCCTTAGCCTAGTTTGATTAGTTAATTATTATTAGAGTGCTCTAGTATGTTTATATCTATAGTAGCTATATTAACCTAGGCTTATAATTACTTTAGTAGCTTAAGTATATTTAAATATTCTTTATAGAACTCTTTTAATTATATTAGTATATTCTTAAAGTTTTTAGTAGAGTACTATTTATTATTAAGGTTATATTTAACTTAATTTACTCTATATTAGAGCTATTTATTATGCTTATTATACTGTGATTCCTTAACCTTATAAACCTTATACTCTTTAATACTATTAATAACTTTAAGTAATAGTAAGTCCTTATCTTATCTTAGTATCGGATTATTAGGATAATATTATAACTAATCTGCGTATAGAGTTAGGTTTATATACTATAAGGAAAGTAAGTTTAAGTAGTATAAATGCCTGACTTATTTTATAATAGTCTATAGCCCTCTCTTCTTTTAGTCTAATGCTTAGCTAAGTCTTATATTTATAAGTCTATATATATTGACCTAGACTTTATCCCTAATTATAAAATCCAGTTTTTAGCGCTTCTTATTAGCTTAGTAGATCTACTATTCTTATACTTAGTAGAAATTCTACTTAGTAACTTTAATAGAGTCCGCAATCCGCTTAGTATACTACTAGGCATCCTCCTTTAATAAACATTTAGCTTTTATTTTATAGCCTTTAAAGTCAGTTCTCTTATTCTAGTTAAGTTAGGATTAGGGCAAGTAGCTAAGTAATAGTCTTATTAGTTCTATACTTAGTAACTCATAGTAGAGATTTATTTATATATAGTCTATTAATAGTAATAGTTTATTCTAGTTATCTTAGTAATAGTTAATAAATAGTTATAATTAATAGTTTAAGTATTAGTTATAGATCTTAGTATTCTTATCTATCTGAGAGTATTTTATTATACTTAGTTTTTACTTTACTTTAATAAGCTTATATAGCTTATTTATAAAAGTAGTAATAAACTGTAGTCCTTAGTCTAATATTACTATCTCTAGTACTTTAAAAATATAGTAAATATAATAGTAGTATATATATACTATGTCCTTTACTATTACTATTTAATAGTAAGGTATAGAAAAAGCAATCTTACTAAGCTAATTAATAATTACTTATATATAGTTATATCTATTCTTATCCTTAGGCATATAATAAAAGTCTATTATTATATATTACTATATTTAGTATAGGACTTCTAATAGGTATAGTAATCTAGGGGTCTTATCTCTATTAGTATAAGCCTTTTTATATAGCTTATAATTTGCTTAAAACTGATTAATATTAGCTAATAAGCCTAGCTATTAAAACCTCTTAGTAACTAATCTAATAGTTTTATTATATTTTAAGTAAGCTATATTAAGCTTATAGTAATTCTCCTTAATAACTAGCATTTAGAGAATACTTTTATTTAGAATAAAAATATACTAGTTCTAGTAAACTATACCTTTATTCATTATCTAACTATTAGCCTTCTTCTTTATATTCTTTTAGTAAAGCAGTAATTAAGGAAAAGCCCTATTAGTTTAGAGGATGGCATTAAGTAGTTTCCATCCTTCTAGCGCTTAAATAGCCTCTCTTCTAGAGCTAACCGAGGACTTAACAGCTTCAGCCCTAATTAATACTACTTCTAGCCCTTCTCTAGAACCAGGCTTAGTATAGGGGCTGGCTATAACCTTATAGTTAATAGAACTAATTACTAAGTCCTAACTTAGGAGTACTCTATTCTATACAGCTTCTTATTATGCCTTCTATATAGCTAGTTTAAATAACTTTTAAAATAGAGTATTTACTATAATATTCTCTTACTTTAAATAGTAAGTAATCTTAAAGTTATAAGGTACTAGATTGTCTACTTACTATACTTACTTATTATTAAAGCATTATTTAGTTAAAAAGTACTTAAGGGCTTTATAGTTAGTAATAATTAAGAATTACTATTAGAGCCTTAAGAGCTTAGTATTCTATTCTTTTAAAGCTAATACTATTATAAGTATCTTCTAATTATAAATTAAGTAATATATCTCTATATTATTTATTATCTTAAAGAAGAAAGCTATAAAGTGCTAGTTCTTGTCTTTACTCTTCTAAATTAATACTATAATTACTATACCTCTTAATACATTAGTCTTAACAATCGTATTATAGAGAGGGTTATGCTAGACCTAGTATAGGGCTAATAAAATCACTAACTTTATAGCTTTTATTATAATTATCTTCTCTTTAGTCTATTTTTATAAGATCCCCTTCTTTATTAATAGTATAAGTAGTTACACTATCTAATTATAAAACTTAACGAACTTTCAATAGAAGTTATAAAACCTAAGGAAGGCCTATACTCTTTATACGTTTATTAGTTCTTCTTAGTCTATAATAGCCTTTATCTTCTTTAGGTCTATCTAGATCCTATTTATTATAATTATAAAGCTTAGGAATTTTATTTTTATAATATAGAATTCTGACTTATTAATATTTGCTTATAACCTTATTATAATTAAGTATTTTAAAACTATATTAATATATGCTTTATAGTCTTTAATCTTTTTTAAATAAATAAGAATATTATTAATATATATTATATAGTAGATATTTAGGAGATCTATTAGGATATAGTTAATATAAGCTTAGAAGTGCGAAAGGCTATTAATTAGACTAAATAGTATTACTTTATACTTATAGGTATTATACTAAGTCTTAAAAGTTATAAGATCCTTAGAATCTAAGGATATCTGTATCTAATAGAAGGCCTGTTAGATATTGAATTTTATAAATACTTTTGCTTTTACTAGCCTTAACTGGGTTTCTTCTATTAAAAGTAATATATAATATTCCTTTACTATTAACTTATTAAGCTTTTTATAGTCTATATAAAAGCACTATCTACTATTCTTCTTTTTTATAAATAAGACTAGTAATATATATAGTGTATTACTTACTAATATAATAAATCCTTTTTATAAGTACTTTTTAATATAATTCCTTATTACTTTTAATTATTTAAAGCTTAATTTATATATTAGTAAGACCTTCTAACTATTAGGAATTAGCTCTTTTAATTCTAGCTTTATATTAATACTTAGTTAGTAAGGTAGTAAGGTATTAGACTTAGCCTTAGAGAAGGTATATTATAAGTATAAGTACTATTAAAGTAATTTTAACTCTACTTTTTCTTTTAATTTAAGTATATCTTTATAAAGGTTCTTCTCTTTAGCTTCTCTCTATTTTAGTCATTCTTTAATAATCTTATTAATCTCTTAGAAAGTAACTTTACTAATCTATTTAGTATTCTCCTACTTAACTACTCTCTCTTACTACTTACTAGTACTAATAATACTGATTTTAATTATAACTCTCTTAGTATTAATTATTAGTTATTATAGTAAGTTAGCTTAGATTATTATTAGCTTAGTATTAAAGTCCTTTATTAAGAAAGAGGGTGCTATATTTTTTAATACTCTATTTATCTTAGTTATATTCTCTTTAATATTATCTGATTATTGCTTCTTTAGTAAGTAATTTCCCTTCCTAAGGATTTGATTCTTATAAGCCTTCTTTTATTCTATACTCAGTTAATTATATCATTCTATATTAGCTTAGTCTACTAGCCTTAAATAGCGAAGGCCCTTTAATAAAGATATTAGTATTATAATATTACTATTAGAATAATCCTTTAGCTTATTATTAGGCTATTATAAGCGGTGATATTTAGTAGAGATTTTTATATTATGCTTCTTAAACTATTTCCTCTTAATAATTAGCTTCTAATATATCCTAAGTTCTAATATTAGATAATTTAGCTATTATCTGCTATTTATATCTAGCGTTATTACTATAATGTAAGTAATCCGTTATTATTTGCTTTTATATCCTTTAATAATAAGTCTTCGCTTTAGGATTAGGATTTAATAGCTCTATAGTTATTAGTATATCCTTAGGGCTAGATCCTTATTTATAAAGATATAACTATTCGCTTTAGTATTATATAGACCTTTAACTTTAATTACTAACTCTGAACTTACTATTATATAGGGATAGTAGAGCTTCTCTTTACTAAGTAGTTTATCTATATTAATTAAGCCTTTATTAAAGATTAATAACTATAATTTAGGTCTTAGAAAGGAGACTTTCTTTAGGATTTATCTTTTTCTAATTTAAAGGATGACTTATCTAATTTATTAAGGATTATAATAATAATTATCCGCTCTGCCTTCTTAGCCTTAGTATAAACTTTATTTACTTTGCCCCCTTTTAGATACTCTTAGTAAGTATAGCTAACTTTCTTATACTTAAAGCACTTCTTTTCTTTAGCTAGCTTATAAACCTCTAAGTCTTTAAAAGTCTATTTACTATTAATTTTAGTCTTTAAATACTTAGGTATTAAAGTTACTAACTTCTTAATATCCTTCTTTTTAGTAATAGTACTATTGCTCTTATTAATCTATAACTTATTAGTCTTTTTACTATCTTTCTTTATTAAGGTCTTTATATAGGCCTCTTCTATTATTATAATATTACTAAGTACTATTATAAAGGTATTAAAGCTTACCTCTTTAGTAAAGCGTTATATAGCTATAGTACGTTTTATCTCTACTAGCACTTTATTATAAAGCTCTTCTTTCTAATCCCTTTTAGGGATCTTAGTATTATTCGCTATAGCTAAGAACTTAATATAAAAGCTATACTAGCTACTATTAGTATAGTATCTTAAAGCCTTAAACTCCTTTTATGCTTTGATCTTCTTATTCTTATTTTAAAAGAGGGTTATTAGGGCTTAGAAGATATCTTTAGTAATCTTAAAGGCATCTTTCTTTATATTCTTAAGTATATAGAAGTATAAATAGGTAGCTATAATACTCTTATAATGACTGAAAATATAATATACCTTATCCTCCTCTTTAGAGTAGTCTTATAAGCTATTATATTATAGCTTATATCTAGCCTTAATAAGCTAGTCTTTAAAGTCTGGTTCTTTACTATTATTAAGCTTAAGTAAGTCACTCTCCTGCTTTTAGCATAGCTTAGTCTTAGCTATTATCTCGCTCCTAAAAGGCATGTCTTTATAAAGAGGGATAGTATAATATACTGCTTTTAACCGTACTAGTTCCTTATTAATCCGTACTACTTTAGTATAGGCTATTGCTTTAGCCTTAATTGCCTTATTATACTCTTTAATAAGTTACTTAGTCATCTTAATATACTTATTATATAGCTTAATAAGCTTATCTTACTACCTTCTGATTACTAATTGCTTAATAAAATTGCGAATTATTAAAGCTCGTACTTTAGAGTATTTTTAGACTATTGATTTAATATTATTAGCATTAATTAAGAGGTTCTTAAATCTCCTATCCTAGTCTTTTATATAAATTATAAATTAGCTATTATTTATAATCTTATAAGTTTAAGCATTTAAATCTTCTTTAATAGAATCTACTATAAATTATATAAAAAGTCTAATAGATATCCCTTTATTATCTTTTATATTAATAATCCCTTTACTATCCTTATCTATAGACTTAGTAAAGTATTACTAGACCTACTAATAAAAGGCGCTCTCTTAGTATGCTTTATTAATACCCTCTTTATTAGCACTTTATACACTTAACTTAGAGCTCTTAGTTATATTAACTACTAATTAGTTCTAGTTAATAATAGTTTACTATTTATACTTATGTCTTATTATAAGTAGGCGGATCTATAGTTAGATTTAATGCGATAATTAATCTTATACTAATATGCATTAAAGTTAATTAAGATATAAGTAGAAAGAATAAAAGATTATAATATAATGTTATAGGCTATATAAGATTAACTTAAGAGGTAATGCTACTATATTATAAGAATACTATAATAAAGAGGAAAGAGAAAGCAAGCAGGCATGTAAATGCATATATGCATTAATAGTCCTTATAGCCTGCTTTATACATCCTAGTTATATATTAACCCCACCCTGGGTCTAGCACTCTAGACGCTCTTATTATAAAAGTCTTATAATTACTTAATAATTAATAAGGATTATAATTCTTTATATAGTTTATAGTATTATACCTTAGTTTTATTATATAGTTTATAAGATTTAATAACTTTTATAATTATTCTTTTTATATTAAGAAATATATATACTATTTTAACTTATTTAATAGTTTTATTAATTCTTAAGTATTTATATAAAGGGTGGTTATAAATGTCTTATATTAATTATTCTTATAATTCTAAAGGAACTTATAACCTTTATAATCTGAACTATAATTTAAGAATTAAGTAAAGTGCTTTTATTACTCTATTTATTTTATATATCTAGTTATATTCTTTTATTTATTTATAGAATATTTCTTAAGATATTATTACTATAATTTAAACTATTTTATTAAGTTTATTAACTTATTTAAGTTTCTTTTATATTTTATTAAATTTATAGTTTTAATAATTATTTATCTTTTAATATTCTTTAGTATATTATTTTAAAAGATTTATAAAGCATTATTTATATTATATTATATAACTAATATATACTTTTATAAAGTTATTATAAAAGTATTAATAGAGTTTCTTAACTAGAGTTTAAGGGTTTTTATAGTAATTATTTTAATAGAAGTAGGAGATTGCTTAGAATTCTTATAATCTAATTAAGACTGCTTTTCCTTCTTATTATAGTAATTCTCTTAGAATTAGATATTCATTATATAACTATTATTTAAAGCTTTACTCAGGCTTCTATAATTATTCTAGTAAATCTTTAAGTAATTATAACTTACTTATAGCTATAATATATTTTTATTTAAAATATCCTTTAAGAGTATAAACTAATATTTATTTATTAGCTCTTAGTATATTAACTTTAAAGTCAGGTTATTAACTTATTATATTAATTTACCTATTTTTTAAGCCTTTTTTATAAATAATAATATAGTTAAATTCTAATAAGTATTCTATATAGTAAAGTTATCTTTTACTAAGTTCTTATATAATAGTAAAGTATAAGATATTCTTATAGTTTATATAGATTATAACTTAATATTTACTTCTTAAGAAGTAATATTAGAATTCTTTAAAGGAATTAATTATTATTAAGAATTCTTTATTATAAATAGAGTAATTAAGTTTAGCTCCTTTTAGTATATATAAGTAAAATGTAATTAAGTATAGATTTCTTTTATTATTCTATTATTTAATTTAAGCTTTTAAAGCGAAATTAAAAGCATTAGTTTTTAATTTAATTAATTATCTTAAGTTAAAGGTTATTAAAATAGATTTACTAAAAATAGCTTATTTTAAGTTATTAAAGGCTTTTTAAGCCTTTATATTCTATCTAAAGTTTATATCTTTCTTTATAAGTTCTATTAAGGATTTTATAATTTTATTAAATCTATAAATAAACCTTTAATAATAATTAGTAAATCTTAAAAAGCTCTATACTTTTTTAATACTTTTATTCAGTCTTAGCTAATCCTTAATAGCTTTAATTTTCTTTTTATTTATTTAGATCTTATTTAATTAGATAGTATATTTAAGAAAGTCTACTTCTTATATATAGAATTTACTTTTTATTAGTTCTATAAGTAGTTTTATATCTTATAATTTCTATAGGATTATATATATATACTTTATATATTCTTTTTCTATTTTTAAGAAGATTAAAATATTATTAAAGTAATATATAATAAAGATATTAAAGTATTCTTTTAGAATATTAATAATTATTCATTAGAATATTATTAGTATATTTATAAGTCTAAAGGGTATTATTAAATATTTAAATAGTCTAAATTTAGTTTTAAATATAATCTTCTATTTATTTTTAAGCTTTATATAGACTAAGTTATAAATATTTTTTAAATTAAGTATTATAAACTACTTTTTACTATAAAAGCAGTCCTTTAGTTTAGTAATTAAGAATAGTAATATTTAGTCTTTTAATATAATATTATTTAACTATTAGTAGTTTATAATTAATTAGAGTTTTTTATTCTTTTTTAAAATAAATATAACTAAGTATTCTATAGAGGATTTTAAGATTTTAATATATCCCTTTTTTAATATATTTTTAAAGTATTCTTTTAGTATTTATAGCTATATATTATTAAAGTTATAAAGTTTAAAAAACTTAAGTAAAATTCTATTTTTTAATACTATTTTATAATCTTATTTATTATATTTAAATAAGCCTATTTCTAATTCTTTAGTAAATAGTTTTTTATAAATATAATAAATAAATAGTATATTTTTTAACCTTTTATTTACTTTTTATTATTTCTTTATTTTTATAAGATCTTTATTAAGCTTTATTAATTAGCTTTATATAAAGGTAATAGTATAGTATATCTTACTATTTTAGGCTTTATAGTATTTATATTTTATATTTTAAAGTAAGAAAGTTTCTATTATTTCTTTTACTAATACTTTACTAATACTATTATTAATTAAAGTTTAAGATCTTATATTATTATTTAAATCTAATTCTTAAGAAAAGTAATTATTAATATTATTAAAGTTTACTTAGCTAGTCTTTTAGTTTATTATTAAATTAATTCATTTTAATTATAAGTACTTTAAGATTAAAGTATAGTTTATAATAAGTATTATATTAAATAAGATTCTTTTATTTTATCTTTTATAAAAACCTTAAGATAATTAAGCTCTTTAGTTATTCTTTTATTATTATAATTAAAAGAGGACTCTTTAAGATTCTATACTTTATATAAATATATCTTATCTTTTTATAAGAGTTTTAATATATTTATTATTATAAAGTAAATATAATTAAATTTTATATTATTATTTATTAAAGTAAGTAATTAGTTTTTTTTAATTTATACTTATATTTCTAAGTATTAGTTTATTATTTATATACTTTTAATTATATATAGAGCTCTTATTTTAAAGGGTTTTACTTTTTCTAGCTTTATACTTATTTATTACTTTATTATAAATAGTATTAAGAGTTTTTTATACTCTTTATTATTCTATTTTATAAAGGTTAGAATATCTATCTTTAATTATATTTATATTATATATTAACCTTATTATATATATATATTTAATACTTAGGTTATTAATAATTAATAAGTTTTATATTAAGCTTTTAATAATTAGTTAAATAATCTATATTATACTTTATTAATTAAATAATACTAAGGTATTTATACTATTTCTATATATAATAGTCTTTTATATTTTCTTTCTTATATAGAATTATAATAAATTATCTATTTATTTAAATTAAGAAATAGTCTTATTATAACTTATTTCTAAAGTATATAATATATTTATAATATATATATAATACTTATAAGATTTCATTATATTTTTAATATATTTAATATATATAAAGTTTATCTTTTTATAATTTTCATTCTTTTAAATTTTATAGGTTTATTTTACTCTATTAATATAAGGCTTAGATATAAATATCTGCTTCTTTTATAAGATCTTATTATTCTTTAGTAAATTATTTAATTTAAATATCTTCTATTATATATATTAATATATCTTATTCTTCTAAAGTAATACTTAGAATTCATTATCTAATTTTAAGTACTTATTTATTAGTATAAGAATATCCTTATTCTTAATATTATATTTAGCCTTTTTAACTTAATATATATCTTATTTTATATTAATCTATAATTAAAAAGTAAGTTATTATATAATATAGCTATATATTATACTACTATCTAATATAATAATCTATCTTTATAACTAATTTCTATTAGTCTATATATAATTAAGTTATTAATTTAGGATTTTATAATTATTAAAATCTTCTATTTATATTAGGTTTTTCCTAAGCTATTAGACTATAGTAATAGTATATACTTTATTAAATTAAAGTATAATAGTTAGATAACTAAGGACTTAACCTATAGAGATTAGTTTTTATTTTTTAATTATTACTTCTTAAGTCCTTTCTTCTTATTCCTTTTTCTTTTTTATTTTATATTAATATACTACTTCTTATTTTATTTATAACTATTATTTATATACTTTAGGATTGTCTTTTTCTCTTTTTATTTTTTAATTCTATTTATTATACTTCTTTTTATAATTAACTTCTTATAATTATTTAGTCTTAAGTCTAGTTTTATTAATTAGTCTTTCTTAAGAAATATCTTTATATTTTAATTCTTTTATTTAATCTAATGCTTTCTAGACTCTATAAAATTATTTATTATAATTACTTTAGATTATATTAATAGACTAAGTAAGAAGGTTATTTCCTTTCTTAACTAAATTAATACTATAAGTAAGTATAATAATAGGCTTAAATAGTTTCTTTTCTTTCTTAAGTTTTTTATAATTATATAAAAAGTATTCTAATTTATTATAATTATAGTAATTAAATATTTTCTTTTTTTATTAAGATTATTATTATATTACTTTAAGTTCTATAAGTTTTATTATAATACTATAAGAAATATTAAAAGTTTATAATTTCTTTTAATTAATATAATTCTTTCTTTTCTAATTATTATTATTATTATTATTAATATTTTATTTTTCTATTTATTATTTAAATAGTTAGTTATTAATTATAATAGTAAGTTTAGTATATTAAGTAAAGTCTATAAATAAGTCTATATTTTTAATAAGTTTATTCTTAATATTATTCTTTAGGTTTTAATAAAACTTATTAATAAGGTTTTTATTTAATTAATTAAGTTTTATTATAATATATTAGAATTTTAAAAAGTATTTAAATACTACTTTTATTTATTTAAGTTTTTTAATAGTATTAAATATATTATATTTTTTATTCTATTTATTATAATTATTAATTAGTAATTATTTATATTTATTAAAACTATTAAATATTATAATTATCTTAAGTTTTTATTAATTTAAGGCTTAGGTTATAAAGTCTTTTAAAATTAACTTATAATTCTAAGCTACTTTACTTTTAAGTCTTTTTATAATATATTATATTTTAAGTAAATTACTTATAAATAGTAATAAGTAATATATATAATAAGACTTAAGATTAATAAGGTATTTTTATAGCTTTTTAAGGTTTTTATTAAACTTTAATAACTATTTAAATTTAATTATTTCTCTAATATTATAAATATATATTATTATAATAAGTTATTTATATTCTATAAATTAAACTACTTATTATTTTTAATTATTCTTAATTTAAATTAGTTTAATAGTAAATTTAATAATCTTTTACTTTATAATTATAATAATTATATTTATAATAAGATTATTTAATAAGGCCTGAAATTATATATATAACTATTTAAAGCGCTTTTTATTTTAGTATTACTCTTCTTTTTATATAGTATTAGTATGCATTTCTAGAGCTAAGAGCTTAGTAAGTCCTATAAAGAGTTACTTATTCTTTATATAGAGTTTTCTAAATTCTTCTTTATATTTATTATTAGAAGCTTTTATATATTTATTACTATTTCTATCCTTAGGGAGCATAGAGGCCTTTCTTTTAAATAAGAGTATACTATTAAAAAGTATAGTAAGTACTATTATAATTCATTAGATATTATTTAGTATATAAAGTAACTATTTAAATAAGAGCTATTAATATATAATAATTATATTCTTAGGCTAGGCTATATAGAGTATAGAGTAGCTTAGAAAGGGTTCTTAAAGAATAGACTAAGGTTTATATTAATAAAATAGTTAGGTCATACTTACTAAATAGTGTGTTAGGGCTGAGGGCCCACTAGCTAGAATGGCCTGGACATTTTAATTAGCTAACTAATTTAAGTGCTGGTTTTAATAAAGCTATTGATAAGGATAACGGAAGTTAGTCTGAGATAAAAGGCAGAGATAACTCAGATACAGATAGCAATCAATTATGTTCTTGCCTACCTTTATTTTTGAGTTATTGAATTGTTTTTAATATCATTATAATGATATTTATTTAATTAACTGGAATATCTGATTCATTTCTTAGCCAGCTGCTCGATTGTAGCTCTGGCCTTCTTTTGTCTGTTTTATTTTATGAGTCTTATCCACTCTCGCTCTACTACGCATCCTGCCTACTCTATAGCATCCGTCACTTCAGGTAGTAGTGTCCCTCTTATCCCCCTGCCTAATACAATAATAAGCATAGTATTATATTAAGTAATAGTTAATATATAATAATATATAATAATTAGAATAAATTAAAGTAATTAAGTTATATTAATAGCTAAAGAGCTAGTATTCTAATAATAGCTAGTTCTTTAGGTTTATATACTATATAGTATAAAATATAATTACCTATATTATAAAAGCAATTATAATAATTATAAAAGTGATTATAGTAATTATAAGAGTGATTATAGTAATTGCTCTATAGTTCGTAATAATTATTTATAATTAGTATTATAATCTGTATAACTATGAATGCCTAGTATTATATAGCCCTTACAAATTTCTTACTAATTATAAATAATTACTATAAACTATAGAATAATTATTATAATTACTTTTATAATTACTATAATTACTTCTATAATTACTATAATCGCTTTTATAATATAAGTAATTATACTTTATACTATATAGTATATAAACCTAAGGAATTAACTATTATTAGAATATTAGCTCTTTAACTATTAATATAACTTAATTACTTTAATCTATTCTAATTACTATATATTATTATATATTAATTATTACTTAATATAATACTATAATTACTATTTAGTAAGTATAACCTAATTATTCTATTAATATAGACCTTAGTCTATTTCTTAAGAACTCTTTTTAAACTACTTTATACTTTATATAACCTAGCCTAAGAATATAACTATTATATATTAATAGCTCTTATTTAGATAATTACTTTATATACTAAGTAATATCCTATAAATTATAATAGTACTTACTATACTTTTTAATAGTATGCTCTTATCTAAAGGAAAGGCCCTTATACTTCTTAAAAATAGAAATAGTAATAAATATATAGAAGCTTTTAATAATAAGTATAAAGAAGAACTTAGAGAGCTTTATATAAAGAATGAATAACTCTCTATAGGACTTACTAAGCTTTTAGTTCTAAGAATGCATACTAATACTATATAAGAAGAAGAGTAGTATTAAAATAAAGAGCATTTTAAATAGTTATATATATAACTTTAAGCCTTATTAAATAATCCTACTATAAATATAATTATTATAACTATAGAGTAAAAGATTATTAAACTTATTATTAAATTAGTCTAAATTAAGAATAACTAAGAATAATAAGTAATTTAACTTATAAAATATAAATAACTTATTATAATAGTATATATTTATAATATTAAAAAAATAATTAAATTTAAATAGTTATTAAAGTTTAATAAAAAACCTAAGAAGTTATAAGAATACTTTATTAGCCTTAAGTCTTATTATATATATTACTTATTATTATTTATAAATAACTTATTTAAAGTATAATATATTATAAAAAGACTTAAAAGTAAGGTAATTTAGAATTATAAATTAATTCTAAAAGACTTTATAACTTAAGCCTTAAGTTAGTAAAAACTTAAAATAACTATAATATTTAATAGTTTTAATAAATATAAATAGTTATTAATTAATAATTATAATAAATAAAATAAAAAATATAATATACTTAATACTATTAGAAAACTTAAATAAATAAAAGTAATATTTAAATACTTTTTAAAGTTCTAATATATTATAATAAAACTTAATTAATTAAATAAAAACCTTATTAATAAGTTTTATTAAAACCTAAAGAATAATATTAAAGATAAACTTATTAAAAATATAAACCTATTTATAGACTTTATTTAATATATTAAACTTATTATTATAATTAATAACTAACTATTTAAATAATAAATAGAAAAATAAAATATTAATAATAATAATAATAATAATTAGAAAAGAAAGAATTATATTAACTAAAGGAAATTATAAACTCTTAATACTTTTTATAATATTATAATAAGACTTATAGAACTTAGAATAATATAATAATAACCTTAGTAAAGAAAGAAAATATTTAATTATTATAATTATAATAAATTAAAATACCTTTTATATAATTATAAAAAACTTAAAAAAGAAAAGAAACTATTTAAGCTTATTACTATACTTACTTATAGTATTAATTTAGTTAAGAAAGGAAATAACCTTCTTATTTAATTTATTAATATAATCCAAAGTAATTATAATAAATAATTCTATAAAGCCTAGAAAGTATTAAACTAAATAGAAGAATTAAAATATAAAAACGCTTTTTAAAAGAAATTAATTAGTAAAACTAAACTTAAGACTAAATAATTATAAAAAGTTAATTATAAAAAGAAGTATAATAAATAGAGTTAAAAAATAAAAAGTGAAAAAATAACCTTAAAGTATATAAATAATAGTTATAAATAAAATAAAAAGTAATATACTAATATAAAGTAAAAAAAAAAAAGAATAAAAAGAAAGGACCTAAGAAGTAATAATTAAAAAATAGAAACTAATCTTTATAAGTTAAGTTTTAAGTTATTTAATTATTATACTCTAACTTAATAGAGTATATACTATTACTATAGTTTAATAGCTTAAGGAAAACTTAATATAAATAGAAGATTTTAATAATTATAAAATCCTAGATTAATAATTTAATTATATATAAACTAATAAAAACTAGTTATAAAAATAGATTATTATATTAAATAATAGTATAATATATAGCTATATTATATAATAATCTGCTTTCTAACTATAGATTAGTATAAGATAAGATATATATTAAATTAAGAAGGCTAAGTATAATATTAAAGATAAGGATATCCTTATATTAATAAATAAATACTTAGAATCAGATAATAAACTCTAAAGTATTACTTTAAAAGAATAAGATATATTAATATATATAATAGAAGATATTTAAATTAAATAATTTATTAAAGAATAATAAAATCTTATAAAAGAAGTAAATATTTATATCTAAGCTTTATATTAATAAAGTAAAATAAACCTATAAAACCTAAGAAAATGAAAATTATAAGGAAATAAATCTTATATATATTAAATATATTAAAAACATAATAAAATCTTATAAGTATTATATATATTATAAATGCATTATATACTTTAGAAATAAGTTATAATAAGACTACTTTTTAATTTAAATAAATAAATAACTTATTATAACTCTATATAAAAAGGAAGATATAAAAGACTATTATATATAGAAATAATATAAATATTTTAATATTACTTAACTAATAGAATATAATATAAATTATCTAACTAATTATTAAAAGCTTAATATAAAACTTACTAACTACTAATAATCTAAATACTAAATATATATATATAATAAAATTAATATATAATATAAATATAACTAAAGATAGATATTCTAACTTTTATAAAATAAAATAATAAAGAGTATAAAAAACTCTTAATACTATTTATAATAAAATAATAAATAAGTATAAAACTAAAAAAAGTAAAACCTTTTAAAATAAGAGCTTTATATATAATTAAAAATATATAAATAATAAACTAATACTTAGAAATATAAATATAAATTAAGAAAAACTAATTATTTACTTTAATAAATAGTAATATAGAATTTAACTATATTTACTTTATAGTAATAAATATATTAAAACTCTTATAAAAAGATAAGATATATTTATATAAAGTATAGAATCTTAAAAGGTCTTTTTTTAATTATAATAATAGAAGAATAACTAAAGAGCTTAATTATCTTAAGGTTTTTATAAAAAGATAAAATAAAAGAATCTCATTTAATATAATACTTATTATAAACTATACTTTAGTCTTAAAGTACTTATAATTAAAATGAATTAATTTAATAATAAACTAAAAGACTAGTTAAATAAACTTTAATAATATTAATAATTACTTTTCTTAAGAATTAGATTTAAATAATAATATAAGATCTTAAACTTTAATTAATAATAGTATTAATAAAGTATTAGTAAAAAAAATAATAGAAACTTTCTTATTTTAAAGTATAAAATATAAATACTATAAAGCTTAAAATAATAAAATATATTATATTATTATTTTTATATAAAGCTAATTAATAAAGCTTAATAAAGACTTTATAGAAATAAAGAAATAATAAAAAGTAAATAAAAAGTTAAAAAATATACTATTTACTTATTATATTTATAAAAAACTATTTACTAAAGAATTAGAAATAGGCTTATTTAAATATAATAAATAAGATTATAAAATAATATTAAAAAATAGAACTTTACTTAAGTTTTTTAAACTCTATAATCTTAATAATATATAGTTATAAATACTAAAAGAATACTTTAAAGATATATTAAAAAAGGGATATATTAAAATCTTAAAATCCTCTATAAAATACTTAATTATATTTATTTTAAAAAAGAATAAAAAACTCTAATTAATTATAAACTACTAATAGCTAAATAATATTATATTAAAAGACTAAATATTATTACTTTTAATTATTAAACTAAAGGACTGCCTTTATAATAAAAAGTAGTTTATAGTATTTAATTTAAAAAATGCTTATAGCTTAATCTATATAAAGCTTAAAAATAAATAGAAGACTATATTTAAAACTAAATTCAGACTATTTAAATATTTAATAATGCTTTTTAGACTTATAAATATACTAATAATATTCTAATAAATAATTACTAATATTCTAAAAGAATACTTTAATATTTTTATTATATATTACTTTAATAATATTCTAATCTTTTTAAAAATAGAAAAAGAATATATAAAGTATATATATATAATCCTATAAAAACTATAAGATATAAAACTACTTATAGAACTAATAAAAAGTAAATTCTATATATAAGAAGTAGACTTTTTTAAATATACTATTTAATTAAATAAGATCTAAATAGATAAAAAGAAAATTAAAGCTATTAAAGATTAGCTAAAACTAAATAAAAGTATTAAAAAAGTATAGAGCTTTTTAAGATTTACTAATTATTATTAAAGGTTTATTTATAGATTTAATAAAATTATAAAATCCTTAATAGAACTTATAAAGAAAGATATAAACTTTAAATAGAATATAAAGGCTTAAAAAGCTTTTAATAACTTAAAATGAGCTATCCTTAGTAAATCTATTTTAATAACCTTTAACTTAAGATAATTAATTAAATTAAAAACTAATACTTTTAATTTTACTCTAAGAGCTTAGATTAAATAATAGGATAATAAAAGAAACCTATACTTAATTATATTTTACTTATATATACTAAAAGGAGCTGAACTTAATTACTTTATTTATAATAAAGAATTCTTAGTAATAATTAACTCTTTTAAAGAATTCTAATACTATTTCTTAAAAAGCAAATACTAAGTTATAGTCTATATAAACTATAAGAATATCTCATACTTTACTATTATATAAGAGCTTAGTAAAAGATAACTTTATTATATAGAATACTTATTAGAATTTAATTATATTATTATTTATAAAAAAGGCTTAAAAAATAAGTAAGCTAATATAATAAGTTAATAATCTGATTTTAAAGTTAATATACTAAGAGCTAATAAATAAATATTAGCCTATACTTCTAAAGGATATTTTAAATAAAAATATATTATAGCTATAAGTAAGTTATAATTACTTAAAGATTTATTAGAATAATTATAAAAGCTTAAGTAAAGCTTTAAATAATAATTATATAATAAATATCTAATCTTAAGAGAATTATTATAGTAAAAAGGAAAAGTAGTCTTAACTAGATTATAAAGATCCTAAGTAATCTCTTACTTTTACTAAGGTAATTACTATAAGAATCTCTAGACTTTAGCTAAGAAACTCTATTAGTATTTTTATAGTAATTTTATAAAAGTATATATTAATTATATAATATAATATAAATAATACTCTATAGATCTTTTAAAATAATATACTAAAGAATATTAAAAGATAAATAATTATTAAAACTATAAACTTAATAAAATATAAAAGAAACTTAAATAAGTTAATAAATTTAATAAAATAGTTTAAATTATAATAATAATATCTTAAGAAACACTTTATAAATAAATAAAGGAATATAACTAGATATATAAAATAAATAGAGTAATAAGAGCACTCTACTTAATTCTTAAATTATAGCTCAGACTATAAAGATTATAAGTCCCTTTAGAATTATAAGAATACTTAATATAGGATATTTATAACCACTCTTTATATAAATACTTAAGAATTAATAAAACTATTAAATAAATTAAAATAGTATATATATTTCTTAGTATAAAAAGAATAGTTATAGAAGTTATTAAATCTTATGAATTATATAATAAAACTAAAGCATAATACTATAAACTATATAGAGAATTATAATCCTTATTAGTTACTAAGTAATTATAAGACTTTATTATAATAGATTTTATTATAAAACTACTCTTATTAAAAGATCTTATAAATAGTACCTTTTATAATAGTATCCTTATTATTATAAATAGATTTATAAAATTTTCTTATTTTATACTATACTAAGAATTAATAAATACTAAATAGTTTACTTACCTATTCTTATAGAATATTATTAGTATATATAGCTTATTAATAAAGATCCTAAGTAATAAAGAACTTTTATTTATATCTAAGTTTTAGTAAGCCTTAATAGCTTAATTAGGATTAAACTACTAACTTATAATAGCATTCTGACTATAAGTTAATAAATAGATAGAATATATAAATTAAGTATTTAAATAATACTTATAATATTATATTAATTATAAATAAAATAATTAAGTAAAAAAGTTACTTATAATATAACTAAGTTATAATACTATAATTAATAAAAGTACTAAACTTATACTATACTATACTAATTTTAGATTTATACTAAATATATATTAATAATAGTATAATAGAATTATTAATTTAAAAGCAATCCTAATATTAGACTAATTAAAAAATCTCTATAAAGAAATAAAAACTAAACTTAAATTTATATAAAGATAAATAAAAAAATACTATAATTAAAAAAGGCTAAAAGGACTATCCTTTTTAAAAGGAGATATAGTCCTACTTATAATAAAAAACCTATTAATAGATAGACTAAGTAAAAAACTTAACTATAAATATATTAGACTTTATAAAGTTTTAAAGAAAATCTTAGAAAATAACTATAAACTAGACTTAAAAATATAATATTACTTAGTTTTTTATATCTTATTATTAAAATTAATAAAAAATACTATTCTAATTAATAATAAATAAAGTTATAAACTAATAGTAAAAGACTTAAAAAAGTACTATATTAAAGAAATCTATAATATAAAGAAAATTAATAGAAAAATAATATACTTTATAAAGTAAAAAGACTACTTTAAAAGCAAAATATTATAATAATTACTAAAAAACCTTATTTATATATAATATTTACTAAAGACATTCTATATATAATACTAGAAAATAAAGAAATAGTATTAAAATCGAATATAATAAACTAATTAATTATATTTATATTATTATAAGCCTAGACCTTAATAACTGCATTAGCCTTTTAGTACTCTGCTTTATTTAACTTATCTAAAGAATAAAAACTTTAATATATTATCTTTATGCCCCTTTCTTAAAGCTATTTTTATTAATAATAAAGCTATATTAAATAAGATAAATGCTTATTTATTTACTATTATAATTCTATTAACTCTTCTTTTACTTACTCCTCTTTAGACTCTAAGTAATGTTTTTTAGCTATTAAATAGAAGGCTACTTAATTAGTATAAGTAAGAACTAAGTAAGAAAAAGATAAGTACTTATATATAAAGATTAACTCTTTTAAACTATTATAAGAATATTTATAATAAATACATTTAGAATAATAGGAAATACCTTTAAGCATTTTATATTTTAGCTTTTACTAAGTATAATTCGAATACTTAATAACCTTAAAGCCTATTTCTTTAATAAGTTTATAAAAATAGTAATAATATATAATAAACTATAATTTCACTTTTAATATACTATTAGTATTATAAAAAAATAATTATAAAAAAAGGTTAAATAAATTAAAAAGAAACTTAAAATAGCTAACTTATAGGCCTTAAGAATAAAGACTATTAGAAAGGAGATATTATATTATAACTTATATAACTATAAACACTTAGTATTATATAATTTTTATAAATTTCTTACTAATTATAAATAATTACTATAAACTATAGAATAATTACTATAATTACTCTTATAATTACTATAATTACTTCTATAATTACTACGATCGCCCTTATAATATAAGTAATTATACTTTATATTATATAGTATATAAACTTAAAGAACTGGCTATTATTAAAACACTAGCTCTTTAGCTATTAATATAACTTAATTACCTTAATCTACTCTAATTACTATATATTATTATATATTGACTATTACTTAATATAATACTATGATTACTACTTAGTAAGTGTGACCTAACCGTTCTACTAATATAGACCCTGGTCTATCCCTTAGGAACCCTTTCTGAGCTACTCTATACCCCGTATAGCCTAGCCTGGGAACACGACTGTTACAATTAGCGAGAAATTTGTAGGGGCCACGTAACGCCAGGCGTCCATAGTTACACGGGTCGTGACAATTAGCTAATCCTATTACTAATGCTGGCCTAATTAGGAAGGAAGACTTTCTAAAATGCTATTTTTAGGCTAGGAAGAAGGCTATTACTACTCGAAATATCCGTTCGGATTGGAAAGGAGCCGGGTTATAGCCAATTAACATCTTAAAGCCAATGGGTAGCAAATTCGTTATTAAGGATCCTAAGGACTTAATTACAGTCTAATTAGGAGCCCCCATTTCTCTAAAGATGAATCAGAGGTCTGAAATCAGCCCTTTTATAACCCCTAAGACTTCGAGAGACGTTGCTTTATTAGTCTATTCTAAAAAGAAGGAACTTCTTAACAGCCCAACCACAAGGCAGCTATTTCGGGCTATTGACCGGGGTTATAATAACCTTCACTTACACAACGCCTAATTAGAAGACAGAATCCTAGTCCAAGACCGAGATTCAAGCCAATCAAAGGCTAAGAAAAGAGGAAGGGTTTATAAAGACCCAAATAAGGAATTTTCTGACATTCAGAATGTCAAGAGGGCAAGAAGGCGAATAAAAACGCCTGAGGTTGAAGATTCAGAATAGCTCGTTTTTCCTTTGTTTTTATTAGCTAGTTTTTTGATATTTAGAAAATTCATTAGTTATTTTATAAAAAATCAGTTGAAATGGACCAATTAGACCTCTTGGTTGTTATTTTATGTATAAGTGAAGTTAAATAAGGATTTTGGTCATTGTATAAGTGGGGCGTTCAGCTAAGCCCCTGTTCATCTAATGGGTGCGCTGACTTACTCTTCGTATGTTGCCTCCACATATATGGAATTAAGGCGGATTGCGTAGTCCGGTAGCCAGTGACTTCTTCAGCATTGATGAGGCCCGTGGGCAGGCCTGATGAATTGCACAATGCTAAGATGCCGTGCAGTGGAGGATTTATTAATTGTCTGTTAGAATCCTCTACTGAGGCAGGTGTGACGACGATTTTCGTACCAACGGCTTCTGGGGATGTGAATGGTCGAAAGAGAGTGTTTTGCCTATTCGGCCGGTTGATGAAGTCCGGAGTTGGTTGACATTCACGTTCTTTGCCTACTGATAATTCCAAAAGCGACCTTTGGAGCTCCAGTTGGATTTTGAGGATGTCGGCTTTGGGAAGACTGATAAGAATATCACATACCACAGAATTGCCGAGGACAAGGAGGTTGTTGCTCATCTTAACACTGGAAGTTGGGACGGCTCCCGATAAAGTGGGGGGGCAATTATAGTGGACTGATTGGCGAACTTGAAGATGCGAGATCACAGGGAGAAATCCAGAATAAAGACATAGATGAATTTCATAAACATTGATTCCAGGGAGGCCGGGCTGACCGAAATATGTATGTTGAAGGTCGAGTGAGTCCATGCATGCCGGCAAGCGTGCGGATCTCTTTATCCGCGTGTGCCGATAGGCGTTGCCGATTCTCTATTATGGTTTCGGCATGTCTTGCGAACACAGATCTCACTTACATAACCCTAAGGTAAATGACATACATTAAGGTAAATACCACACGTGCGAACGTGCGAGGTGCTGAATAACTGGATGTTGAAGGTTGTAGAAAAAGGCGGAAATTATGTTGGTAGCCGTCCGTGGGGAAGTGATGATAGTGATGATTTTATCAGACAGGATGGAATGGTTGATACAGCTTGGTGACGATGGAAGATCTTGTCTTTTCTCTCTGTCTAGGGGGAAGAAAGCTAGCTATTTATCCCTAAGGATCCGGCTGATCTGGACACCCTTAAACTGATGATGCTATCACAAGCCGTCTATCTAGGCGTTGAGGGTCATCTAGGTTGTTGAGGTCTGTCTAGGTTGTTGAGGGTGGACTAGGTTTGAAGTCTCTTTCTAGGGTCGAAGGAAAACACTACCATCCAGTACCCCTCTGCCGATAAGACCCCTCTACTGATAAGCAAAAAAAAAGTTTCCCCATACAAACTGCTAATTTTCAACCCCCTCACAAAGAGCCACCAGAAATACGAAAAACAAGTCAATTCCTATTTTTCCAGCTTGGAATCGAATGTATTTTAATATAGTCTTGGTCTTCTAACTGCACGGCCTGCGCGCGTGCGTGTGACAGCTAACTCTTCTGCCTCCGAATTTGAGCCCTCATTCTCTTCCACTCCTCCCACCTCGATCACCTCTTCGACACCCTCTGTCTCTTCAATCACTTCGTTTGGCTCAGAAATAGTGTCACCGGTCACTAGAGACTCGGCCAGTGTCATAAACTTCCTGTTGGGATTCGGTATCGCTTTCCTCTTCTTGCCTCTGCTCAGCCTCCCGACTTCCTCCTCTAAACTGGCTACTCTTGAGCTTAGAGAAGCGATCTTTGACTCTTGTGCTTCAAAACCTTTCGATATCACAGAATAGCGCCTTCTTGTCGAAGGGCTTTTGTTCTTACCTAGATCCCTGATGTGACGGCTGGTCTTTGGCGTGTTATCAGAGTCGCGTTGCCCGTCGCTGAGGCCGTCTGATGCGGGCGTCGTTTCCTTCTTGTCAGGCTGGATCTCAGGATGTATGAGCGCTTTCCGTCGAGAAATCGGCCAGTTTCCAGTCACTCTCCAACCAGAAAGGATGTTTTTCTTCGTCATACCCACTTCTCTGCCTTTGGCATAGGCCTTGATGAAGTTGACCTTGTCCACCGGCGCAGAATCGGTCAGGCTTGTCAGCTTTTGGAGTTCTTTGCGATAGGCCGCCTTGGATGCATTAAATGGACCATTGTCGAGTGGTTGTAGGCCGTGGGAGCAGTGAGCCGGCAGGTAACAACAATACACGTTGTTCAAAAAGCACGTAGCCATCCACTCATCCTAGATTTACGGTCAGCGACATCCCCGGCCCAGGTGGCCCGGAAAAGGCGGATACGAACAGATGCATGGCTTCGATGACCATCTAGTATGATAAGCCTCGCATCTGACTCATCTTCCGGCTGTGTTTGGGGAAGATAGACCTGTTTGAGCCACTCGACCGCGATATGGTTGTCTGTCCAGCCGTTGTCGGACGTGATGTAATACCAGTCAGCCACTTCCTTGAGCTCATCAATAAACCACTGTTGCTGAAGCTCTTTGCCTTTAAAGATAATCCCCGGCTTCAGAAGACGGCCAGTTGCAGTTGCGGCTTCGAGAAAGCTGGTCCAAGTGCGGGACTGGGAGCCTTTGAGGAAGGCTTTCTTCTTGGGGTCGCTACTGCCGATAACTAAGGAATCCAAGCCTATATTGGCAGCTGGTTAGTTTGTCTCATGAAAGAAACGACAAAATACTCACCAAATCCGGCCATGATGCCGCCCTCGTCAACATTAACAGTGTTCTCAGGTTTGACCCAGCCATATTCGCTCTCGCGGATGTCAAAGTACCAATTGACGGCGGTCGGGGTAAAACAATTGAACCTCGACGCCTCCTGGCGTTTTCCTATCTTGGTCTTTATGGACGGATGTCGTTTCATAAACCTGGCTAGCCAATGTACGCCGATAGGCTTTTCCCTGCCTTGCTGTTGTAGGAGGGCAGCGACGGTGGCGCGAACTTGACTGTGAGAAGGAGCATAGCCCAAGGCCTCTTGTCGAAGTATCCAGGAAACTAATCTGGACTCCTGAGACTTGGATAACAGCTGGGCGGGATGGGTGACCTCGGACTTTGGCGGTACACCTCTTAATCGGTTCGAAAGAGTCGGCTGAGGGATGCCGTGCTTCTGGGCGGATTGGTTCTGCGAGAGACCGTTATCTGTGACATCCAATATTGCTTCAATAACGTCATCCTCTGTGTAAGAAGCTCGAGCCATTTTTCAAGGCGATTATGGAAGGCCGGCGCAGATAAAAGTCCTACAAGCTTTGGGGAGGAGTGTTCGTGGAGGAGGCATTGATAGAAATTTTGCGATAGTTCCATGCGGCCAAACCGCCCATATAGCGTAAGCAACAATAGCATAATACGAAACAGCATGAAACTCTCAATAAGACACAACTTGTTTCACGTAAATAACTTCAATTTTGGCCAAGCACCGTGTAAGTGAAATTGGGCATTTTGTATGGGGAAACTTTTTTTTTGCTTATCAGTAGAGGGGTCTTATCGGCAGAGGGGTACTGGATGGTATATCGATCCGGCCCTATGCAGAGCTAGCTTTTCTTATCGGTCCGTCTGACAGATTTATTCTCATTAACGCCATACAGGCATAAAGTCTTGTCAATCCCTCTAGGGGAAAATGGAGGGCTGGGCTTGCTAAGTACTAGTATCTTATATTATGTTTCCTTCTGCAAAATTAGGTGAGGTCCAAAGTAGCTCACTTTGTGTGAAGCGCTGAAACTCAATTGTTCGGTATTACCCTTCTCTCAACACGAACCTGCGATACCATCAAACTATCCTCTACCTTTAAACCACTCTTTCATGACAACTTGTAACAATTATGAAATTGCCATTATGGGACGTATATCATATTCATACAGTCTAGAAGCTTAACGTGCCGGGTGGTGTAGCTAGTTTTCTAAAAGCAGCTCCGAATTGTTTTATAGCAGAACCTTTATAAAGAGATTTAGCCTTTATGACTGAGACATACGCTTTGACCGCTCAGCTGCTGCTAAGATTGCGGTTGTAAATGCCGATCTCACTCCCAGCTTCTCTAGCTCTAGAAGCGCCCGGATTGAACACCCACCTGGAGACGCAATCTTCTCCCGTAGCACACTTGGATGGTCTCCCGCAGGAACAAGTTTCATCATTCCAATTGCACTGTTAACCACCATCTTCTGCGCCTCCGGTCGCTTCACTCCTTCAGCAACTGCCGCGTCCAGCAAACCATCCACAGCCAAGAGCAGCAGTGATCCAGCACATCCAACCAGAACGGCAGAAATATCAAACCTGTCCTCGGCGATGAACTGAGCCTCACCAATCTGTTGGAGGACTTGGGACGCAGTATCAAGGTTATCCTGGGTAAGCGTACCCTGGTCGGCCGTGTATAGAGTAACCGCCTGTCGAATCTTGGCGGCCATGTTGGGCATCGCGCGGACAACCTGGAACGGAGCCTGCTGGTCCTGAGCACCGACCAAGCGGTTTAGCTCCTTTAGTGAAATACCTGCCATGATGCTGATGGCCAGCTTATTGCGCAGTGCATCTCTAAAGCCTGAAGCGGCGAAGAGAGCTTCTCGCTTGACGGGCTTCACAGCTAACACCACTATATCTGCTTCTTGGATTGCGTGGACGTTGTCTTGCTGGAGAAGGACAGTGAGTCGCGATGAATGGTCGGAAAGCGCATCCTCCACGCGATGTTTGGAAGACTCAGTGCCAACTGTGGCAATAAGGCGACCGATATTGAAGTCACTCTTGTCAATGGGGTTCAAGATTCCCGTGGCAAGGGCGGTTCCGAGGGTACCTAGTCTCAATATCAGTCATGAAATGTTCTCATGATAATATGAATAGAACGACCGAGAGTGCGATTGGGCTCCTTACCACAGCCGATAATAGCTACTGTTTGTTGAGCGGTGTTCGCCATGGTGATTTGAAGTTGTCTGGTGGTTTGAGAATTGCAAGTTGGATGTCTCGTGTTATGGACGGGGTTTACAAAGCGCTGGTCTTTTAGGGTTAACGCGATGAGCTGACTGTTTGTCGGATATCTAATATTGACGTATACGTGATTGCCTGTTCACAACTCCGTCATCGGATGTTGGAAGCGCGATCACTGCCCTCATCCCGTCGGCAACTCGGTCCGAGCGCACAGCTCCTCTGACCGAGTGTAGGTTACTCTAACCTATTGTTTTAGCCACGGTCCGAAAACGACTGCGCCGTAAAAATTCGCTTGTCCTTCGAAGGGCGCGCAGTCTGGGGCTGATAACGTATGTGGCGTCATCCGATTTCCGTTCACAGGATTGACATGGCGTTTGAGATGTGAAAGTCGGCGGGAACCGAAAGTATCTCCATTCAAAATATCTCGTCTTGACTATTGCATAACATCAAGTTGGGCTAACTTGCACCGGACGGTCCTCGACCAAGCGTCTGATAACAACAACAACAACAACAACAACAACAACAACAACAACAACAACAACAACAACAACAACAACAACAACAACAACAACAACAACAACAACAAAAAAAAGAATAAGAAAAAGAAAGATAAAGAAAAGCTAGGGTTAAATAAAAAGACAGACAGACTACAGCACGATAGAGTCACAGTACATAGTTTCTCTCAAGAGTCATTGATCAAATGGTTACTAATTTTCTTCAACGACTTTCTCCATCGCCAATCGAGTGGACTGGACCTCTGCACCGCTCGCCTCCCCTCCATAATCTAGTTTACCACACGTTATGAATCAGGATCATGGCAAGCGCTCAATGTGCTGCTTCCCATCTCAAATGAATCTTTTACGCACCGAATGCTAGAGAACCTGAGAAGTACATTGACCGAGTTTGCCTTATCGTTGGTTCCGCTCGACCTCGCTCCGCCGAACGGATGCGCACCAATGACCGCTCCAGTGCACTTGTCGTTGATGACAAACATGCCGACGGAATCTCTCAACTTATCGTTTGCAACCTGCACGGCATCGCGGTCTCGCGCAAAGACGGAGCCCGCTAGACCATAGTTGGTCGTACGGTCGATAAGGTTGCATACATCCTCAAAGCCAGTCGGAGATGCATCGTCGTACGTCTGCACAGCGAATAGGGGCCCAAAGAGCTCCTCGTTCATGAGATCAGAATTTACGCTGGCCTCAGACTGATTGACCTCGAATATGGCGGGCTGGACAAAGAAGCCCCGGCTGCCATTCTGCTTGCCCCCAAAGATGAGCTTATGACCGTCATTCTGGGCCTGGTCGACAAACTGACCAAACCTCTCAAAGGCTGCTCGAGAAATGATCGGGCCGAGAGGATGATGAAGCTGCTGAATATCGTCACCGTGCGTCATCTTATCTGCCTCGCGTAGCAAGGCTTTCTTCAAGTCACCCTGCTCCCACATTGACTTGGGCACAAAGAAGCGAGACAAGGCACTGCACTTTTGTCCTTGAAATTCGTAGGCTGAACGTACGGCCGTCGATGCCAGCCAGTTGACATCGTCCTTGCAAGAGTTGTGGACGAGGTGGTAGTTTTTGCCACCGCTCTCGCCCACGATACGCGGGAACGTCTTGTACGTGTTGGTGTTGGTTCCAATTTGAGTACAGAGACTCTTCAAAACAGCCGAAGAACCGGTGTAATGCAGACCGGAGAAGTTACGGTTATTGATGGCGGGCTCAACTACGACCGTCGGGTCCGCCACAGGCAAGAACTGAACGACTCCTTTTGGCAATCCAGCCTCCTCCATGATCTGATACATCAGATAGTTAGACAAGGCAGCCATGGGCGACGGCTTCCACAAAATTACATTTCCAAGAACGGCAGGAGTAAAAGCAATGTGTACGCCCAAGGCGGTAAAGTTGAATGGGGAAATTGAAAGGATAAAACCTTCCAATGGTCGATAGTCGAGGCTGTTCTGAGCAGAATCATTCTGCTTAATGGGCTGCTGCTGATAAAGCTGGTGGCAGAAGTAGACGTGGAAGTTGAGCGTATCGATGACTTCAGAAATGCAGTCACCCTCAGCCTGGCCACACGTCTTGCCTTGGCCGATCATGGTGGCTGCCAGAAGCTTCCATCTGTACTTGTCCGACTCGACAAGCTTAGCAGCCCGCTTGTAAATGGCAGCACGCTGGCTGAACGGCATGCTGGCCCATCCCTTCCTCGCCGCCAGGGCACCGGGAATGGCCTTGTTCTGGATGGTGTCTCGATCCACCTCGTGGTACTCTGCCAAGGGAGCCCCGGCGTGATTCCAAGGGTTGGTCTGGGCGCTCTTGCGGTCGCTGTATATGCGTTCGCCGTTGATGATGCTGGGCAATTGCTGTGTGGTGTTCTCAAACTCCCGCAGAGCGGCCTTGAGCAACTTCCGCTCCGGGGAACCAGCAGCATAGGAATACTGCAGCATAATTAGTTAGATGACCTGCGACTGGCGACATGCCGAGAGGGTGGGGGGGCACATACGCCTCCGGCATTGGCAGGCTCTGGGTATCGGGTCGCAGCCATTGTGTGATCCTTGCTCGTGGATTTAGTGAACTAAGACAACAGATAAGGTGGTGATGGTGTCAAGGGTAAGAAAGTGTAGCTTTGGGCGTCGTGAGGTGAGGATCAAATTTATCAAGTAAAGATTACCGCACCATACCACATGATATGAACCGACGCCACCGCACTAAGACTGAGGAAGCAAGACAAGACATCGTCAAGTACCAATCGATAAGATCATCTGTTTCTGCTCCACAGTCTACTGAATCCACTCGATCGTGCACTCGAGATACCCATCGATGCCGAACAGCATCCTTGCCCGGCCCGAGGAGACGACCGACTTCCATTGATGCGTCGCTCACTCCTCCGATTGGCCCGTCATAAAGTAACGAACCCGCACCAGACTTCGGATGTAATGGGGTTGTGGGCTGTGGAGCAAGCGCCTCCGCCACCGACCGGGGAGACGGTCCCATTGCGCGAAACGGCGTCCAATTGTTTTGTTCTCTGTCACGACACTAAACTTGTCACCGATCAGGCACCGTTAGAGATAGCAGCAACTCTTATCCATTTCTCGGGCATGTTACTGAACGCCGGATTTCTAACTTCCAGAAACAATCTTCCTAATAAGCGTGAAGGTCATCTAGTTTGTTTCTCCTAATGAAACACGCATCCCTGAGAGTTGCAGCATACGCGCCTCGGACATGTTACAACTCGATCATGGGAGCGGAGAGGAAACACATGAAAAAGGTCTGAATTGTCGATTTTCAATATACATGAGAATGAGGGAATTCTCAATGCCTAGCTATGAATTAAATGGGAGAATACGTCTGCGAATCTCCCGGCCCAAGCGGACTCGCTCAGCAGCTGCTCCACCTCGTCCCTCCAAAACAGCCTTGTTCTCAGTAGCTCTTCGAGCCAAGAACGGCAAACACTCCTTCAAATCACCATAACTCATAGACTATAGCAAAACTCAACGTTAGTCAAGAATCGTACAACACAATTGATGGAACGGCCACTTACTTTGACAACAAGCGGGAATTTGGCCTCGGTCGTAATCGTCCCCGTAATCTTGTTCGTAAGATCATCCTTCATTCCATAAAGCTGCGCAAAGGCAATGCTGCCAGCGGCCTCGCTCGAGACTACAAGCTTCTCTTCACCAGGCTTGCGGCTGGCCAGTCCGTACTTCTCAAGCAGCTGGATTCCCAGGTCGATGCTAATGGAGTTGTGGGTGGCAAAGACCGCGCAAAGCTTAGACTGTCCGGTCGATCGTATTTGGTCCGCGACGGTAGACAGCGTCTTCTTGATACCGTAGTTGAAACTGGCGTCCGTCTCGACCTTGGTCGACCAGACGGGGCCCTCTCCCTCATGGCCTTCCTCCTTCCATCGTTGAGCTTCCGTCACCATATAGGCACCCCGAACCTGTTTAAAGAGCAACTTGTATCCCTTCTCCTCGGCTCGACGAATTTGCTGGTCGAGGAGCTGGGGATATCGGCGCAGGTAGGCTTGAAACGAGGCAATGACAGTGGCAGGCCCATCGAGGGTATTATACTTTTGCATAAGTTCATCGGTCAGACTGTCAAGGACAGGTTGATACCACGACTGCTCCGCATCGATGACGATGCGTACGTTGTTATCTCGGGCTTTTCTGGCGATGGTCTCCATAGTAGCTCGGAGGCTAAGCAACTGTCCACGATCTGTGTCGGTGACGCCGTTGCCAGTCAGCGCGGCCTGCCAGTCGCCATCATGGGGCAATCCTGGGTGTGGCACGTCTTGGTCGAGCCCCTTCTTCTTTCGAGCTTGAATGATGGCATTGGAGCCGTGATAAAGAGCGACAGGATGGGGGAGCAGGCCAGAGATCTTGATTCGCACCCAGGACCGATTGTCACCATCAGTGTCACTCGTATCAGGCCAATATTTCTTGGCTAGCCTGCCTTGCGCCTCAATAGACTCCAGCACGTACTGAGTCTGAGCGAGGATGAGTTGAGGGTCCTTACTTGAGCCATCTAGCTCGGCCTCTATGTTATAGCCAAGAAGGGTACCGATCTGATTTTTGCGCAGCTCGTCGATCTTGGGGAGACAATCTTCTGTCGTTTCTCCGCCGAGGAACTGGTTGAAGAAGGTATGAATGACGACTTTGTGCGTGATGTAGGAGACGATGGGGATCTTGGATAATGTGCTGTAGAGAGTCTCACTAAGTTCTACCCAGGTGGGTGAAGAGCAGAATGCAAAGGAGCTGTGAATTTCTTGCAGTTAGTTTACCACGCCTAAACAAGAAAGGAATGAGCCATGCTCCAACTCACATCCAGCCTGTAACAAGTCTGCGGAAGGGAACCGTCGATAAGGTCTTGGTGTCTCGAGGATCATCCGGATACTCTCTTTCCTTCTTCTTCGACAGCAAGTATCCACCAGTTAGTACACCGGCACCTCCTACAACGTATAGAAATCTCTTGTTCTGATAGGGCGCATGCCTCCACCATACCGATGGTCGCGCAAGTGATGACGTTGGTCGAATGCTGCACTGCGACGTAGTCGCGAGTACGCCGTACCGGGGCACTACCTGAGTAGCGTTTCTTCCCCTCACCATGGACAGCATCGGGACTGAGTGCAAGGATTCAACGAAGGATGAGTTACGTCGAGGAAGCGTCAATTGGGGATCAGCCACAATTAAGAGGGTCTAGAGGATCGACAATGGAACCAGAGAACATTTACCACCGTTCCATCATCCCCCTGATCTCGGCCCGGCCAGCCAGCTTTGCTGTTGACAAAGAATTGTGAGACGCCGAAGCAGGGGCATGCCACTGATAGCTCCGACGTCTCACCGAGCAGAGACACACGAACTTTCCTCGGGCCGGACAAAAAAGACTAGATAAAGCCTTTCCGTCCAGAGATGGGGACAAACAAAAAGTCCTAGCCAACAGCTTCCCGGACATCTTTGCAATCTCCATCATGGCCATGTACTTTTATGGGTCACGAGGTAGTTCCGTCCACATGTGCATGATAATGGTGATGCTACAGAGTCCATGTCCGGCAAAGGAGAGCGAGAGGTCTTCGGCACGTTTTGGTATCTATCTTGCTATGACGGCTAGTGTCAGACATGACCACCACGTTAGTAGCCTTTTGACGCGCTGTCGGAGCATGGCGCTTGTACCCTGATCTTTGTGGCTGTTGACGGTATATTGACCATCGGAATCGGTTTCCGGGCTCTGGACAGGGTGGTCTAGGTCAGCTGGGTGAGAGTTAGCGGCCATCTCTCATCGGCTTTCTGCATTAGGCGTGTCGGCGAACATCCTGTCCATCTCGGCCGAGATAAAGACGACTCCGAAAGCGCGTGGGGAACCAGAACGGGGCCGGGGCTGAGGACCTACACAGCCGTACGATGGGAATTGGGATGAGTAGCAGTTGACGGCGCCATTGTTTCCGTGCAACGGGCCCGACCCAGGGACGGACGCAGGTGGAGGCTTCGAGATCATACAACCTCACCCCCGTACCCCCGCATCGGTTCTGTCTTCCGCTCAGCGTTCTGGCCTTGGGACGGCAGATCGACCCGATACCGCCCAAACAGTAGGGTCCCCGCTCTACTTTGCCATCTGTCTCTCATCTCGGTCCGGGACTCTGGTGATACAGTAGTCGATAGTAGTCCAGTAGCTAAGAGCGTCCGCTATTAATCGCATTATAATACTCGATAAGCAGTCTCGCGTTCCAACTTTGATGGAAATACACACACATGTAGCCCCCTCTCCGTCTCACATTCTTGAGAATACACACACGCCACTTCACTCAGTCTATACATTACATCAATTAACATGCCTGGTCGTCTAGAAGGAAAGATTGCCCTCATCTCGGGTTCTACCCAGGGCTTTGGCCGAGGGATCCTTGAGACATTCGTCCGTGAAGGTGCCGTCGTCCTGGGTCTGGACCTCCAGGCCACCGATGGCCCCGTATCTGGCTTTGACGAGAAGCAGGCCTACCAGATCAAGGCCAACGTCGCCGAGGAGGCTAGCTGGAAGAAAGCGGTAAGAAAATCATACCTGATTGATGGCGGCCTCGTTACTGATGTTTCTCTTTTGCTCTTTCTAGCTTGAAACTTCTATTACCCGATTCGGTAACGCCCCATCCATCGTCGTTCACAACGCCGGCTGGTCGTACCCCAACAAGTCTGGTCTTGAAGTCACCTCTGAGGAGTTTGCTCGACTCTTTGACGTCAATGTTAAGAGCGTCTTCCTTGCCTCCAAGGTCCTTGTTCCCGAGATGAAGAAGAACGGTCCTGGTTCGACCATTGTCATTTCCAGCGAGAACGCCATCCGGCCCGGCGCCACACAGACCTGGTACAACGCCACCAAGGCCGGTGTTTCCTCTGCTACCAAATCTATGGCCTTGGAGTTTGCTCGCGACCAACTGCGCTTCAACACCATTTGCCCTACGTCGGGCAACACCCCCCTACTGAACAAGTTCGCTGGCATTGCTGATGGTCCTGTTCCTGACCATATCATCAAGGCCAAGTGCGAGTCTATCCCCATCGGCCGTCTCGTGGAGCCTTCTGATGTCGCAAATGTCGCTCTGTTCCTTGCTGAGCCCGCTAGCTCAATCATTAGCGGTATTGAGATCCTAGTCGATGGTGCCCGGTGTGTGTAAGGCTATAGGCGGATTTTAGAAGACGAAGATAAATGAAATACAAAAGCAATGAACAAGCTTTGCACAATATTACATGAATCTTGGCTACAGAACTCGCCGCAAGAGGTGATTTCAGGACGATTATATGACGTTAGGTCGGTGTAAGCCATCCTCATGCAGCCGTG
The DNA here is from genome assembly GCA_020744425.1 of Dactylonectria macrodidyma. Lineage (NCBI taxonomy): Eukaryota > Fungi > Ascomycota > Sordariomycetes > Hypocreales > Nectriaceae > Dactylonectria > Dactylonectria macrodidyma. The sequence goes on along the minus strand of JAGMUV010000010.1, from coordinate 595,519 downwards.
ATGGGGAAAGACGCTTAGCTGGAGCGCGCTTGTGAACACACAATATTTCCACACATATTAGCCGATTCCATAGAATATAGGAGCGCTATTCATTGCTACAGTAGTTGTCTAGCAAGAAAATGTTCGTTTATGGACTGAACCATGCTTGCAGGTTCGCTGTTGCCTGTCTGCATCGATTCATTTCTCGGAAGTGATATAGGGTAGGGCGGGTAGACGACGAAGACATGCCTCATGTCGATACAGGATTTCTCCGTCTTGTTCTGTCTGTGAAAGTTGGTGTTCTCATATGACACTAACACAGCTGGAAAGCCATTGTTGCATGTTGAAAAATATGACAGCATTGTTAATTAATAGATCGGGTATGTCACAAGATCTTCCATAGAACTGCCACGGAATATGCTTGGAGGCGATTAAATATACTGAATGAGGACTAATTTACATGTTTCCAATCATCTCAGAGTCTGCATTTATGCCAAGTTGAAGTGCCAGGTCGAGTAAGTGATCTGAGTCAGGGTTGAGAGACTCTAGGTCAAATCCCGGATCCCAAATGCCTTCACAGATATCCAGGGATTCTGGTATTGAATCATTGACGCTCAGCACGGCTAGCGGGCATACCAACGCACCGTCCATTTCCCGAACTGGGCCTGAAGGACGAAACATTGCCAGCAGCTGTTCCAAGTAACACAACTCTGACTTGCGCAGCCCTGCTGCGACGCTTCCTTGCCTTATCATTATGTCAAAAAGTAGACCAGCCATGCCGCGCCAAGTTGGGTCCATGATGGACCCTGGAACGATAGTTTGCATAATACAGAGGAGGGAAGCCGACGAAAACGCATATTCGAGATCGAAAGGCAGGAAGGAGTCTTCAAAAGTCAGACAGTCCAGGGAACAGAAGTACTTAGAAATGGCTTACTTACCAAGCATGTTCTGCTTTTCCGAAGCGCAAAGGACTTTTAGCGTCATCAACGCCGAAGAGATCGATGTCCTCAAAAGCGCGACTATTGGTGCCGAGACCCATGTCTCCTGGTGAGGTTCAGAGCCTGTAGACCCAAGAAACCCCTTCAGTAGACACATGACAAGTGGTCTGGTAGCTTGAAGAATACAGTGATGATACATCAAGTTGATGGCGCTTATCATACGTGAGGGGTGGGTATTCTGCTTGTGGGAAAGCATCATGTCATCGCCTTCTCGCGTGAGCTCTGCTAATCCCTCAATCACAGCTTTGGTGTTCTTAACGAATGAGCTGTCAAGTTTCTCGTCAACGCTATAGACAGCTGAGTTGATTAGTCCTAGATCCAGCAAGTAACAAAGTATAGCCAAACGTGGAGACTGACTTGTGGCTATGGTGACTAATAATCTTGACAGCTTGATAGACATTGTGAGAGCCGCCGCCGTGGGGCCGTTGTCTGTCTGCGATGGCAAGGACGTGGTGACATCCTCGTCTCTTATCGAGGTGGGAGCACCCATCAAGGCAGACAGCCTCCTGTCGAGAACGTAAACTGCCCACCAAAGGCTTTTGCAGCGATGTGCAACCTCATCACCGAGAGTATGTTCAACGATTTCCCGATGAATACCTTCCACTATACAAAGCCGCAGCGCTTGCCCAATCTAGAAAAGCGTCATCAGCATCTGCCTCGGTGGAGATTAGGAGAAAGAGGATTGCGACCGTTTACTTACATACTGGAAGGCACTGACCCTCATATCAATTGAATGAAAATAGAGTGCCGCTAACGCTAGGATTTCGATGGACAAAAGCCCCTCATCGTGTAACTGAGCGAAGTCTGGCATCAAAGCCATGGCACGCGCGGCGAACCCACTACCTGCTGGCGTAGGGCTTGGGCCTTTTTTCGACGTTAAAGCCTCGCCAAAGGCGAGAACCAAGAGATATTCTACAAACCATAACCGATGTGTCTGAACGAGTTCCAGGGAGTTGCTCTCAAATTGTTTCAGGCGAAAGAGAAACACGGGCTCATCAACTATTTGAAACAGAGGCCCAAAGTGAAACTTGACAGTGTGGAAGAGGTAAAGTGCATAGTCAGGCGGAGGCAAATCACTAATATCAGGGATCTCATTGGCCGCGCGGGGGACCCAAGTTAACCGAAATGCTGTACCGTCAGTGTTGAACGGCTCGGAGGGGCTGTGAGCGGACGGGGGGGAGCATTGCTCAATCAAGGTAATGACGCGGCGAAAGAACGACCAGGTCGAAGTTGGACCCATGTATCCTACGGTACGGTAAGCTTGTTGGACAATAAATACTATGGAAAGGGGAACCGCACGATACCGACCCGCGGGGTCTCTCAGATAAGATGCATCCTTGACCAGTGGGTTGCAGGTGAAGATGGTGCTGGTGCTAGCCGGGGAGTCATTGCTCTGGGAACCCAGAAAAGGCTGATCCGATTGACGAGAAGGCAGAGGCTGTTCGGGGACGGTGGGATTGCTACCTGAGCAGTTTCTAGGTTCAATCATTCTGGTGTCGGGCAGGTGTAATGTGGCAGGAAATTTACCTTCTCTATCGCCTGGTGCAGGAATCGATGTGATACTGTTATCTCGCCTGGTGATGGTTGGGGAGGAGTTCCACTCCACTCCAGCATTGCAAGGGAGGTCAGCCTGGTGTACGCTCCCTTCGTTGGATAGGTTTGAAGCAGCGGCATCAGCATCATGATTGGCAGACCTTGGAGCTGCCACGGTGCCTGTTGCTGTCGCGCTTGTTGCTATTGTTGTCGATGATGAAGATAACGAAGTTGCCATGGCTGCCTGTCGCTCAATCTCCGCCAAGTATCTGCGGAAGTCCCTTAGCAGATGGATGTTCCTTGAAAGCCTCGGCTGGGCTTTTGCGGTTGGGTGAATTCATTACTTCTCCGACACAGAAACTTTGGGGTCATCCTCTGGGAAGACACAGGTTTCGCCTCGGCGACTACATCGTACACATGGGAAGGCCCCAGAACAGCGAACCTTGGATGTGCGGCATTGTCGGCATCTGGCGAGCTTTCGTCAGCATTCATGAACTTGAGCCGAGCTGCGTAGCAGCCAGATATCGATGACATACGCTCGTGGAGCTCGTCTTGGAGTTCTGGTTCGCTTAGCGGAGAGCTCCAAACTCATATCTTTGTAGATTGTTGAGATGAAGGGCTTGAGGGAAGAGGGAAGAGGAGAATGAATATCGCAGTCGAGAATCGTTTCTGCGTAGTTCGTTGGAGAGGGGAAGCGCGTCCACGATAAGGGCGGGTCGCCTTCCCCTCCCCCGCACGCTGAATATCTAGACTAATTACTAATTCCTACGTAGTGACATGGCGGCCAATACATGGGCACCTAGGTGCCCAAATAAAGTCGCGCACCCAGTGCCCAAATTAGTCAGCGATCCTCGCCCCTATTGGCCGCCTGCCCAGACCAGCGCGTTCGACGCGACCCGCGCTCTGCATAGTAGTAACAGCACCGAACGAAAATGGACCAGATTGCGTTCTCTGACGATGCCCTTCCACCTAAAGGCATATACGAATCCCGCGAATCTCTATTAGCAGCCATTAATTCTTAGGCAAAGCCTCGGGGATATACATTCATAACCAGGAAATCCTTAAAGACATCAAGTGGCCGAATAAGAGTTATATTCACCTATAATCAAAATAAACTACTACTGAGTACATCTATCGAATGACAACGCCGCACTTATAGTCGAAGAACCGGCTGTAAGTTTTCAGTATTAGCCAAATAGTCATTAGATAGAAATACATAGGTCCTAGGCTATTGACCGGATAAGGAGTGTGCCTAGCATAATCATTTACTGAGCTAGGATGCGTCTGCATACCTAGCGTATTGCCAGCTTAACGAGAGAGATATAGTAATTATTTTAAGCCTGATGACTGCTGGCGCTGCTCCTTGAGATATTAGGACCTACCTTTATAATAATTCAAATACCCTCGCGACTCAGTAAGACATCTATAATCGGATTGCTATAATAAGGAGAGATCTGCATGAGGGGCAGAGCAGTATCCAAGCGCTGGTTAACTAATTACACGAAGAGGGTTTCTAATATTAAGTTTGACTGGATCTAGACAATCGATTAACAGCCATCTTCTTCGCTTATCCGGACTCTATTATATATCTATAATATAACCCAGACGTATTATTACTGGATTGCACTTATAAGACGAATAAGCATATAATGCCCCTCCTTAATATAGTCAGGGTTGATTCTTATTAGCATTCTTTCTGCATTATATTTACGTTTCTATTAAGTGAATTAGAAGAAGACTATTTATAAGCACTATAATACCTTAAGTCACTCTATTAGTATGACCTTCCCTCTATTGTCTTAATAGACCGATATCTCACTACGATAAATGCTACTATAACCAGGTTCCCTTCCTCTAAGGCACTGCTATGCCTCTAGTATATTAATAAGGCAGTTCTGCAGTACTGTTAACCTGACTTTATACTGAAGCGTGGCTAAGCGAACGGTTAAGCATAGGATAAAGCATAAGATGATTTCTATAGATTTTAGCACTCAATCGTGAATTCGCTAACCGAAAAGATATTCGACGAGCGCCTGGCTAAATTTAAGCTTAAATATAGTAAAACATACCCCCGGGCAGTTAGGTATATTAAGATATACTAGCTTAAGCCGCATAAAGAGATAATTGTTAAAGCATGGGTAGATAAATATCTGCATTTTGGTAATATGGCCACTTCGAGGTAGTTAGCTAGGGTCTACATTGAGATTAAAAGCTAACGTTTGACCTCTAGAGCTAAAGGAATTCACTCATTGATCAAATTATATATTAAGACATCTACATTTGACCTCTTCGACTCTTGGCAGGCCATGCGATATACGGTCACTAACTAACTAAAAGAGCTGAATCATATACGAGCGTCTTAGTAGATACGGACACCTCTAGATATCTCTAGAGCAATGTTCGAGGCTGTATAGGGTTAGGTTTCGCACCAAGCCCTACGCAAAGTGTAAGAATAATGGCAGTTACTTGTAGCGCCACTCAAAGCTCCTTGCAGTCAGTCTTTCACTTCCTCATATGGATTGCTATGTTCTTACACCTTAAAGAAACTCGAGGAGGAGAAGCAGAGTCTTTTGCTTAAGCATTTTCATCCTCACTAGAACTTGAAACGGGGTGTGAGTCGACCACAGCCTATACTGGAACCACGTCGAATCCTAAAGCAAGGCATCCAAACCATCCGTCAACCTGCAATAAGCACTAAACGAGAACCCTCTGGATTTGAGATCGTACAGTCCGGCAAGAAAGCGCCCAGTACGTGTAGCAGATATTATGCAATTAGTCACATCATATCCTCAAGAGCATGTCCTCTGAGGTTCTAGGAGTTGCTAATACGGGCAGTACTAGCTTCGAAGTCTGCCCTGCAGTCAGACGCAGCACTAGTCACAGTTTCTGCTCTAACTAATCCTGCCGAAAGTATTTCAGTAGCCAGAGTGACATCATTAGTCAAAGGCATACTAAAATGCCCTGCAGAAGCTCTTCGAGGCTCTCCCGCTGCTGCATATGCTGCATTTATGCAACCTTTGCCTACTATACAAGACCCTCCTACAGCTCCTCACTCTTCTATCATTCCAGACGGTCCGGTTGGAACTGCGCCTCCGGTTCACGAGCCAACTCATTTACACGCGCCCCCTCTGCAATCAGCGCCGAAGTACGACTCGCCATAAGCCATATATAGAAGATATATTGCCGCAAGAAGCGCGTAGTACGTAATGCAACCTAGCAGCAGCATTAAGACCAACTAGCAATATCGCAGGGCAGTGGGGCTGCTACTAAGGTATGACAAGCAGAGTTATAAGTAGTATCTAGACTATAAGCAGATGTCCAAGCGCTATATCACTTTAATAGGATCAAAGGAATGGATGAAAGAAGAAATTATAGCATATTTAGATTAGAGCAAGTCAGAGGATGAACGCATTAAAGCCAAAGTTACTAACGAGATGGGTAACAATCCGCTAGCTAACAAAAGACGAGGCATGAAGAGCATATAAGAGAGCGTAGAACGAGACAGTAGGGAGCAAGAAGCCTTGAACTTGACTACTGATTCGGTAGAGCATTGTATTGTTGTTAAATCGTAGTTGATTCATTCTTTACAGTAGTTAAAAGAGGACATTGTAGCATTAGACCGTAGGTCAGCAAGTAGTATACGACAATCGCTGACTAATTTGGGCACTGGGTGCGCGACTTTATTTGGGCACCTAGGTGCCCATGTATTGGCCGCCGTAGTGACATTTCGACTTAGTACGTAGACTGTCTAGTTAGGTCTTTTTATCTCCGCCCAACAGCGATGGTGCAAATCGCAGTAGAGGAGGGCAGAACAGACGGGGCGGGTGTGTCGTGTAGTTCATCTCATTGGAAACATTGTAGGATTAGTTACACAAACTTCGTGTATTCTTTAGCTGGCAATTGAGGCCCGTTTCCTTCTTCTGCTTGTGACGGCGCTGTCTTAAATATATTTAATCTTGACGTGAAGCCATTGTTGATGCGTGATTGGCAGCTTGGACTATCGCATCGGCAAAGGCCGACCTCACGTTTTGTTGCTCTAACGCCTTGAGACCTTGTATAGTGGCTCCTCCCGGTGATGAGAGGGAATCTTTGATTTCAGCTAGCCCTTGGCCATTCGCAAGGAGAATTGAAAGCCCTCTGAAACACTGGGTAGCAATACTGTGAGCAGCGGATCGGGACAATCCCTTGGATTCGGCACCATCCAGCATGCCCTCCAGCGCATCGCTGGTGAGCGCATAACATGCACCAGTCAAGACAGTAGCAGCATCGTAAGCCGCGTTTGGGACTTGCTGCACGCGACCAATTTGCTCGAGTAACCAAGAAGCTGTGCGAACGCCCTCGGGTGATGAATCTTCGATTCTCGGCTCTGAGATGAGAGCCATTGATTCATTCACCTGTGCACCAATATTAGGCATGGCTCTGACGATGTCCCACTTTGATGGAACAGCTCCCGTAGTGTGCTCCAATGTGTCTCGTATCTGCTCTATCGATATTCCTGCCAGGATACTCACAATGAGCTTCCCTTAGAATGCTTCACTCATTCCACTCCCAGACAAAATGCTTCTGAGTTTGTGCGGTTCGTGCGCTAAGATAATGACATCGGAGTCCTTAACCGCTAGTACGTTTTGATTGCGTAAAACCTGAACACGCCCACGATGCCTATTGTAGAATTTGCCTTCCAGCCGGGACTGTGATTGATCACTGCGCACGCACAATGTCAATTTTCGCAAGCCATCTGCTCTCGGCGCATGGAGGAGGGCAGATGCCATGGCGGTTCCCATGGACCCTAAAAAACACAGACAACATTAAACCCTTTGCTCAGTTACGAATCGATGGTTTCATTGTCTTGGCTGGATGTTATGGGGAACGTACCGCAACCAAGAAAGGCAAGACGCATCTTGTTCAGCTTCGGCCGGTACAATGCAGCCAAGTCGTAGAAGAAAGGTTTTCAGAGTCGTACGACATGAGAATGACGCCCTATTGCGCTTGTTATCTGCAGCGAACGAAATTGGGGATGGGGTATCTTTTCGGGATCCGAGACCGACGGATGAATGGGCCTCGTCACAACTCGGCTCGGTATCCAAGTCCGAAGCAGCCATCCTATCGTTGCCTCCCTACAAACACCCAGTTACAGATACCTCGTAACAGAGCGTTGACGTACTACGAGGGCCTATTTTATGAGAAGTTGCGGGACAAGCAAGCGATGATCTAGATTGGGGCAGGTGGAACATGCCTCCGAGCGACCGTCACGGGATGAGGTGGAGATGATACAGCAAGAGGCTGCCCGAGTAGTATAAGATATCCACCACTCACTGCTTCTATCAAAGCTGTGTAGACGGACAAGAATTGGAACTCTCGTCCGTGTTCATTCCCAACCTGCAAAAATGAGTGATTTTCTTGCCCTTGATCATCCTGCCGAAGCGATGGGCCCCAAGCTCGTCAGCGAGCGTGCGATCGATACTGCAAGGCCTTTGAAGGTGATCTACATCGGAGCAGGGATCTCTGGAATCATCGGAGCAATTCAGTTCCGAAAGATGGTTCCATCTGTTGATTTGGTCATCTACGAGAAAAACCCGGAATTGGGAGGAACCTGGTATGAAAACAGGTGACATTTTTGCATGGACGTTTAACGAATCATTGCTGAAACATTTCTAGATATCCTGGTTGTGCATGCGGTATGCTACGATTTATTCCCAGCCAAGGAAATGCGTGTTAAGGGGATACAGTTCTAACAATCTCCTCCCGTTAGATATTCCTTCCCACGCGTACCAGTTGACATACGAATCGTGGACAGACTGGAGCTCCTTTTATTCTACTGCTCCAAATATCTTGGAGTATTGGCAGAAGGTAGCTAACAAACACAACATTAGAAAACACATTAAGTTTAACCATAAGTGTTGTGAGGCTCGATGGGATGAGTCTCGCAATACGTGGAAGGTCACGCTTCAGCAGACCGGTCACGAAGGTCCACCATTGATTGAAGATGAAGCCGATGTTTTGATCACGGGAACAGGACTATTGAATGAATGGAAGTGGCCATCGATCAAAGGTTTAGCTGATTTCAAGGGGGATTTGCTGCATACGGCGAAATGGGACACGTCCTTCGATCCAATAGTGAGACACTCCGAGCCCTTACTTGAAAACCAAAACAACTAATTTAACATTCTTATCAGGGAAAGAACGTGGCGGTCGTTGGAGCGGGAAGTAGCGGCATTCAACTCGTTCCGGCAATAGTTTCGAAGGTCAAATCCATGGACCATTACATTCGAGGACGAACCTGGATCTCCAACCAGCTGAGTGAGGACCTTGTCAAGGAACGGGCACCAGATGATGGCTCGGCAAACTTCGAATACACGCTAGAGGAGAAAGAGGCCTGGAAGAACGATCCCGAAGCTTATATCCAGTATCGAAAGTCGTTGGAGTTTCGCCTCCAAGGCAATTACGGGGTGAGCCGGCGTGACAACCCCCGGCATTCCGTCGCTCGCGTCCAGTACGAGCAAAATATGAGGCAGCGTCTTGCTTCGCGGCCAGACCTTGCGGACGCCCTCATTCCCAACTTCCCTCCCCTCTGTAGGAGACTTACCCCTGGTCCTGGGTACCTCGAAGCTTTGACAGAACCCCGCGTTAACGTCATCTTTGACGCGATATCATTTGTAGATGCGGACAGCATCACTACAACTCATGGTGTGAGACGACCTATTGACGCCATAATATGTGCAACCGGGTTTGAGACGTCTCCTCGGTTCGGCTTTCCCATCTTCGGTCGGGATGGTGTCAATTTACGCGAAAAGAACGCGATTCGCCCAAAAAGTTATCTCAGTCTTTGCACGGACAACTTTCCCAACTTCTTTCAGTCCCTAGGCCCTAACTCCTTCCAAGGAGCTGGCAGTCTTCTCCTGATGATGGAACAGACCCATATATACATGGGCAAGATTCTCCAGCGGATGGCTTACGGTAACGTCAAGACCATCGTGCCCAAGCGCAAGCAAGTGGAGAACTTCACAAACTACTGCGACGAATATTTTCAGAAAACTGTGTACACAACGGACTGTGTGAGCTGGTACAAGGCTGCTCCTCCAGGGAGTTCTGTCAAAGAGCAGCAAGAAGCAAGGGTTACTGCCTTGTGGCCGGGCAGCAGCGTGCACGCCATGAAGGCCTTAGAGTCTGTCAGATGGGAAGACTACGAGATGGAGACATACGATGGTAACGACTTCGGGTGGTTTGGAAATGGATTGACCGAGGGTGATCAGAATGTCGATCCAGACCACATTGAGCAATTGACGTGGTATTTGAACGACACTCGGTTTCTGCATGAAAATACTGGCACATGTGCTAGTGAATTGAGGAAGCCGTTCATACACGGCCGAGTGGGGGAGGAGCTGGATTGCAGAGGCCCAAATGCAGGTGACAACGGAGTCGAACTGATCCAAGCGGGTAGCAACGTTTCTAGTGGGAATGGTGGTGGGACTTGGATGAATGAATACTTCTTAGATGGAGGCCGCGATGATGGTGAATTTAGAGGCAACGAGATGAATGATGGAAAGGGGTATGACTTGGATTTTGCCACAAATGGTATTAGGGGAAACCTCGACGCCATAACGGTGGAAACAGCATAGGCGTAAAACTTTTTCTACTAGTGTTCCGATTGATCAGCCACTTTGTCTCTCGCTTCTAGTACATCCGCTACACCAAAAGGATTTGTGTCATCTCATGTATCGAATTTCTACGGATGGAGAGAAATCATAGTTATTTACCACCACAATCGACAGCATCGATTATCCGATGAGACATCACTTCTGATGGTGCATCAGTCAACGTGGCTGAAACAGCGCTTATCATTAATTGCACCTCCGTCTGATTCTCGGGCATCAAGGCCGCAAACAGCCAATATTGCTCGTTGTCAACCAACTGATAACACCCCAGTGAGCGCCCTGAGTTCGGAGTTGGGAGTTGGCGAGGAGACGCGCTTTGGACACTGGATAAGAGAACGGAGTACCTAGTCACTTCTTTCATATCTCAGACGAATGCGCCGCCCGCAATGCCACCGTGCTATCAACGGTAGACTATCAACGCTCGCTCCGGTGGAACGTTGAGCCCATCATAACGCACCGACGATAACAGCTGCGGGCGGCGGGGCCGATACGCGGCCCACCGTGCCGAAGCATTCGCATTTGCTGGATGAATTCAAGCAACGTCGATATTTCCCCGTGGGGAAGCGACCAACAGGGAGCAGAGGTGGCACAGGAGACACGCTTGACCCCATTAGTCCATCGGGGCTGTGAATCAGCCAACATTGGCTAGGAGACACATACCGATAGTGACTGTGATCTCCTCCAAGACACCCCAGAGATACGTATCGGTCAGGTGTGCGGAGTTGGAAACCGACGCTAAGGAAAGAATGTATCGAATCGGCGGCCCATGTTCAGGTGTCTTGATTACCTGGTCAAAGGCGAAGGCTGACTCGTAAGAGGCATGAAACTGACCGCAGATGAACAGGATACCAGGGCAAGGGTTAGATACAGTCACGGCGTAGTCATGATATATACTCCGGCGTCCCCTTAATCCTACCAATCCGTAGCAAGAACCTTTGGCTCATTCATACTTCTTTTCCTCTGCCTTTTCCTTCACCATGACGCACTCAAATTTGATGGATCCACAATCAGAGAAGGCGGACGACTCCCTTGAGCCCACCCGCGTGACCTCCAGAGATGTCGGTCACGTTGGTGAGTCAGTTGGTAATATCGACAATCTCCAACGCCGGCTTGGCAATAGACAAATTCAACTCATCGCCATCGGAGGCTCCATAGGAACCGGTCTCTTCATCAACATCGGTACTGGTCTCGCCAAAGCTGGTCCTGGAAACCTCTTGATTGGATTCATTATCTACTGTTGTTTCATGGCATTGGTTAACAACTGCATGGCCGAAATGGCTACATTGATGCCTGTCAGCGGTGGCTTCATTCGCATGGCAGGGAAATGGGTCGACTCTGCGCTTGGATTCATGGTAGGATGGAACTTCTTTGTTTATGAAGCTATCCTTATTCCCTTCGAAATCACGGCCTTGAGCGTCGTTCTTGGGTATTGGAGGGACAACATCCCCTCAGCGGCTGTCACGGCGGGGGCAATCCTTCTCTACGGGTAAGGAAGTAATACCCCATCCTCGGCTTTACCTAACCATTGTGTTGAGTACTAACGGAAACCTCCCACTAGGATCTCCAACGTTCTCGCCGTCAACTTCTTCGGAGAAGCGGAATTCTGGTTTTCGGGCGGCAAGGTCATCTTGGTCTTCATGCTTTTCGGCTTCACCTTTTTCACTATGGTGGGAGTCAACCCTCAAAGAGATGCCTATGGGTTTCGTTACTGGTCCAATCCTGGAGCGTTTGCGGAGTGGCACAGCAAGGGAGATATGGGCCGATTTGAAGGATTCTTGAATGCCCTTTGGGTTGCATCCTTCATTGTTGTCGGTCCAGAATATCTCTCTATGACGTCTGCCGAGGCCAAACTCCCACGAATCTACGTCAAAGCATCCTTCAAGACAGTTTATTGGCGATTCGCTCTCTTCTTCATTGGTGGAGCACTTACTACCGGTATTGTCGTCCCATACAACGACGAAAAGATCCAGGGTCTAGTTGCAGGTACGATTGATGGTGGTGGCACAGCTACAGCATCTCCATATGTTGCTGCCATGAACAACCTTGAAGTTGGTATTCTTCCGGACATCACCAACGCATTGCTCTTTACGAGCATCTTTTCGGCCGGAAACACCTACACATTCTGTGCGATTCGCAGCTTATATGGCATGGCCCTCGAGGGCAGAGCACCAAAGATTTTTACCAAATGCACCAAAGATGGGGTGCCGATTTATTGCTTTGCCCTCACTATGCTATTCCCGTTTCTTGCCTTTCTACAAGAATCCAGCGGCACATTAGTTGTCTTGCAATGGTTTGTCAACCTTGTTACTGCGGGCTGTGTCATCAACTACATCGTTATTTGCATCACTTATATCCGATTCCATCGCGCTTGCGTCGCTCAAGGCGTCGACAGAGAGTCCTTTCCTTACCGTGGTTGGTTCCAACCTTACGGAGCTTGGATTGGACTATGTTTCACTACCTTTGTTGTTTTTTTCTATGGATACTCTAGCTTTACGCCTTGGGATGTTGGTACATTCTTTTGCTACTATGCAATGGTCATCCTAGCGGCGGTTACATACACAGGTTGGAAGATTATCAAGAGATCCAAGGTTATACCAGCTGCAGAGGTTGATCTTGTCTGGGAGAAGCCAGCAATCGATGCTTATGAGGCGATCTGTGACGAAATACCGCAAGGATTCTGGACTGAGATCATTGGCATGTTACGATGGTCGAAGAAGCCTTCTGGTGAGAGGTCTGCTTGAGGTGCTGCCGTTTTTACCAGCTTGTCTTCCGCAGTGAGGATCATTTTGACAGTACTTGGACAAAAGCTGCAAAGTGTTTTAAGCCGGCAGTTCTCAATATAAAAATGTGCTGCCGCTCTTAACGGAGGAGTCTGAATACATGATAACCGCGTTCGCTCCTTCAAGAAATTGCGTGAATAACCTGTGTATAATAACAAGGAAATTGGTTCTTTTTCCGTCACATTCGGGACGCTATTGATTGACCCTGTAACATTTTCTTGAAGCTGCGTATTATTAGTTACGAGGCTTCGATCATGTAATGCATCTGAATTCATTCTCATTTAAATACATCAAGCATTGCTATGTACCTATAGCCGAGCACGAGGAGCCTCATTACTTCCGCGCCACGATCTCACAAGTCCTTGCTCTGCATCCCCAAATACAGGATCATACTTTGGCTTTGGAACAGACCAAACCTTTTCAAAATCCCCACCGCTTTGGATAAAATCCCACTCACCACCGTTGTATGCCCCCATCATGGTAAAGCCATCAAGCTGAATTCCAGCTAGTACCTTCTCCATGTTCTCTCTCTCCACTTCGATACCATGTCCAAAACCGGGTGTCAGGAGCTTGAACTCGGCCTCCGGTTTTGTATCGTAGGTTTTATGTGCAACTCCGGCTGGAATAATGAAAATATCGCCAGCTTCAGCTTCAAGTTCGACGCCACCATTTTCGTAGGCAGAACCATCTGTACTCTCTTCTAGATCATCCGAAGTATCTGCAACACCAAAGCGAATTCTGGCAGTACCAGAGAGCACGGCCATACACTCATGCGCTTTTGAATGATAGTGCGAATATTGAGTTGAGCGGTAGCGAAAGATCCATGAGACTTTCCACTCGTTCTTGTCGAACATACGCCAGACCTCAACCGGATCGCGAGAAGAGCTGTTAGGACTCTTCTTCAAAACATTCTTATAGTGGAGGAGAGGTCGTGGGGAGTTTGGGATGAGCTCAGTCGGGAAAAGATGATATTGCCTCAATTCGGTCATATTGGTGTTGTCAATGTTATGTGTTACTGGATGATGCGGATTTGATTGATAGTAACGGTTGGTTTGAAGATCCTATGATTCGGTAAATAGTTTAAAAGCGTTGATGTATGATGCGGTTAAGTAAACTCTGTCACTCCAGCATCTGACCGAAACCGCGGGGAAGCAGCGTCGGCTTCCATAACCGACACTTAGGAAGCGAATCGGCATCAATAACCGACGGTAGCTACGCTCCTTTATCGGCTATTTTCCCCCGCTATGGCGAGCCCTGAACTGTTGAGGCGTCAGCATTCATGGAGACGTCTCCCCCACGTTCCGTGCCTGTTAACCGAATTATCGCGGTGCCTCTGATGGTCATCATGGAGTACGAGTGGCACTTTTCCTTCCCATTCAATAATATAGAGGTAATCGGAAGTGCACACCGACACACAGTAATCAATCTTGAGCCCCCCTTTGTTTATTCTCGCCATGCATGATGGCTGACTCTAGGGTAGCGGGTGGACAGGATATCGTGGGGGATATGGTTATGGATAACACCAGAACGCTGCAACTTCATTGCAATTTTCTTATACTTATGGGTGGCTGTGCAAAATGGTTCGCAGTATGATACCCGTAACCTGAGTTTTGTCGTCCCTACCGAGTGAGGTCTTGTGCCGGAGGAGCGAGAGATATAGGTGTGGGTCTCTGAGACTGGGTGTGTCGCTGCAGATAACCAGGTTCAGGAAGACGAGGTTGAAATGCCCGTAATTTTGGACGCGCTTCATTTGGTGCAACTGCAGGCGGGCCTTGCGTGGAGTGGTTGAAGGCTAGTGGCCAGGTAGGAAGAGAGTCAGCGGGATGAATAATTAGGAAAAGACCCTCTTCATCTCCGGGACAAACCGAGGGGGAAGATGTCGGGGATCTTCTCAAAACAAACCTGCACGAGGGCGTTTATCCCCTCCAGCGAGGGAGCGCAGACCTAGAGGACCCGTCATGGCCATTCGATCTTCGGGCATACGAGGACATTAGTTTATGGACCTCGCGGCGGCAGCCGTGACACGTATTCGTAATCCTTGGCTCGCCAGTCCTTCCAGACAATCTGTATTAGCCTACGTGACTGCCGCTCTCGCCCTGTGTCTGGTGGAACCGGGTGATCAGATCTACTCGGTACTTGCTCGTCTTGGGAAAGGTCGGCACTGGGGCAGCGTGGTCGAGGGGCCACAATACGGGCCATATACATATAATTACACTCAGAAATACAGGTGACGTGGGTTCTATCCAACTGATATTGCTGTGATTGTCCCGAGGCCGAGTCTAAACAAGTTTGGGGTGCGCTGTGGCTACATGCGTATTGCTGACAGTCTGGATGAGTCGTGTCCACAGCTCAGTGGAACGGCCTGGAATCCGCTTAGGCAAATAAATAATTGGTTGGGGCCATCCAACCACAAGCATTAGGTGAGCATACATCCTGCGGGAGGCCGACCGAGTCCACTTTTTGCTGCAACTTGGCAGTCCGAATAGCTACATAAAGGGTGACTAGAAATACCGCGGGGCACGATTCTTACCTACTTCCACTTCATCTTCCATGTTGCCTTCTTACCTTTCAAACACCACATCATACCGCGTTTAATCTATCCCTCCTGGATATGAAGAAGAAGGGGGGCAAAATATCAAGATCAGTCGTACCGCCTCCATCAACCATCAGAAATTTGAAAGCCGAGGAGACTGCCCTTCCTGCTTCTTCTTATCCCAAAACCCCGTTCAATCTAACCATGGCCCCTCAAAGGCTCGAGGGTTTTCTCTCCGCTTTGAAAGAGTACGTTGGGCAGTCTGGTGACTAGTTGCCTCTTTTCACATAGTCGCCAGGTACTACAACGCAGATACTCTCTCCGACGTCATCATTACCTGTGAGGGCAAAGAGTTCAAGGTTCACGGGGTCATATTGTCGGCCCACTCGAAATTTTTCGCCAAGGCGCTAGATGGCAATTGGAAAGTACGCGAGTTATCGACGTCCGTTTAAGATAAAGACGCTGTGCTCATTATCTCAAAGGAAAGCTCCGAAAGGAAGATTGACATCAAAGATTTTGACACAAGCGTTGTGGATGCCATGCTTCATTTCATATATTCATTTGACTACAGCAACGACTACGGCACTTCCTCCATGGTCTTCGACGCCCAAGTCTATCAGATTGCTGACAAGTACGATATTTCGGCACTCAAAGCTCATGCGAAAGACAAGTTTGATGCAGCTATAACCACTGGCTGGAGCATGGACGATTTTCCACTTGCCGTCATGGTGGTCTATGAGTCAACACCGTCGGCAGATAGGGGGCTTCGCGACTTAGTTGTCGAGACTTCTCGGAAGAACATTGACCAGCTTCTCAAGTTGGATGGCTTCTGCGAACTCATTAGGAAGATGTCGGACTTTGCAGCAGATCTCATTCCATTTCTATGTGGCAAGCCCTCGGCGAGCATCGGCCGCTATAAATGCCCGTCATGCTTCCACCCTTTTCATGGCGAATTTTCGAGCGGGGCTTACTATTGTCCACACTGTTCTAGGCGGCGTTCTGACTGGGAATCCTTCCAAGAGAAGGACTAACACGGCTTGACGAACATGATAGATGAATCATGATAGTAGCTTTATATAAGTGCTAGAGCGTGTATTAAATGCCGTCCTGCTAGAGTAGAGCATACCAGTGTTACGGGTCGACTCTCTAAGGACCAAACGAGTCAATCCACATCCAAGGCAGATGGCCCAACTCCAATCTCACCATCAAGCAACGAGCATCCTCCGCTCTCCGAAACCCCCACCATGTCTTCCTTTCATCTACTCGATGATCTCGGCCTTGAAAACTATTCGCCGCTTCAGCTCGACTCCGGACCGCAGGACCACCCAAAACCACGGCCAGTTGCAAAGAAGGGGAGGGGACACGTCTCCTCTCAAGGACGCGTCGCTATTGGAGAGCAGATCATTTTTGGTTCTACGGACAATCATCACAACCAATTAGTCCTCGTCATCTTGGCCCATTTGATTAGCCGCTCGGTGGCAATAAAGCCAAGCTCGTGAAGCATTTCTTCTTCTTAAGCCTGATGCCTTAGGTAATACGGGTCCCTTGCCTGGTAAGACAATTCTAACTGCTGTCTTAGGAAGGTAGACAATGTAGAGGCTTCCTTTATGGCCCTTAGCTTGAGCGATTTTATGTGAAGATAGCTGGCGGTATTACTATCGCCTGGGCATACGGTGGTTTCTCCATGCATCGGGATGTTGTTATTGTTTCAAGGTTGTTATGACGTAGTGATAGCTACAAAAGATCCATTGGAATTGCCAATTCTAGAATGTCGGCTCCAGTTCATTGTGTATGGCCGATTTAAAGCATGAAACCCGCCCAGAGTCGTACTGCAGCAGCGTCTTGATCCTTGCTCAATCTGAATCGCTTTGAACTGGATGTAGTTAGTAGTCGTGAGCTGGCGCTTCATTGGCTTGCAAAGAATTCTAGAATCACAATTGCTTACATTCACTGGGCTCAGTATGCGCTTTGTATTACTCTACGGATAGTAGGCATCTCTCGTAACTCGCTTTTTTTTCTTCATTCGTCAACTGCCGAGGCTCCCTTCCTGCTGCTTCAGCTAAAATATCACTGCGGACAATTGAGTTATCGACTTGCCTTATCGGGGCATTGTCCCTTGCCGCCAAGGATCTATGATGCCGATCACTTTTACAGGGGTATGATAAGGTTAATGATACCTTCTCTAAATGCCGAACTGGATAACGGAACATCGAAGTTTGGTACCAGAAAGGCAGGTGTTCTCAAGATATCGTCAGACGACTCTGTCGTTGCGACAGGATCCAGAGAGGCAGGTAAAGGAACTTCACGCTTAGGCATTGGAAAGACGGACAATCTTCTCTATATAAAGGAGCCGGAAACCGCAATAGTCACAGCATATCACTCTCAAACCACAGTCACTTCTTCTCTCCTCAACTCTCCCTACTCTTCGAAATTCCCCAGCTCGGCATCAACAATGAAGCTTGCATTCCTCAGCGCACTTGCTGTGCCCATGGTAGCAGCTCTTCCGCAGTTAGTTCCGGAGAACGGAATCGTCGGCGGAGAAGCGGCTGCCTCTGGCGACTTCCCTTTCATTGTCAGCCTTTCTCAGAGTGGCAGCCACTTTTGTGGAGGAACCTTGATCAACGCCAATACCGTTTTGACTGCTGCTCACTGCTCTGTTGGCGTGAGCGCCAGCAGCGTTCGCGTTCGCGCAGGATCCCTTGTACGTTTACCCAACAAACAATGCATTGACGACCAAAGCTTGAAGGGGGCAGATCTGACATACTTTTTCAAAAGAACCGCAACTCTGGCGGTACACTCGTCGGGGTCTCTAGGATCACCGTTCACCCTAGCTTCAGTTCAAGCACGCTCAACAACGACGTTGCCATCTGGAAGCTGTCTACGTCGATTCCGACTAGCTCGACCATCTCTTATGCTGCGTTGGCTGCTTCGGGCTCTGACCCTGTCGGTGGCTCCTCGGCGATCGTTGCGGGCTGGTAAGTGACTTGCGGCAGATGTGGCAAACAAACAAAACTGACCGGGAGCGCAGGGGTACTACTACCGAGGGTGGAAGCAGCCTTCCCGTCAGTCTGAGGAAGGTCACCGTCCCTATCGTCTCTCGCGCAACCTGCCGATCCCAGTATAGCACTTCTCAGATCACCACCAACATGGTTTGTGCTGGCTTGGAGGAGGGCGGTAAGGACTCTTGCCAGGGAGACAGCGGTGGTCCTCTTATCGATGCCTCTACACGCACTCTTATCGGTGTTGTCTCTTGGGGTGATGGATGTGCCCAACCTGACCTTTCTGGCGTTTACGCCAGAGTGGGTAGTCTTCGATCATTCATTGACAGCAACGCTTAAAGTTCCTTAAGCAGGGATCGTTCGCTAAGCTAGCTCAGAACTTGGTTCTTAGGAGGGCTTGAGGTGTCGGAAGGTGTCAGGTGAAGGCATGGTTGTGGCAGACAAGCTTGGATGGAGAGGAGATGATTCAACAAGTCGAGTTGACAAGTGAAGATGCATGTAACAGTTTGCGACATACAAGCGATCTGAAACAACTAGGACTTCCATAGGTCTTTCCAACACGTTATTTTATCTTGGAATTATAACGTAGTCCCTAAATTTTTGAGGGCTGTTTGTGTCGCTCTTTCTATAAAGCACCCAAAGCTATTTTTGTCACGTCTGTGCCTCTTCAAGAGCATCCACACAACCCTTGGCGACTTGCTTCTTTCCCAGCCCGGTGCCAGCGCTCAAAGTCTTCAGGTATCAGAGTTTACCGGAAAAAATCGTCTCTTGTAGTTTGAATACTTCAAGAACGAATGATGAATAATCCAGTAAGAGATAAGAGGTGAATTTGATAATGGATATTGACTTCCCGAAGCTGTCCCAAAGGTAAGTCGTTTTCATGCTAATAAGCAATGAGGTCTATACCACGTTCAATCATCATTAGCCGCTGCCTACGCGATTGCAAAACGGGCCTCTATGGAGTCTATGAGCATAGATTACATTCTGACTTGTCGGAATCAATCTTGCTGAGAAACCTCCCTCACGATCACGCCTTTCATGTTCTTTAGCTTTTCAATAGCATCTGGAGTCAGAGGTCTGAGGTCCGAAAGTATTAGCCCCATATTGCATGGTGTAAATTCAGCCATGCTTACGGTGGGTAAGATGTAGGGGGCATTGCTCGGTTGCTCATCCAGTGCTTGGCGCCGGTATCATCTACCACAATGCTGCACAGACTCAGCTAACAGAATGTAGAATTGATAAAGATATGACAGGGCTCACTCGATCGCGGGCTGATTGGAATGCTCGAAATCTTCTGGCCGCTCAAAGGTATAAGACACTGACTTCACGTTTTATTCTCATTAGTAAACCCATACACATTGACTATGTTGCCGTGTTTGGTCATACCTTTCGGTCCGTCATGGCAGAGAGAGTTGAGGGGTTGAGATAATGTAGAGTAAAAGTAGCGACAATGACGATTAGAGTACAACAGATTGAGAGAGGATGCATCGGTATTTATCATGGGTTTTGAAGACTGATGAGACTAGGCTTGGTGTTCGGGGTATTTATGTTTAACTGCCTTGACAAATAAGGAAGGTGAAGTCGCGAACAAGCAACAGGGGTCGAACCTCTGAACAAAAGGCCCCGGCTTTGACCAAAGTGCGTTTTTGCCTACACTAAGAAAGGCAATTGATAATCATTGCGTCTTGTACTTAATTGGGTACAAAATCGAAATATATCCGCTTAATCCATTGATTATCACCATAGTTATCTATTATTCATTTTCTCTAGAAGATAGGTGAGCTAACTTGGCAAGAATATGGATCATTTGTGGCTCACTTGTCCTTGTAATAGCAGATATCCATTCCAATGACGTCGCCATTTCTATTTGCTGCCCCTGGACATCGTCACTCTTTGTCCACACTAAGCATTCGTGTCCTTTCCTAAGGGGCGGCATGACTCCTAAGTATAAGTAATTCACTGACTCTTTTCCTTCTTCCACCCGCTGCACCCACTTCCATTCGACTCCGCCTCCAGCTTAACCTGCGATGAAAATCGGCACGTTTGGGTCTGGAGGAGGTGAAACCTTTCCTTCGATGGGTTGCATCGGTGCGGTCCCTTCTGCATCAGCGATTGGGTCAGCGCTGCGTGCTCCTATCAGAACCGGACCTGTCTGCAGCCACACTCTGAGTTGCTGAAGACCATGCTCGACAGCTACACGATCGAGCTTGGTAGCTGTCACTAGAATCACTAGTAGTAATTATAAATAATTAAAAAAAGATAAAATAAGAGCACAATCTAAGGCTATATATTCCTTACTCCCTATAATTAAGAATACATGTTTAATAAAGAATAGGGATCTAGGGCTCTATTTACTAACCATAATCAAGTGTTAGAGTTCTAGTCTTCTTAGTGAGGTATCCCTAACTGCAACATCTTTACCGCTCTCTTTACCATGGTCAAACTCCTTATTACTATCTCTTTTCGGACACATTACGTAGTAATTAAGAGGTAACAGAACGAGTTGCTATGCGAATTCCACTAGGAAATTGATGACTTTGAGGGGGGCAAAATAGGCTATTCAAACTGATGATAGTTGTAGCATTATGACTGCTGTGTCTGGCCCCTTCAGTCGCTGTATCTCCAATGATGATGTCTTTGCCATCAGCTCTCGAAGAGTTTGAGGGGTTCGGCCAGGGGGCGGGGCAGAAGCTTCTCTCGTTCCTCCAGGCGCAAGAGAGGTAAACCGGTCGCGGTTTGCGCAAAACGGAGCCTTGAGGAACGAAGCTTGATATCTGAGATGGAGTCTGCTTTTAGTTACCGTTTGAAGCGGGTTGCTGAGGTGCAATGACGCCTTATCTAGTGGAATATAAGGTTAGTGCGCCTTGCGTGTCGGAACGATCGAGGCGTTCCCAGCTCGCAAACCCCGGGAGGAGGATTATGTCCAGTCGAGAGGCTAAAATTGCAGTCCATCGGGGGGACCTCAAAACGTTGTACTAACGTCCAATCGCAACCAATCACGGCGGACTTTCAAAGTGTCATTTTTGGGCCAATGACCTAGCTTTCGCTCATACTGATGATCATTGGATGGTGAACACAAATTGCCTCTAACCTGCATATCGAAGGGCGGTGAGGCAAGTTATATAATCCAACGCTTCGTGGCAGGACAGGACACTTATTCTCCAAACTCCCTTTTCTACACTCCAAATCTTTCTATCAGCTGTACTTTTCACAAATGGAAATACCAAGAATTAAATATTTAGTTTTTGCTTTATCTTTATTTTGTCTATGTTCCCAAGTCATCCACTTGTTCAATTTGAAAGGATCGCTTTCCTTGGACAAATTTGGGTTGGGCACCTTTGGGCTCATTAGCGCCATCACTCCCCGCAAAAGTCTCCGGCCCCAGGATGATTCTAGTGAAAGGCCGAAGCAAGGCACGCTTGATGGTGAATCAGACGCTAAAAGATTCACGCCTGGTGACTATACCATCGGATGGATCTGCGCTCTGCCCAAAGAACAGACCGCAGCAATGGCCATGCTTCATGAGATACACCACGACCTCCCCAAGCACCAGGATGATCACAACAACTACATTCTTGGGTCTATTGGCCCTCACAACGTTGTCATCACGTGCTTGCCTATGGGTAGGATTGGGACCAACTCAGCAGCCACTGTTGCAGCACGGATGGTAAGCGCTTTTCCGGCGATAAAGGTTGGTCTCATGGTCGGAATTGGAGGCGGTATCCCATCCTCCGGTGTCAGATTGGGTGACGTCGTGGTCGGAACCCCCGATGGTGCCTATCCGGGTGTAGTCCAATGGGATTTGGGCAAGGCAGAGAGTGAGGGTTTCAAGAGAACCGGTGCATTGAACAATCCGCCAACCTGTCTCTTAACGGCGCTGGGACGATTGTACACGAAACATGAGATGCATGGTTCCAAGATGCCTCAGTATCTCGATCATCTCAAGCGCAATTGGCCGAGATTGGCCTCTAGGTACACTTGGTCGGCGAGTCTCAATGACCCCCTTGTTCCGAATGGACAACGTAAGAAGCCCGAAGGTGTCAGGGTGCACTATGGTCTCATTGCGTCCGGTAATCAAGTCATCAAAGACGACAAGCTTCGCGACCGTCTCAACGACCAGTTTGGTGGAAAGCTCCTGTGCGTAGAAATGGAGGCGGCAGGGTTGATGAACGACTTTCCTTGCCTTGTCATTCGCGGCATATGCGACTATGCAGACTCTGAAAAGAGCAAAGAATGGCAGGAATATGCTGCAGCTGCGGCCGCAGCTTATGCACGGGAGCTTCTAGAGTCTTTACAGCCCAGCGACGTGGTCGGAGAACGTTCTATCGGAGACGTACTGACCCAGAGTAAGTCACATGGAATCCCCCAAACCCAGACAAACAATGATCCGTTAAAACGGTACTAGTCAGCGAAATTGTATCAAAACTTGAGTCAAAGATGGACAGGGAACAGAGCAGCGAAAGCCTCCATTGGCTTACTCCTGTTAGTTACAGCCCTCAGTATAGCGACTTCTTGCGAAGGGTTCAACCCGGGACCGGCCAGTGGCTACTACAGTCTCCAAAGTATCAAGCTTGGCTTGGATCTACCGGTGAGACTCTGTTCTGTTCAGGGATTCCTAGTTCAGGAAAAACAATGCTTGCTACAATCGTCATCAACGACATTCTTGCGAGGTTCAGATACGACACCTCGATCGGTATAGCCTTCATTTATGGTGACTTTCGACGCAAAGCACAGCAAACGCCTACAGATCTCTTCTTGAGCCTGCTTAAACAACTAGGAAATGGTGGATTCGCGTTAAAGGCCATTAAAGACCTCCACGATCGACACCGATACAGGACAACACGGCCAGAACACGATGAAGTCCTCCGTCTTCTCCACTCGGTGGTGAAACATCATACCAAAGTTTTCATCGTCGTTGATGCTCTAGATGAGCTCCAAGTCTCTGATGGCGGCCTTGGACTCTTCTTGGACGATCTTTTCGGCCTTCAGAAAACGGGAAACGTCTTTCTCTTTGCAACTTCGAGGAACAATCCTCCAATAACTAAAGTGTTCAACAATGGCCTTCGTCTTGAGATCCAGGCTACGACGCAGGATGTAGAGAAATACATTGATTGCAAGATGTATCAACTACGCAGTGGGGTTCAAGAGAATACTGAGATGATACTACGAGACAAGACCAAGATCATCGAATCAACGCAGGGAATGTAAGAGAAGTCTATCCGAATTTGAGGCGAAATACTAATTTCCATCCAGCTTTCTGCTTGCCGAGCTTCACTTCAATGCGCTTGTGGGAAAGACGACGCTTAAATCTATCAGATCTTATCTCGACAGTCTGCCAAATGGGCTTGATCCTCAAATCTATCGACTAGTGTACGATGATGCCATGAGGCGGATTCTCGATCAACCGAATGAGCAACGGAGACTCGCCATAAAGGTTCTGTCGTGGCTCACCTTCGCCCAAAGAACGATGACATGGACAGAGATCCGACTATTCCTAGCAATTGAACCCAACAAGTCCAAATCGACCCCGAGAATATACCTAGAGCTAATGATATTGTGGCCGTCTGTGCTGGCGTGGTCACAATCGACGCTAAGAGTGATGTTATAAGGTTAGTTCATTACACAGCTCGGAAATATTTCGACCAAACGAAGCTCGATTGGCTTCCCAAAGCCGAGGGGTATATCTCGAGGACTTGCCTGACATACTTGAGTTTGGATCTCTTCGAGGACAGATTCTGGGAAGGAAGTGACAGCGAGCTCAAGTCATGGTGGTGGGACAGGTATTTGGGCGTCACCAAGAACGGATCAAAATGGATTGACGGCGAACGCACCCCAACTGAAATTGACCTCAAGCCAGTGGGCAAGGTCATGGAAGCCTATGAGTACGCCTCGAAGTTTTGGGGTTATCATGCTTACACGGCTGATGAAGTCGACCAAGACATACTTCTCTTCCTTCGGAAGGAGAGCAAAGTGAGGTCATCATGGCGCCTACTGCGCAACGTGCCTCCCTACCCCTCTACTGAAATTTTCGGCGAGGATAACGTCGGAATACGGGCAGCGGCGTACTTCGGGCTAGATCGTGTACTAAGGATACTCCTCAAAGACCTGGGAAATGGTGGTGGTAAACCAAGTATCTCGACTCCGTTAACCTGGGCTACTTATAATGGTCAACAGGGAGCCGCCCTGGTGCTCATTGAAAATGGCGCTGACGTCAACGAAAAGGACTCCTACGGTCAAACGGCTCTGCTTTATGGCGTCCAGGAAGGTGGTATTGGAGCGGTACTGCTACTTCTGAACAACGGTGCTGATGTAAATGCGGAGACTCCAAGCGGTCGCACGCCGCTGACCTTTGCCGTGGAGCGAAACGATCTAGAGCTCACTCAGGCCCTGATAGACCATGGCGCTAAGCTCAACTCTAGGGACAAGGGAGGTCGCTTCCTGCTATATTGGGCACACAATGAAGACATGGCAGAATTACTTTTCAAGAATGGAGTTCCTCCCGTCATGTTTGATTAGACAGAGTCACGCACTTACCCATAAAAGATTTCTTTGTGAGAAGACATTTTTTATAAACCAGTCTGAGACAAGGTCTATAGAGCTGCATAGTTACTGTTAGATACTGGCTTTCCACAGCGATTCCGCTAACTCTTCTGAGTGAAATCGTTTAGGCCATGCTGTTCTTGCTAACGATCCCTTTGTTTGAGCCTATTGTATAACGCCCGGTGCTCTACCCCATCCGCGAGTGAAGTTCTACAAAGGCAGTGGTAACGAGTAGAGCATGCTCTAATCATTGCATAGTGATACATTTGCCAGACTTAATGCACCTACGAACGCCTTCCAGAACCAGAGGTCTGAAGTAAGCCGACGATTGGAGTCCAGCTGGGGGAGGTAAAGTCAAAATCGCGCTGAAGAATAGACTAAACGCGACGGTGAAGCCGAGGCTCAATCGGATCTCCAGCGTTCCATAACCTGAGCACATCATACACGTACAGGCCTACAGCAGTCGGCATGCCCGACCAAGAGGTCACCAATCGTAGCAGGACCAACGTTATCGAGCCTCTGTTTTTTGTCCAGACAGTACTGCTGCTCGCCTGGAAAATATGCTTTTCTTGGCTCGCGAAGAGGTAGACAGGGTTTACACTAAATATCCCATACCAACTCCCAAATCTATTTTTTAAGTACATAATATATTCATTCATTATAACAATTACTATTAAAACCTTTATTTATTCATTTCATTACTTTCCTAGTTAAACGATGTCGAGGTTTCTGTCTTGTTGACTCGATGAAAAGTTTGTAAAAGATTTGACACGAGAATTGAACGTGCACTAGCAGTATTGTTATGTCTTAAGATAGAAGGCCAAGCATCGCAGATATATGTTGTGTCCTCCGTCCGATCGTATCTCCGTTTGCCGCTTCTATACCGCAAGTATGGCTTTGCAGGTGGGATAGTGTTACAAATACCAACTGATATGCGCGCGCAGCCAAGCACTGGCAGTTCCACAACTCTTTTCAGTGTTTCCGTGTTTAAGTATCGAAGGGAAAGAATCCATGGCTCAGGTGGTGTGGCCCCGGGCAGCAGTCACACCTGCTATAACGGCTGGGGACACATACCAAATGGACTGTAGCAGAAGATACCCGGGCATCGTTACAACTAGCGAGGGGACGAGTGTCTTCAAATGACGCTTGCAACTGGAAAATTGGTGTACTCTTCGTGTTATTTCATGTCCATCCAGGAGCGAGCCGACCACAGAGATATGGGCTAAGTCGAGCAGCCAACCTCACGCCTTTTGACATTGACACTGATGAATCTCTTTTACTGCGTCGCGTTACATGCCAAGTCGTCGTGTCTCGTCTTCATTTCAGCTCCCCTCCCCCGCTGCCACTCCCATGATGCGGTTGCGTCTCCCATGAATTCACAATCTACGAATATCCCGCTACCCTCAACCCGCATGCGCAAACGAAAAACGCCCGGCCGCCCAGCAGCCCCGAAGAGGATAACAAACGCGCCCAGAACCGCGCAGCCCAAAAGAACTTCCGCAAGAAACAGCAGAGCCGACTGGAATACCTCGAGGCCTTCGTCAAGGCCACCAAGTCCGGCCAGGCGAGCCACGATGAGGACAACCGATACTATACGCTGCTACGTGGCCACCTCAAGCTGCTCGGGGAGAATCGCCATCTTAGGGACAATCTGATTGGGCTCCGGCAGAAGCTCACATACATTAGCCAGAGCGCCGCCGCCGTTGCTGGTATGCTGCTACCATTCCCCTTGAATCCAGTGGCTTGTTCTCTTTGATAACCTTGATTAACTTGACACCATTTAGGGGACGGCGCGATTGATTCTCTACTGAAAGACGATGGGAATGAACGCAGCGCTGCGGTGTCGTCGCCACTGATGCTAGGTGAGCCGAGGCAAGACTCCGTCAGCACTCAAATTACAACTCCAAACAAATCGCAAATCGCTGCAACGATGTCGGCGGGATTCATCATTGCTCTCCACACAGTATCGAGTTCTCAGGCCATGCCTGTGACACAAGCCATAGCTAATTCGCAGGTCATTCTTCCGGCGTCTAGCCTCTACAGCGACCGAACTATGGCCCTGAATGTTACAAAAGGCACAAAAGCATTTGACACAATCCATCCGTTTACCGACCCATCTTTTTAGCCCCTCAGCTTTGATGCCATATCGTCAAAGGCGTCATTCGCCAGCAAAGTTGAGGCAGCCTGCAAGCGGTATATTTCCGAAGCTGCTCAAGCATACACCACCTCTATAGACCTTTCGACACCTCAGAGTAGTTAAAACCAGAAACAAATCACTCAAGAAATTTCTTCAGCGGGTGTGAATGTGATAGCATCATTTTCCAGCCAAAATTTGCAGCCGTTACTGTCCGAATCACATTTGGCATTGTCATCCGATAAATTTCTCGCCAGCACTACTTTTATTCTCTATCTCTGTAGGTGCCCTGGAAATAGTGATATCTAGATTGCCCTTCCTAGACAATAAAGTATATCAACTACTGTGACTGGAGAATTCGGACAATAAACAAGGGAGTCATTAAACTGCTGCTATGGACATTCTCGCGCTATCCTCGGAGAAACTCAGAGTTGCTAGAGTGCACCCGGTGTACAACTCCCGAGTGACCATTTCGCGTTGCTGTTGGACGAATAGTGGCATACTTTCCCATATTGGAGGGCATAAGTGTTTTAGAAGAGTAAGGTCGCCAAGGTCGCCAAGGTCTTAGTAGCTGATCAATGCACGTTAGTTCTCCGGTATGCCTAAATGATGGCCGCTCACGGAGGAGAGTTGAAACCCTCATACCAAATCCCCAGGTGAAGCTAGTTGAAGAGAGCGGTGCATGACCGTTCTTAGGCGAAGAGATATTCATCTTTGTCGCTAAATAGTATTCAACTCGCACTCTTTGCCATCCATTCCTCAATCGTGATCGGATTCCTACCTAGCAGCCATTTCAGCACGTTGGGCGACCCATTCAAGCCGTATCGTTCGTACCAAAGCACAAGTCTCTCTGCGACATTCAAGTTCCAGGCGTTGTAACGTTGGCCAAACTGGGCAGTCACCAGTCTCTGTACGCTTTCCTCGTATGGTGTTTTGACGATCTCAATCTTCTTCCCTAGCAAGTCCCCAACCCGATCCGCCACGTCCTGATAGGTGATTGGGAATGTAGAGGATAGCGGATATTGAGAGTGGAAGTGCTCTTCACGCTCACGTATCGCCTTAACTGAAGCTTCGGCTAGATCCTTTAGGAAGATGTGCGAGTTGGGAATTCGGTGGTCGTACGGGAGCTTCAATACCGGTTTCTCCTGGTTTGCCCACGTTGAATTGGAAGCAGATTCTCCGCAAGGAAGTTACATGGTTGCAAGACTGTGTAGTTGAGGGTACTTTCGAAGAGGTACTCTTCGATGTAGCGTTTGCCATCGTGGTTCAGCGGCTTGCGTAGCTGAGGCTTGAGGACAGATGAGAGCCTGGGTTGAAGTTGAAGTTAGTACTAACTTGGCTTGAGACGTTGTGAGTTGATTGACACAAAGTGCTTGAAATCGCCTTCCGTTTGTTCAGCTACCGCAGCGTCGATTGCAAAGTATCCATTCTGCGTTTCCTGGTGGTGCATGCTAGGGCTAACATAATACGCGGCCGAGACTCCTCGAAATAGCTCACGAACATCGTTTGGGTTCGCCTGATTAGCCTTGACGACTTCAGCCTTGAGGTATAGCGACTGAAGATTCTCTTAGGAAGCCTGACTATTCACGACAAGGCGCAGGTTCTCGAATTCTCTAGCAAGTGGGGTTACAAGGGCACTCGACTATTTGCCGCCGGCGCAAAAGACAAGGATAAGGTCTAATGAAGATGCAGGCATTCTTGCAACTTATAGAATCAATAGGCTGTGTTTGGTGTTCTTTAGCAACATGGGCTAAGCAGAATGACGGTTTA
Source organism: Dactylonectria macrodidyma (assembly GCA_020744425.1). Lineage (NCBI taxonomy): Eukaryota > Fungi > Ascomycota > Sordariomycetes > Hypocreales > Nectriaceae > Dactylonectria > Dactylonectria macrodidyma. Next base: position 566,601 of record JAGMUV010000010.1, on the reverse strand, counting down.
TATAAACAGAGGACTGGTGCGTGTGTCATAATGGAGACATTCTGTATTTAGAGCTGACGACATTATACGGTTAAATTGAAAAATTGCAATGATGCGAGACGTTTTTCCAGGGGTGGACTGACGACATCCCATAGACAATGAAATGGTATTTAAAAGACGACGAGAAGATGGTGGAGACGCTCAATACGCCGATAGCGCGAAACGCGCCGATTACGCCAATTACGCCAATTACGCCCATTACGGCCATTACGCCAATTACGCCAATTACGCCAATTACGCCAATTACGCCAATTACGCCAATTACGCCAATTACGCCAATTACGCCAATTACGCCAATTACGCCAATTACGCCAATTACGCCAATTACGCCAATTACGCCAATTACGCCAATTACGCCAATTACGCCAATTACGCCAATTACGCCAATTACGCCAATTACGCCAATTACGCCAATTACGCCCATCGCGCCCATCACGCTTATTACGCCTACTACGCTAATTACGTCCAACAGTTAAGCCATCGTATGACAATGCATACCGGCTCAATGAACAGGTGCAGTTACGTCTTTTTCGTTACTGACGACGTATAAAGTCAAACTCTCCAACTTTGAATCCCAACTGCCTGTTGTCAATCACATCATTTACAAGACTGAAGACGCACTGTTATCGGATTACCAACATGTCACAGTCCTTTCAACAGTATTACTTGCCTGAGAAAAATGGGTTTGATAGCCTGACACTTCGGAACGTTCCGAAAGAACCTCCGAAGTTTGGACAAATCCTTGTCAAAATCAAGGCTGTGTCGTTGAACTGGAGAGATGGCATCCTGGCCATGGGTACTTACCCGTTTCCGGGTCCAGATGCCGTCGTCCCAGGAAGTGATGGAGCAGGTATGCCATGTCCATAGCACAGTTTGGAAACAATTCCACATACTAAACCATCTACAGGCATTGTAGAGGAGGTAGGCGAAGGAGTAACGGAATGGAAAGTCGGCGATAGAGTGCTGGCCAATTTTACTCAAGACCACATTGCAGGCCGGCTGACCTACGAAACGAGCCTAACTCAGCTCGGAGGCGAGTCCCAAGGTCTACTTGGCGAATACTTCATCTTCCTAAAGACGGGAGTTGTTAAAATTCCAGACTGCCTGTCGTTCGAGGAAGCCTCTTGCCTACCATGTGCAGCTCTAACAGCTTGGAATGCACTATACGGTCTTCTGCCAGTTAGACCTGGACAAGTCGTTCTGCTTCAAGGCACCGGCGGCGTGTCGACTTTCGGATTACAGATTGCACATGCAGCCGGGGCCACCACCATCGTCACCTCCTCTTCAGATGAGAAACTTGCTAAAGCCAAGGAGCTTGGGGCGACCCATACGATCAACTACAGGACCAACCCCGACTGGGCCTCAGAAGCTAAAGCTATCACTAAGGGCAAAGGTGTGGATCATATCATCGAGGTTGGAGGCACTCTCACGTTGCAAGCTTCGTTTGACGCCATTGGATTCAACGGCCTGATTCACTGCATCGGCCACATTACGAACCCTGATCCACTGGGTGCTGGTCGAGAGCTTCGAGGCCCTGATGCTGCCTTTTTGGCGCTAGACAGACATTGCATTATGCGAGGTGTTGTCGTGGGGTCTCGGGAACAGTTGCAAGATATGCTGGCTTGTTTTGAGGCGAATGGGATTAGACCTGTCATTGACCGCGTTTTCGACTTCAAACAGACGCGAGAGGCATATGACTATTTATGGAGCGCGAACCACACTGGAAAGATAGTGATTTGTATTCCTTAGATCTTGTGACTCGCGAATTGAAGATATCCTGGTGGTTATGGGTCAGCTGACGGATGAGTTCGTTCACCTCATGTATACCGAATACGATGTCGGCGATTTTAGACATTTTCTCCCGTGTGCGCTATGGCGGCGTTTAGGAAGCTAAGGGCGATCTTCTGTGGCTGGAATGTATCTTTATCAAGAAGGCATTTATGGAGAAGAATGAATGTCTGTTCCGGGACGTCCAGCCATTAAATACAATATGAACCTGGCTTGGGCTTCGTGACAGTGTGTGGATGACGCGCGATTTGTATGTGTTGAACTCGTCGATGATCCTAGCCTGAACCGTCTCGTGGGTCAGATTAGCGGAAGTTTCGTGAACTAAGGGGTTCAGGTACTGAAAGACCTTTTGGAGGCCTTTATGCTCCGGTATGCGAAATGACAGATTTGCATCGGTGATCCACTGGATAATGTGGCGCTGGAACGTGGTCTTGTCAAATTGAGTAACTAACTCGTCGTGAAAGTCTTCCCTCTTCCGTTTCTTGGCTGCCAAATTATGAAGGGTCAGTTTATTCGGTGGCCGCTCCTGCATATATTGTGTTGCCTTTGATGGATCTGGATAAAAAATATAGTGGGCCTTGCTGAAATGACCTTCAATGTTCTGAGTATTAGATGAGACATAAGCCTTTAGCCGGAGAACGCCATGCTAGACACAGTGATAACAGGGCCATGTATGGGGGCCAGACTCATTGCCTTTAGGCCTAGCTTGAATGTCATAGCCGTGAGCCCAAAACCAGCCAGTAGCTTGTCTAGTTCGAACTAAGAGGACCCAATGGCTGCTAACAGTTTTGCAATACTGCATTCCAGTCTTTGATAATTGAACGGCTACTGCGAGACGAGCAATCGTACATTGGCAAGGTTGGGTCTTCAGGATAGGATATTTCTGATATAGTAGCATCGGTTGCGTAACTAAATACATCGCTTTGAGATGCTATTTGGGCAATAGTTTAGGTAGAATTAAGGGCAATGAGAATATGCTAAACTAATACCTATGCGAAAAGGGGGAGGGCGTGGGGAAGTCGGGAAATAAGAGGGACGGTTAGGGAAGGGATTGTGGGAGCTACTGATACTTCGGTGCAGGAGCATGTCATTACTACCGAGAAAGTACAATTACCTCACCGAATTTTCACCAGCAGTCTTCGCATCTATCTACATTTCATCTATCTACCGGACCTCCAGGTGGATAGATAGATGACCCACATGTCCTCTGGTAGATAGATAGATGTAGATGTACATCTATCTACATCTACATTTCATCTACAATGGTAGATAGATTCGCCAGCCTGTGTGCCTGGTGTTTATAGTGAGTGATCAAATGCAACCTAAAAGGACTAAGCTGTGCGAAAGTATGTGAAGAAGTGAAAAATGTGGCTAAAGGCTCTCGAGGCTTCGATGGCCTAGCCCGGGCAACTTTTCCCTCTATTTCCACTTGCGTGTTTGCGGTCCGGAGCCTGCGGTTGGTCATTACCATTAGTCGCACTGCCCAGATGGCCCGTCAAGCTTGAAACCACCAGGCTGCAAATTTTAGAACACGGCGGTAGGGTCGTAGTTAGCTAAAACGGTCTTCAAGAACTTCTTATTTGCCTCGCCGTAGGAAGAAATTACGTCTTGTTCCAAGTGGGTGTAGTTCATGTAGATGAATGAATGGTTTTTGTCGCCTGCGAGCGTCTTGATGCCCTTGCTGAGATCCCGATGGGTTTTGCGTACTGCCTCATCAAGGGATTTGTCATCCCATGCCATTGTGAAGAAAACGTTAATCAATGGCTTATCGGGTCACTCAAGGCCAAGAACATTCGCGCTCCTATTTCGAGCAGCCCAGTTCCTCATGCTGGGAGCAATCATGTTAAAATCCAATCCGGCATCGACTTTTTCAGAAATAGATTCTGTACCCTTGACCCAAAATTCTTGGATCGACTTGATCAAATCAATGTCGTACTCAATTGCCTGCGTCCAGCCGCTATTCCTCCGGCCCCTAGAGAATATTGCCTCTGCCTGCTCTTCTGAAAGTCCAGAATAATTCGCCAATCGCAGACTATCGTATTCGCTCGGAATCGACCGGAAGCTGTCGAAGATGGCGGGATCTTGCACTAGCTCAGGATACGCCATAAAGGTAGCAGCGAGAAGGGAACCGTTCCGACGCGTAAAGTCCACATATAAGTGAGCCTTTCCGTCCTTTGGCAGTTGCTGTATGTACGTATCATACGCATCCCAGACGGCATCGAAATTGTTCTCAGAATGGATTCGGAGGCCGCCCCACATACCATTGTAAGGGTAGAGTTTGATTGTAAGGCTAGTCGCAATGCCGATTTTGAGACCCCCAAGTAACGCTCCGGCGGTTTCAAATCTTTGAGACCTAAATTTCTAGCTTGCAATCCGTAACCCTGCTTAGAATGGGGAAACCAGCTTTAGAGCGTTAAGGTCGAAGTTAAAGTTAAAAGTTGAAATCCGAGTCCTGAGAGCTAGAAGCCTCCTTCGCCACTTTAAGCATGTTCGGCTGTCCGCGGGCTGGAATGAATCTGCTACATTATGATGTCATAATCCGAGCCGGAGGCTGTTATCCCTTTAAGTGCGGTAAGACTACACTTACGCTAGTAACAGGGATCTGAACCAAGCAGAGGGTAAAAAAATGGGATACTTAAGTACCCACCTATTTTCTATGAGACGAGAAGTCGCAGCTACTTAGGGATCTACATTACAGTACTTATTCCTCTACGGAATTATATAACGCTTTTATGTTAACTTACGTACCGTTGATCTCCCGAAGTACTGTGGGCATCGATGGTGAATTGTAGTCTTACCACACTCAAAGGGATAATGAATGTATTTTATTATGCCCGGGAGGACTAACCCCACATTCTTCCTCATCTGATGGTTGGCCCCGCCTCGCTTGACTCTGTTTGACAGGGCGGAGCTTCGGCGGCCCGCGGACAGCCGAATATGCTTAAAGAGACGAAGGAGGCTTCTAGCTCTCAGGACTCGGATTTCAACTTTTAACTTTAACTTCGACCCTAACGCTCTAAAGTTCAGGGCCGCGTCGCCCTGTCTTCGTTAAAGAGGCCTGAATTGACAATTAAGCGAGAACAACTTATTTCAGTTTCGGCCATTGGCGAGACACGAGCGGAACATAACATCATTTTGGGACCACAACAAGACTCGGGAGTCTCGAGTAGGTAGTCCAGATCCCTGATGAAGCTGATGGGAAAATGACGAAGCGGCCCCTCATAGGACATGCGAATCGGGCTCCCGCCAGGCTTGAGTCCGCGGGGACAGTGGAATTCGCGCAGGCAGCCGACGGGGACATTTTATTTCATCAAAATCCAAACACACCGATGCATACAGCAATACACAGATGGAAAGATAGAGAAGAGCGTAATTAATTGATTGATACCAAGAAGATTATTTTTTCCTTACTCTTGACCAAGAAACTCGCAGTAGAAGGCATCCATCCCGTTGCCAAGACGAAAGCATGGTCTGAGCTCCGAGAGCCTTACTGTACCAAGGATAGCCTGTAATATATGATGGATAGCGTACGGCACTTTCGATAAAGGAATCGGTATTCAATTGGGTGTGGAGACTAAATCTGATGATTGTATTGATCTAGGATGCCTCCGGCCCCCTCTTGGTTTTTATGCATCCAGATATTGATAGCAGATGATTATGCAGATCCCGCTTATTATGCCGCTCCACGAGGTCTCAATCCAACACTCAGTGCAAACTCTCAGGGCGTCTTGCCAGAGGGCTTCAAAAGCAATATGGATGCCGAATGAGGCATAGGGTCAACCGAATTAGCACTATTCCAAATATGGTGGCCGCAAAAACGAAAGCGGTTCAAATTGACCGCTAACATCTGATTGGCTGCAAGACCCGGGGTCGACGACAAGGTCAACAAGCTACAAGACGAATATAACGACGATAAAAATAAAAATAAAACCTTCAATATATGGGTAGGATGAACTACCGGTACAAGACTTTATTATATGTTTAGAGTTTATGCTTAGTAATTTTACTCTCTAGTCAGCTTCTAGTCTGAATCAGTTCAGGAGTAGTGGATGAAATAAGCGTTTCTCGCTTAATTGTCAATTCAGGCCTCCTCATCAAAGAGAGTGGCGACGGGGTCCGGAACAAGGCGCGCGGGTGCCCGCGGGCCGCTGAAGCTCCGCCTGCCGCTTCCAAACTGCGCGACGAGAGCCAAGAAAAGCCCCTTCACTGTACGGAGGAGCCTTTCAAAAGTTTCTGCTCGCATGCAAGTCACATATTGCTTTTTCTTATCAGAAGAACATTAAATACATCATGCAAGTGTTAGCGCTATAAGAAGCCCTATATTCTAGCGCCTCCAGTCCACTGGCTGTATTCATCCTGTCCCTAATACCACTGAAACCATAGTACGTTTAGCAGATGATCACCTGCAGCTGGTTAACGGTTAATGTACCGTAAGGTACTTAACAAGAAATAAGGGGTGTGGGCGGTCATTGCGTGAGCAGAGACTTTTGAAAGGCTCCTCCGTAAAGAGCACCGAAATTTCTTAGTGGAGCTGGCAGAAACAATGCAGTGCCCGCGGCCGCCCGAGCATCAAAGTACCGTCTGTGCCTTGCGTCATGTCAACTGCGATCCCGGGGCCCCGGAACCCCGAACTTCGAAGCTTAACCCGAAAAAAACCGCGGGCTTTTGCCTCTCGGATCGCTGAGAGACATGCTTCTACTTAAGAAGAGTATCTGCTGATTGTTCTGTGATCTGATCCTACAAACATCTTCGAGTCTGAGCGAGATCTACCTAATAACTTGAACGATTGTTGGAAGATGGCACACGAACACCATCAGACAACGGGAGGCCCGTCCTTAGCCAACCCAAACGACTATCATGAAGACTCTGGGCCACACTCATCGGGAACCAGCGCCAAGGCAGAGGAGGATGCTTTCAACAACCCCCCTTCGGATGAGCCCTCAACCGCCATGAACAACCAAATCGGAGCTCTAGCGCGACAGCTTACTCGAGCTTCAACCACCGCAGGCGCTGAACTACACGCCTTGTCGCCTCAGCCCGGCACTCAACTGGACCCCAGCTCTCCTAACTTCGACGGACGAGCATGGGTCAAGGCCTTTGTCAAACTCATCGAGTCCGAACCAGGCTCTGCACCCCCTCGCAGCCTGGGCGTTGCCTTCAAAAGCCTAAACATATTTGGATGGGCCAGCAGAGCTGAGTACCAAAAGGGTGTTCTTGACTATCCTCTAGATGTTGTTATATCGTTGGGCAGCCTCCTGGGTGGCGGACGAAAGAAGCGACGTGTTGATATCCTTCGCAACTTCGAGGGTGTTGTGGAGCAGGGCGAGTTGTTACTCGTACTTGGACCTCCTGGCTCAGGATGCTCGACGCTTCTCAAGTCTATCGCTGGCGAAACCGCAGGCCTTGAGGTTGACCCTGATTCATACATGAACTTCCGAGGTAAACATGGTCACCCCCATCGCCATCAGCTGCTGGGGAACCTGTCCACTAACTATTATTAGGAATCGATGAAAGTGATATGCGCACCTCGTTCCGTGGCGACGTCCTCTACAACGCCGAAGTTGACACTCATCTCGCCCATCTCACCGTCGGCGAGACGCTATCCTTTGCAGCGAGCGCACACTCGCAACGCCATACCCCGGGAGGCGTGTCTCGACTAGAAGCCGACACCATGTATCGAAATGTCATGATGGCCATCTTTGGAATCAGCCATACCGTTAATACCCGAGTCGGAGATGATTTCGTACGAGGCGTCAGTGGAGGCGAGCGTAAGCGTGTTAGTATCGCCGAAGCCGCTCTCACTGGTGCTAAGCTGCAATGCTGGGACAACACCACTCGTGGCCTGGACAGCGGGAACGCCATCAACTTTTGCAACGCTCTGCGCCTACAGGCTGACCTCGTTGGTGTTGCTGCCGCTGTTGCGATCTACCAGGCACCCCAGTCCGCGTACGACGTATGTTGATCTGGGTTTCCCAAATGCAGCCGTAAACTAACATTATGCAGCTTTTCGATCGCGTCACTGTTCTCTACGAGGGAAGGCAGATCTTCTTCGGCCACATCAGCCAAGCAAAGCAATACTTTGAGAACTTGGGTTTCGAATGTAAGTCTGAAGCCCTAGAACCTTGACCCCTAGCTAATAGTACAGGCCCTGATCGGCAAACCACCCCCGACTTCCTCACATCCATGACAAGTCCTCAGGAGCGTCGCGTGAGGCCCGGCTTTGAACACAGTGCTCCTCGAACCCCCGACGAATTCGCCGAGAGTTGGCAAGCAAGTGAACCGAGGAAGCAGCTCCTTCGAGAACTCGACGAGTACGAACAGAGCCATCCTCGAGAAGAGCGCCTGGCTGAGTACAAGAACTCCCGCCGTGCCGAGCAGTCCAAATCCCAGCGATCCAAGTCGCCGTACACCATCTCATACAACCGCCAAGTCACCCTTGCACTCTGGCGTGGCTGGCGCAGATTGGTCGCCGATCCTGGCTTCACGATTGCCTCCCTTATATTCAACCTGGTAATGGCTGTTGTCCTGGGCACCATGTTCTTCAACCTCAAAGGGGATTCCTCGACTTTCTACTACCGCGGAGGTGTCATCTTCTTTTCGCTGCTCTTCAACGCCTTTGCGAGCCAGCTCGAGGTAAGTATCACTGCTCTGACTTTTGGCCGATGCTGACGTGTCTCTAGGTCTTGACTGTGTATGCCGAACGTCCCGTTGTCGAGAAGCACAACCGCTATGTTTTCTATCATCAATCTGCACAGGCTGTCGCAAGCTACATCATCGGTCTGCCTTACAAGATAATCAACATGTTCATCTTCAACATCTTGGTATACTTCATGGCCAATCTACGACGAGAAGCGGGTAACTTTTTCTTCTTCTGCCTCACAACCTTTCTCGTCACGCTGGTCATGTCATCCATCTACCGTACACTCGCGTGCCTCACTCGCACATCTCACCAAGCCATGGTTCCGGCTTCTCTGCTCAGTCTTGGCTTGATGATCTACACGGGCTTCACTATCCCTACGGACTATATGCTTGGATGGTCACGCTGGATGAACTACATTAACCCCCTAGCGTACGCTTTTGAGGCGTTGATGGTGAATGAGTTCCATGGCAGGGAGTTCCCATGTTTGCAGATGGTTCCTCAGGGCCCAGGTTACGACACGCTTCCTCCCGAGTCTCGCATCTGTGCTGTTGTCGGTGCCGAGCCCGGATCATCACTCGTGAATGGTGACAGGTATATCAACATGTCGTTCGACTACTACAACGTTCACAAATGGCGGTATGTCCACTTACTTCTTCCTTTTCTTGTACATCAAACTCATATCGTAGCAATATCGGAATTCTCTGTGGCTTCCTTGTTGCATTCTTCTTTGCCTACGCCATCTCCGCCGAGTACGCCAAACCCCCGCAGAGCAAGGGTGAGGTGCTTGTCTTCCGCAAGGGCAAGATGCCGCCCAGTCTTAGGAAAGGCGGCTGTGCCGATGTCGAGACCCAGGGAACTCAGAGACCTGTCGTCGCTGAGAAGGCCACCAATAACGGCTCGAGTGGCCTTGCTGCAGGCAATTCTGTTTTTCACTGGGAAGATCTCTGCTATGACATTCAGATCAAAGAAAAAGATCGACGTATTCTTGATCACGTTGACGGCTGGGTTAAGCCTGGTCGCTCTACAGCATTGATGGTGAGTGATCCTTCTATCTGCATAGTGTCTTAGACTAACGGTATCAAAGGGCGTGTCTGGCGCTGGCAAAACAACTCTTCTGGATGTTCTCGCCACGCGCGTTACTATGGGCGTAGTCAGCGGAGACACCCGTATCGACGGCAAACCTACTGACTCCTCATTTCAACACCGCGTTGGCTACGTCCAGCAGCAAGATGTCCACTTGAACACCATGACTGTCCGCGAGGCTCTTGAATTTAGTGCTCTTCTCCGCCAGCCCGCCAAGGTCCCCCGAAAAGAGAAGCTAGAGTACGTCGAGCAAGTTATCAAAATGCTCGATATGCAAGAGTTCTCTGATGCTGTTATCGGAACTCCGGGCGAGGGCCTTAATGTTGAGCAAAGGAAACGTTTAACTATCGGCGTCGAGTTAGCTGCACGACCCCAGCTGCTTGTCTTCCTTGATGAGCCTACTTCCGGTCTTGATTCGCAGACTTCGTGGGCTATTTGCGATCTCATCGAGAAGTTGACTGCAAGCGGTCAGGCTGTTCTCTGCACTATCCACCAACCTTCCGCCATGCTCTTCCAGAGATTCGATAGGCTCCTCCTTCTCGCCCCTGGAGGCAGAACGGTGTACTTTGGAGGTATGGTTCACCCCTTGCTCGACTCGCATTGTTCTCAGCTGACAATCCGCAGACCTTGGTGAAGAGTCCCGGACTCTCCTCAACTACTTTGAGCGAAATGGCGCAGCCCCCTGCCCTCCTTCTACAAACCCTGCGGAGTACATGCTTCAGGCCATTCAGTCGTCCAGTGAGGACACTTCGAGCATCGATTGGCCCCAGGTTTGGCGAAACTCTCCTGAGTTCCGTGACGTCAAGAAGGAGCTTGCCCGACTCAACACCCTGCCATCTACACAGCCTTCAAGTCAAAGTGCACACGCCGATGGCGATGACTCTCAGCACCAGGAGTTCGTGGCCTCATTCTGGGCGCAGTTCCGTGAAGTGCTTATCCGCACCTGGAAGCACTTTTGGAGGTCCCCCACTTACATCTGGTCGAAAACCATTCTGATTGTCCTGGCAGTATGTATTCGTGTCTGTCTCACTATACTATTCGCTAATCAATGGATTGCAGTCACTCTATCTCGGGTTCAGCTTCAATGCTAAAAATACCATCCAGGGTCTACAGAACCAGCTCTACGCCATCTTTATGTATCTTGTGATTTTTGGAAACATCAACGAACAGATCATGCCCATGTTTGTTCCCCAACGGGCCTTGTATGAGGTCCGCGAACGGCCTTCTAAGATTTACCGATGGAACAGTAGGTTCTCCCCTTCAAACGCTGATCGCAATGTCTTGTTGCTAACCAGGCTCATAGCCTATATTTTATCCAACATCATTGTCGAAATCGTCTGGAATACTCTCATGGCAGCCCTGATGTACTTCTGCTGGTACTATCCCGTCGGCTTTGTGCAGAACACGACGTCGGATGATCAGGCCATCCGCGGATTCTTGGTCTTCCTCTTCCTTTGGATGTTCATGCTCTTTACTAGCACTTTCTCTCACTTTGCGATTGTGTGGATTGAGACTTCTGAAGAGGCTGGTGTTCTCGCTAGTTTGCTCTGGATGCTCTGTATTGCCTTCTGCGGGTAAGTTTCTCTTCAAACCAACCTTGGTTTGTGTTCAACGCTAACTTTATAACAGCGTTGGCGTTCCCTACAAGGATATTCCCCAGTTCTGGAAGTTCATGTACCGCACCTCGCCAGGTACATACTTGGTCAGTGGCATCATGTCTGCAGCAGTCGCCGGGTCAGATGTCATCTGTGCCAGTAATGAGGTTCTTCACATGATGACGCCTGCAAACATGACATGCGGCGACTTCATGGGCCCATTTGTGGAGCGTGCGGGAGGTTATCTGCTCAACCCGTCATCGTCCGAGTCATGCCAGTATTGCTCGCTCGCCTCAACCGACCAGTTCCTCGACAGGTTTCAGATTGACTACAGCGATAGATGGTGGCACTTTGGACTTCTGTGGGTCTACATTGCCTTCAATATTGGTGCTACTCTCGGTCTTTACTGGGTGTTCAGGGTGCCTAAGGGTAGCGGCGTCAAGAGAAACTAAATTTGACGTGTGGGTGTTTTAGGCTTTCAAGGCCGGTGGAATTCGTTGTAGAACTTATATAATTGGGAAGGGTTACTAACAGACGGCTTTGGGTTCATACAGATTGTGAAAGTACAAGTTAAGCTACTTAAGCTATTCGTATAATATACTTAATTACCAAGTAATTAACCGGCAGGTGTCTGAGGTATGCCAAGCTTCTTGCGCAGCTACAGGTCGTGAAGTTTGCTCCTTGATGGCAGTGACCATAGCAGCTTGCTTGATTGCCTCTTGGTCTTGGTCTTGTTGCATCCGCTGACTATGTTCCTCCCGCCCAGCTGCTCTAGTAGCTTCTTCGATAGTAGTAGCTGCCTTGGCGATGATGCCTTCGAGGTTCCGTTCAGGTAGCAGGCTGTGGCTCTGAAGAAATGCAGTGAGGGACACTCGATACTTGGGTCCAAGTCCTTTAAGAAACTTATCTATCAGTTGTAGTTATCCAATCTAACTAGTACCGTCTAGTTAAAAGATTTGGTCTCGGGTCTTCTGCAATTGCTAAGAGATCCACTTTCGCATTTATTTAGAGTGAGCCGATCAAACTTTTGCTGGAGGTCGTGGAATACACTGCCACCCTTGGGTTTGAAGTGCTGCTCCAGCGTTTTGAGAATATCCGCTAAGTTAAAAGTCTTAAGATTATGTATAGATATAAGCAATATCTCAGAAGTAAAGAGACTTTAAAAATAGATAGAAATAAAGATAACAGAGAATCAACTGACCTAATATCAATAGGCCGAAGACGTGTGCTGTCTGACATATACCTCGCCTTTTGCGCATTTTAATTAGACCGACCCTGCCGGAGTTGCGGGGACGCAGTCTTATAGGCATAAGGAGATACATTATATCAATTCGGTGTTACGGCTTAGTCCCCCGTAAGCGATAGGCTTCATAAGGCAGCTAGTGCACCTGCTGATTGCTTCAATTGTAATCAAGGCCCAATCTTTTGCTCTGTGGCGTAACGGTCTAGGTGCCCGTTACGGTGACTGGTGGTCACCGTCACATTCGGGTACTTGACGCAGAAATCGCCCCATGACCCTGATGCTCCCCACGAGTAATCCTCCTTCACCTTGAAGGTCTGAGTTGCTCTTTCAGTTCAAATTCTGGCCCAACAGATTTGCGTTCTGTTCGTGCAGCTTCCAGTAGGTAGCAACAAGTGTCCTCGTATTCCTCGCGCCACCACCCGGGTTCGAAGCTTGTCTGCTTGGTAGGACCGAGACTTGGGACAAGCTAGGCCCCATGAAACTCCAAGGCACAGGGGATCGCCTGCTGCTATTGGTAAGGTGAGTTGGGCTATCTGCCAAGCGGTGGTATTGGAGAAGGCGGTGCTCCTGTTGGTGTTTTGGATGTCTACTGGCCTTAGGTGCATCCCATATCGAATGAAATCCGATGCTTTGGGCTGCGTCCCTAGTCATGGTTGTGACTCTAGCGTGCCTGTTGCCGACTAAGGCATCACTTGCCCGAGGTAAAACCGCCATATCGGGTCTGGATACGTGCCGACGCCCCATACCAAACTGATGTTTCCCATAGACTCCAGACTAGGATATCGGCACCAAGTATCCGGCCTTCTGAATAGAAGCTTGTCCTATTGGTCGCTTGATGCTTCTGATCACAATGCCGGTTCTTTTAGCTGCGTATTGACGTGCCATGTTGAGTGGGGCATAGCTTGGAATCCCCCCCCCCCTCTTTCTTCTCTTTCTTCAGCATAAGGAGCATCTCAAGAAAAAGAAAAAAAGAAGGTCGGCACTAACAGCGATTGTTTGAAAAGACCCAATCAAGGAAGCTATTACACGCCACACGTCAAGGCGCCCAAAAAAGGGGCTAACACATGCTGGAGACATCGAAATAACGCTCATTTGCTCAATGTCAGCGGCTTGAGACTCCTCTCAGCAGAATGATGCCAACCCTATCGACCATACTAAAAGAGCATATTTGTGACTAGAGAGTATAGCAACAAGTTTCTATCATTGTGTAAATGAGTCGCAAGAGTACAATATTGTGAGGTTACAAGGAGTTAGAAGTTCTTGAACTTCACAAGGGAGTGAGATACTACCGGTACCGTCCAGATAGGGCTAAAAGTAGTTGTTACCTCAAGTGGACAGATTAATTAAGGTTTTAAAGAGATTTTAAAGTCCAAACTGGAAAATCCAGACGCTCAGGAGCAGCCTTTAGATTTGAGCACGGAAGATTTCATCCGTCGACGTGTCAGACCTGACATGTCCTTGCGCTTAACTGACTCGGGGATAATCTCTCTCAGCGTCTCAGCCTATCCTGTTACGGCAGGCAGCTCGCAGAGATTCACGCCCACAGAGATTCACGCCCGCAGACCCACCTTGGCTTGGCGCCGTCAAACTCAAAGCTCATTGCAAAAGGTCATCATTCTCATTCATCTCGCCGAACAGCATCAAGTACGGTTCGCCTCTTTGTACTTACACCGGCCTTTTGCAAGTAGAATCCTTTTATACACATGATAGCTGCTGTTAGTAACTTTTTTTCATAGGACGTCCATCCGCGCAATCAACACAGGGTTACATTTCATAACAGTTCACAAGTCATCGACGTTCCCCATCGTTCAAGGTGGTAGAAACAAGAAGAAAGAAATCTTAGGCAATGCCCGTCTCCCAAGCTCTTTGTCGAGTTTTGCCTGAGAACATGGGCCTCATCTCTCACGCTAAAACAGACTCCACACTAAGGCTGACGACCCTGAGAGTTCTGGCTAATATGGTGGAGCTTGCAATAGTCCGCACACAGGGGTTCTTCGGCAGAGGGCATTAGGAGTCCGGGAAATTGCTCCAATGACAACGAAGTGGCGCTGCAGAACATGGGATTCCTTGCATCTGGAGGCGGGCGCTTTTGCAAATTAGTCATACCCCTGTGAGAAAAACCCCAGTTCGGGTACAAACTTAAGATATAGGCAAGGCTTCAACTACCAATAACGACTGGCATGCAACGTGCCTCATCACTGGCTAGCGTGGTGGACACACTCCGAAGAAAGCTAAATGTTTCTGAAACAGCTGTTATGCTGCGAATCCAAGGTGCTCTCGATTGCAAAAGCATTAAAAAGCACGCATTCATCACTCCTTTGTCCAAGTTTGGTCATCATAATAACGAGACCACCATTTTTTTCTTCTTCTTTCTTTCTCCCCAGTCTTGACATTCTCTTTAGTTTCCAGTCAGCGAAGCTTCATAGAACCTGATCAAGGTTAGAGACTTCTATGGATCAGCAGAACATTAGTCCCAAGCACGAAGCCAATAACGAGGTTTTCGGCTCTGATGATTCTAGGCGGAAAGCTGTAAGTTATCTCCACGTCGGTCTTATCTTTGCCTATGGCCTCAAAAGGAGCAATTATGTCCTTGTTGCACTTGCATCAAGATCGCTCCAAACAGCCAACAGGAATGGTAGAGAGAAGCAAACGCAGTGTTTCGATTCTCTCATTTGAAATACCTGGAGTAACTGACGAGCCCTTTCCCTTTTCATAGTGTGCTCAATGCCGTATGCGCAAGGTGAGCCAATCTTCGCCTCCCAAGTACCTCCCTTGCGCCTCAAAAAGCAGATAGTGGTTAACCGGCATCGAGCCTCCTTTATAGATCCGCTGCGACAAAGAAATACCTTGCTCTAACTGCCGTGTCGCCAACCGCTTATGCACTTCAGTAGATCTGCACCAGAAGCCTAGAAGACCTCGGCAGCGAGTTCCAATCTCGTCACAATAGTAAGTCACTTGCCCCCCGCCCCTTTTTTTTTTTTTTTTTTTGGAAACTATATTGTCACCCTGGCAAATACCATACTGTACATGGCTTCTTATCGCAACCGTGCGACCAAAGTAATCAATCGGGCCCTTTATTAATATCTGCGAATCTGCAGTGAGCACAAGATCGACCAGATCGAAGGACGCCTGTCCAATATTGAAACGCTCCTTCGTGACATTTCCCAGCACCCTGCTTCAACCCCCGGTAGCATCCAGCTACCCAACGCCGCTCGGCTCCTTGCTGGTGGCAATCTAGTGAGTGGCGCTTCGAGCACTATTTCCGCCTCTCCTGTCGACGAGGGCGAGGACTCTGAAAATGACTGGGCATTTGGTTGTGACTCTATCATCCTTGACCAGGCGGCCGGTGCTAGCCAGATCCTCGAGAATGCTATTGGCAGCATCACGCTTGGCGATGCCAATCCCGAGATGCATGATGCCCTATCCAACTTGAGACAGCTAGTAGAGCTTCAAAGTCGCCAGTCTATCAGCTGCGGACCTCGCTTTCCTTTGCAGCAACGCATGCCCGTTGGTGGCCCTGGACAACTCCCTCTACCCCCCGTGAACGTTGTGGTTGCTACGCTCAAACGCGTCAAAGGCACGTTCGAATCATGTCCTCCCTTTCCTCCAATCCAAGGCCTTGTGTGTATCTGTCGCAAAGATCTCAACGCTAACAGAAAACTTAGCTTCTCCTCCTGGCCTTTTCACCCTTATCTGTTCATTTATTGGGATTCACGACTTTGCCAAACTTTGCCAGATGGTCTATTTTCCTGCAGATGACTTGCCAGACACGATATATATAATTGTCAATGCTGGTCTATATTATCTATTCCTAGAGCAGCATATCCTCGCGCCGGCTAAGCTTGCCAAGGAAGAAGTCAAGTCACTGATTGACCAATGCCGCACCAATCTTGAGACATCGCTCGCTAATCTTTCTCTGTTTATGTCTCCAAAGATTGAGACTATCCAAGCTCTCTTACTGGGTGTAAGCTGAGGTAATTCCAGTCAAATTGGACCAACTTGCTGACGATTGAATAGACTTTCTATGCAATTGACGCATTCAGGCCAACAGTCGCCTGGCATCTCAACTGCGCTGCTGTCCAAGTATGCCAGAGAGCTGGCTTTCACCGCTATGAACAGTTGGCGACACCTGAGTCCTCGGCGTCTAGGCTCAAATCGACATTATTTTGGCATGTATACACAATTGATAAGACACTTGGGTTACGACTTAGCCGCACCCCTATCACCCAAGACTGGGATATAAATATTCCTCGCACGTTTCACTTTGAGGGCACAATGAGTCTCGAGATGTCTGGTGTGGCCATGATGTGGCTAAAGTTAGCAACACTCCAAGGCGATGTCTATCAAAAACTGTTCGTCCTTGCCCCCTCACTCTGTATCAGCCTTTACGATAAGGGCTATTTCGCTAACAAGCTAGCAGGTATAGCCCAGCTGCTCTCGCGCTGCCACAATCCCAGTTGGCCGAGCGCGCTGGTGATTTAGCCGCTGAGTGTCGTCAGTTAGAGCTGGAGGCAGCACATCATCGAGCAGTAATGACCAGCTTGCTTGAGGGAGCTAGGGCATCACCTCTGATAGACATATACGTCAAGGGAGATGAGGTCCAACTATTATCAACTATGACACTCATTTATCAAGCTACCCCTCCGCCTCCGGGTAGTAGATTCTGTAATGAATGTATTGATGCAGCGAGGAGGGCCATGCAGCAGCATTTAGCATGCATGGCAATCATCAGCAGGGACGCCACTGCCAGGTCAATATATATCCATTGGTTTGTTCAATCCAGTTACCCGTGACTCTGAGGCGGAGTTCACCGCAGCTAACTGTCTTCCATAGGAATTTAGCGCTCACCCACTTTGCCCCCTTTTTCGTCATTTTCATCTATGTCATTGAGACACTGTCAACTGAAGATCTTCAACTTCTTCAGGAGTTCGGCGCATCGCTAGAAACGACTGCTGAATTATCTGAGACAGTGCAGAAGCTAGGGCGGCTTTGGGAAGTCTTGAGCAGAGTAGCGAGGCTTTACGTTGATGTCAAGACACAACAACAAGAGAGCCAGTTCAAGATTCTCGGAGACAAGTTCGACGCATACCTCAACCAGCTGGGATTGATATCCATGGAGCCGGAAGCAGTAGCAGGTATAGTGGGGACTGACATGATGGCATGCGAGAATGCCCAAGCAGCCCAATTCGCAAACTTGATATCAGGGAGTCAAAACCTGATGGGATTACTAGAACAGGACATACTAGATTTCAGTGTTCTATAGCAACTTAGAAGTAGTATTAAACGGAAGAGATAAGAGAGTAAAGACCGGTGATAAGGAAGTCGCCTAGGACACCTCCGAAACCACTGGGTTCGAATTCGGGTTGTTGAATGCGCCGCTGGCAGCTCCAACAGCGTAGCACACTTCGCGTATGGCGGGATCTTGATGGGCTATCTGTGGGTATAGAGCAGAGAGTGTGTTGACGGGTAGAGTACTACATTGCTCGTTGTCACAGGTGACCACCTGGAATAAGTCCCAGTCCTGCTGGGGTCTTGAGGATAGTGAGACTATTGTTGGGCTCGGTCCGGGTTGAAAGCCACTCCACTCAATCCACTGGCTGCTCGAGTGGAGTGGTTAGATCATAATCCACTGAATATCTCAGTCTACTAGTGGGGTCTCGTCATTTCACTTCCGCTCAACTCCCCGTGAGGGACGAACGGGGGGGTCGTTGACTGGATGAAAAGTCGGCAACTCCCCAAATTTAGGTACCTCAATCTACACCAAATTCTTGGTGTGGGGGATGTACCTTCATTATAGCGATTACATGGGGTAAGTTGTATCGGTATGTTCCAAATGGGAAGTCAGAGTGTTGTGTAAGCGAGTGACTAAAATACCATTTTCATCATTTCTAGTTATCTATTTCGCCTTTTGGGACCAGAAGTTCACCCTGACTAGCATTAGTTACACATTCTGAGATAACCTTGATTCTATTAACCATCCCAATCGAACAACCGAGGGTGCCATTTCTGTTTTAGTAACTCAGGAATTTACCAGGGTCCGCTGTCTCAATGCCATGTGGTGGCGCTGGAGAGTGGCCTTGGTATGGGGCTAGGTGGAGCTGATGTCTCGCAGGTTATCGGCTGGCTCGCAAAACAATATGAATGTGAATGCAACTGGCCTGAATCCTTGAAGACCACCAGGCTGTTTTCAATATGGTTAAACTTTCTTTTTCTTTTTGATTCTCTACTATGATCGAAAGAAAATCATTACTATTGTCAAGATTCTAAATTCGAGTTGTGTTCTAAAACTTTCATACCTTTACTTGGCATCACACAGTTACCCTATCAGATTATCATAGATTAAATCCACCTGCATCCCATGCCATTAATTCAACCCAAACCAATAACTCAAACCAACTCAAGCTGAGGACGCCCTCTTCACCAAGTAGAACGTGTAGTAAGCCTCGTTGGCGCCATATGGACTGAGATCCTGGGTATTCTCATCAAGAATCTCAAACCCGGCTTTCAGGTACATTCCAAGTGCGTTTCGTCCCATGGCCACGAGGTAGATATCTAAACCGAGGGAGTTGGCTACTTCAACGCCGGATTGCACTAGCATGCTTCCAACGCCTCGTCGATGATGGTCTGGGCGAACGCCGAGATAGTCGAGCGCTGCGTTATTACTCTCGTTAGCATATTCGTAATAAAAACCCGGATCATATAGACATCTTACTAATAAATTCACCACGCTGGTGCTTCTTTCTCCATTTCGGAATATGGTCATCAAGGGCGCCCATATCCTTACGGTAGTTCCAGTTTGCTTTCAAATAACTCGCATTAAAGCCCTTCTTCATCTCGTCGCTTACGTCCGGGGTTTGCGATTCAAGCCACTCCCCCTTATGAGAGACCGGCAGGATCCATCTGGCGTACCCGACAATCTCGCCAGATTCCGAATCGATGACCTTTTGGTGCCGGCGAAGATCGCGTTCTGTTAGCAGGCTTTTAGGCATCCGTGCGGTGACGCTTTCGATGAGAGACTCGCGGGTTCGAGTGGGCCACGTCAAGTTCCACCAAGACTCTGTCCAGAAGGCTGACACATTGCTTTTAGCAAGTCCAGCACTATCATCTACAGTGCAAGGGAACTCTACCCTATATGGAACTGTAGCGCTTGGCATGGTGATGAGAGGATGGTGTAAACTTAAAAGAGGTTGTTGCACGTAGTTGTTAACAGAAAGAGAATAGTTGAGCAGATGAATTGGATTATTTGAAATACACTTTAATAATAGATGCGCTTTTATACCTAAATCGACCTTCCATTTCCGTTTAGCTTACGTAGCGCAATTGGGCGATGGAATTCGGGTGCCTAGAGTGACGAACACACCACACTCTAGGGTGGGGGAGGCGGTACCAATCGCGATTTGTTCCCCAGAACTTTTGTCGGTTGATGTGACGTGCTCTCTCCCTTTATCAGACGGAAGGTCCCAGCAAGGCGGATGCCTCAGGCCACAACCCCGGGTCGGGTAGGTAACTAGGAAGTCCCTCGCCCGACCGGCTGATCAGGGGAACATATTGTCGGAAAGCTAGCGTGGCACTTGGATGACTTGATCGTGTGTATTGTATCGTACCGCAGTACAGGGACCTGTTGCAAGCTAAGGTTGACGGAGGTCCTCCATAAACTATTGCCATACAGTAAAATGTGTCCGCCCTCCAGTGGTATTATGAATTTAGGATTTGATGTATTTGATCTACGCGCTGTAGCCTGGTCTAACTTCAATGTGTCATTACACAGCCCAGATGCTTAGCATATGGTGCCCGCGGCCCCCGATAACAGCGCGTATTACCCGTGTTATTCGCTGCGTGCCGGAGAGTAGGTCCCTCAAAACTCAAACAGTGGCTCTCACAGGCGTTTCGGGCTCCGCGGACGGCCAGTTCATCCAAGGCGAAAAGTGGGACACCTAGACACTACCCAGCGGAAGAGACATTTGCGGCCTCCGCGCAATCCGATCGTCGGCTTGTGATCGGGCGAGACATTAATCTTAGCTTTTGTTTCGGCTCCTTTCGACTAACCTGGCTCTTGGACACCGGACAGAGCCTTGCAGTGAGCGGTGCATCGCATGACAGAATCCCCTAACTTGCATCACAACCACAGACGTGTGCACCTCTTCGGCGAACCGATGAGTGTAATAAGCAATAACGTACGATAAGCTAGTGAAGCTGTCAAGTTACGTGAGACCTGGCAGCATATTGCACATTGGGGTGAGCAGTAATTGAATTGAACGGATCACTACTGCTTCACAGAACGAAGGGGGCGCAGACCAGCTGCTGAAGCTATCTACAGCCTTCTATACGCACTGGAAATGCTAGGTCAATAATAGTGGCGAGCTTGGGTTTGTCGGATCGACGAGGTGTAGCTGAGACTTTGGCTATAACGCTAAATATCTCGGCCAAAGCGCTGCCGTTTAGCCGGTTGAGCCACAATGTTGAGGCAGTTCTGGACCGAGATCGACCGCTGCGGGGTGAAGGAGAGCGAGATGCTCAATTGCATGTGGCTGTACGTGTACAAGTTCGATAAGTACGGATACTTCTAGAAATGTAAGGGAAATCTTGTCTTAGGTAGCGATCAATAGGTCCGGAGGGCAAGGAGGCGAGCCGGCGCGGCCACCAGGGTTGCATGCCTTCTGAAAACGGGTTGGTGGTTAAAAGGATGTATCGCGAAAACTGTCTACCTTGGCCTCGTGCGCCCTTTTCTTGCTAATCACGTCACCCTCACCTAACGGGAGCTGCGGCAATCCGGGTCGGGGTCATGCTAAAATACCCATTGATCTTGTTGCTCACTTTCTGTCCAAGACATTGTTGTCGAGCTATGAACTAGTTATACAGCTATGACACATGATGCACTTGCCACTGAAGCAACATCGGCATCTTACGTGGCACAAACTTCGGCTTGTAGCGCTCTATTGGTATGCACGCACGGCTTGCGACCAGGGCTCCTGAAGTCTGGACGATCGATTACGTCTCGATATCACTGCGCTCCTCCTAGCCTGGGCTTTGTGCACAGCCACCTACAGGGTCTTCCTCTCCCCACCGGCACGATACCTAGGGCCCCTTTGGGCACGGATAACGGGGCTGTGGCACATAACCCTTATCAACAGCCACGAGAACCTCGAGCTCATGAAGCTCCATAAGGAATATGGACCGGTAGTGCGCATCGGATCAAACAACCTGTATGAGTCCTAGTTGAGCCGTTTCCCTGGGCAGTTCTAACAGCCGTGCGGGAGAAGCATCTCGCAAGCAGACATCTTTCGAAAGATCTACAACGCGGCAGCCCCCTTCCCAAAGTCGAAATATTACGAACCATTCACTACGAGCTCAGGGGTAGATATCTTCACAGAGCGCAACGAAAAGCTTCACGGCAAGTTAAGGAGGAATTTCTCCTATGCGTACGGCGCTGCAGGACTGAGGAGGACTGAGGGCCGTGGATAACGAGCTTGACGCCACTGTCCAGCGATTTATGTCAAGGCTGGCTTCTCTAGAAGGGAAAGCGATTAATATGCCGACCGAACTCGGCAATGCCCTTTTTTGGTGAGTCCGAAGCCCTTATTTGGCGGAAACAGAGCCTCACAAGCTAGCATAGACCTTAACTGCCAAGCCACGCTCGCTCATGATGCGGTATTCATCGAGTCGCCATTTAAAGGACGCTTAGTCCACTAAATACACGATACTATCACGGCGGGTCACTTTATGGGACTCATGCCGATAGCATGGAGCTTGTTCCAGCTGGTTCGCCTCTTCGTCAATCGGTTCATCGTATTGGACGAGGCCCAGCAAACCATGACACACGTCATCAAGACGCAACTCCAAGTGCAGAAGGATTGTGTGCTAAGCGGTGAAACCAAGTCCGGAGAACTTCTTTTAGGGCCTTTAGGACTAGTCGACTCTGGTGCCGTCTCCAATGACGATATTATTTCAGTTATTGGCTTTACTGTTGGCGCTGGCTGTAGTGACGGTAGTACGTGGCTCACCGCCGTCCTTTACTACCTGCTCAAGCACCCGGATAAGTATAAGAAGTTAATGGAGGAGCTACACGAAAAGGCAGCCGATGGAAAACTTGGCCCTATTGCTAAGGCTAGGGAAGCCGCCGAGTTTTCGTACCTGAACGCCGTCCTCCACCAGTCCCTGCGGCTCCGCTCGACTCTCGTGAGCAATACGCCGCGCGAGGTTCATGAAGGAGGGCTGGAACTTGATGGCGGCCATGTTCCTAAAGGTGTAAGTTTTTACACCCTAATTCGACCGTTACTAACAACATCTTAGACGATCGTGGGGTGCCCCGCCTGGGTTATACATCGGCTGCCCGAAGTTTGGGGGGAGGATGCAGAGGCCTTTATCCCGGAGAGATGGATAGAATTGGAGAATAAAGCAGTACTCCGTGAGTCCCGGTGCCTGTCTCTGTATCCTTGAGCTTACTCTTCTAGATCGTTACTTTATGGGCTTTGGGTCGGGATCTAGGACCTGTCTCGGCCGGAGTATGTTTACTCCATGATATATTTATGCCGTTTGTTGATATCTCTCCAAGATATAAGCTTCCTAGAAGCACGCAAGCTCGTACCCTCTATCCTGATGGCCTACGACTCTGAGTTGGCTGATCCAAAGGGCTGGGAGCTTACTGGAGGGTAGTGGAATCGTCCGTAGATGGCTGCTGCTAATCACGTTGCAGGGGCTCTGTCCACGTGGTCAAGATGCCTATCCGAGTGAAGAAGCGGACGATACCGGGAGCTCTCCTCAGTCTCTAAATCGGGGATGCACATGTGGAGATACTCTAGAGATTGTCTCTGTTAGTGTTGGAAAGTTGCATTTGAGCATGGACAGGCTTGAAAGGGATATTTTCTACGTAGAGTGCTTGTCTCGCGTACATATAATGCTCCCCGGAGGATTACCTTGCGGTTTATAGCTGGATAGGAGACTTTAGCTATTTTACGCTTTACCGAAATAAATAGCGCGTTTACCCTTATTGCAGTTGGCTATAGTCACCGTTTTCGGGGTCTTAACGGATCGTGGGTTCGAGTCCAGTGCACCACGGAGGGTGAAAAGTACTAGGTTAGAACCCGAAGCAAGAGTGCCCCTTTCTACGTGGACAGGAACCTGTGCCGCGCCTCAAGATGGGTGGCTGTGGCAACGCCTCTTTTGGATTTTGTCTGGTGAGCAGTCATACTCGTTACGACTTATAAATGAATAGCTATATTGACAATATCTTTTGGTCAGGGCGGAGAAGCTTGCCAGGTATATTCCTCTTAATCTTCATTGCCTACTCACAGCCACAGACTACTGTTTGAAGAAGAGCGCTGACAGGTTTCTGGCTGTAGTGTGATTAGATTCTCTGTCATGCGAGCACTATACACTGGAGTGTCAGAGGTCGGGGATTATACGGCTCAGATTTACAAGGCAATTTGTCGGCTGGGACGCCAGGAACTCTATTGAACCTGGCTCTGGATGGCCCAAGATGCCGAGTGCCGACCATGTGGTGCAGCCATGAATTCAGACAAGGCGTGATACGTGCCTTTGCAAACTCGATGGGTAGCTGACGGTGCATGCGTTAGAAAGTTGGGCTTTGATAGTTGAATCTTCCACCCCTTCCATTTATGATCTAACTCGCCACGGCTTGAGGGGCCTGAGAACAGGTCACTTCTCCCAACATGCGTCCCGTAGACACTCTCAGTTTCAAGCAGCAGATGCCTCAGCCATTTTGAGCTGAACTTTCACAAGGTGTTGTGGCTCTCCCTTTCAGAACGAAGCCGCTCCCACGCAGCAGTCAGAGAGACGGAAGTGTCCTGATGGAATTAGCCACTCGATGGATTGTTGCTCTATCTCAATAAGAAGCTTCGTCCCGATAAGTTGAAAAGAATATTAACAATATTATAAAAGTAACTCCTATTAATATAGAGATTATGTTTTTTAACTCTATTATTTAATATCTTATATAACGTGTATGATAAGCGAGCGCGCAATACAAGCGAGCGCGCACTTATACTGTACAGCTAAAAGTTTAAATTTTAAATTTTCTAAAACGGGCTATATAGCCCTAGGATTTTTAAGAAATTAATTTTACGTATTCAATAAAAAGAGTCATAAGATAGTATTTCTTTGAGATTTTTAATTAATTTATTTGAAATTTTAAAAATAAAAATAAGAAAAAAAAACAGTGTGAATAAGATTTTTCTAAATAACTCCATAAAAAGTCTTTTTAATAATCTAGGAAAACTAATACTTATTATTATATACTTAATAAATATACTTTTAAAATTATAGCCATTTCTAGCTTAGTTTGAATTTTTAAGAATTTTCTTTAAATTGCGATTTAAGGTGAAATTTCAGAGTGCGCGCTCGCTTGTATTGCGCGCTCGCTTATCATACACGTTATATATTAATAAATAATATAATAAAAATAGGATATTACATTGAAACTAAACTCTTTAATAATTATAATAAAAATAAATTTATTAATAGTAAAAATAGAAATTTAAAAACTTTGAATAACGTATATAATAAGCATGCCGGTTAAACAAGCTTGCCAGACACTCATACTGTACAGCTAAAAGCAATAATATCAGATTTTTAAAACAGGCTAACGTATATAATAAGCATGCCAGTCAAATAAGTATACTAGTTATTTATATTTTATACTTTAAATTAAAATTTTTAAAAAATTTTTAAAAATCTAAACTATACTTAAAATATCTAAAACTTAATATACAGGCTAATTATATAATAACTTAACGTATATAATAAGCGAGTAGGACAAACAAGCGAGCATAATAAAAATTCTAACCTCTAAGATTCAAACCTTAATAAAATTATAATAATACTATCAATTAATTAAAACTAATCGCTATAGTCTTCCTCAGAGGTTTTAATTATA
Organism: Dactylonectria macrodidyma; assembly: GCA_020744425.1. Lineage (NCBI taxonomy): Eukaryota > Fungi > Ascomycota > Sordariomycetes > Hypocreales > Nectriaceae > Dactylonectria > Dactylonectria macrodidyma. The sequence goes on along the minus strand of JAGMUV010000010.1, from coordinate 541,321 downwards.
ATCTAATAGGTTCTTACATTATAATCAGTCTTTCTATAAGTTCTATAGCGCCTTTCCTTCAGTTACGCTAACCCTCCTTAGCTACTACTTTTTAACAATTTAGCATATACTTATATATTAATATCTATTTAATTAATTACTTCCCTTCCTTCCTCTATAGTTATCTTCCCTCTATTCTATAAGTAGGTTCTTTTTGCTCTACGCTGCTTACTAAGGGTCTCATTTGCCTATCGAAGGATCTGGTTCTTAGACTTTAATAATGCTATTTAATGCATTATTGCCTTTATTTCCTTAGAAAATAACTTAAGCGCCTTAAAGATAGATACTAGAGAGCTGCTCTAATGCTTTCTTACTCGTCTTTTAAGGTATTTAGACTATGAACTGGCTTTAAGTACTATCTTTAGGGTCTTTAAGACCTAAGGGTTAGAGAGGCTGACCTCCTCTGTAGCTAGTATTAGAGTCTGTAGCTATATATTTATAACAGTCGTGTTCTCAGGCTAGGCTATACAGAGTATAGAGTAGCTTAGAAAGGGTTCTTAAGGAATAGACCAGGGTCTATATTAGTAGAACAGTTAGGTCATACTTACTAAGCAGTAATCATAGTATTACATTAAGTAATAGTTAAAGTATAATAATATATAATAGTCAGAATAGATTAAAGTAATTAGGTTATATTAATAACTAAGGAGCTAGTATTCTAGTAATAGTCAGTTCTTCGGATTTATATATTATATAGTATAAGGTCTAATTACTTATATTATAGAGGCGATCGTAGTAATTATAGAAGTAATTATAGTAATTATAGGGGTAATCATAGTAATCACTCTATAGTTTATAATAATCATTTATAATTAGTAAGAAATTTATAAGGACTATATAACGCTAGGTGTCTATTATTATATAGGTTATAATATAATATCTCCTCTTTATTAGTCCTTATCTCTAAGGCCTATAAGTTAGCTATCTTAAGTTTCTCCTTAGTTTATTTAACCTTCTTTTATAATTATTTTTTTATAATACTAATAGTATATTAAAAGTAAAATCATAGTCTACTATATACTATTACTATCTTTATAAACTTATTAAAGAAATAGGCTCTAAGGTTATTAAATACTTAAATTATATTTAATAGAAGCTAAAGTGTAAAATACTTAAAAGTATTTCCTATTATTCTAAATACATTTATTATAAATATTCTTATAATAGTTTAGAAGAGTCGATCTCTATATATAAGTATCTATTTCTATCTTACCTTATTTTTACTTATACTAACTGAACAGCTTCCTATTTAATAGCTAAGAAATATTACTTAGAGTCTGAAGAAGAGTAAGCAGAAGAAAAGTTAATAGAATTATAATAGTAGATAAATAAGCATTTATCTTATCTAATATAGCTTTATTATTAATGAAAACAGCTTTAAAAGAGAAGTATAAAGATAGTGTATTAGGGTCTTTATTCTCTAAATGAACTAGATAAAGCAAAGCGCTAAGAGGCTAATATAATCATCGAGGTCTAGGCCTATAGTAATATAAATATAATTAATTAGTTTACTATATTTAATTTTAGTACTACTTTTTTATCTTCTAGCATTATATATAAAACGTCTTTAGTAAATACTATATATAGATAAGGTTTTCTAGCAATTACTATAATATTTCGCTTTTAGAGTAGTTTTTCTACTTTATAAAGTATATTATTTTTCTATTGATTTTCTTTATATTATGGATTTCCTTAATGTAGTACTCTTCTAAGTCTTTTACTACTAGTTTATAACTTTGCTTATTATTAATTAGAATAGTATTTTCTATTAATTCTAATAATGAAATGTGAAAAACTGGGTAATATTATATTTTTAAGTCCAGTCTGTAGTTATTTTCTAAGATTTTCTTTAAAACTTTATAAAGTCTAATGAATTTATAGTTAAGTTTTTTACTTAGTCTATCTATTAATAGGTTTTTTATTACTAGTAGGACTATATCTCCTTTTAAAAAGGATAGTCCTTTTAGCCTTTTCTAATTATAGTATTTTTTTATCCGTCCTTATATAAACTTAAGTTTGGTTTTTATTTCTTTATAAAGGTTTTTTAATTAATCTGATATTAGAATTACTTTTAGATTAATAATTCTATTATACTATTATTAATATATATTTAGTATAAATTTAAAATTAGTATAGTATAGTATAAGCTTAATGCTTTTATTAATTATAGTATTATAACTTAATTATATTATAAGTAACTTTTTTACTTAATTATTTTATTTATAGTTAATATAATATTATAAGTATTACTTAAGTACTTAATTTATATGTTCTATTTATTTATTAACCTATAGTTAGAATACTATTATAAGTCAGTAGTTTAACCCTAGTTAGGCTATTAAAGCTTATTAAAACTTAGATATAAATAGTAGTCCTCTATTGCTTAGGATTTCTATTAGTAAACTATATATACTAATGATATTCTATAAGTGTTAAATGTTAGAGTGAATTACTTATATTCATCTATTCCCCCTTACTGCTTAAGGTTTTAGAGCAAGCTCTATATGCCTTTTCTATACTATAGAATCAACTAGAAGTTACTTACTAAGCCTATAGCAATAGATAGTAACTATTATCTTTAATAATAATATTTATTAGCTTTTTAAGCTAGTTCTATAAGCTTCCTTTTACTACTATTTAACACACTCCCTTAGGCTTAAGTAAGTCCCTATTAAGCCTGTATTTTATAAGCAGTCTTCTATATTTTAGAGCCTTTCTTCTATTCCTTCCTACTTCTAGTTCTATTATTTTTCCTAAATATTATCTAGGCTAAGTTAATAAAGGAAGCAGTTCTATTTTCCTACTAGCAGGGCCTTTATTAAGCTATTTATAACTATATTTATTAACTTAGTGTATTTAATCTGAATTTTCCCTCTTTAAACCTCCTGCTTTAGCTAGTAATTATGGATATTTATATGCCTTAGCTTAGTCTTTAAGGTAGCTATTTTAGCAGTCATAAGGTTAATAGTCTGAGTGTTATTATAGTTAATCTAAATGATTAAGTCATTTAGTTAAACTATAAGCTCCTTTAGCAATTAGCTTATATAGAAGGACTCCTTAGCTGCCTATACTAAGGCTAAGAGTTCTACTTCTATTATAAATATAGTAACTATATCTTGCTTACTAGCTCTCTAACTAATCAACCCATTAAACAGCTTGATTATATAAGCCTGCAAACTTTTTCAGTTAAGAATATTATCTATGAAGGAGGCATTACTAATAACTTTAAGGCTACTAGGCCCCCTAAAGGCTAGGGCTTAGTGCTTAGTATATGTAAGGTAGTGAATAATGCAGTTAGCAGCTTCTTAATAAGCTCTGCCTGGATTAGTAAGGAATCGTACTAATCTAGAGACAGCGAAGGCTATATTAGGTTAAATATTAATAGTAATATAGAGGACTGAGCTAACCTTATATTAGTAGTATTAAATTTCTACTAGGGTTGCTAGCCCTATTTGAGGCTGTAGCTCTATTTGAGTTATTAGTACTATAGCTATTCCTTTATTAGCTAGGTTTATAATTTTATTAATATAAGCTATTTAAAATAGCTAAATCTTTTTTAAAGGTCAGTCCTATATAACTTCTATTCTAAGGAACCATTATATAAGATTACTGCCTATTAGCTTATATCTTAATTAGAGCTATTTAATCATTTCCTTAGCCTTATCTTCTTAAGCTTTTTAGTAGGCTATGATAATATTATTAATATAAAAGAAGAAGAGGATTCCTTCCTTCTTAAAGCAGCAGGGCTCATAAGGAATTTATGCATAACCAAGCTCTAAGAGGGTTTTTAAGAGCTCCTTTTACTATAATAAGAGAGAGACTTATAGCCTATATAAAGCTTTATTTAATTATAAAATAGTTCCTGCCTTCTTATATTCTAGAAGTATATATATAAAGATATCCTAATTAATTAGAGTATATATAAATGCATTAATTATATTATATTAGACCATTTCTAAGTCAAATTTAGCTACTATTACTATTAGGGTTTAAAAGGACCTTCTAGCTAGTATAGCTATATATATCTCTTATAATCTCCCTTTAGCTTATTAGTCTCCTCTAACCACTAGCCATGCCTTATACTTCTAAAAGTAGCCATACTTATTATACTTATAGACATATACCTATATATAGCCAAGGACCTGTTATTTAAAGGCTTAAGGGTCTTTAGCTTATATCTTAGTCTAAGACCTTATTTCCTTATGACTTTAAAGGTGATCTTCTTTAGCCTTTTAAAAGAGTTTTCTAAATAGATAATCTATAAGATCTTAGTATTTCCTTAGGGGTAGTAGTAGATTGCTTCTATATATCTTCACCCTCTAATAGAGCTTCCGTTCTATTAAAGTATGTAAAGGGGTCTTTCTTTTAGCTAAGAAGGCTGCTTACTAAGGAACTATTATTACACTTTTATTTATCTTAATTATAGGCTTAACTTCTTAATAGAGCGTTTAAATAGAATATACTAGAAGGACTAATAATAGTAACTCTAGTAGTATTAGAAAAGGGATAAATTTTACTATTATATATAGACTACTAATATATTTGACTATTTTATTAGCTTCTTCTACTAGTTATATTCCTTTATTATTAGTAAGAGTGTCTATTAAAAGGGTTATTTTAAAGGAGTCTTTAGCTTTAAATTCTTTAAAGCTATCTTTATTTAGAAGGGTAGACTCTTATGCGAATTTAGCTATTTTATTAAGATCGACTTTAAGAAGATCATTCTTAAATCATTCTCAGTCTCTATTATAGATCTTATCTTCATTAAATATAACGTCTTAAGTATTAACTATTCAATTAATTATAAGGATCTAGATCCTATAAATATTCAAAGACCTATAGCTTATTAAGAAGCCGATCCAGCCTTTAGGCTTAAGTCGCATTTTGCAGTTAACCTTCTATTAGGCTTCTAAGGTCATTATATAGGCCTTATAGCTAAATGCTTATAAATATATCTAATCCGGCTGCTTTTTTAGTTATAAAATCCCTCTAGCTTTAGCTAATACTATATGCAGTTGATTATATAGGGTCTTCCAGCCTGACCTATAGCTAGGCGTGCGGTTATGTAGATAAACAGCTATTCTTCCGATTTCTAGCCATAACTAATAAAGAAGCTTAGCTCCTATTCGCATAGCCCTTTCTTTATCCTTAATCACACCCCCTAAGCGTTCAGCACTGCCATTTTAGGCTTATGTATGCAGTACTAAAGGCTCGAAGATAATTACTCTATCTCTAAGGAAGTCTCCGACCTTTAGTTTAACCTCTATAATCTTATTATCACATTTAATAACTCTAACCTTAAGGCTATATTACTATTTAATATAACCTAAGAAGGCTTTAAAAGCTATAATAATAGTATCTATTATATAGACTATAAGATAGTAATTCTAGATATATCTAGTAGCTCAGTAGGTTAGTAATATCTATAAGGTATAGCTACCTATGCCTTCTTTATAGTTATAGAAGTTAATAGTAATATGCTTACTAGCAGTCTGATTAAACTGCTTTAAGGCCTATCTGACCTACCTCTTGACCTTTAATATCCTATAGGCTTTGCATTTAATAGTAATTAGACCTCGAATTCATACTCCTTAAGATACTAAGACTAAGTGTTTAAGAGCTTATGGCCTTAGGTGCTCTAAGCGGCTATACTAGCGAATAGCTTCTCCTATTAAAGGGGCCTGTTTAATATAAGAAGTGAATTTCCTATAGGCTATAAAGGCAGCCTTTAAGGGCCTTACTAAGCTATATTTAATAATATATTGATCATATAGGTCTTAGATCAGGCATGCAAGTATTCAATCAAGCTATTAAAGAGTTATTAAGTTATGCTAATTATTCTAATAGAGGCCTTTCCTTTATAATTAATATAAGGAGACTAGGGTTATAAGGAGTTAAGAGCAGTAAGCTATATCTTTAAGCATTAGGGCTCGATTTCCTATAAGTCTAATAGTTATAGTTCTATAGCCTAAGATAAGTAGCTTTCAGTCCCTAGCCTAAATAAAGTCTTTTAGGATAGCTTATTAGCAGTTAGCTAGTCTATCTAGGTTATTTATAATTAAAATAGTAACTCTAGAGTTAAGGATTATAAAGTTTTATAAAGGATAGTTATCCTTTTAGGCTATATATATAGCCTTAATTGTAGTAATTGCTTAGCTATATAGTCATTAATCTTCTTAGCCTTCCTCCTTTAGCTGTATAGTTCTAGCTTCTAAGGTCTTAGTTCTTTTTTATTTAAGGGCTTTGACTTAGGCCTATAGGTCTGAGTCTTCCTTAAGGGCTTTTTCTACCTTTTTCTATAGCCTTTCTCAGGCTTTGAATCCCTTCTATGCCTAACTTAGAAAGATATAGAAGCATTTCTTTAATTCATAGAATAATCTATATACTAAGTATTTCTCCTATCTTTCCTTAGAAGGCTACTAACATTTCTTTCCTCTTTTCTTCAAAGAGTAGTATTAGTCTTTAATAGTAAAGGCATCTCCCTCATTATCCTAGGGGTCCTCCTTAGTATAACTCGTAGAAAACGCGCTATAGGCTACTTAGCCCTTTATAGCTTCTATATCTTAGAGCTCGTTTCAGAAGTCATTCCCTAAATCCTAGTATAAAAGAGCTCCCTTTTATAATAAAGGCTTTAAAGAGATTTTATATAACGCAGTCTAGCTTAGTAGGACTTATATAGTTATATTAAAGAAGTCCTAAGCCTATATATAGCTATATAGGGTTTCTAGAACCTCTTATTATTACTCTTTAGTTAGGGTTTCTTCCTATTAATCTAGTCACTTAAAGGCTTAGCTTATGCTCTTTAGGGCAATTTTTATTAAGGTAAGATATTTAGTTTAAATATCTCTTACTTTATCTTCTTCAGACTTACTGCATTAGGCCTATAGGTTCTAATACTATTTAAATATTAATTCATAAGATTAATAGTAGGTTAGAATAAGATTTAGAAAGACAGTTCTAATAATCTAGTCTTAAAGGCTTCTAAAAGCCTTCTATTCCTTTTTAAAGATCTTCTCTTTAAGCTAATAGAAAGTAAGATCTTATTAAAAAATCTTCTAGCTTTAATTAATTAGATTAGATATAGACTATCTTCTGCTAGTTATTTCTTAGATATTATCTAAGGAGCTTTCTTTAGAATTAGCTATCTAAGACTGTATTATATATTAAGTAGTAGCTATTTTTATATATTTTCATTTTCTAATATTTAGTATAGCTAGTTCTTCTTTAAGAAAAGTCTTCTTTTTAAAGTATTATTAAAGCTTAAGACTATTAACTTAAAAGAAAAATTCATACTCCTAGTTATAAAAGTCACTAGGCTTAGAGAGGGTTATTATAAGACTTTCCTTCTAAGGCTTAGATAGAGATATTATATATATAAGAAAGAGGTCCTAAAAGCCCTTAGTATAATAGATATTTTAAAGTATTAAAGATATTAAAATAATGTTTTTTTAAGATAAATCAGTTAAGGCAGTAAGACTCTTAATTATTAAATATTAGAGTGAATTGCTTATATTTATTTATTCCCCCTTACTGCTTGAGGTTTTAGAGCAAGCTCTATATGCCTTTTCTATACTATGTAGAATTAACTAGAAGTTACTTGCTAAGCCTGTAGCAATAGGTGGTAACTGTTATCTTTAATGATAATATTTATTAGCTTTTTAAGCTAGTTCTATAAGCTTCCTTTTACTACTATTTAATAATAAGAATAAGTAAGCGAACTATTCAGCATCTATCAATTCTTAATATAGTATAAAATAGAAAAATTTCATAAATCTATTTATAATAATAAGAATACTATTATAGAAAGTACTATTTATAGGGTCTTCTAATAGAAGTAATTTTATAATAAAATCTATTATAATAGAGTCCTATAGTCACTTAGTAATTAATAAGGGTTATAATTCTCTGTATAGTTTGTAGTATTATACTTTAGTTTTATTATATAGTTTATAGGATTTAATAACTTTTATAACTATTCTCTTTATACTAAGAAATATATATACTATTTTAACTCTTTTAAGAGTCTTATTAATTCCTAAGTATTTATATAAAGAGTAGTTATGAATATCCTATATTAAATATTCTTATAGTTCTAAAAGGACTTATAACCTTTATAATCTGAATTATAATTTAAGAATTAGATAAAGTACTCCTATTACTCTATCCATTTCATATATCTAATTATATTCTTTTATCTATTTATAGAGTGTTTCTTAAGACACTATTACTACGATTTAAACTATTTTATTAAATTCATTAACCTATTTAAGTTTCTTCTATATCTTATTAGGTTTGCAGTTTTAATAGTCATTTATCTCTTAATATTCTTTAGTATATTATTCTAGGAGATTTATAAAGCATTATTTGCATTATATTATATAGTTAATATATACTTTTATAAAGTCATTATAAAAGTATTAATAGAGCTTCTTAGCTAAGGTCTAGGGATTCTTATAATAGTTACTCTAATAGAAATAAGCAATTACTTAAAATCCTTATAATCCTATTAGGATTGCTTTTCTTTCTTACTATAGTAATTCTCTTAGGGCTGGATACTCATTATATATCTATTATTCAAAGCTTTACTTAGGCTTCTATAATCATTCTAGCAAATCTTTTAATAACTAAGACTCACTTATAACTACAATGTATTTTTATTTAAAGTATTCTTCAGAAGTATAGGCTAATATTTACTCATTAGCTTTCAGTATATTAACTTTAAAGTTAGATTATTAACTTATTATATTAGCTTATCTATTTTCTAAGCCTTTTTTATAAATAATAATATAATCAAATTCTAATAAGTATTCTATATAGTAAAGTTACTTTCTACTAAGCTCTTATATAATAGTAAAGTATAAGATATTCTTATAGTTAGTATAGACCGTAACCTAGTATTCACTTCTTAAGAAGTAATATTAGAATTCTTTAAAGGAATTAACTATTATTAAGAATTCTTTATTATAAATAGAGTAATTAAGTTTAGCTCCCTTTAGTATATATAAGTAGAATGCAATTAAGTAGAGGTTTCCTTTATTATTCTATTATCTAATTTAAGCTCTTAAGGCGAAGTTAAAAGTATTAGTTTTGTAAGGGTTGGTCTGTCAAGGTGTCATACAAGAGATCTGAAGGTAGGTATAGGGTGGTGTATAAGCGTTCACTTAGCGAGTGCTTAGCTAGCCCTCGCTAAAGAGCTAGTCTAGCCTATGTCACGTGGCCTCTTATCTGATAAGACTATAGCTCTATTAGCCCTAACTCTTATAATTATCTCCCTCTCTCTTAAGCCTCGTTCTAAAGCGTGATTCCTATGCTTCTATCATCTAGGTGATAAGGTCATTATTTATCCGTACGTTTAGCGCATATTCGCCGTATGCTGTGGAGTATAAATAACGGGAATTGTAGGTCTAGTGTTTATTATTAGTCTAAGCGTTCAGCCAGTGTTTACTGGCTATGCGGCCTTACTTCGCCTAAATTTATAGTATTTCTATTCTTCGTACTGCCCGTAATTATTATTTTCCTTTCTTTAGCTTTATATAATTTTATACGCTCGTCTTCTTACTGTATTCCTTTCTTCTTGCTTTGTATATGCTTTCTTATTATCTTCTCTCTTCTCCTTGCTCTCCCTACTTGCTGATCATTCTACGTCTGTTCGCTATATGTCCACTATAATATTATTCCTTATGGTTACTATGAAGGTCTTATTATAATATAAATCTTAGACTAATGCTAAGTATATGTTTTTAGATAACTAGTTTTTAAGAATACTAAAGGACGAAGTTCCTTACTCTTATTATATAAAGCAGAAACACTATTCTTTTAACTATACTTATACGCATGGCTCTTTATCTTCTTAGTATACTATCTGCAAGGCAGTAAAGTAGAAGTATAATATAATAAGTCTTTCTAAGTTCTTATTAAGTATTCGCTATATATCTAATATATTACTAGATTCTTACTAAACTTATTCTTACTATTCGATAGTATTAGAACTTCCTTTATTACTAGGATTAGTATAATTAGGGTAAGGATAATATAAACGCCCCTGATGATCTTAGATACTAGAGGATCTATCGATCCGTAAAGGCTGCTACTACTACTTAGCGCTATGTCTTTACTTTCGCTAAGAACCTAACGAATGCTCGCTCTATAGATAGCAGTTATCTCTCTTTAGTATACTAAGAGGCTTTATGCTCTACATAACTCATAAAGTTATAAACTGATTTTACTATACATTTCTTCTCTGCTTTTATGCATTTAAACTAATGTATATCTAGTTAGGTCTATTATCTAACGTCTCTAAGGAGGAGCTGTCTGAGCGTTCTAAGTCTATTACTCCTCTTTATTATTATAAGCCTACTTAGGCCATCGCCCTTCGTTCTATGCTCACTTGCTTTATAGTTATTAAAGAGATGCTTATACACTCTATACCTATTAAGAGATCTTTAGCTAAGTACTCTAAAGATTTTAATAATAATATTAAGATGGCTATTAAGAAGTATCATAAGAATCCTGCCCCTAAGGCACCCGTCTTATTTTCTAGCGCTCTTCCCGTTCATTATAGTACTACTAGCGCTCTCTCTACTATCAAGCTGCCAACTCCTTATTGACTACGCTACGCCCACTCGCCGTCTCCTATCATTAAGTCTCCCCTCGTTCGTAATGATAAAGGCGAAGCATCTCTTCGCGCTGAGGCAGAGGCAGTCATGGCCTAGGCTGAGGCTGCTGCCGCAGCTGCTCTCCCTTCGCCTGCCGTGCCCTTAGCGAACGCAAATAACACTCCTCATCCCCGCCGCAGCCATTAGGCGAAGAAGTCTTATAACTGAGTATTATCTTTAGTTTTATAGCTCTAGTTCTGGTTTATGGTTCTGGTCTATAGTTACCCTAGCTTAAGCATTAGTTAGCCCTATTAAGTACTTAGTTTATTTTAAATAATATTAACCGCTTAATAAGCTATTAGTACGCTTTTAGCATATCTTTAATTATCTATTATCCTATTTCTTATAATTATATTTCTTCTATTTATAGTATTAATAAATAGCTTTTTATGCATTTTCTAAGTACTAGGACGGTTCCTAAGTGTTATATTCTACTGGCCAACCTGCCTATTTAATTAAGTAGAATGTGTCTTTTCTAGTCTTCTTATTTAAGATAATCTCTTCTACTTCTCACTCATTTTCCTCTTTTTCTAGGTTTAGGAAGTCTGCTAAATAGTCGCTATGCCTTTAGCGAGCTTCTGGCCACAGTTCTAAAAGCACTATAGAGAATACATCGTGCATTTAATAGTATTATTATAGTAAGTATACTTAATATACTTACTTTCTAACCCGCTTTATAATAATGACTTTAATATACTTAGGTACTAGTTTCTTATTCTTAAATCAGAAGTTATATATAGATAATCCTACGATTTGTCCTTTACAGTATTCTTATTTAATATATCTCTTATTATAGGCTTTTACTTATACTTCTATTACTTAAGTCTAACTCTCTTAAGCTTTGGTACGCATTCGCTAAATGTTCTCTATACGTTTAGCGATACTTTATACTTATGTCTTTAAGTATTCTAGAGTGTAGCTCACTATTTTCAGATAGTAGCTATATAGTGCTTGCATTAGAGAGACTCTTATTATGCTATACTGGCTATTATTATATGTGAATTTGGCTTCTGCTAGCTATGCTACTTATCTCTTTAGTACATTTCCTATAAAGATGCGAAAGTATTTCTTAAGTAGTTAGTTTATTCTTTTAATCTGCCTATCTGTTTACAGATAGTACGCAGTGGATAGTTAGCGATGGATTGCCTATTCTCTTATTAAGTCAGCCTAGAATTAACTCATAAATAGCTTATCTCTATTACTAATAATGCCTTCTAGTATACTAAATTTACATTTAACTTATTTATATAATATTTATACGAGTTATATAGTAGTTATTATCTTCTTATATAGAATGAAGATTATATACTTAATTATACAGCATACTATGACTAAGATAGTATTATATTACTTACTATCCGCTTGGGCACTATTTAGTAACCCTATAATAAAATCTATAGAAATTTCTTAAAAGGGATTTACTAGTATTAGTAATGGCTATAGCTTTCCATATAGCCTATATCTAAGTATAAAGACACTATAGCATTTCTTATATCTAATAGTATAGTCTATAACATCCTTACTAATTCAGTTCTAATAGAATTTTCTATTAATTAATTCTAGCATCTTGGCTTTTCCTATATGCTTAGCTCTTAGGTCATTATAATAGCGTTAAAGGATTTCTATTCTTAAGGTCTTTTCTATAAGAATGATAAGTCTGCCCTTATAGAATAAGGTACTGTTTTCATTATAATAATAGGTTCCTATCTTCCTAGCTATTTACTAAACCCTCGCTAATTATTATTAGCAGAAATAATCATTAGCCTATAGTCCTCAGACTAATTCTTCTAACTTCGTTAATAGTTATAATAAAAATGCCGTTTCGCCTATTATAAGCTCCTTTATAATCAGACGTAGGATATATTACTCTAGATTAATAACCCTAGCTTTAGATAAGTCCTCCTGGCTTCTATAAGCAGCTAGCTCTTACTAAGCAGTCTTTATATATTTATTAGTCTTTCGGCTTACTATTCTAGCTCTTATAACTATAAAGATTAATACTATGCGCATCTGATCTTCCTTAGTTTTATTATACTGATTCTAATCGTAGGATAAGGGTACTTACTACTTAACTCGACTTATAGGGCCTCTTAGGCTTACTCGTATTACTTAAATGTATGCTTTTATAACCTTTATTTGCCCTTTAAGGTTACTAATCATTTAGCGAATATCTAGCGGAAGCTCTTTAATAAAGTTTAGCTTATTAGCTAAGGTTAGGAGTATATTATTATATGCTATCTCCTTCTTTATATAGTCAGGTCTATAGAACAGTCTATCAGCTGGATTATACTTTCCTAGTCTATATTTAATATTAAAGTCAAAGGGTGCTAATCTATATACCTACTTAGCTAGTCTGCCTCTTAGGTCTTTAGTTAGTGCTTTAATCACTCCTTTAAGAGCTGCGTAATCTATTAAAAGGAGGAATTTCTTAGAGAGTCCTAGCAAGTAGTGACTCTAGTTCTTAAGGCTCTTAATAATAGCCAGAAGTTCTTACTAGCCAATGCCCTAGCGTTGCTTAGTATCTATCAGTTTTTAAGACTAATATGCGACTAGTCTCTATTATTCTCTATATAGTTAGGTTAAAATGCCTAAGACTGCCTTTAGAGAGGCATCTGTCTTTACTCTAGTTCTTCTTACTAGGTCCTAGTATTAGAGAATGCTTACTAAATAGAAGGCAGATCTTAGTATTTAAAATGCTATATCTTAATCTTCTCCTTATACGAAGGGTTTCTTATTCTCTATAGTCTTTAATAGCTCTATTAGTAGCGCCGTTTAGTAGGAGTATTCTAGAATGAACTTCCTATAGAAGTTATAGAATCCTAAAAAGACCTACATATCTTTAACACTCTCTAGCGCCTACTACTTAGCGATTGCTCGCACCTTGCTTAGCTCTATCTTTAGTCCTTCTTAAGTAATTACATACTTAAGGAATTCGATCTCCTTCTAATAGAAGGCGCACTTTAGTAGCTTTGCATAGAGCTAGAAGGTTTTCAACCTCTAGAAGACCTCTTTTAGATCCTTAGTATATTATTCTTATGTCTGTGAGTATACTATAATATTATTTAGGTATGCTATATAATAAGTATTAAGCAATCCAGCGAGCGCTTAGTTAATATATGCTTAGAAGGTAGTAAGTGCATTAATCAGTCTAAAGGGCATAACCATATATTTAAAGTGACTATATCTTATGCAGAATGCTATCTTCTACTAGTCTTCCTTCTTAATTTAGATATAGTAGTAAGCATTATAAATATTAATTTTAAAGATCTATTTCGCTCTAGTAAGTCTATTAAGCAATTTGCTAATTAGCAGTAGAGGATAACAGTTCTTAATAATAACTGCGTTTAACTTACAATAATCAATGCATATCCTAATGCCTCTATCCTTTTTAAGAATAAATAGGACTAGAGCTCTTACTCTACTAATTAAGCTATTCACTTAACCGATCTCTATATTCTTAGTAAGGTAATCGCAAATAATCTCTGCTTACTTCTTATTAGTAGGGTATATCGTCCCTAAAGGAGGCTCTTTACCTTCTATTAGTTCAATAGAGTGTTCTGCTCCTTTTAAGAGTAGTAACTTTTTTACCTTAGCTTTACTAAAGATCTCTCATTCTGACTTAAGTTCAGGTAGTAGTATACTAATCCCTTCTTCATCCTCTTCTCTAAAGGCGAGTAGTGGCCGCTCGTTTAGTACTAATATACTATATATATATATAATATATGCCTTTTCACTATTTATAATAAGGTCTTTTACGAAGGAGTTAGGATCTTATATTAAGACTGCTTTATAATACTATGTATTTATATATATATTAATTATAATGCCTTCCTAGCCTATAGTCTCTCTTACTAGTAGTAAGTCGCCTATTCCTTTAGGTCAGTTCTGTAGGGCTTCTATAAATAAATATCTTATTTTCCTTACTAACCCTTAGTAGTTAAGGAGGAAGAATATTACTTAATATACTCATAGTATAGGATGAGTAGTCCTATTAAAGCCTGCTAGCTTTAGGGCTTGCTAATCTAGCGTAGGTTTAAAGCCTAGCTTCTATACTAGCTTCCTACTAATTAGGCTAAGTAGATATAGCTATATCTATATCTACTTTAACCTCATGTTCGTTATATGCTTAGAGAATGATCGCTCATCCTCAGGCAATTAGACTGATTAGTATAAGACGTAGTTTTAGCATAAGGGTTATGTCTTCAGACCCTACGCCTAGTTATTTTCTAATAAGTTAATCTCTTTGACTTTTATACTAAATTGTTATATAGTTACTGTTTTCTAATAGCCTCCTCGGTTCTATCTACTAAGAGCTCTCTTAGTTACTATGTACTTACTAGCGAAATGGCCCCTCTTATTATAGTTATAGTACTGAATGTGGGAATTGTCTCTTAGCTTTGCTAAGTACTTGCTATACTCTTATTAACCGCTCGATCCTAAGTAGTTAGAGTGGCTGCCTCTTTTTCTATCTTTTATCAAGTTTCCTTATCCTTATGAGGTATAGGATCTGCCTCATAGTGTATGTATTAGGGTCTTTAGTACATGTCTTTTCTATAGCCCTTCTTACTTACTATTAGGGTAGTTTCTCTTCTTGCCTTAGCTTAAAGGTATGTTCTTATATTGGCTGTAGGGTTACTATAGTCATTATGCTTCTAATGCGAGTTCTCTAGTTTGTAAGATATTGACTTATATCTTTTAAATATCTCTTTTAACTCTGTTTTAGAGTCTGTAGTAATATTATAATACAAGCATCTTATCTTCTTCTAGGTCCTTTGTCTTTAATGAGGAATGTAAGGATCTCTATATATTAAAGTATTCTATCAGCGACTAGTCAGGGAGCTGTTAGAAAGCTATGAGCTCCTTATATAATTTAACCTCCCTCTATTTAGAGTCTATATAAAGCTTCTTTAGAAAGGCCGTGAATTAGTCCTATGTAAAGTGCGTAAAGTTCCTTAAGTGATCTCTTTACTAAGTTTATAATAGTAAAGAGAGTTTAGTCATAGATTAGAGGATCTTCTAATATATTCTAGTGGATGCTTAGAGATCATTCACTATCTTTACTATCTCTATTTAATCGTCAATTTAGACTCTATTAGCCCTTTTAGTTAATACTGCGTAAGGATAGTACAGTAGTCTATCGTATTCTTTAGGGTCTTTCTTATCTAAGCCTTTAGTAAGTTATTCTAGCAGTTTTTCTTAGAAATGTCAGTCTTATTCCTATTATTATATTATAATATAGAAGAGCGATTATATTCTATTACCATCATTCTCAGAACCCAGTCATAGACTTCTTAGTAAGCGCTCGGTTATTAGTTATTAAACTATAGGCAATGGCGATTCTTCATAAAAGCTATCTTCATAGGGTATGTAAAGTGGCCCTGCTTTAGTTTCTTCCTAGATTAAGCGATCGATCGGATCGTATTCTGATTAGAATCCTTCGTTATCTGCAGTTAGCAGTTCGAGGTTTTTCCTAGCTTCGTTTTATGCAGGGTTGTGGGTAAATAGTCCTGTATTCATTCGCGGTTCGCTCATCGCTCGCTCAGCAATGCCTGGGTTTAGTAGTGTGTTCTTTCTTATCTTATGTAATGCATTAATAATCCGCTAGGATGTAGAAGTAAACGAATTATAAGGGTTAGTCTATTAAGGTGTTACATAAGAGATCTGAAGGTAGGTATAGGGTAGTATGTAAGCATTCACTTAGTAAGTGCTTAGCTAGCCCTCGCCAAAGAGCTAGTCTAGCCTATATTACGTGGCCTCTTATCTAATAAGACCATAGCTCTATCGGCCCTAACTCTTACAAGTTTCTAATTTAATTAATTATTTTAGGTTAAAGGTTATTAAAATGGGTTTACTAAGGATAGCTTATTTTAAGTTATTAAAGGCTTTCTAAGCCTTTATATTCTATCTAAAGTTTATATCTTTCTTTATAAGTTCTATTAAGGGTTTTATAATTTTACTAAATCTGTAAATAAACCTTCTATAGTAATTAATAAACCTTAGGAAGCTCTATACTTCCTTAACACTTTTGCTTAGTCTTAGCTAATCCTTAATAGCTTTGATTTTCTTTTTATTCATTTAGATCTTATTTAATCAGATAGTATATCTAAGAAAGTCCACTTCTTATATATAGAACTTGCTTTTTATTAGTTCTATAAGTAGTTTCGCATTCTATAGTTTCTATAGGATTATATGCATATATTTTATATATTCTTCTTCTATTTCTAAGAGGATTAAAATATTATTAAGATAATATATAATAAAGATATTAAAATATTCTTTTAGAATATTAATAATTATTTATTAGAATATTATTAATATATTTATAAGTCTAAAAAGCATTATTAAGTATTTAAATAGTCTGAATTTAGTTTTAAATGCAGTTTTCTATTTATCTCTAGATTTTATATAGACTAAGCTATAAGCATTTTTTAAATTAAGTACTATAAACCACTTTTTACTATAAAAGCAGTCTTTCAGTTTAGTAATTAAAGGTAATAGCATTCAGTCTTTTAGTATAATATTATTTAACTATTAGTAGTCTATAATTAATCAGAGTTTTCTATTTTTCTTTAGAATAAATATAACTAAGTATTCTATAGAGGATTTTAAGATTTTAATATATCCCTTTTTTAATATATCTTTAAAGTATTCTTTTAGTATTTATAGTTATATATTATTAAAGTTATAGAATTTAAAAAACTTAAGTAAAGTTCTGTCTTTTAATACTATTTTATAATCCTATTTACTATATTTAAGTAGGCCTATTTCTAATTCTTTAGTAAATAGTTTTTTATAAATATAGTAAGTAAATAGTATATTCTTTAATCTTTTATTTACTTCTTATTATTTCTTTATTTTAGTAAGGTCTTTATTAAGCTTTATTAATTAGCTTTATATAAAGGCAATAGTATAATATATCTTATTATTTTAAGTTTTATAATATTTATATTTTATATCTTAAAGTAAGAAAGTTTCTATTATTTCTTTTACTAATACTTTATTAGTATTATTATTAGTTAAAGTTTAAGATCTTATATTATTATTTAAATCTAATTCTTAAGAAAAGTAATTATTAATATTATTAAAATTCACTTAGCCAGTCCTTTAGTTTATTATTAAGTTAACTCATTTTAACTATAAGTACTCTAAAACTAAAGCATAATTTATAATAAGTATTATATTAAATAAGATTCCTTTATTTTATCCTTTTATAAAAACCTTAAGATAATTAAGCTCTTTAGTTATTTTTCTATTATTATAACTAAAAGAAGATCCTTTAAGATTCTATACTTTAAATAGATTTACTTTATCTTTTTATAGGAGTTTTAATATATTTACTACTATAAAGTAAATATAGTTAAATTCTATACTACTATTTATTAAAGCAGGTAGCCAGTTCTCCTTAATTTATACTTATATTTCTAAGTACTGGTTAGTTATTTATATACTTTTTATTATATATAGAACTCTTATTTTAAAGGGTTCTGCTTTCTCTAGCTCTATGCCTATCTATTACTTTATTATAAATAGTATTAAGAGTTTTTTATACTCTCTATTATTCTATCTTATAAAGATTAGAATATCTATCTCTAGTTATACTTATATTATATATTAACTTTATTATATATATATATTTAATACTTAGGTTATTAATAGTCTATAAATTTTATATTAAGCTTTTAATAGTTAATTAAATAATTTATATTATATTTTATTAATTAAATAATACTAAGGTATTTATATTACTTTTATATATAATAATCTTCTATATCTTCCTTCTTATAAAGAATTATAATAAGTTATCTATTTACTTAAATTAAAAAGCAATCTTATTATAGCTTATCTCTAAAGTATATAATGCATTCATAGTATATATATAATGCTTATAAGATTTTATTATATTTTTAAAATATCTAATATATATAAGGTTTATCTCCTTATAATTTTCATTCTTTTAGGTTTTGTAAGTTTATTCTGCTCTATTAATATAAGGCTTAGATATAGATATCTACTTCTTCTATAAGATCCTATTATTCTTTAGCGAATTGTTTAATTTAAATATCTTCTATTATACATACTAATATATCTTATTCTTTTAAAGTAATACTTTAAAATTCATTATCTAACTCTAAGTATTCATTTACTAGTATAAGAATATCCTTATCCTTAATATTATACCCAGCCTCTCTAGCTTAGTATATATTTTATCCTATACTAACCTATAGTCTAAGAGCAGGTCATTATATAATATAACTATGCATTGCGCTACTATTTATTATAATAGGCTATTATTTACTATTCTATTAATAGTCAGATTATTAGTTAGGGATATTAAATTCATTAAAATCTTCTATTTATATTAATAGTTCTCTAAGTTATTAGACTATAGTAATAGTATATATTCTATTATTAGGTTAAGGCATAATAGCTAGATAACCTAGAACTTGGCCTATAAGGATTGGTTTCTACTTTTTAGCTACTACTTCTTAGGTTCTTTCTTCTTATTCTCTTTTCTTTTTTACTTTGCATTAGTATACTGCTTCTCGTTTTATTTACAGCCTTCGTTCGTATGCTTCTAGATTGTCTTTTTCTTTTTCTATTCATTGATTCCACTTACTAGGTTTCTTTTTGCATTTATCTTCTTATAATTGCTTATTTTTAGGTCTAGTTCTTCTGATCAGTCTTCTTTAAAGCATATCTTTATATTTTAATTCATTTATTTAGTCTTATATGTTTACTATATTATAATTATATTTACTAAAGTAACTATTAAATCCGCTTTAAGTTATATTAATAGATTAAGTAAGGAAGTTATTTCCTTTCTTAACTGAATTAATACTATTAGTAAGTATAGTAATAGGTTTAAATAGTTTCTTTTCTTTCTTAGGTTTTTTATAGTTATGTAAAAAGTGTCCTAGCTTATTATAGTTATAGTAATTAAACGTTTTTTTTCCTTACTAAGGTCACTACTATATTGCTCTAAGTTCTATAAGTCCTGCTATAATACTATAAAAAGTATTAGGAGTTTATAGTTTTCCCTAATTAGTATAGTTCTTCCTTTTCTAACTACTATTATTATTACTACTAACATTTCACTTTTCTATTTATCATTCAAATAGCTAGTTATTAATTATAATAATAAGTTTAGTATACTAAGTGAAGTCTATAAATAGATCCATATTTTTAATAAGTTCATCCTTAATATTATCTTTTAAATTCTAATAAAACTTATTAATAAGGTTTTTATTTAACTAATTAAGTTTTATAATAATATATTAGAACTCTAAAAGGTATTTAAATACTGCCTTTATTTACTTAAGTTTCTTAATAGCATTAAGCGTATTATATTTCTTATTTTATTTGCTATAATTATTAATTAGTGATTATTTATATCTATTAAAACTATTAAATATTATAGTTATTTTAAACTTTTACTAACTTAAGGCTTAGGTTATAAAGTCTTTTAAGATTAACTTATAGTTCTAAGCTACCTTACCTTTCAGTCTTCTTATAGTATATTATACTTTAAGTAAGTTGCTTATAAATAGTAATAGATAGTATATATAGTAAGACTTAAGACTAGTAAGGTATTTTTATAGCTTCTTAGGGTTTCTATTAAACTTTAGTAATTACTTAGACTTAATAGTTTCTCTAATATTATAAATACATATTATTATAGTAAGCTATTTATATCTTATAAATTAAGCTGCTTATTATTCCTAGTTATTCTTAATTTAAATTAGTTTAGTAATAAGTTTAGTAATTCTCTATTCTATAGCTACAATAGTTACATCTATAGTAGGATTGTTTAGTAAGGCTTAGAATTATATATATAACTATTTAAAGCATTCTTCATTCTAGCACCATTCTTCTTCTTATATAGTATTAGTGCGTGCTCCTAGAGCTAAGAGCTTAGTAAGTCTTATAGAAAGTCATTCATTCTCTGCGCAGAGCTCTCTAAGTTCTTTTTTATACTTATTATTAGAAGCTTCTATATATTTATTACTATCTCTATCCTTAAGGAGTGCAGAGGCCTTTCCTTTAGATAAGAGCATACTACTAGAAGGTATAGTAAGTACTATTATAATTTATTAGATATTACTTAGTATATAAAGTAACTATTTAAATAAGAGCTATTAATATATAATAGTTGTTAGATCCAATACGGCTAGGATGATCAGAGCCTTTAAAGGGGGTTTTTCTGTGGAGACTAAAGATGATTGTATTGATGTGTGTGTATGTGTATGATCTAGGATCCCTCCGGCCCCCTCTTTTTCTATGAGGGGTTTCTTGGTTAATCTCACACCCTATGACTAAGACAGGATATTGATATATCAGAAGTTGTTTCTAGCCGGGCCCTAGTCCGGTACCCGAGGGGTCAATCCAACAATAGTTATATTCTTAGGCTAGGCTATATAGAGTATAAAATAGCTTAGAAAGGGTTCTTAAAGGATAGACTAGGGTTTATATTAGTAAAATGATTAAGTTATATTTACTAAGCAATAGTTATAGTATTATATTAAGTAATAGTTAAAGTATAATAATATATAGTAATTAAAGTAAATTAAAGTAATTAGATTATATTAATAACTAAAGAGCTAGTATTTTAATAATAGTCAGTTCTTCGGATTTATATACTATATAGTATAAGGTCTGATTACTTATATTATAAAGGCGATTATAGTAATTATAAAAGTGATTATAGTAATCATAGGAGTAATCACAGTAATCGCTCTACAGTTCGCAGTAATCGTTCGTAATTAGTGAGAAATTTATAAGGGCCACGTAACGCCAGGCGTCTATTGTTACACAGGTCATGACAATATTAAGCTTTAATATGATATTTTCTGGGTCTAAAGGAGTAAGTCTAGCCTCTTAAAAACCCCTTTTAATATTGCTTGCTATTATAGTGGCTTAGTGGGCGGTATAAAAGGCTGAGAAGAACTTAGTCTTTAAAACGTAAGTTATAAAGCATTTAATTAACCACTTAATTTCTTAACTATAGGCTTTTTTAAGTAGCTTAAAGCACTTAATATTAAGAAGCTAAAGTAAATAAGATGAATGAAGCAGTATATAAAGCGTAATAATATTATTCTATTTATAATATTTCTTAAAGTTAATAGAGTAATAACTTTTATACTTATTAAGGATTAAAAGATAATAATAACTAATTAATTAATTCTTTATATACTAATTAAAGTACTTAAGCTATTTAAGACTTATTTTATTATTAGTCTAGCTATTTAGAGTTATTATAATAGCTTAATCGCCTAAGAGATTACTTTTTTAGTACTAGCTAGTAAGGTAATATTAGCTTATAATTATAATAAATAGCTAGATCGCCTAGCCTTCTGTATTAATCGCTTAAATAACCATAACCCATTCCCAGTTTTTAAGCTAGACTGATTTTAAGTTTCTACGCCTATCTATACTTATAATAACTATTCTACTTATAATTATGCCTATTATAAAGCCAGTCTTATTAAAGTTATAAATATTAGCTAGGTTAATACTATATTTTATAATTATATTCTTTATAAGCCTAAACTAGTTATAAATAATAGTTAGATCTTTATATTTAGCTCTTTAATAGTCATATTTATAAAAAAAACGCGTCTTAAGCTCTTAGTATTACTTAATGAAGTTTAAAGCCTAGCGCTTGCCGATAGGTAATGCATCGCGGTTAGCAAGCAGTCGATTAGCTATTTCTTTAATACTATGTAGTTATAAAGGAAACCCTTATGAATCTAGGTCAAGAATGAACTGAATAATGATCTGTTCTTTTAAATCAGATAGTTAGCGTGATTTTAGAATAGTATTATATATAGAAAGAATGCCTTTCTGCTAGTGCTATAGCATTATATGACTAACTTTATAGATCTCTGTAGTGCGTCAGAGCTTTAATTTTAGATCATTTTAAAAGGCCTGAAGAGCAAGAAGGATTCTAGCCTTAATATTTAAGTCTAACATAGTGCATGGTTAAGAATGAAGTGATTAAATGGAAATGATGTAAGTTAAGAGATTTTTGTTATGCTTGCTTGTTTGTCCTACTCGCTTATTATATACGTTATATAAAAACTTTTTATAAAATTTTACTTATTTTTTTTAATAAAGTTATTAAGAAAAACCCTATTTATACTATATACCTTTTTAATTTTATATATAATAAGCTAATTAAAAATTTAAGAAAATTACTATACTATTTTCTTTTTCTTTAAATATCTAAAAATGATTTTTTTATATTTTTAATAATTATATAACGTACTTGATAAGCGAGCGCCGCAGACAAGCGAGCGCCGCAGTAAGATTTTCACCTTAAATTACAATTTTAAGAAAATTCTTAAAAATCTAAACTAAGCCTAAAATAGATAAGATTTTTAACCTAGCTTATTTATAAAATATATTATTTTTAAGAATTATTTTAGATTATATATATTTATAGCGCTAGCAGTATAAAACTCGCACTATCTATTTTACTATTTTTATTTATAACTAGTTTAATAATTTTTTAAAAAGTCTAAAAAAAATACTAGCTTATTAACTTTTTAACTAAATATTTAAAATTAATTTCTTAAAAATCTTAAAGCTATATAGCCCATTTTAGAAAATTTAAGATTCGGAGTTTTAAGTATACAGTATAGGTGCGGCGCTCGCTTGTCTGCGGCGCTCGCTTATTAAGTACGTTAGCCTGTTTTAAAAATCTGATATTATTGCTTTTAGCTATACAGTATGAGTGTCTGGCAAGCTTGTTTGACTGGCATGCTTATTATATACGTTATAAGACTGAACTTACTCTCACTTAATAAACTAATATAAATACTCTTAGTATATAAGTATGTTTATTTAGCACTATAATGATAGCTTTATTAACTATTAATATACTTAGTTATGTTAAATTTGCTATTTTACTATTATCAGACTGTAACTTTTAATACTTATTATAACGTCCTAATCCACTAGATTATAAATACTTTACGCCTTGCACCTACCCTAGATGTTACGGCTTGGTTCACTGAACAGCGATAGGGGCCCTATTGTCAAATGTTAGAGTGAATTGCTTATATTTATCTGTTCCCCCTTACTACTTGAGGTTTTGGAGTAAGCTCTATATGCCTTTTCTATACTATATAGAATTAACTGGAAGTTACTTGCTAAGCCTGTAGTAATAGGTAGTAACTATTATCTTTAATGATAATATTTATTAGCTTTTTAAGCTAGTTCTATGAGCTTCCTTTTGTTACTATTTAATATATTCCTTTAGGCTTAAGTAGGTCCCTATTGAGCCTGTATTTTATAGGCAGTCTTCTATGTTTTAGAGCCTTTCTTCTATTCCTTCTTACTTCTGGTTCTATTATTTTTCCTAAATGTTATTTAGGCTAAGTTAATAAAGGAAGCGGTTCTATTTTCTTACTAGCAGGGCCTTTGTTAAGCTATCTATAACCATATTTATTAACTTAGTATATTTAATCTGAATTTTCCTTTCTTAAACCTCCTACTTTAGCTAGTAATTGTAAATATCTACATGCCTTAGCTTAGTCTTTAAGGTAGCTATTTCAGTAATTATAAGGTTAATAGTCTAAGTATTATTATAGTTAATTTAGATAATTAAGTCATCTAGTTAAACTATAAGCTCTTTTAGCAGTTAGCTTATATAGAGGGACTCCTTAGCTGCTTATACTAAGGCTAGGAGTTCTACTTCTATTATAGATATAGTGACTGTATCTTGCTTACTAGCTCTCTAACTGATTAACCCATTGAATAGCTTGATTATATAAGCCTATAAACTTTTTCGGTTAAGAGTATTATCTATAAAGGAGGCATTACTAGTAACTTTAAGGCCACTAGGCCCTCTGAAGGCTAGGGCTTAGTGCTTAGTGTATATAAGGTAGTGGATAATGCGGTTAGCAGCTTTTTAATAGGCTTTGCTTGGATTAGTAAAGAATCGTGCTAATCTAGAAATAGTAATAGCTATATTAGGTCAGGTGTTAATAGTAATATAGAGGACTGAGCCGACCTTGCGTTAGTAGCGTTGAATTTCTGCTAGGGTTACTAGCCCTATTTGAGGCTATAGCTCTGTTTGAATTATTAGTACTATAGCTATTCTTTTATTAGCTAGGTTTGCAATTTTATTAATATAGGCTGTTTGAGATAGCTAAATCTTTTTTAAAGGTCGGTCTTATATAACTTCTATTCTAAGGAACTATTATATGGGATTGCTGCTTATTAGCTTATATCTTAATTAGAGCTATTTAATTATTTCCTTAGCCTTGTCTTCTTAAGCTTTTCAGTAGGCTATAATAACATTATTAATATAGAAGAAGAAGAGGATTCCTTCCTTCTTAAAGCAGTAGGGCTTGTAAGGAATTTATATATAACTAAGCTCTAAGAGGGTTTTTAAGAGCTCCTTCTGCTATAGTAGGGGAGAGACTCATAGCCTATATAAAGCTTTATTTAGTTATAAAATAGTCCCTGCCTTTTTATATCCTAAAGGCATATATATAAAGATATCCTAATTAATTAGGGCATATATAAATATATTAACTACATTATATTAGACTATTTCTAGGTCGAACTTAGCTGCTATTACTATTAGGGTTTAAAAGGACCTTCTAGCTAGTGTAGCTATATATATCTCTTGTAATCTCCCTTTAGCTTATTAGTCTCCTCTGACTACTAGCTGTGCCTTGTACTTCTGAAAGCGGCTGTGCTTATTATACTTGTAGATATATATTTATATATAGCCGAGGACCTATTATTCAAAGGCTTGAGGGTCTTTAGCTTATATCTTAGTCTAAGACCTTATTTCCTTATGACTTTAAAGGTGATCTTCTTTAGCCTTTTAAAAGAGTTTTCTAAATAGATGATCTATGAGATTTTAGTATTTCTTTAGGGGTAGCGGCAGATTGCTTTTATGCATCTTCACCTCCTGACAGAGCTTCTGTTCTATTGAAGTATGCAGAGGGGTCTTTCTTCTGGCTAGGAAGGCTGCCTGCTAAGGAACTGTTATTATACCTTTATTCATCTTGATTATAGGCTTGACTTCTTAATAGAGCGTTTGAATAGAATGTGCTAGAAGGACTGATAGTAGTGATTCTAGTAGTATTAGAAAAGGGACAAATTTTGCTATTATATATAGACTATTAATGTATTCGACTGTTTTGTTAGCTTCTTCTGCTAGTTATGTTCCTTTATCGTTAGTAAGAGCGTCTATTAAAAGGGTTATTTTGAAGGAGTTTTTAGCTTTGAATTCTTCGAAGCTATCTTTATTTAGAAGGGCAGACTCTTATATAAATTTAGCTATTTCATTAAGATTGACTTTAAGAAGATCATCCTTAAATCATTCTTAGTCTCTATTATAAATCTTATCTTTATTAAATATAATGTCTTAAGTATTGACTATCCGGTTAATCATAAGGATCTAGATCCTATAGATGTTTGAGGACCTATAGTCTACTAAGAAGCTGATCTAGCCTTTAGGCTTAAGTCGCATTTTGCGGTTAACCTTCTGTTAGGCTTCTGAGGTCATTATATAGGCCTTGTAGCTAAATGCTTATAGATATATCTGATCTGGCTGCTTTTTTAGTTATAGAATCCTTCTGGCTTTAGCTAATGCTATATACAGTTAATTATATAGGGTCTTCCAGCCTGACCTATAGCTAGGCATGCGGTTATATAGATAAACAGCTATTCTTCCGATTTCTGGCCATAACTGATAAGGAAGCTTAGCTCCTGTCCGTATAGCCCTTTCTTTATCCTTGATCATACCCCCTGAGCGTTTAGCGCTGCTATTTTGGGCTTATATATGCGGTACTGAAGGCTTAAGGATAATTGCTCTATTTCTGAGGAAGTCTCTAACCTTCGGTTTGACTTCTATAATCTTATTATCACATTTAATGACTCTGACCTTAAGGCTATATTACTATTTAATATGACCTAAGAAGGCTTTAAAAGCTATAATAATAGTATCTATTATATAGGCTATAAGATAGTAATCCTAAATATATCTAGTAGCTTAGCAGGTTAGTAATATCTATAAGATATAGCTACTTATGCCTTCTTTATAGTTATAGAAGTTAATAGTAATACGCTTACTAGCAGTCTAATCAGACTACTTCAGGGCCTGTCTGACCTGCCTCTTAACCTTTAATATCCTATAGGCTTTATATTTAATAGTAGTTAGACCTTAAATTCGCACCCCTTAAGATACTAAGACTAAGTGTTTAAGAGCTTATGGCCCTGGGTGCTTTAGGCGGCTATGCTAGTAGATGGCTTCTTTTATTAAAGGGGCCTGTTTAGTATAAAAGGTGAATTTCCTATAGGCTGTAAAGGCAGCCTTTGAGGGCCTTACTGAGCTATATTTAATGACGTATTGACTGTATAGGTCTTGGATTGGGTATATAAGTGTTCGATCGAGCTATTAGAGAGTCGTTAGGTTATGCTGGTTATCCTAATAGAGGCCTTTCCTTTATAGTTAATGTAAGGAGACTAGGGTCGTAAGGAGTTGAGAGCAGTAGGCTATATCTTTAAGCATTAGGGCTTGATTTCCTATAAGCCTGATAATTATGGTTCTATAGCCTAAGATAGGTAGCTTTTAGTCCTTAGCCTAGATGAAGTCTCTTAGGATGGCTTGTTAGCAATTGGCTAGTCTGTCTGGGTTATTTATAATTAAGATAGTGGCTCTAGGGTTAAGGATTATGGAGTTTTATAAGGGATAGTTATCCTTTTGGGCTATATATATAGCCTTAATTGTAGTGATTGCTTAGCTATATAGTTATTGATCTTCTTAGCCTTCTTCCTTTAGCTGTGTAGTTTTAGCTTTTAAGGTCTTAGTTCTTTTTCGTTTAAAGGCTTTGACTTAGGCCTGTAGGTCTGAGTCTTCCTTAAGGGCTTTTTCTACCCTTTTCTATAGCCTTTCTTAGGCTTTGAATCCTTTCTATACCTAACTTAGAAAGATATAGAAGTATTTCTTTAATTCGTAAAATAGTCTATATACTGAGCATTTCTCCTATCTCTTCTTAAGAGGCTATTAATATTTCTTTCCTCTCTTCTTCGAGGAGTAGTACTAGTCTTTAATAGTAAAGGCATCCCCTTTATTATCCTAGGGGTCTTCTTTAGTATAACTTATAGAAAACGCACTACAGACTACTTAGCCCTTTATAGCTTCTGTATTTTAGAGCTCGTTTTAGAAGTCATTCTCTAAATCCTAGTATAAGAGAGCTCCTTTTTATAATAGAGGCTTTAAAGAGATTTTATATAATGCAGTCTAGCTTAGTAGGACTTATGTGGTTATATTAAAGAAGTCCTAAGCCTATATATAGCTATGCAGGGTTTCTAGAACCTCTTATTATTGCCCTTTGGCTAGGGTTTCTTCCTATTAATCTAGCTACTTAAAGGCTTAGCTTATACTCTTTAGAGTAATTTTTATTAAGGTAAGATATTTAGTTTGAATATCTCTTGCTTCGTCTTCTTCAGACTTATTATATTAGACCTATAGGTTCTAGTACTATTTAAATATCGATTTATAGGATTAATAGTAGGTTAGAATGAGATTTAGAGAGATAATTCTAATAATCTAGTCTTAAAGGCTTCTAAGAGCCTTCTATTCCTTTTTAAAGATCTTCTCTTTAAGCTAATAAAAAGTAAGATCTTATTAAAAAATCTTCTGGCCTTAATCGGTTAGATCAGATATAGACTATCTTCTACTAGTTATTTCTTAGATATTATTTAAAGAGCTTTCTTTAGAGTTAGCCATCTAAGACCGTATTATACATTAAGCAGTAGCTATTTTTATATATTTTCATTTTCTAATATTCAGTATAGCTAGTTCTTCTTTAAGAAAAGTCTTCTTTTTAAGGTATTATTAAAGCTTAAGACTATTAACTTAGAGGAAAAATTCATACTCCTAGTTATAAAAGTCACTAGGCTTAGAGAGGGTTACTATAAGACCTTCCTTCTAGGGCTTAGATAGAGACATTATATATATAAGAGAGAGGTTCTAAAAGCCCTTAGTATAATAGATATTTTAAAGTATTAAAGATATTAAAATAATGTTTTTTTAAGATAAATCAGTTAAAGTAGTAAGACTCTTAATTATTAAATATTAGAGTGAATTGCTTATATTTATCTATTCTCCCTTACTACTTAAGGTTTTAGAGCAAGCTCTATATGCCTTTTCTATATTATATAGAATTAACTGGAAGTTACTTGCTAAGCCTGTGATAATAGGTGGTAATTATTATCTTTGATGATAATATTTATTAGCTTTTCAAGCTAGTTCTATGAGCTTCCTTTTGCCACTATTTAACACCTATAGTACAGTAATGTGCCCGAATGATCGCCACTACAGCGATTATTGACCAATCTTTTGCCCCCTGGTATAGCGGTCTAGCACAACCGTTACACTAGAGCCGTAGTGTGAGCCCGACTGTCACAAGTAGGGTCAGGCCCAACAGGGCGCTTAAATAGACAGCGCAGCCCCTGTGCGTCCAAGCTACCGGCGACGGCGTCCGCGGCGTCCGGCGCTCAGGTCAAAACGGAGATGTGGCCCATCTTCATTCCGGCGCTCTTTTGCCTCACCTTTCACCTGTTCTGCTGCTAGACATGACAGCTCAGTCTTACCACATGGAGACGCCAGATCAGAACCCAGAATCAGCCTCAGTTGCTGCTAGCATTGGTAATGAAATGACCAAGCGAGCTGTGAGTGACAAACCTAGCCAGGCCCCTTCCTTTCTCGCATAATGCCGATTCTTTCATTGATTTGCCCCTCCGTGTCATTATTTGGCTTGTTGCCTCACTCTTGGCTCTGCCAGATTGACATATTGGGAAGCTTCGTCACCCAACTCTAGATCGCTAGCACCTTGGTCCTTTGGAGGCAACGAGACTGACTCAGCGTCCATATGCGAGCTTTTAGTGTGATCAGTGTCGATCCCGCAAGGTCAGTAAGATATGGACCTGATTCTCAATGAAGACCAGGTTTCTTTATCACCCGACCGCGATCCTTGTCCGAGTATAATTGACAATGGTCTCTTTGCACTCTAGATTCGTTGCGACAGAGAATGTCCATGTTCCAACTGTCGCACCACCCAACGCATCTGCACCACATCGACCTCAAGCCACCGAAGGCCCAAAGAGCCTCAACAACGAGTCCTCATTTCATCTTTATAGTCTGTCGACCTTGTCACTGTCTTCCCATCCACCGAGCCATCTTCATTCCTCTGCATTGAATATCGATAACTGACTGAGGGTCCTATGCGCCGGCTTCTGTAGCCAACGGAAGATAGACCTGATCGAAACTCGTCTTAGTAGCATTGAGTCTGCTCTATGTGGTCTCGCCACAGATCGTCTCACACCAAATAGCGCTCCGTATTTCCTCCACACCCCTCAGCATATCTCTGAATGTGGCACCGTTGCTGCATCCACCACGGGCTATGACAGCTCAGACGATGGGTCTGCAGTCGAGGGAGACTCCGTCCTTGCAGACCAAACCAACTATGCCAGCGAGATTTTAAAGCATGCGGTTGAGCGTACTTCACTATACGATGTCAACCCCAAGATAGGTGAAGCGCTCGAGAGCCTACGACGACTAGCTCAGCTTCAGTCGCGTCAGTCAATCAGCCATGGTCCCCGCTTCCCCCAGCAGCAACGGTTGCCGCCAGGTGGTCTCAGCCAGTTACAAATGCCTCCCGTGGACACTGTTATATCTCTGCTTAAGCATGCGAAAGGTGAAGCGCCAAATGACCCACTGCCTCGCTTCTTACCTCAATACTCGTGCTAAATGTCCATATCTAGCCTCTCCGCCGGGCGTTTTCACCTTTATGTGTCACTTTGTAGGCATTCATAGCTTCGATGCCTTATGCCGGATAGTCTATTTTCCCTCCCATCACTTCACCGATTCCACATTTGTTATTGTAACTGCGGGGCTCTATTATTTGTTTCTTGAGCAGCATACCTCGGCCTTGGACGAGGCAAGCAAGGACGAATTCGAACCTTTTATCAATCTTTGCCGAATCAACCTCGAGACAGCCCTGGCGAACATGTCACTCTTCATGTCAGCCAGGCTCGAAACGATACAAGCTCTTTTTCTAGGGGTAACGTGGCATAAACTACCTTAACTAGTGCTTTCCTTCAGAGTAACTAATTCATGTGGGTAGTCGCTGTATGCTATTGATGTGTCTCGGCCTTCGGTTGCTTGGCATCTTAATAGCACAGCCGCACAGATGTGTCAAATGGCAGGTTTCCATCGGACTGAGCACCAGCTGCGTGATCCGTCGGGCTCCAGTACTAAGAGGGCTCTGTTTTGGCATATCTATACCCTAGATAAGTCCCTAGGGCTCCGGCTTGGGCGCGCTTCGGTGATCCAGGATTGGGATATCAGCATCCTTCCTATATTTAGCCCAAAGGGCTTGCTAGGTGCCGAGAGAGCAGGTGTAGAAAGGGCGTGGGTTAAGGCCGCTAAACTGCAAGGGCGAGTTTACCAATACCTGTACGTGGCGTTTCCTTTTCTTTACCTACCCCAGCAATACTCACGGTAAACTGACAGGAAACGCAACAGATATAGCCCTGCAGCTTTACAGCGACCACATGATGAACTAATCCAGATCGCTCAGCTACTATTGGGAGAATGCCGTCAACTGGCGACTGAGGCTGCACAGACTCGAGCAACAGCCCTCGCTTCTCTAGAGAAGCTGGGAGTATCGCCTCTAGTCGACATCCACCTCAAAAGCGACGAGCTTCAACTGCTATCAACCATGACATTGATATATCGAGTAGTTCCCGCTCCTGAAGGATCACCAAGCCGATTCTGCGGTGAATGTCTGAGCACTGCTCGACGAGCGATGGAAATGCATTTAGCTTATGTGGAGCTTATCAAGCATGATGCATACGCCAAAGCAACATATTTCCACTGGTATGACCTCATTGATCTTCCTACTCATTCCATCCCAGCTGTAGCTAATCTTGAGACATAGGACTCTGGTCCTAATGCCATTCTCCCCCTTCTTTGTCCTATTCTGCCACATAATTGAGTCGTTGTCAGCAGACGATCTGAGACTTCTGCATGACTTCAGCAATTCTATCGAACTGGGAAATAACTGTTCGCAAGCAATGCAGAGGCTCTGGCGGTTATGTCTTTTGATGAGCAATATCGCATCGTTATATGTAGAGGCTAAACTTCAGCAACAGGACCAGGACATGGTGTCCATAAGGGCCGAACTTGACCTCTACTTGACGCAACTTGGGTTCAAACAGGAGGAGCCATCGATGGCGACCGACTCTGCTCAGGGAAGCATGCCATTTCCTGAAAGCTCGCAAGTTAGTCAACTGCAGGACTGGGCCACTGTGGGGAGGAACATGCTTGGACTGTTGGAGCATGATATACCGCAGATTTCAGGAAACGAGTGGCCGTGGAAGGGGCAAATGTAATATCAAGGCGCCAGTTCTGAGACTATATGAGGTCGAATCTGCTTAGAACTTGACAGGGCATTTTTAACAGTGAAATGGGTTTGGGTAGCTTTTCACAGCAAGTGCAGGTTCACAACAAATTGATCCCCGTTATGGGAGATCTGACGCAATCTTACCCCACGGAGATGGTCTCACTACGGACCTGATCTCCTGACCCTTTCCAGTTCTCTTCATTTTGAACCACAGCTGGCCACATCTCTAAATACCGACAGCAGCCGCTTTTCTGCGCATGATGGAGTTGGCAGTTCCGCCGGACGATGAAGTGGTCTATCAAGCGACAAATGGGAATTATGGGAAGCTGTCTTTGCGGCGAGTACGGAAAATGGTGGCGATATGATAGGAATTGATGATTCTGAAAGTGTAGGGGATACCGAGGAAGATGAGGATATAGATATCTTTGAGGATTGCGATGAGTATATTGAGGGCTAGAGATGGTAGAGCTTTTAAGTATAAAGGGCAAATTGGTCAAGTTCGGTTAGCTTACAGCTTACTCCATTGCCTAATCCCCGCTCCGACTGCAACTCTGGGGGCCAACATTCGTGCACGCTATCCAATCAGCTGTGGAGGACCTCCAGTCCGGTCACAGGAGGTACATCTACGCCCACCTAATTTAGCCTGTGATAGAAGTCCCAACAATCCTTCCAGTTACAAATCGGAACATCACACTTGTCGCATCCCTTCCATGACTGCCGCCGCCTTGGCCTCCTTCTGTTGCCGCTGACCTCTCCTAAAGGCTTCCATCTTGTACTTCTTGACCTAGTTTCTCTAACCTGACAGCCTTGACAAGGAATGCAACCCGACTTTTTCCCTCTGTGAATATAATTATGCTCTTCCACAGGGCGTAAATTCGTCCCCAGCTCGAAATAAGTGCTCATCCTAGGGACTGGCTTCGAGCCCTGGACGG
The DNA here is from genome assembly GCA_020744425.1 of Dactylonectria macrodidyma. Taxonomy (NCBI): domain Eukaryota; kingdom Fungi; phylum Ascomycota; class Sordariomycetes; order Hypocreales; family Nectriaceae; genus Dactylonectria; species Dactylonectria macrodidyma. Next base: position 508,264 of record JAGMUV010000010.1, on the reverse strand, counting down.
CGAGTAGCCCGGTGTATCGAGCTAATGTCACTGTCAAGGCCGCGGTGGACCAACTTGGATCGGAAATGGAGTGAGGGCATCGGCACTTTGCACGGCGCCTTTACGAGGAACTTCCCAAATCTGATCCTCCGAGGCACTACGCTGTCTGTTGCCACGGTCAATCTTGTCCACGCAATGGACGTCACGGTGCAGCATGTGGCCTATGCCCTTGCCCAAGCATTCAAGCAACAGGCAACCAAGGGCAAAAAGGAGGTTCTCAGGGAGCCTACTCCTGAGGGTGAGGCGGACTGGGTCCTCAAGATTATGCCAGGCGCTTACGCCCTGGGTGGTCTGTCTATCTGTACCCAGAGCTATGTGACAAGAGAAGGTGAGTTGACCAAGGGGAAGAGTCATGAGGACGAGATGAAGCTGGCCAGGGGCTCGATTTGAGCCAAGGGAATGAATGACTTTATTCGATACTTGGAGACATGGGCGGCCAGTGGGGGGGGTTGAAGGTTCAGGGCGTCTAGTTGTTTCTTGTCGTTGTTTGTCCTAAGATATGATTCAGCAGAGCGCAATTCGAATTATTGTTTACCTTGAATCGTGGCCGAGAGCATTATCGTTGCGAATTGAAAAGGTTTCACTCAAAGCATAATTGGTTACCTTGACTTCCGACTGTTCCTCGTGATGTCAACCTCCTCCAGGATTGGTTGCGTCCCAAGCCGCACCAGCTTAATCAACACCATATTGTTGGAATGAGAAGATTAGGATTGCTTGATTCACAAGTGAGAGGCGGAAGGGCCACCATCTATATACAGGTATGGGTAGCCGTAGAATGTTCTAGGGCTTTGCGACTGACTTGATCGTCTCACACCCCTGACTTCCAACACATATCTCCAGAGGTTGGTTTTTCTGATCATCAGCAGTCAACAACCTGCTGGATATCACAAAGCATCACATTTTAGTGAACCATGCATTCAGTCTAACATGCGAGCGCCGTGACCGTCGACGTCGCAGGAGCCGAGGCTACCGAGCCGATTTCGCCCAATTTGATGCCACCAGCTGCTCAGCAAACCCCGGATTATTGAACGCTAGCGCTACTTAACCTATTCCCTAGTACAATGGCGCTTACGTTTGGTAAAGCTCCAAACACTTTGGGCTGTGCGGTCCCCTCCACGAACTAAGCGTCCCGGATCGCACCGCTGCCGAGGCCGGTCCTCGCAGCCCGCGGAGTCCGGTTCGGTACCAGGACCTTACGCAGCTGCACCCCAGGTGGTATTGGCCACGCGCTGTGCAAGGAGTTTCATGGCAGAGGTACCATTGAGTCCCATTAACCAATGCTCGTAATCAGTCATTCTCGCCCAGAATCGACTTCGGGTCTTCTTCGACTCCAGTTTGTTAACAGATGTAATCCGCCAGGCTTCCAAGTCATAGCCACGGCTCGCCGCCCGCATCTCCTAAACGAGCTGGTAGATGCGGGAATGTCTGTGGTGTCTCTGGATGTAACCTCGGCAGATGGCATTGCATCTTGCAGGAAAGAGGTCGGAGAGTTGACTAATGGGCATCTCTATATTCTTGTGAATAATGCGTAGGTGCACCGATTCTCCCAAGTTGATATCTAGACCGCTGACTGATCACCGAGAGCGGCCTCACTAATACCGTCCCCGCTATGGACATCGATATAAACGAGGTACGGTAGACATTCGAAGCCAACGTTTTTGGTATTATGGCTATGGTCCAGGCTTTCGCACCGCTCCTTATCAAGGCGCGTGGCCTCATCATCATGATCAGCAGTTTGTCATCTCTCTCGCCCTACGTCTTTGGGTCTGTCTATTGTGCTACCAAAGGAGCCTTGAACTCGTACAGCCGCACACTCAGGCAGGAATTGCGTCCCTTCGGTGTAAAGCTCATGGTATCTCTCACGGGGACTGTCAAGAGCCAGATTGCCAAGGCTGATCGCTCGTTGCCTCCAGACTCAATCTACCTCCCCATCAAAGATTAATACGCACGGCGTCTGCTCTTCTCGCAGAGCAATTCGACAGTGGAGACAAGTGAATATGCGAGGAGGCCGGTTGATGAAGCTGTTAAGGGTGACGGATGGCTGGGCGGTTGGATTGGTGGTACAGCCAAGTGGTTTTGGGCGGGCTGAATGACCACCAAGATCTGGCTCATCAGGTTGTTGTTTGGCGAGTGGCTGCTGGATGAGACCGCGTACAAGCAGTTTGGGTTGAATAAGCTTGAAGTCATCCTGCGACAGAGAGGAAAGAAGCTGGAATGAGGTGAAGAGTAGGGGGTTCTCCAGCTTTAATGGGTCAAGATGATTTGCCAAAACCATGGTCATCTTCTCAGAGTGGAAGTGAATTCTCGTGTGGCCATCTCCGTGGCAGCTTTCACTATACTACTAGCCACCACAGCAAACCCACTGAACTTGCGCGATGTTGAACGGCCAGTGCTCTATGCGCAAGCTTAATGCCACTAATACACTCAGAGTTCTGTGTCGGCTTTGTGCTCGCCTTGAGTCGCCCTACTTCTCGAGGCTGCCAACGCTGCAAGTGCTGTGCTGGTTCGGGAGCACTGCAAGCCACTACAAAGGCGAACGCCGTACGAAGAGGCCCAAAGTTCAAGAAGACTGATCATGGTACGCAGTTGCAATTAATGAGGTAGCTGGCCATTAGGAATAGCGAGTCGTTACCGAGAAGTTGGTTGACATGGATGGACCCCTAAGCTTAACATAAATGCAGCCCGTAGAACCCAATGCCTACGAATTCGTGCGAATATCCAGGTGTTTTTACAAGTAATACTCATTATATGTCCGAGAAATCATGGAGTCTCTGATAAGTATGCCCCCTCGAGCTTGAATCCGGCACCTCTCAAGTCTTGAAACACCCTTTGGGGATCATATTCCTGCGACACCTCTTCCAAAAACTTCCGACTATTGGCAGGACTTCCCTCGGTCGATCTCCCGAACCCGTTTTGGAACTGGCTGGCATAGTTGATGTACGTGTAGTCCACGGCAAGTCCCAGACGTCCAGCCTCATCCATGACTTCATCAGCAACAATCTTCATTGCGCGGTACACACGCCGGCTCTGCGTGGCATCTTTCCAGTGAGGTTCAACGTTGAACATCAGAATCGGTTCGCTGTCAGGAAGGCCGAGCGAATTTCCGCCGCGTCGGCTGAAGAATGAAGCCGTCGAGGCTGTAATCAGTTGGATCACAGCAGTCATTCTGATGCCATTGATATCAGCCAGTTTGCCGCCTTCACGCTGCCAAGCAGCAGAGTACAACTTGATGAGTCGTTTATCAACCTTAGTGCAAAACACCCACATGGTGTTGTAGTAGCCCTCTGGGTATGACTGGGCCATCTCCCAGGTCTTTTTGGACAGACTCTTAGGACCTGCCGTTTCAAGGATCGCCGGAATCTCGTAGAGCTTGTCGAAAGCTGTAGGTCGTGTGGATACTCCATCGCAGTAGAACAGATCAGCTGCCAAAATGAACTGGCCCTCGTGGAAGTGAACACTGAGCAGGAATGAAGGCTTGGGATCTTCTTTCACCTTTTCACCGTATTCCAGGAGGGCGTCGATGACGGCATCCTCCTGGTCGATCGTGGTGGCCCATATTCCTCCCCAGCCCCCAGTGTATGGGTAGGTGTCGAGAACGAACGAGGTGACGATGCCAAAGTTGGCACCACCACCTCTGAGAGCCTTGTATAGTGTAGGGTTCTCGGTATGGCTTGCCCGAGTAATAGTACCGTTTCCCAATACGACTTGAAACTCCTTGATGTTATCGAGCGCCCACCCGTACAAATTGGAGTGGAAGGAGATGCCCCCTATTTTGGTTCAGATCAGCCGATGAATTGCTGCAAATTAAAAAGTGAGCGACTTACCGCCCTGCAAAAACCCTCCAACTCCCACATAAGCAGAACGGCCCCCGACGACGGTCAAGCCAAGCGGCTCGAGGGCAGTGTATACATCCACCCCTCGATTGCCTGGACCGACGCTTAGACTTTGGGCCTTCTCGTCGAGCTCAAGGTGGGCGATGCGGGCTAGATCGATGGTCACCCCTGCATCAATCGAGGATTCGCCGTGCCATTGGCCGTGGCCGCCGCTCTTGATGGCAAACGGGCATTTGGTGTGTTGGAAAATGACGAGAGAGAAGGACACATCTTCGGGTGAGCGTGGTTGGAAGATGCAGCCAGGATTGGAGTCTCTCTGGGAGCCATCCCAATATTTAGCTTTCACGCCTTCATAGGCAGCTGTACCGGGGAGAAGAGTCTCGTCGGGGTGAATCGTCGACAACAGCTCACACTGTAAGGAAGCGTTAGCTGGCGCTTTGTTCGTTGGTAGAAGTCAAGCCATGGTAGCTCTCACCGCAGCTGCCCAGGGCAAAGACTCCTGGGTGTGTGAAGAGTTGTTCGAGATGCCTATCAGGCTCTGGATGGAGCGTATGCTGTCGTAAAAGCTACTGGCGCTGCCTAAAGTGTGCAGTAATGTAGTGAGAAGGGTAGTGCTGGAGGTGCGATGTATCAGACGCATTTTGGTTGAGGCAATTTCGTATCAGGCATGGAGTTCGGGAGGCTCCAAAGGCCATCATGGTAACTGCAATGCATTAAAGGCCTTAGTTATACGTCGTCAAGACGTCAACGGTGGCACAGGCGTCATGATCCCGACAGTAGAGCCGCTTTAATTGGTGTCCATCAAGATCCTGGAGCCTGCCGTACGGCGTCCGCGGACAAGGAGATCCATCCATATGGTCCAGAGTCTGACCAGCTGCCCCCTCGATTCCAATCTCGTATCTAAACGCCCGGATGCTGATAAGAGTCGGCCAAGTGATCATCCTTTTGCTAACCGGTTCTAGATACGCCACTAAAAGCGACCGGGCCGAAATATTGAGTACACAACCCCGTGCTGAGGTATCTCCAATCTCGAATCCTCGCTTCGGGTCCAGTTGATGTGAAGTCAAAACACGGGCATAGTGTCGAGATCCGCGGGCCCCGAATTCGAAAAGACACCCATGCCCTGCGATGGATTGGATTGACCTAGAGCCGTGACCCGTTGTATGTATCACCGACAAAGACACTGATAACCAGCAGAATGGCATGCTTTTCTCAGCAGACTGGTGATTTGCCCCAATCCGGAAGCTGCACCAACGCATCAATGAACCCCCAATCTTCCGGCATGCCTCCCCTGACCCTCACAAAGGCCGCCCGTCCCAGGCTCGCGCGATCCAAGACGGGTTGCCTCTGCTGTCGCCTGAGGAGGAAGAAGTGCGCCGAGGAGAAGCCCATCTGCACCAGCTGCAAGAAGCTTGGCCAACCGTGCTCGTGGCTGCAGTCTGATGAGCTTGCATGGCGCCTTAATCTGGGCATTGAGGGCGAGACGCCATCAAATGTCTCTCTCAGGTGTCGAGTCGAATCAACAAGACGCGCAAGTCGGACGTGTCAACGATTCCCCAGAGTCTGTCGCCGCCATCGGCATGTTCGCAATCTACATCAACCTCGCCGCCGGCGTCATCGCCCCCTTGGTCCTTGCCCGACTTCATCTCAGGGCCATGGGACGACGTGGTTGAGATACCTCCGCCTTGCACACCTCCAGAAGCCGCGGAAACATCAACGCACGTGGCAACGCTGTCCAAGACATCACCCCCTAGGCGGTCTACTAAGCGAGCGAGTCTCAAGAAACATCCAGATGTTCCAAACCCGCCTTTCCTCACCACAATTTGCGGCACCTGGGCAGCTCTGGACTCGACGTCCCAGGACGTTTTGAGGTACTACGCGGAATACACATCTGACAGGATGATGTCCCAAAAGCCAGGCGCAACAAATGTCTGAAAGAGCACCGTTCTGCAGTTCGCAGAGCCGGACGAGCTGGTCATGAACGCAGTGCTAGCGGTGGGGAGTGTTCATTTGGCGGCTAGCATGTCCAGCAACCAAGTAATCGAGGAGGCCACCACCAGATTCCTCCTTCACTCCATCACCGGGCTGCAACTGGCATTGAAGGATTGGGTTGGTAGTAGCTCGGCAATGAGCGATGATACTCTCCGCTTGATGTTGGTAACTTGCCTACTCGCGGAGCACGATGTGAGCTCCAACTTATTTCTCTTGCTATTCAAGCCTCGCAGTTTCCCCGGCCCTCTGTTTCTCTCTGTTGTACCTCGCTCGATCGATATGCGTTGCATGAAACATGATGTCATTTACCCCGATAACGGAAACGCTGCCGTCTTGGGGTCCTTGGAACCTGCTGCGGCTAACTCATGAAACTTCTCCAACCAGTGCCTCGGCGGAAACTTCAACGGAACCCTCCAGCTTCATCTTCGCGCAATCTACCCTGTAGCCAGAGCCCTGGAGTCAAAGCACGCAAACAGCCGGATGGAGCTGGTTGCCTACCTGCTCGAAAACATGGCACACCTGCAGTTCTTGTCAGTGCTACGATTTCCACGGTCCGGCGACAAGAGCGGCAACGACTCAATCGACTTGGTCAGGCTAATCCACGAAGGACGCTTCACGTTCCTCAAAAGCTATGAGACGTTTGGGGCATATTTCGGCTGTGCTGCGGACCTCTACGAGATGATTCCCACCCTGCACAAGTTCTACTCAACCCGGGACTTGGAAATCTCGACGGGCCGGGATCTCGGGTGCGCAGTAGAATTCAACAGGCTCCTACATGACATCTCGTCCTGGCAGCCACCTCAGGACCCATGTGAGACCCAGTACAAGTACACCGACACGTGGCTTAATGCCCTGGGTGGCTGCGAGGGGCCGGAGGAGCGGGCTGCTCGGGAGGAGATGGAGAGGGCTCGGAGGTCGGATGAATCACCTATGGTCGCCTCAGCTTTCGCCATCCAGAATTCGCTCCTCCTTTTCCTCTACTCAGCATACCTGCGCCACGGGGAAGAGCAGAGCCGTCTTGTTGTGGCCACGCAGCCGATAGTTGACGAGACGCTCGACATTCTGGATCGAATCAAAAGGACGACTTGGGAAAACACCACCTGGTGGCCGGCCATTGTTGTGGGATCGTATGCGAGGAGCTCAGAGCAACAGCAACTGCCTTTGGCTAATCTTAGAGTGTTTAGCCCTCCAATGGGGATCGTCACCCGGGAGATCGAGCTGCTGAAGGAATTATGGAATTCACCCGACGATATCTTCGGGCTGGATGGTTTGTCGAAAGTGGTCGGGGCCAGTGAGGCATATTGCTTTGGATGAGGGAAGGTTTTTAGTGAGAAATATCATGATTTTCTAGCGGCTTCTGGATTGCATCACGGGGTTTTGTAAGTGCAGCACAACCAAATCCATGTGGGCAGGCTGTGGAGAAGGATAGGCAAGTTTTCATGGCTCAAGATGTCAGGGCCCGACGTCCTTCAGCCCTAGTCCTGCTCTTACTTCAGACTACCGGAATTTTCTATAGCCAAACTAAATGAACCCGAAGGCTTGCGCATCACCAACTGCTCACCTCACTCAAGCTACGTCGCAGTGCTTCCATCTGTCGATAAATCAACACACTGCGCATTGAAAGACATCTTCACAAGCAGAGCCATATGCCATTCTGGAACAGTTCACACACACACATACAAGAAAATGGGCGTCTGTCCGAGGAAAGCGCTACAATTCGTTCGATCAACCCGAGGAGTAACAGTCCAACTTGAGCAAATTGTGGATCCAATGTTGAGGTAGAATCGATGCTCTGGTTGACCAATCGGAACGAGGTATCAAAGATCGGACGCCTCGGGGCCCGAGGACGCCGTTGGCTTGGGCATGTCTAAGCGCGATGACCACCTTCAGCACAGAGTGGAGATACATTACTGCAGCTGATCGATGCCGGAGAGCATGCGGATCGTGGCTTCGGAGGCCCGAGAAAGTCTCAATCCGGGGCTGCTTAGGTCAGTGGAGTCTCGCCGCGGGCACCCTTGGCAACGTGCATATACCACGCCACGGAGCCTGATGAATGCTGCGGCTGGCGGTTCTTGAAGACCACAAGAGAAGCGTAACCAGCAAGACATATATACCTGCCATTGCAAGGCTCTTACTTGACGAGCAAGAGTTCCCTACTCACTGCGAGGTTATCGGCAAGTCATTACCCAGGATTACGACAGCACTTAGAGCGACACAGTCTCGACAGCAGCATGGTGAAGTTAACCGGCAACGAGCTGTCTTATTGCGGTTGGGCCATTTCGACAATGGCACAGTCCGTGATGGCAACTGACTTCGGCCAGCAGACTCTGTTTCCAGGACAAACTCTGCCCCCATTCACCGAGTCTTCCTGTCCTACGGCGGTAGGTCCCCTTTCTCATCAACGTTCATACTTAGACTAACGTCTTCTCGATCTAGTGCGAACTCCTTTCCACAATCCGACCCGGTCAGGTCCATTACCCTGGTACAGCAGGCTACGAGAAAGTGCGATATAACTACTGGGATAGAGCGCAAGCCACAACTTTCCAAGCATGTATATATCAACCTGTCAACGTTGGCGATGTCTCGCTCGGAGTCGTTGTCGCGCAGCATGCGTCATGCCCTTTCGCTATCAAAAGCGGAGGGCATGGCAGGTTTAGCGGTGAGTCCAGCGTCGATGGTGGCCTTGGTATCGACCTTGCCAAGCTTGACAAGATCGAAGTATCAGAAGGTCACGATACTGTCACCTTGGGGCCGGGACTGCGATGGGTAGACGTCTACACTGCCCTCGAGCCTTTGGGCATCACCGTCATCGGAGGGCGGGACGCTGATGTTGGTGTTGGTGGTTTCTTAATGGCGGGTAAGTCTCATCGTTCTGTGCTGTCGGGCCTGAAAACTCCTGAGAACGGAACATCTGACGCCGTATCTTAGGGGGAATCTCTTTCTTATCAAACGAATACGGCTGGGGAACTGAGAATATCCGATCATACGAGATAGTCCTTGCAAATGGCACCATAACGACTGCCAGCTCGATCCAAAATGTAGACCTCTTCAAGGTTCTCCGAGGCGGAGGCGCCAACTTCGGCATCGCAACCTCCTTCACGCTCGAGGCGGTCCCGTATAATGGCATGTGGGGAGGGATGAGGGCACAAACGATTGAGCATCTGGATCCGTTGCTCAGCGCTTTCCATGAATACGCAGCCGTCTCCACAAGAAGAGATCCTCACGTATCAGTCGTCATCAACACGGGTGTGTACGAGGGCAACTGGGTATTCGCCAACGACTTGGAGTACAGCGTCGCCGTGGAAAACTCTCCTCCAGAGCTGATGAAGACGTTCATGGACTTGCCTGCTGTCCTGGATGAAACGGGCATACGAAACATGTCGGATCTGACTATCAGCATGGGAAATCTCTCCCCTCGCGGAAACTACAACTCGTACTGGGTCCTCATCACAAAGCATGACCCAGAGGTTCTACGGTTCTACATCGACACATTCATGGCAGAGTCTGACAAGCTTCTGGTGAGCGGTCAAGTTGCTGGCTTCTCCCCTACGGGGTCCATCCAGACAATCTCTCCCAACATGCGACGCCTCGGCCGGGAGCGAAACGGCGGCAACATCATGGGGTCTCTGGGTGAATCAGACGAGCCGTTGCTCCTGTTCAACCCGGCGATGCGCTTCAATGACCCCAAGGGTGCCGAGCTTGTGTACAAGCTGATCGAAAAGATCCTCACCGCAACGAAGAAGAAGGCCCAGGAGCTCGGCAAAGATCACGATTATCTCTACGCCAACTACGCGAGCCAATTCCAAAACCCTATGGGCAGTTACGGCGCTGAATCGGTCAAACTGATGCGAGAGGTGTCAGCCAAGTACGATCCACAGGGAGTGTTCCAAACCCTTCGTGCTGGAGGTTTCAAGTTGGGCAAGGCTTATGACACCCTGCGCTGAAAATGATACGAAGACGCGGTTTACCTTGAGCTGACCATGGGGTGCTTTGCAGTGGTGAGAAAGCATTCTCTCGGTGGCCAGCATGTGGGATTCATGTTGACGCCAACCCGGGGGATGTCGAATCGGAATGTAAGGTAGCCGAGGGACAGACCAACCTAGCGGTCCATCTGTGGTCAATCGGGCCATCCGTACTGCGTCCTTCAGCCACTGAAAGCTGTTGATAGTCTCCTTTCGATACCCGCAACTTTTCATGCAGGTCTATGAAGAAGAACTATCAATATATGCAATCATCACGCTAGAGTTGTGGATACAATGTACCGTCTAATCGCATGACCGTAGTAGTTCTGCGTAGACCTTTATTGGCGACAAGCAACCAGGAAGCCGACAGAAGCTATAGTCCACGGCCCACGAGATCTTCTTCAAATATTCCCGCGCCCATAGAACTCAACCAATGCTACTATGAACTTTTCGGTGTGCTCAGCCGTCTGGTGGACTCAACGCTGGTAGTAGGCCATACTGTTCCATCATTCTTTGGGGTCCACGGATTCATCTCCGGCAAATGACCCACGATTCACGCCTGTCACTTTGAAATATGTACCAACCCGTCACAAAACCTGATGATGCCAAGAATGATAGCTTCCGATGCTAGGAGCGCACCTCTTCAGCGATTGAAGGGCCTCGCTAGAGAAACAAACTGAGCTGTCCTAGAGCGCTTAATTTTTGACCCTGCTGTTCTGCCCCAAGCTGCAACCCCCGTGATTCTGAACCTAGAACCGAGGTTCATTAAGCGTCTTACGCTAAGCTCAATTCACTTGATGTCGTCATGGATGGGGCGGCGCGGAATCCTTACCCTGTACCGTAATTCGCACTCGGCATCCACTTAGCTGTGTCCGCCGAGCGCGGGGAAAGTGAGCAAATCTAAGCGCGGTATGGAAAGAACGGAAAGGCCTATTTGCATGGAAAGTTATAACGAGAAGATGCATGGGACCATTGCGGGGGCATATGGACACGGTAGATTGGATCAGGAGCACGGAGGCCGAGGACTGCGAGTCCCGGTTCGAGATGCTGCTCCAGAAGCCGGGTTTCACCCTTAAATGGAATGATGTTGTAGGACCTTTGACCTTTGGGCGAAAGTACAGGATCAAGTACAATTTGGGTTTTCCAACAGTCTACCTCTTCATTCCTTGTTCAAGTTGTCATTGTTACCAGCCAGACAAGCCCGATCCTGCTCGTCCAGATCCACAGTCATGACTGAGTCTATCAAAGCCGAAGGTCTCCTCGCTGAATACCTCTCTCGGTATGAGGCAGACAACAAAATATCAAAGGAAGTTATCCAAAAAGCTTCAGAGTATTTTCCTGGAGGAACCACCCGAGCCGTCTTGGCTCAGGATCCTTTCCCGCTGGTCATTACAAGCGGCAAAGGGGCCGAGCTGACTTCAGTCGATGGCCGGACATATATCGATTTCGTCTCCGAATACTTTGCTGGGATTTACGGCCACTCGCACCCAAAAATTCTCAAAGCAATCGAGGAAACCGCCAAGGACGGACTGGGCTACGGCTCCCCTCATCCTTCCGAGGCCGAGCTCGCCAGGCTGCTGGTGGACAGATTCCCAAGCGTAGACCGCATTCGGTTCTGCAATTCCGCTTCAGAGGCCAACATTTTCGCCATCGCCGCTGCGTTGAACTTCACTGGTCGGTCCAAAGTCTTGGTCTTCGAAAACGGTTACCATGGTGGCGGTATGTCGTTCGTCACTGCGGGATACAAGAACCCGCTGAACGTCCCGCACGACTATGTCTTTGGCTATTTCAACGATGTCGACAAGACAAAGGCTGTCCTTGAAGGCCCTGATAGCAAAGACATCGCCGCCATCATCGTGGAACCAATGCAGGGTGCTGGAGGAGCCAAACTCGGCGACAAGGCTTTCTTGGAATTCCTGCGTCACGCGGCCACACGAAACGGCACTCTTCTCATTTTTGACGAGACTATCACGTCGAGATTCGCGTATGGAGGCCTTCAGATTCACTTTGGTATTACCCCGGACTTGACGACCATGGGCAAGCACTTCGGCGGCGGCTTCAGCTTCGGCGCCTTTGGTGGTCGCGCCGACATAATGGCCCAGTTTGACCCTCATTCTCCGAGTCATCTCCACCACTCAGGCACCTTTAACAACAACGTCTTTAGTATGAAGGTTGGCGCTGTTGGGACCAAGCTCCTGACGGACGAGAAGCTCAAGGGTTTAAATGCCATGGGCGACAAGCTACGTGGCCGGCTAAAGGACATACTCGCGAAAAAAGACCGCTCAAAGGAGCTGGCAGTGATCGCGGGCTTTGGCAGCATTCTTGGCGTGGGCTGGATTTCTGCTTGTGGTCCAACTCATAGGGATTTGTTCTACCATTTCTTGCTTTTTAAAGGCATTTACATTGGCCATAGGGGGTTCATTGCGCTAAATTTTGCCCATGAGCAACGCCACCTTGACCGATTTGCGGATGCTTTTGAGGAGTTCTTGAATCTTGTATCATAGTGATGATAGAGTCCGCAATGCAATCATGTTCTCAGAGATGACACAACGAAATGCGTGGATCCTGCTAGAACTACTCTTTGCGAAGTGCTTCCTAGTTCTTTCAGTGCTCCACCCTTTCTTGAGGAGAAAGTGTGGTATAATCAGTGGTAGAAACGAAAGAAAACGGGTTGGAAGCCACTACAAGCCAAACTTGGGGATACAATGACAGGCAATCAACCAGTTTATTTAGTCGACAAGTATGCATGATAGGTCTAGCTAGTTGACAGGGTAATAGAAATGAGGTTAACATAAACTAAAGATGTAATGAAACGATCTTGGCGGGTGAGGAAGAAACCACACCTGAATTGGTAGCTATCCCCATCGAATTAGGGAGCTAATCGCAACTGTGGCTGTCGCACCCCCTCTAGCAGAGGTCAGTTGCGGCTACTTATAGCACTACCACGAATAGATCAGATAGATTAGTGATTTTAAATTTGATAAAGCGTCTAATTAGACGCTTTATCAAATTGGATCTTTTGCTGCGGATCGTGGCAAGGCTTTAAAAAAAATGAAGATTATAGTGGCAAATCCGGGCAGGGGCGGGAGATCGAAGACTTCGTCAGTTGGGTTTGTAGGAGGGCGTTTTTAGTTGAATTGGAAGGGAATAGTCAAAAGGCAGGAAATCTGTGATAAAATTGAAAGTAATACAATCTAGAAAATAAAGGTCCGGCCGCTTCCAGCTGCTGGGAGGTCTCGTTCCTCCACAGCTATTAAAGCTAATGATGGTGATGATTATGATGATCTTAAAAATTTTTTCTAAAAATTCCCTATCCCTAGGATGTTGAATCCCTAGTCCCCCAGTCCCCCAGTCCCCCAAATCCACTGTCCAACCCGGTTCGCATCACCATTCTCTAGGAAAGTTGCATCTTGGTTGCATTACGATAGATGGAATGGCTTCCAGTGAGGCAGTGCATCCTCCGAAACCCAATTCGGATTGCGAATGCCATGGTTGGCCCGTGAGTCCCTCAAGGCATCCCCGCGGCATGATCTAGCCGATTTGTGACTTGTGAATAACTAAACGGGCTTTCGCAACAAGTGAATAGCTAGCTAGTTTAAAGAGCTAATCGAGCGATCGTCAATAAAATTATGATTTATCGAACCCACGATGCGCCTTTGACTTAGCGGTGAGAATATGGTTACCACTCGTTGCGCCATAACCTAGTTGCCTCGGGCATGTGGGATGAAACAAGCAGAAAACTACTAGGTGTATCGTATTGCAAATCTGGATAATTTCTGCAACGAAAGGACCAGGGGGAGGGAGATCTTGTCTTGAAAGGCCCCTATCTGCGGTGTTTTGACACACAGCGCGGCTTCATGTCGTGTCTATCAGTGGGTGGTTTGCCCCTTGGACCCAGCCATGTTCGTTGCGGAACGCGCGGCAACCCGAGAGTGGACTGTAATAAGAGAGACACGCGAGTGCAACCTTGACCCGAATCATGACTGTTTCGTTCCTTCATGGATGGAGCGTAGCGTCCTAATCGTAGCATTGAGCGACCATCATGTGTACTAGCGGGAGTAGCGTACCCGGGGTCCCCTTTTTAGCACCTGTTCTAAAAATTGTCGACGTAAAATCTTTAATGCCCGGCTAGAGGAAATGAATTCGGTTATAATAGCAATCTCCAACTTCCTAGGGTAGCTTAGTGGCGATGAATACCTGCTCTAGATCTGCAAATATCATTTTCAGATGCAGTGGGTGAACGCCTGGCTCCAATCTGAGGGCGGAGTTCGCGATGAGTCCCCAGCTTTTCAAACCCACGCTCCGCGAGCGTGCTAGCAACGGTCTGTGGGGATGCCACTCACTGGGGGCCCCCTGTGAGCCGCATAACGCACCAATCCATTCTGAGTTAGAAAGCGGCTTTACGAGGGTGGCAATTGGTGCAGCGGGTCGTGAAACAAGCTCAACGGGCGACGGTTATAAATCCCGCTTGTCCAGGCCATGCATAGAAAGTGAGATCGGCACGGAGACGTTCCATAGGCTCATGGTAGGTGCCAGAGACCCAGGCCAGGGTAGTACTGCTAGGGGACAGTTACCTAACGCCGGTGCCAGAAGCTGGGAATTCGCTGTCTCGGCCGCCAATCCTATCCATCATGGTCGTCACTCCTTAGCAATGAGCACTATTGACAACTAAAGTTTGAGCCGTCGACTCAACGCCGAGCCTTGCGGCCCGATGGAACACACACCTCTGCTCTTCACAGCGCTGTTGCCGGCACATCAGAGCCAGGTCAACCTGGCGTTGATATACTCTGCTCCAGCTCCCTCATCAGTATGAAAGAAGACCAACTCTCGAATCACTCATTTCCTTCCAAATCGCTGCCGCCTGGAGGACTGCGGATTACCGACTTTCGATTCTGACGATGGGGTTTCTTGTGCCAGATACCTACGTAGTAGTCGAGCCAAGCCTAAACGACCTGTTGATTGCAAGTATCATTTGGGGATTTACTTTGGCTACGGGACTCTTTTCGGGCACAAAGGCTTTCAAACAGACTTGGGCTACATGGAGACGGTCGCATCGCCTGCATGCCTACGCGTGCATGATATGGGCTGAATGGACTGTGTCCATGGTCATTGGCGTTCTCTCTTGGGCCTTCATTCGCGGATTCATTGAGCCAAGGTACGTTGCACTGCGCATTTCATGAGGTTTTCGATGCTGACGAAGTTGTGCAGCTTTTGGATATATTTTACATTCTGTCCGCCAACCCCTTCCGATGATCGTCATCGTTTGCTAACACGCCCTTCCAGTGTGCCTCTGGGTCATACAGATCCAATGCATCTGCGGCATCATCATCAATCGAATTGCGCTCTTGATGATCGACAAGCGCAGCGCATGCAAGATTCGATGGGGTGCGGCTATTTCGTTGGGCTTGATCAACATCAGCGTCTTCATCGTCTGGATTCCTGCGCGCCTGCAAATATCGCCGACCTGGATCCATGTCAACGAGATCTACGATCGAATTGAAAAGGTCCTGTTCTTGATGATTGACGCATCCCTGCATCTATACTTTATCTATCTCCTTCGAGTCAAGTTGATAGCGAATGGACTTGAGAAATACGTCCCGTTGTTCAGATTCAACCTTGCAATGGTGGCAGTATCGATGAGTTTAGATGTGAGCACATCCTGAATGCGTCTACGGCAATCTGTCCACTAACTTGGAGATGGGTAGATAATCCTCATTGGCAGCATGTCAATTGGAAATGGATTCATGTACGTCACCAAGTTTCCATAATTTTGCGGCTCATACTTACCACATTTTACCCAGTTATGTCCAATTTCACCCGCTGGTGTACATGCTAAAGCTGCACATTGAAATGAACATCTCTTCCCTGATTGTCAAGGTTGTCCGTGCGACAGGCGACAATAGCTCGTATGCAAACGGCACCGAATTGCAGTCGAAACCGAACAACAGATCTGGGGCTACTGTACCCTCAAACAACATATTCTCCGGAAATCGGACACAAGTTGAAGCTGAGACAAGTGACGAAGCTCCCAAGGGCATTTCTCGAGGAATCACGAAAATCGTGCAGACGCGCATCACTGTGTCCCCGCGAGATCACGAGAACATGGAAGATAATGAAGATGGCAGCTCGCAGTCATCGACACGTCGACTGAAAGATAATTCGCAACCATACCGAGATCAGTTTGTATGATTTCGTGAAGTTGAGCTTGGAATTTTCTTGAGTACTAGGTTAGACGGCGGCGCAGGCACGGCGGCACACCGGTTTGGTACATAATAGATTGGCCAAATACAATCAGGGACCAGGGCATGCTGTTTGTTTATTTTGACTTGCATAAATACGGACCTGTGTATCCGCACAATGTCGCTACCAAAGACACACCGCTAGTAAAGCAAGGGAAACTGTACTTAGGGGGAAGTACAGACCCGTGTTGGTTCCGCCAAGTGACACCGGATTGGTCTGTAGATCCTATCCTTTTTCCAAACTTGGGCCAAAGCAGCCGAGGTTGGTAACCGCTCGCTCCTCCAAGGGAGGGACCTCGCCAACCGGTCACAGTCGGTGAACCACTGTGACATCCTAGGCGGGTCAGGGGTCAGCTCATCCACTGACTACGTAGTAGTAGAGGGTTCCCCCATGTAACAGGGGCAGGGGCCATGCAGGTTGCAAGGGCCTGTGCGGTAATTGCCGAGTATCATGGGTCGTTGGAAGTGGTGATAACGGGAGAAGTTAGTTATAAATGGTGAGGTGGGAATACATTCCTGTTTATTGTTGGAGACTGCAGGCTTGTTTCGACTTTTCCGAGCACAAATTATCCTGGACATCATTTTGCTTTTGCTAAATCATTATGGGCGTGTATACTAAACTGGCTGATGACCTTGCGGAGGTGGATGTGATCATTGCTGGCGGTAAGCATCATGGCGCTCTATCGGTTCAAGATAGCCTGCTCACAATGGATTGATCTTAGGTGGCACAGCGGCATGCGTGGTGGCCGGCAGGTTGGCCGAGGCCGACCCCGAGCTCTCGATCTTGCTCATCGAGGGTGGCCCAAACAACTACAAGGTTCCAAACATTGTCCACCCGGTCTTCTTCCTCGACCACCTTCTTCCCACCAGCAAGACAACCATCTTCTACAAGGGCAACAAAGCGAAACAGCTCGCGGACCGTGAGGTCATCGTGCCGTCAGGTGGAACCCTGGGTGGTGGATCATCCATCAACTTCATGATGTATACACGAGGCCAACGCTCAGACTTTGATTCATGGAAGTCAAGCGGCTGGTCTGCAGATGATCTTTTGCCATATATGAAGAAGGTACGCGCAACCATGTATGTTCAGAAGGGGGTGCGCTCGTGCTAATTCGCCATTTCAACAGTTGGAGAACTACCATGGTCAAGGCGGAAATGATCATCACGGCTACGACGGCCCGGTCCATATTTCCGATAGTACATACCGCTCTCGGGGGTCTCAGGATGACTTCCTCAGCGCTGCGGCCAAGGTTGGTTGGACAGAGATCACGGACCTTCAGACTCTGGATGCAAACAATGGCTTCGAGCGATGGCAGAATTACATCTCAGAGGACGGCAAGCGACAAGACACGGCGCATAAATACGTGCATGAGAAGCTTCAATCAGGAAACTTCCCAAACTTGCATGTGCTGGTTGAGTCAAAGGTCGTGCGTGTTCTATTCGACAACGACAAGCAAGCCGTTGGCGTGGAGTACACGCCTAACCCGGACTTTCAACCTGCTCTTCAGACTCCGCAACACCCCAAGCTCACTATACGCGCAAGGAGGCAGGTCATTGTGTCCTGTGGCGCGTGCGGAACCCCGCCAGTGCTTGAAAGATCTGGTCTGGGTGACCCTGAAATACTGAAGAAGGCTGGTGTTCCTGTAGTTGTCGATCTGCCGGGAGTGGGTCGTAATTACCAAGATCACCACTTGTCTCTCTATCCTTATAGGACAAGTCTCCAACCTCACGAGACGATTGACAGAGTCCTGAGGAACCCAGGCAATCGACAAAAGCTAATTGACGATAAAGATAACATCTTGGGCTGGAACTCTATCGACATCTCATCCAAGCTCCGACCAAGTGAAGAAGACGTGGCAGGTTTTGACCCTGAGTTCCAAGCTGCCTGGAATCGGGACTACAAGAACTCTCCTGACAGGCCACTAATGCTCATGGGTGTTGTGTCATGGTAAGCTGTCCCAAGACGACTTCTAGAGTCCTTGCAAAATTCTCTTAGCATAAGTGCTAACAGGCAATCTTAGTTTCCTAGGCGACCCGTCATCTGTTCCAGAGGCACAGTACGTCACGGTTGGGAACTATACGGCATACCCCTACTCCCGTGGACATATGCACATCACTGGGCCGGAGCTTAGCGATTCCCTCGACTTCGATGTCGGATTCTTCTCGGACCCACACGATATCGACGTGAAGAAGCAAATTTGGGCCTACAAGAAGCACCGCGAGATCATGCGCCGTACGTCTATGTATCGGGGTGAGCTTGCCCCTGGTCACCCGGCCTTCCCTGAGGGGTCTGCAGCTGCATGTATTGAAGCCGAAGCGCCGCTCTCTAACGTAGAGGACCTCAAGTACTCGCCTGAGGATGATGTAGCCATTGAAAAGTGGCTGCGAGAGAACATCGGCACAACTTGGCACTCTCTAGGTACTGCAAAGATGGCTCCTCGCGAAGAAGGTGGTGTTGTCAATGAGTCTCTGGACGTGTGGGGCACAAAGAGGCTTAAGATTGCAGACCTGAGTATCCCGCCTATGAATGTAGGCGCGAACACAAATAATACTGCTATTGTCGTGGGAGAGAAAGCGGCAGCAATTCTTATTCAGGAGCTAGGTCTACATAAGTAGTCGGATGTTTTGTAATTGCGCACATGCTGCTTTCACTACACTGTTTTAGGACTAGAACAAAAGTGGCCAGCTCAGAAAGGCAGATGATAAATAGTTTATTACTTTGCTTTATTAACAACACCTGTAGATCCAAGAATGATATAGTAGCTACATAATATCACAGTTACTACACACTGAACTATAGGTGTGAGATGTATTTAGTTTATAATAGCAGTGAATTTGCCCGGTTAGGAGGGCTGACCCGCGTCTCTTCAATGAAAGGACATAAGTGAGCTGCTGCGAGTTCGATACCCATACTTGCCTACCTGGCATTTCTTCATCTTGCCCTAACCTTATTCTAGGGGCATCCAACATTTCAGGGCTTCCGACTTCCTTGCGTTAACAACGATAATCAGAAATCATGACGATTTCCTACGACGACAAGTCTTCTGATGAGGAAACAGACCTCGGGACGCTATGTCAGGAGGCGCTGATAAGGTACTACGAGGAATGCGGTACCGACCTCCGCACCCTGCCCGCCTCCCACCTCAACATCGCCCACATCAAGGCCGAGCAGAAGCATCAGCTCCTCCTCTTCTGCGAGTACCGCCATGACAAGGGCAAGCTCGATAGGCTACGCACCCTTGTCGCCCAAAACTCGGACACTGTTGTCGGCGTTGCGATAAATATCGCAAACACCGCTAGCGCAGCCTTCCCGCCTAGCGCGGCTCTCCTTACGGCCTTTAACTACGTTATGAATGCGTCACGCGCTGTTTCAGAAGACTACGAGATGATTGTCTCGTTCTTTGACGTTATGAACTCGTTCCTTGAACGTATATCTATGCTAGAGAGCCGCATGCCGGGCGAGTGGCAGATCCGCCGTTTCCTGGTTAATGTATTCTCTGCTATGATGACTCTAAGCGCTATCGCGCGTAAGTGCAGGTTGAAGGGCCGGCTGAGTAGGTGGGCTGAAGCGCTTGTTGACGGAAGTGACCCGAAGCTTAAAGGCGCATTCGACTCGCTATATATGCACCTCGAGCGCTTCGAGTCAGCTGCAATGCTAACAACGCTGAAGCATACGCTTGAGAGCGGGAAGAAACTCGACTCTCTTGGCCAGGGTATCAAACAGATCCAGCTTGGTGTGGAGAAAACCAGTTGCTGTTGCAGCTGAGGTACGCGCTGGGGCTAGAGTCTAAGAGCTATGCTAAGGACGCCGCCTCTACGAGCCACGAAATCCTCTGTCGTGACAAGACAGGAGGAGCGAGGCGCTGAGTATACAGTGGGGCTGCACCAGGTTATGAAGACACTCAACAAGATGTCAAATACAAAGGGCCCGCAGGAGAGGCTTGTCAATGCGGGTTCCCGCAAGTCTATTTCTATGCGCACACTGGAGACACTCCTGAACTACAGCCTCGACGACGAGACGGGCTTAACGAGCCTCGATAGCTTACATCGACAGGACACACACCTGGTTCCGCGTGCAGAACGTGTATAGCGATTTCGAGGTTGGCAAGGTGCGACTCCTCTGGGTGTCAGGGCCTGCGGGTATGGGCAAGTCTACGCTGGCCTACACCGTTGTCAAGGCCCTCCAAGACGAGCTTATTAGCGATGCCACCACTTCCGTAGCACACTTCTTCTTTCACGGAGACAGCAACCGTAGGTTCATGTCACAGATGTTGCGATCCTGCGCGTTGCAAGTCGCGATCCGGAACGACGCCTATCGCGAAGACTGTGGCGGACGTCCAAATATACAAAAAACGCCTGAGAGGCAGACTCAATCACCATGATCTCAACGAAGACCAGGAAAGGTTGTGGGAGCTATTGTTTCAGACCAAGTTTACAAAGAATTCTGGGAGACGTCTAGTCTTTATCCTTGACGGGGTAAACGAGACTGATGAAGACGATCGTAAGCATATAGAAATGATCCTCAAGGATATTTCTAGCTCCGAGCATATGAACATCCAGGTTCTCTTCACGAGAGACCCTGGCAGCTTCACACCAGTTCCCGAGACCAAGGTGCGGATCTTTGAAATGACCAAGGAGCTCATACTACCGGATATCCGGTCCATCATCGTTGCACGCCTCAGGAGCTTGAGTCGCGCCTCAGGAGCTTGAGTCGTATGAGGAAGCTGTCGCAGCAGCCAAGAGGAATATCATCACCAGGCTCTCCAAGCAGGCTGATAGTGAGTAGCTTTGTTCTCCTACCTCCCCCATTCTGACTTTGGGCTAACCGCTCGGGCTTTTCAGCGATGCGATACGTTGACCACATGCTCCGAACTCTCGGTCAGCTCGGAAGATCCGAGATGGCCGTCCTACGCCAACTGAACAACCTTCCTTCTTGTACCTCAGGGTTATACCAGATCATCCTTGAGGAGTGCCAGAAGTCTCCTACCGAGCAGGAACTTGTTATCCCAAAGAAGTTCTTTGTGTGGCTCGCCTACACAACGGAGCCTCTCTATCTCGGCTGCGCCAGGAGGCTCCTGAACCACATCGCTACAGAAAACAGTATCGATATCGACGAGGAGCTTGAGAACGGCTGCAACAGGTAAGGCTCCCCTTATCTATTTCGTATCCGCCGCGAGCTACTTCTAACCATCTGGCAGAATTCTCCGTCTCTCTAATACCACTGTCGGTTATGATGAAGAAGAATATGACGATAGTGATACCAACACCGACCAGTCCGACGATGACAAGCCCGTAGAGAACGACGACGACGACGATGTCGGGGATTTTTCAGTCGTCGTCAGTTTCCAGAACGGTCTCAGAAGATACTTTCGCCCACCTGCCAACCTAGTAGGCGACAGGTCCGAACATCTGCATCATCAGGGCACGCCATAATCCTAGAGACTATGCAGCCCATCCTATATACGGGCACTGTGAGCCAGATAGATTACCGAGAGACAGCCCTACATGCTACCGCCGTGACGGGTTGGACGCGCCAACCCCAGGACATTAATCAGGCAGAGGTCTCCGAAGAAGAAGCGGCGTGCGTTATTGAATCCATCTGTAACATCCTCTCCAACAGGGGCAGCTCAATCCAGAAAATGTAATTTTTCCGTCGCCGCTGGGGCCGCACAGGACCTCCCTGTGTCCTCGGCAAGACGGACGAAGATATAGAGAAGATCCTGGCCTGCCTTCAGGCATGGGCCGTTCGGGCCGCCAAGATTTCGCCGTCCCTCATTTCGGGTACCACGGGGGCTTGGATGCGCCCCTTGGCCAGAAACCCACATGCTGTCTTCATCAAGCTTGCTGATGCGCACGTCACGAACTGGCTCGTGAGCTACGGCCACATGGACGACCGGGATATTAATAATTGTTACTTATTCGCCCACTATGCACTGTATAGAGGCCGCCATCTTCCCGCTGTGCAGCAAAATCAGCAGCTCAGAGCTTACTTCATGGAACATGCCGACAGGGGGGATATGAGTTCAGGCATCGTCATCGAAGAATCCTTAATCGTCGTATCGAAGGCGTTCCTTCACATTGATATGACGGCGCAGTCGTACCTGTCCGTTGCTGTGTCGATGCTCTATAACAGCCTGCAAGAGCCCTGTCTTAACAGCTCGACCTAGGGATCCGCCAGACAGACATGGACATTGAGTGCATGGAGATATACATGAGGATGGCGCAGATCCGTATTACGCTGGCTGGCGTTACGAGACCAAATATAGAAGACGCGGAACCGGGGGCTGTGGGTACGGATGGTATCAAATCTGAAGGTGGCAGCGATGCTGGAGACGATGAAGTGGGGAAGAGTCCTGCGCAGAAATACGACCAATGGACTATGGAGGCGTTGGAGATGGTGGCCAAAGCCGCCAAGATTGCCTCGAGCCTTTCCGAAAGCGCCATGATAGGCAGAAAAGTCCAATATATCGCCAACGCCGTATGGATGTTCAAGGCCAAGGCAGAGATAATGAGAGGGGACACAAGCAACACTGTCGCCTACTGTAGGCGGGCCGTACAGACCTATGCGGCTGACAAGGGGCCCGGACACTTCGGCATCCTCCCTTCGCTAGCGGAGGCCAAGAGTTGGAGAAAATTCCTCGAGGTCATCAAAGTCATGTCTGGAGTCGGCTGGCTCAGCAGCATCTTATGTCTGGACAACTACATGCACGAGATCCACAGTGCAGCGAAGGCTACCGGCGAGATCGAGTATATCCTAGAACAGTACCGAAACGCGGTGCTGGCAGCGCAATGTAACGGCGCGAACGAGAGTCGCCTCATGGTCAACTGGGCACGGTTCTACCGCGACGTCGTCGGGACGTTAGATGCAACTTCTAAAGCCAAGACTCTCCTCAACAAGGTGATTGATGCCAAGGGATCAACACACTACTCAGCGGCGTCTTTTCTCCTCTCAGATATACTGCTCGAGGAATTCCGTGGTACCACTCAACTCAAGAAGAAAGTTATGGCATATAGCGAGATGCAAGACCTCGTGAAGCGTGTGAGCGAATCGATGGGTTCTGAGTTCAATGCGCCGTAGTCGCAGACTGTAATCCCTCTCGCGCACATGGTACGAAAGATGGACGCCGTTGAGTTCCAGCAGGGGTTGGAACGGACGTTTGAGGGATGTGTGGCGGCGTTAACAGATGAAGCGGGTTGGAATGATACGCTGAGTTTGAGGGTGTTGGCGAGGGTATTGGCACTAGTCGGACTGGAGAAGGAGGCGCAGATTGCCGCGACCTGCCAGATCTACGTTCTTAATATGGAGAGTTTCAAGCGTGAGAACGACTGGAGGATAATGGGCCCTGACGAGGGCGATGGCGCTGGGAAAACCAAGAGTCGTGGAGGAAATGATGGCGAGGATGCTGGCAAGGTTGAGATAAACGACCTCCCTTCGAACAGTCTAGTTGCACCTGCGTCATCCGAGTCGGACAAGGGAGAGGAGCAGAGCGAATACGGACACGAGGGAAGTAGCGCTGATGAGCCATTTCCAGGACCGGATGATGCAGACGGAGACCTGAACTGGGATACCAAATTCATCACCTGCAGCGACAGCAACAAGCTGATCTGGCAGTGGTCAAAAGATCATGTCTACCTCTCCTACTACTGTACCGAGGTCGACCTCTGCCAGAGGTGTTTCGACAAGCGCGCCGAGAGAATTGCTGGGAAACGGAACGATGACTGGCGGGTGTGTCCTGAAGGGCATCGGCATATTCAGATGCCAGTTCAGGGATGGAAAGGTCTGGCAGGTGGCGTCATGAAGATTGCGGACACGGAAGTGCCGTTTCGTGACTGGCTGATGGAGATAAAGGAAAAGAAGTGGCTAGATGCTTGGGAGAGATTTTGGAGTAACGAATAGTAATGAACGGGGATCGTCCGGAAGATCAATAATGGGTTTAGATTAAAGTGCTTAATACGTATGCGGATCAGACAAGCATGATATTATTAAGTTGGACCATGTTGGGACACCTAGGCGCAGGGTGGTCCCTTGGAACAAGGTGGTATTTGGGAACTGAATTAGGGAGGGCTTGCGAGGCTCTCACTAAGCTAGACTGTATTAAGAAGCCAGAAAAACTTAGACCTCCCTGATCTCAAGGGACAGGAGCTAGATTAGAAAATATATAGTATATATATAAGTTACAAAGTTAGTAAAGTAGTTACTAAAGTTGTCATGGCCCATGCAAGAGCTAAGGAGGCCGGGCAGTTAATAACAGCAGAACCAAGGTGCCCTGGCCAATCAGGAGGGGATCACTAGGATCACCAGTAATCCCAATAATCCATATAAAACGGATTATAACACTAGGATATAGATTACTAGCATTCTAAAAGATCCCCTTAGTAGGCACAGCATCTCTACAGGATTTGCCAGCAGATAAGCGTCCAATTTAGATGAAAGACCACGAGCTAGTTAGGAACTTGCAAGCTATTAGACAGCAGCCTGCTGTACCACGAACTGAGCGGCAGCGGGAGCTTCGGAGCCGTAGGTCAGGTGAGCAATGTTTATGAATCCACCTTGACAGACGCTGTCCTCTGGGAGGCAGATGATCATGGTCTTGCCCTCGCCACCAGTGATGGGTGTCTGATTTCGTGGATCCCCAAATGTTACGACCGAGTTGATCCTTGCCATGGTTTCGGCAGGCAGCGAGTCAGCAGTGCTGCGGACAACGAGAGCGCCTTGAGAGTAGCCAGACATGACAATCTTGGTGTCGGGGCAGCTGCTGGCAGCCTGGTTGATGAAGGACGTCCTGTAGGGTAGATTCTGGTCAGCGATGGTTTTCAATTACCCAAAGTCATAGTCACGTCCAAGTATTTGGATTGGGTTTGCTTCTTACATGCTCGGCACACCTTCAGTGCCATTTTGGTTGAACCCGGCAAACGTGGCGGGATACTCAACCCCCTGCACGGCGAGGGATAGGGACTTGCCATCAAGCTGCTCAGATAGAGCATCGAAAAATGGCGGCCCTGTCACCAACCCGACATTGCCTGGCTCTGTCGTGCCCCGGGCGAATATGACAGTAATGTTAGAGCACGGTGCATTCTGCGCCAGGTCGTCCCGTGATGTGTCGATGTCGACTGCGTTGGCTAGGAGTTGTTGTAGAGGCGTCAAGAGCTTCCCCACCGCATCGAGCGCCCTTTCACCCTCTGGCAGGCTGCTGAACATCCTCAGCACCTGATTCAAGAGTCCCTTAGGAAATTTGGCCAGGGCGTCTGGGATCTCTTGTTCTTGTCGGGGGTCGAGGACAAGACCGTCAGCAGACGCTGTTTCCTGTTCATGGCTGGTGACGCGCTCGACGTTGGCAATGGTGGGGAAACCATTAACAAAGACGATCAACTGAAGGGCCAAGATGAAAGCCAGAACTGGCACGTAACGAATTCTCAGTCCAAATTCCATGATGTGAAGTTCAAGCAACGCTATGTTGTAACAAAGAGAAATGAAGGGGCTGATCTGTGAATCGGCCCAGTGAGACTTTTGCTTGCTAGTTCAGGAAACCACTTGAAAGTAGAAATCTGCTCGGTCATTGAAAGGCGCAACATAGAAGGGGTTAAATACTGCCTCGGTCTTCTAGCGTACAGTAGGTCCCCCCCCCCTGTCACCCTGAAACACGAAGGTCTTGTTAGCATTACAAACAAGCCTGTTTTGGGCCACGGTCGATCACACTCCGATTTTCATAGGGTTACCATCGCAAACCCTTCCCAATTCATCTTAGGGAGGTACCAATGAAGCATTGACGCGGTCGGATTTCCATCGAACCTCGGCATTCCCCCTCACTTACATGCAACTAGGAAATGCTGATCAAGGAAGTTTATTGATCCAGCAGATCTTAGTGCTACGTAGAACTGCCGAATTCATGAAGCAAGCATGAAACCATCGGCGGATCGCCAAAGGTTCGCCCATGTCATCATCTCCGACCACTTGTCCGTAATGTGGCCACTCTTTGGCTATACCATGGACCCTCTCAGTGCCTTCTCTATAGCCGTAGGCATCATGCAGTTTATTAACGTCAGCACATGCCTCATTTGGAGGTTAGCTAACTTTACTTATCACAGGCTAGATAGATTGCAGATGAGGTGGAGCTTTCCACAGTTATATCAGACCTTGCGTAGCTTGGCTAAAATGTAGACTCTGAGATAGCACTCTTATTTGCAAGGTTCTTGCTAAAGTCACCTCTAAAGCTATCTTACTTTAGGTCTATGTAATGTATATAATAGCCATAAGGGAGTTAGATATACTAATTTTCATCCTACAGTTTACTAATATTAGGTCATCCTTTAAATTTAGTAACCAGCAGAATGCTTTTTATAGCTTTAATTCTAAAAAGAAGTTAGCAAAGGTCACTAAAGTTACAAGTAACTTTACTACTACTATTCATTCTATCACCTCTTTTCGTAATCTGCTAGAAGTGCGTAAGAAATAAAGCGTCTTTTACTCTCTTAAATAGAAATAGTAATATCACTTGACTGCATGAAATCTAACATATAACTATTAATTAGACCTTTAGATAAGCACTTAGTATAGAGCCTTTAAAAATAGACCCTAACTACTATAAAATTATTAACTAAACCTGGTCTTTATAAGGACTCCCAGACACTCTCAATCAAGCCATGTCGATTCTGCCAGTACTGAAGATAATCAAGATTATTTGATCAGCACCAGCTTATCTCGCAGATTGTACGAAACCCAAGTCCAAGACAGCCCAGCCCAGTGCTGTGCTACGGCGATCATGGACGGCCTCCGCTTTCAGGGAGTCAAGTCTGTTTGTCAAGGTTCTTGGGTTGGCAAACCGGGAAAGGCGGAGGAACGTCAGTACAAGGGACAAGGCTGGATGGCTCATAATGACGTTCCGTAGCTTAAACGAATGATTTATCTGCACTGCTGTAGCTTGCGAACGAGCATTAATAAATTATCGACAGGCATTGTTTGTCACACAGCAGCCCCCAACAACCTTCAAAATCTCCGTGTCCGAGTTCAGAGATAGTATGGATAGCAGATAAACCCGAGCCTAACTGTTATCGAGTCAATGACCTCAACCTTCCCATACTTTTACACCATAAGCCTTATAAACTTGACCTAGTCTCTCTGCACCGTTCAATTTCTCTTGTGGGATTCACCTGGCGCTATTTTTCTACAGCTTCCCGTTTGAGACAGGAGTTATGAAAAGCCATTGGATTGCTAGCTCTCAAGTTTATAATACTGTCCCTCCTGGTTCATCCACATGGTCGTACTGGTGTTTCTTCTCGCAGTCCTTAGGAGCGGCTCGATGCAGGTCTGTCCAACCACTGACGCTGAAGCGGTTGATGTCCTACTGCAGCATCTATCCAGGAGCCACTCTGTCACTACCGCAGGCCAGCCCATGACCCACTCATTGAGTGGGGTGCAGCCATATGAGTTGACGAGTCCCGGGTCCTGGGGCTGCAGCGGTCGCAGCAGCATATGGCTCCCAACTTTGTTCTTGTAGGTCTCGCAATAGTTGCTGATTCCTCCGATTACTAGGCAAGAGAAAGGTAATTCGTCCAGTAGGCCGGCCGCTTCCATTTACACGCATAATACTCCTAGATACCGTCTTGATTTCTCGCGAGTGCCGCCGTGTGGGCAACTTATCTAGACACCTTTTGAGCTAGCGGCCAGACAATCGTGCCATAACACAATGATGTCATCGGCTCACAACGGTTCTTACTGGCAGAGAATGCCAAGCTCAACGGGCGGTTCGTGAAAGCCAATTACCGCTGACCCTCACCCTATATAATTCTGAAGAGGAGGATCCTTGTCAACATCAGCTGGTAGCCCAATGGCAGCCTATCGGATGCCCAATTTAAGTTGAAGATGTAAGTGTTCCTCTCCCCCAGTGAGATGCCGTTTCCGTGTGTCATAGCGGCCCTTACTAGAGCAATGACAAAGCCTCGAATGGGTCAATAGACTTGGAGTCATTCCAAAATCTCACATGGGTCACTACACTGCTATTTAAGCGGCCCTTAATCTCAACGAGCCAGACTCACACACAACCTGTCAGAAGTTTATTTTCAACTTGGAAGCCCAGCCGAAAACTCAATTGCGACAGCATGAACATCCATTGACCAATCCCTTATTTCACGCCGTCAACATCACTGACAAGATCACATCACAATGGGTTCCAGCACCACCGTCGAGTTCGGCAAGTCACTAAGGGGCCAATTCCTCTTCGACCCCGAATGGCGCAACTTGAACAACGGCATGGCTCTCACCGATTAAACCAAGACAACCAGCTAACCCTCCACTCAATGTGTTGCCATGTGATTGGCACTCAATCAGGCTTGGCAACCTTGACGTAAGATTTATTCCAACTCTCTCAAGCTGATGTATGGTCTGGCCGAGACAAAGAGGAACCCTGGCGTGGAACTCTATTTTTCAATCCGCGTCCCTCACCTGGTCGCAATGCCAATCACGATAGCGCGCTATAGCTTTACCTCGATGGCCGGCAACTTTAATCCTTTGGCTGGAGGCGCGGCCTCCGTTCCTAGCATGAAATTGGTGATATTGATCTGCGGGGCATCGGCTTGCTTCCTCTTGCTTGATGGATTCATTGTCTCGTTCTGTAAATGCTTCGGGAGATCGCTGTACTCTTCCATTTTACCACCTTTATCAACATAAATAACTACATTCAACAACACGCCAGTCGGCATTGGATAGCGGAAACCAGTAGCTAGGTGACGCCAGCAATTGGGTCCTACATCGCAACATATTCCAAAGCAATCGAAGAGGCTGTAGACTTGTTCCCAGACCAGCACTTGATCTGTGGTAGTCTGGGCATTTCTGGCATTTCGTCCACAGCACGCCGTCCTCGTAGAGACAGGCGAACTAGTCTCCTTGAATATGAAGGTGACACGTACAGCCAGCCTCCCTCCACCACTTTGCTCCAGTCAATCTCAATCCCAGGGAATCGCTTGGGTATGTCTTCCTCGCCGCGTGCATTTATAGAAATAACAACCTGAGTCTCGTCAGGCTCATGGGTAAGCGCCAGTCGCTTCTCTTCCACGACCGCATCGGCTTCGGAGTTGAAGCCGGTCTCTCAGAATAAACTGGGGTAGCGATAGACGTTCTGGATTGCGTTTCCAGTGAGCTGACTGAGCCTGGTCTTCTTTGGATAAAGAGTCTATTCGATATTGTGTGGGAGGCACTTAGATGGGCTTTGATTGAGGACTCGACCCCAACTCTCATCATTCGCACGTCCAAGCTGATTTTATTGTCGCTGGCTGGGGTAGTAGCACCGTTAAAGTCGACTGGAGGGGCAGAAGTTGAGAAATTGAGATCATTGATATCCTCGTAGAGCCACTGAGTCCCGTTAAGATCCATGGTGGCAAATGATTCACTTAATCACCCGACTTTGGGAGATAGAAATTTCTAGGTCAAGCAAGACTCGAGCACTGAACACCAAGTCCTCCCGCCCCAGAAATTCAAGGGCTTCTATGCGGTGCTATGATGATAACGTAGCGCGGCTTAAGATAAAGAAAAGCGAAGCAAGGGGTTGCTGACATGAGTCATAAGGATACGTAGTCTTGGCACAGCACGTACCCAGCACCTTGAGGTGGCCGTAAAATATGTTTAGACAGACGGAGAGAGCATACGTATCGGGCGGCACTAGTTCCAAAGCAAAGATATTGTGATTAACCAGCAAATACGAGATTTCCATTTCTGATCATAGGGCTGACAGTGTCAATGCACCTGCTTAAGGACTTTGTCAAGCTGAACTGTTTTGACCCATGTCACCTGTAATGAGCCCACCATTAACTTACCTGTAGCAGCTCCACTTATTAAGGAATATAACTAAAATAGTAGATAATTATCGAAAAGAACTTCAGATTAGCAGGGATTGGAATTTGAACAGCATTGCCAACAGATTACCCGATAACTGGGGTTAGTTAATATAGAGTGGAGCCATGTAAGGTGACATGGCTCGGGGCAGTTCAGTTCAACCTACTACTCGCGGCTGCTTCGCTCTTACCCCTGTCGATCTTGATGAGTTCCTGTGGAGGATCAAGGCCATCCTCGCGAAAAGCCATCTCCGACGGTCGCGACGGCATAAGAGGGAGTGAACCTTGAACGAAGGAGCGTCGCACCCAATTTTGCCTGTGACCACCCCAGCGGATCCGTCATTTTTGACCGGATCAAGTCTCTCAATATAGCGCGTTATGCCCTAATTCTCGCCACGGTTCCTCAGAATAAGAGCGTCATACAAGTCCAGAAGCTGGTGCTCGATCCGCTCTTATTCAATTGACTGACCTCAATTTCAACACTGGTCAAGGCATCGGCCCCTATGGCTGGGAAGTGCCCAGGTTGCTGACCGAACCCCCATCACTGTCACCTCATCTTTTCTTGGTGTCTTTAATGGACCTTCCTCTCGTGGCTATCAGACAGGATGGAATATTTGAGATAGCTTGGTGACGGTGGAAGATCTTGTCTTTTCTCTCTTTCTAGGGGGGGAAGAAGCTAACTTTTTATCCCTAGGGATCCAGCTGACCTGGACACCTTTGAACTGATGAAGCCGTCACTAGTCGAAGATTTAGGCTGTTGAAATCTATCTAGGTTGCTGAGGTCTGTCTACGGTGAACCAGGTTTGAAGTCTCTTTCTAGGCTCAATGGAAACCACGATACGGATCCGGTTCTATGCACAGCTGACTTTTCTATCGGTCCGTCTGACAGTGGCTAATATATGTGGTTAGCGTACTTATTTTACGACATACCTTTTATGGTTAATCCAGAACGCCCTTGTTGCTAGGGTGGCAGCTAAACATTAGACATTAGCACGCATGGGTTTGCTCTGAGCTTGTGTATAAAGATCGCTCGATTCCCATGACTTCTCCAGCAATCCATCACTGTTCTTTACTGCTCTTTGGTCTTCTGCAGTGTCTCCGCCCAGTTCTGTTTGTCCAACCTTCAAGCAATACTTACTCCCTCATTATGCATCTCACGGCTATTACCACGGTGCTGCTCGCAGCAACCTTGACCGATCGTGTTGAGGCTGGGTCGAATTGCAGCAACAGATTAGCAACTTTGTTCATCCGATTTTATAGTGCTGCATCTTCCACTCCTGTCCCTAACATTCCGGGTGTCTGCGGGGGTCTTTGGGACAATCTTAAGCGCTACCCTGATTGTATTGGCGTTAGCGCTCCGAATTGTTATGGTGACAGCCAAGGCCGCCTGCATTGGGATTTCAACAATGGAAGTGGCTGCCAAGGGCATATGGTAGAAGGCGCATGGTGGTACGCTACCCAGAACCAATGGGGAGCCATCCAATGCTGGCAAGATTAAGCATAAAGAAGTGGTAAGTACTTGTGCGACCACTATGACTTTCAGACTCTAATACAATTTAGGATAAAGGATCGTAGTTGGGTGGGAAGAGAATTGAATAAGGGGGAGGCCCGCGGCTGGTGCTATTGTTGGTCCTTCGGTATTGTTTGGGTGCTGTTGAGGCATAGTGTTAGTCGTATTCTTGAAGAGAAGAGACTTATGGATTAGAATCTTGAGTGCCTAATCGCGCGCCCGTAGCTTCAGGAGATTTCGCTGATTTCGCTCGCGCGCCTTAGTAACAAATATTTTCCGGTACAGGGTACGAGGAAGCGAACGTTGAACTAAATATGCAGAACCTGGGACTTTTTACAAACCAAGCTAACCAGGGGCACAAGCCACACCAAAGTACTTATTAAAAGGTCACTAATTTTCCTACCTTGGCGGGCGCTAGTCTATAGAGGTAATAGGGCTAGCCAGAGAGGCAGCTAGATAATAAGCGCAGTTCCCAATTTCATCCAGTCATAGCGACTACCGGCATGTCTTCTCATTACCTTCTCCTTGCCTTAGCCGTCATCATTTCTCGCGACGCTCTACATCCGAGACTTCTTTTACGCCGCATGGACCGATCCATGCCGTCTTGAGACATGGACGAACATCATTTTCATTGCTTCTCTGTGCGGCTCCAACGACGATCGCGACCGCACCTACCATCCGCGCGGAATACGCGTGCGAAGGTCCGTACTAGATGTAGCACATGTAAGCGCTGTACTATGCCTTACCACGATGTGGATATTGAGCATGACTCTGACAAATGAGATGTTAGGCAAGTAAGTCCTGTGAATTCTTGTAATTTGCCGTCCATTTCGTCCGTCCCTGGAGAGATTTTGACCCCTGCGAAAACTAGACGTCGACGAGTCAAGTGCAACGAGACCTGGCCGTCGTGTATGTGCTGCCTCAAAATGAAAAGTGTCTGTGGCTGTTATGACAAGAAAATGCCGAAGACGCCACCTGCGGCATACCGTCCCTTGCTCCCGGACATCAATGGACCCCTCCTCATGTCAGCTGCCAGTTTATCGCTGTTTCGCTCGGACAGCGAAAAGGCTTATTTCGAGACTTGGCACTTAATATGCAAGGACCTTTGTGAAGATGACCTTTGAGGCATGATCTCTATTAAAATGACTCAATTAGCATTCCAGAACGAGATTTTAAGAGAGACGGTTCTTGCCCTAGGAGCCCTGGTATTTGCCCTCAGTGAACATATTAACTCTTTCCCCAGTGAGCAGACGAAGTCTGGCCAACATTTCCAGGCAGCTTTATCGTGGTATAATCGCCCATTACGCGCCGTAAGTGCGATGGCCGCCACTGAAAGTACTATAAGCATCATCCTCCGGTGTTGTATTCTTTTCTTCGGCTTCGATCTGCTGGATGGGATGTATCAATCCGTCCATATGCACATCCAACATGGATCAAAAATCCTTCAGGGATTACTGCGATCTACTGTGGATGGGTTTGGCTTGGATCTATGTGTCGCTTCGCCTGCCCCTTATTTAATCGGCAACTCGATAATACACTTATTCCAAAGGTGTAACTCGATCTCATTCGTTCATCTTGCACCGCAACGTTCGCTTCATGAGCGTGCAGTATACCCCTGTAACGGGACCGAGAGATTACTATTCCTCAAGTCGATCTTTCCTCGGAGTTTTGCTAGTCTGCAAGAAGCTGTTAGATGGTTGGATCTTGTCCAAAACGCGATTTGCGTGTCTCTTTCCCGTTCGGGGGCTGGCCGAACTCTTGATGAAGAAAGGAATGATACAATACCCCACACCAAGTGGCAAGCAGAACGGCTACGCTTCCTGGAAATTCTCGACGATTGGGCCGGCTGGTGCGTTTCTGCCCGTGTCAAAGAGAGAGGAAAACACAGGTTGCCAGGATCCAGAAAAAATTACGCGCATAGCATCGCTCAGGATACAGTGGCACAATGCATATATCTTTGCCTACACCTCGCACTATCACGATTACCGGAGCCTACGGGAAACGGAGTCCAGATTCAGAGACATGGTGGATTTGGCAACGACCCTGGTGGATAAGCCAAACCGAGCTCACGCGGTCATCCCGCTAACGATTTCCGGTACTATTGTCCCTATTTTCGGTACGTACCTACTTACACCTAGTGCTTAATGCTTTAAGCAATCAATCTAATTATCGAGAATAGTGGCAGTTAATAAGTGCCGTAATGCTGGGATACGTGCGTCAGCTGAGGAAGTATTGCGGCGGGTCCATCATCAGGCCGAAGGGCTCTGGGACAGCCGCGCCGCCCGGGCTCTAGTGGAGAGGGCAAGAAGAGCAGAGGAAATACATGTATCGCAGCTTACAGACCCTGAAGAGGTATGGATTCAAGTTCGTAGTCGATACATCATTTCAATGACCAGCCAAAACAGGCGATGGTGGGATCCCGGTGTTTTCTAGCTGGCAAATGGGTTTATCAGGAGGAGGTCCGTTGGTGATGTAATTGATAGTGTGTGAATAAATGGGAGACTAAGGCTTGGCTGATCAGATAAACGTTTTTTTAACGGTCATCCACACCAACTGGAGCAACATTCATGCCCATTCTGAAGGCTGACTTTCCACAGTGGCCTTAACTCGTCTTTGTCGTCGGATCCTTAAGGCAAGGCAGTTTTACGAATCAGCTACGGCTGCCTTGGACCCGGTATGGTCCATCACTGCGAACCATCAAATTTCGGTACTGACGGGTGTTGTTTTGGTTATGGCAGGTGAGCGGTGCTTTTTAAGAAGACTTCTGTTATTAAAACGGGCCTCGTCTATGGGTAGTACAGGCGAAGCTTCCTCTCAGCTTCTTCGCTATCCTTAGCGGCGAATTGGAACTCGTGGCCTCGTCTCTGGAAGAGCATGATTTCTACACCTTGGTAAGGCGATTGCGACGAGGTTGTTGTTGTTGATTTCGCGGCTGGTAGTGTCTCACCTAACCACAGGTGTACCGAAGAGTCCGTCTCTGACTTGATAAAACCAACGGTCTTTCGTTGGATTGCGACCGGAGCTCATGGGTTGGGCGTGAGTGCTGGAAACGCTCGTTGAGGGGGGGCTTTGGTTCTTAGAGCCCTCGGGCTTGCTATTTACGACCTCGCTCCAGGCTTTAGTGCAGCTAAGGAACTCGACTTTGAGGAATTCCTTAATGA
Organism: Dactylonectria macrodidyma; assembly: GCA_020744425.1. NCBI lineage: Eukaryota > Fungi > Ascomycota > Sordariomycetes > Hypocreales > Nectriaceae > Dactylonectria > Dactylonectria macrodidyma. Next base: position 473,704 of record JAGMUV010000010.1, on the reverse strand, counting down.
GAAGCTCTCGAATGTACCTATAGCTAGTGAATGGCATGACGAACTCATAAAATCGGCTAATACGAAGCCTAAGATACTTCGGACTATCGTTCTTGATGTTATAGTAGATTCACCTGACAAGTCTCACACTGAGCAGTATAGCGCGACTGCCTTCTCCGGGCTGATTGTTATGTATGTTGTTGTAGTATATCTGCATTAACTCCTATATGTTGCCCAGAGTTTTTTGAGGGCTTCTTTTACATCTTCTATATGGAGTAATGTTCTTAGACTGTCTTTGCTTGAGGCTGCGTTAAGAATTGTAGCTATTTGTTAGGAACTCGTTCATAGCAGTCAGCCTGACTACCAGGAGGACCCTGAGCACTGGCAGTCATCCCTCCTGTTCAGTTATCAAGCGGTTCTCAGAATTGCTTATATTAGGCTCTGTAATATAGTTGTCGGTTTTAACTGGCTTGCGTTGACCTTCCTCGAATCCATTTCGGTTAAAGACTATGTCGGTATTTTTGCGAGTGAGGAGATGCCGACGACGCCATTTCTGCTTAAGGCAGTGTCTAGCCGCTTCGAAGGCTTCAGGGCCTCTATCCGGATGGGGTATATGCTCGTACGGAAGACTGCCGCCTTTCACTGGAGCGTCGAATACCCTGTAGCTGGCTGGGAAGGCGGTAAGGGGACCACCTTGGAATGCCTCGGAGAAGGCTTTCTAGCCGCCAACTATACCTATAGCACTGCTAGTTACCAAATGGGTCCATTCTGTGGAGATTGATTAACTGCGCGGCGTTAACATATTACGAGGTGAAACAGATCTCCCGAACGATATCCGCCAGAACTTGCGAGAAGCTGAGTATGAACGAAAGCCATTCCCTTGCGACAGGGATAGTAAGAACTTGGAGTCTGCTCCTGCGAAATGTGAGTCTTTATATTTGAACGAGTAAAATGCCGCTGAGAATATTTTAAGGTGTGGGTATGGGGTATCACCCCCCGCCTGGGCTGGATTCTCCAGCAGCTTGCCACAAGTTATGAGCGGCTGAGGAGTATGAGCTACCACGCCCCAAACCCTCCCACTCTGCCTCGAGGGCCCCATAGCTAGTCTCCACGGTGGTGGGGAGCCCTGGTGGGGAGTCCGAGCATGGTCCTCCTAGAGGAAAGTCCCCAAACAGCAGCTTGTTTTTAAGACGTATTCCCTGATATCGCTGGTTAAGGTCATTAGCTGCAGAGGAAGAAGAGCAAGAATCCAACACGCAATACCATCGCACCATGGATACATTTCGGTACATCAGTATGGCTTACTACGTCTTCTTCGTCACTGGCACTTGACAGCAACTCCCACCTGTAGTGAGGGGCATCAATGCCACCGACATCATCGTGCTCTCTACGCCGGGGCAGGCCGACTGGGCTACGAAGGTCAAGTCCATCCTCGGCGATACCGGGGTTGCCATTTCACCAGGGCAACCATGTGTCACAAGTTATGTGTTAGAAAATCAAGGCAAATGAGTTCTTGGTTCTTTTTAACTATCTGAGGGATCAAAGCTAGATATTTACACCTAGTGAAGATGGAGGTCGTCGTAGCCGATAGAAATTGGAAGAAGCTATCATCAGTGGTAAGGGCCAGACTGCAGCAGCAGCAGTTTTAAGCTGCCGTCCTAGGTAGCGATGCCTACTCGTGGCCTGATGGGCTTCCTTAGGTTGAGCCCGTTTGACACCATGCATACGCCGGTGGGAGTGACTGAAGCGGCTGTCAAGCTCTCAATGGATTCCAGGGCTGACGGCATAGTGTCCATCACGGTGGTAGCACTGTCGGCGTATGCAAGACCCTTAGCTTCCGCACTGGCGTACTTAATCTCCAGTCCGCCTGTTATTTTATGAAAACAACACTTCGAGTAAGCGAGATTATATTGAGGTTATAGTCCTTAGCAGCACACACTCAGAGGGGCGCCAGTGGTTAACAGCGAAAAAGCCAAGAACAAGCAATAGTAAGAATAACAGTGTGAGGGCCTAAAACCCAAGTCTAAGGCAATAGCAACCCAGAATAACTAGAGTTTCTAATGCATCAGGGAGTAATAACTCAATAATAAAAATTATATGCATTTAATAAACACACTAGCATCTACTAATACTTAGTTAAAGTCATAAGGGTATTTCGAAAACCCGGCCATCTTAAACTAAGGTATTAAGACCTGTCCTTATTGTTTTTAATTACATTGTACAAAAATGTAATCACTGTACACACAAGTTCTTATTTTCTATCGAAATGTCTTCACTATATTAAACTATCTTCAATAATTTATTTGAACGCCCCCGGCGATGCGAATAATAGCGGGGTGCGACAGCTTAGAGCATAAATACACGAAGGAAGTGTGGACATAGGAGCTGTATAATCTATCACAGAGCGAACAAACCTTGCTACAAACTAAATACACTCGGTATCAATCTAAATGTATCCTTAACTCCCTTGTTCGCTGTAAAAAGACTGCCACAAGGCCCAATAGATCCTATGTTCAAGAAGCCAGCTTATTTTCAACCATGAGAGGGACAGAAAGCTTTGATCCCTATTCTCCAAATTCGTCATGAACTACGACATTGTTGATCTTTAACAAACTTCGGCCAAGTGTTAGTAAAAACAAGGTATTTGATACTTGCTTCAGCGTCATGGAAGACAGTGGCATCAAAGCCGTCGGGGATATCACCCCAGTATAGAGCCTTGTTTCTAATGACGTCCGTGTCGTTAGTCGACCCGGTTATGATACCAGCCTCAGAACCGTGAGATGACGCAGAAGGCCGCCTGACATTATTCAAAGGAAAGGAGTCAAAGGGCGTGGCCGGATCAACCTCTTGCTTGTCGCCATAAAGAACGCGGGCGCACGACTCGAAAATACACTCAAGCCTCTTGAAGTCTTGAGAGGAAAGATTGATTTGGAACTTGGCATCCCTAGAGCTGATGAAGTCGATGTAGATTCGGAGAGCGCTGTTGAATCGTTCGCGGACGAGTTCCTGGACGTCGCTATCCTTGAGGTTCTTGGGGTCGAGAACCACCGAAGGAAGCGAAGACTTCCACTCAGCAACCGCTCTCAGAAAGGCGATGTTCTCCCCAGAGAAATCCCGGAGGGCAGAAAATTCCTGAAGAGGCCCAGGGTTGCGCTCAAGGACATACTCGAGAGCCTCCATGGTGAGGATACTCACGCCAGAGGCGCTCGTGGTGGAGCCGCTCGTGGTGGAGCCATCCTTCGACCATGCGGTCAAAAATGAGCCACCAGCCGATGTGGAGGCTGTGGCAATTGACCTGGATGCCTTACCGACATTCCTGTTGAGTTGCCATTGAGTAATTGACTCGAGAGCCTCATGGCGCAGAGCCTGGTATCTGAAGACTTCCCAGCAGGGAAGGAAGATGGTGAAGATCTCGAGCAACATGATCGATAGGGCAATCCTTGAATAGAGTGAGCTTGGTATATCCCCCGTTAATCACATGGATATGGTGATGGCTTACCATTGAGGAGGAATCCAGAAGCTATCAATGGTAGACATGCTAGGGACATATAAGGCAATAAGCCACAGAGGGGTAGCGTGAAGACTGCTTAAGCTGTCAGCATAGAATCAACCATTTTATATTAGGAGACACTAACCTCGAAAGGCAGCAAGCAATAGTTTGGGTCCTCCATCCTTGGGTATCATTGATTCCACGAGCCTGCCAGAGAATGTAGGGAGCGACTATCCATGCCCAGAAGAACTGCCAAAAGACAGATGGCCACCTAGAAAGATATGTTAGTACTGGGTTGCTCCAGGAAATAGTCGGCACTACCATTCCCAGCCTCTGAGCATTTTTGACTTCTGAATGTCTTCCGTTCCCGTTACCTCGGTGCCTGGGATGCCGAAGAGAGGATGGAACTTTCTTGAAATAAGGTACATGAATATTGTAAGCAAGAGCTGGCTTTCGCATTAGCAATTTAAATGGCAACATCTCTTTGCAAGCTGTATTACCTGACACAGCATACCCGCTCCCACAATCACGAGAATCTTTCGGGTGTAGTTGAGAGATCGAAAGCGGCCGAACAAGGACCTGGACTTGGCAGGCTTGCTCTTGATTGAGGCCGAGTCTGAAGCGAAGAGTTCCTTCTGGGCCTTGGCGACATGGAGAAACCGGCTGTTAGAGGCGTGAAATAGAGCTATACCGCAGGGAAGGTAGGTGCTCATGATCCAGTACTCGACCTGGGGCTCAGCAAGAGGGAACCAGACATATCCAGTCTGAACGGCGCCCCAGTAGAGATGGAGCATTGTGATGGCAAGGAAAGATAGCGGTAGACCTCTAATCCTCAATATGGGCATATCACGGCGACGCCACAGAAAGAGCATGCCGCCTGCGACGATCATGGTCCAGGACAGCGAAAACGCGATCCAAAAGATGCCAAGGGCGTTGAGGTTCGCTTGAGGCTTGGCATTGGCCTCTGTCGAGTCTGGCTCCGCCATGTTTGCGAGCGAAGAAATGTGGAAGTGGGAATCACAGAGTTAACGGGGCTTCTCTGAAAGGGAAAAGGTAAGGAATGAAGTTGGTCAGAGTATGTGGCCTAGAAGCAGAAATGGAGATGAGGACCTTTAAATATCTGGTTGACCGCGGCGGCCCAAGATGTCTGAAAACGTGAACACCACTACTGACAGACATCCTGTGAACAGCCACTAGCACTTGGCAAATCTACTAACCCAGTCGGGGTCATAATCACCAGGGGCGCCTGGGCTCTCACGGTGCAAATGATCCTGCCTCTTTTCGAGAAAGGGGTTCCCCTGCTTGTCACCCCACGAGGATTGGATGTCGGCCACACCATCATCTTTGTCGGAGGCAGCTCTAGCTCCCTTGGCGCATGAGCCTCGTACATGGCTACCAAAAAACGCCACCATCATGGATGATAAGGTTCCGGGACCGCCCCGGTAGAATGGAGACTTTTCCCGCATGCTACCAGGGATATGGTCTCTATTGTGGAGAGAACCTCTTCGTCTTTGCTCCGATAGTGAGCCATTCAGCCACAGGTGGCAATGCAGCGACTCAGCAAGCATCCATACTCTCACCCGGGAAGGGGGGGGTGTTGGGGGGTGGTTTGTGACGCGGGACAAAGGGAAAATGGTCGGGGGTCGGTGAGGAAAACAGCTCCCCGCAGAGGTACTGGTACTCGTCTTAGATATACAAGTAGCAGTCAATGAATTCTCATCAAAGCCACTCCATCCCAACAGTTGCTTGACTTGGCAAGCCATGGCGCTTGAGCTTGAGCCCGAAAAAGAGCATCGGCATACCACGGCTGATCGACCGGCAAAATTATGTCGTCATGCTGTCGTAACTTTGAGTTGTTTCCCAACGTCGCACTAGCTGAGCCACCACCTCTCTGGAGTATAGCGTGAGCTTCGATCCTGCGGCGGCCGCCTTGTAACAGGTCAAAGCGGCCCGCGACTAGTTCTAATCTGTACGCTTTTTCCCTTTCAGGACGTAGAGGGGACAGCCCTATGGGGATTTCCAAAGCCATAGCAGGGAGTTGCCATCCACGGCGCTGTCTGATCATTCAACACGTCAAAATCCCATCCGTTCTGCAGCCACTCATTCCTATCACACGCAGAGGTGTGCCGAGGTTCCCGTCGCTATGACCGCCTGTTTGAGACCAGCTGGAACTTCCCCGCCCTTAGGTCAGTGCGCTACATGTGCTCTGTTGTGTCTCGTCAGCACCAGAGAACAGCCCCGTCGCCGCTTTGGGAGGGACTGGTGGTGGTGGTGCAATATAACCAGTGCGTTCAAGAGTGTCTGCCCCTTTGTTTGCTCACCACCGCATGGCCCCATTCGAATTGTCCGTCTGTACCGATACACCACCTCCAATACTGACCAATAGGCCATATCTAAGAATAGGGAAAGCTATCTCATCTGGGTAATTACCATCCTATATTACCATACTGTGGCTGTACTGTTTGATGTTTCAGGAAACTCAGAAGTTGATTTTGACGCGTCAGTGCGTTGTTAAATAAAGGGGGAAGATCTTCTTGTTAAGCTCCCCTTAGCGCCCGGAGACAACCGCACTGTTTCTCCTAGAGTACCCAGCAGACACCACGTGGAGGTGGGACCTCGTGGTCTGCTGAAGCCGGGTTCTAAAATAATGTTACTATACTGTAACGGTCATTGCACTCTTGCTAGCCTGCACGCAGTACAGGGTAGCTCGAGGGCAGATTCCTGAGGGATAAACCCGGGGTTTATATTAGCAAAATGGTTATGTATACTTACTAAGTAGTGTAGTTAAAGTGCTATATTAAGTAATTATGACGGCTGGGCTTCCTTTAGTGGTGTAGGGTAGGTGCGAGATATGTAAGTTCATAATTCAGTAAATTAGGAGGTCGTAGGAGCTTGGCGAGAAAGTGTGCCCCGTCATCTCTGCCGTTCACCCTGGTTTAGCAAGGCAGAAGTTGAGTAAATGGCGATGACACAGTGACAAAATCGTCGACGATAGCAAGGACCGCAATAACAGATGATACCTTGAAGAGTTCAGTAATTCCAGCCCCACCAGCTTGAACACGTACTAGCAGGTCTCTGAACTCAGTTGGCTCAGGTGCAAATCCTCTGTTAACTGATTTCTTCTCCCCTCAATAGAATACTGGCTTGGTGTTGTCCCTGCGCCATAATCTGAGTCTGGCGCACCCGTAGAACTAAGACCCGACTTAAGAGCATCTCATTTAAAAAATTCTCTGCTACGAATCTCAAGCTACAATAACGCCCCTATACCTGCTCTGCCTGTGGTATTTAGCTCAGTCTGATACAAAAGACTCCAAATCCTGCCCTTCAACGCGGTAGAACCCAAGCGCCTTAAGCATAGGCTTGTCGTCAAAGCGGTAGAGGTAGACCCGGTCATTATCAGAGAAATGCTGATATCGATAATAAGCCGGGATGCAGAACGTATCGCCCTGCTTCCAGTTGATTGTTTCGCCGCTGATTTGTGTCCTCCCGCTACCCTCTATGACATGATATACAGACGATGCCGTCTCGCGAATAGTGGGAGACTGAGATCTAGCCTCTAGACGCTCAGCAGATGCTCCGATCGTTCGGCTGACTAGCAGGACGACAAATTAGTTATTGGCGCACTTTCCGAGCGCTACATGGGATCACATACGTTCTCTTCCATCTTCCTTCAAGTATGCGGCAGTCGCCCACGAGCCCTTTTGGCCATCCAACCTCGGCTGCATCTTGGCCCACGGGAACACAATAGGTGACTCTTCAACATCCTTTGCGGGATATCTCGCGGCCGAGAAGTGCTCGTTAAAGTGAACTGGAAAGTGCACAAACTCTGGAAGATCGAGTCCATCGAGCCAGATGACCGGATTGTCATCGCCGCCCTCTTCATCGGCACCTTTCTTACCGTGGTCATGCCAGTTCCACGTCGGTGTGACAAGAACATCGCGCGGCTTCATTGCCACTCGACGGCCATGGACTGCGGTAAAACCGCCCTCGCCCTCGATGATGAAGCGTACGGCAAAGGCAGAGTGACGGTGAGCCGGGGCAGTTTCACGGGGCATGACGAGCTGCAACCCAGCGTAAAGAGTGTCGGTTGTAAAAGGGGCGGCTAGGCGGAGTACAGTAGTTAGCTGGTTGAGGTCCATTTGTCATCAATCTGGGCTACATACTTCGAGTAGGGTTTACAAGCATCAGGACTCGCCTCTCAGCCTGCTCTTCTTTGATGAGGTTGCCTGCGCTCAAGAGGTAGGGGCGGATCCGGTCATACTCCCAAATGAACGGCACCGACGTCGGGTTTGGGGCTGCTGGGTTGAGTCGTGCCATCTGGGCCCAAAGCGGCGAGACGTTGACATCGCCCAGGGCTTTCACGAGGCCCTCGCCGTCTTTGAATGAAATCTGCTCTGGCTCTTTGAGTGAGCCATTCTGTTCCTGAGGAACTTCTGCCTGGACAGTTCGACTCATTGTTTGTAACATGATGAAAGTGGATCGTGTTCCTGGCTAGTGAAAGATAAGCTTGTGGTTTGCCTCCATTCCGATATTGAACCAACGGGGTTTTATAGTGACGTTGACAAACCCCAGCAGTCAGAAACATCGGGCTCTATTCCGTCACATCCCCGAAGAACTGTTAGGTGAAAAGCATGTGCAACGTCTGACCTTGCGTGCATGGCGTGATTAGCTTCGGTCTAGCCAGGTTTGTCGCCGCGTTCCGTCGGGGATGAGTCGGAACCAGGGACACGGATCCCGTATCAATGACATAAATTTTCCGGAAAGCCTGATCACTGAACCCCTATACCTGGTCTTTAGTAACAACCTCTCAACTTCTCAACTTTGAGTTCTTGACCTCGACACCGCAACTCTTAATTAACCGCATAATTTTCTATACGCTTTCCTGCATCAACATGAAGGTCGCCTGGGAGCGTCTGATCCGTTTTGTCGCCACTGATGGTCGCGTATTACGTGGTGAACCCATCCTACCCAGCCCGGACTTTGATCTCGGAGATACAACCGCGAGCACCCAGTTGCTAGCAAGGGTCGTCCAAGCTGACGACTTGTATGATACTGCTGGTAGGACAAAGGTTACCGACGAGATCGTCACTGTCAAGCGGTTGCTAGGACCTCTTACATCCTCAGATGTGCCAGTAATACGGTGCATTGGGCTCAACTATGCCGCTCACAGTACGTAAACATTGGCGTCTCAGCCTCTCTGGACCGTTGGATGCTTACTTGTAATGATAGTCCGTGAAGCCAAGAGGGCGCCTCCTCTATTTCCATTCATGTTTCTCAAGCCTGCCACCACGGTTCAGGACCACAATGCGAACGTTGTGATTCCCGAGATCGCCCAAGATAGCCAGGCGGATTATGAAGGGGAGCTGGTAGGTCCTGAAAAGGCAGGTGTCAGTTCCAGAAGAGCCTCGTGGCTAATTATGTCCATTTATTTGCACACATAGTGCGTCATTATTGGCAGAGACGCAAAAGATGTCACGGAAGAGGAAGCGCTAGACTACGTCGCAGCCTACACAGTAGGCAACGACATCTCGTCACGCAAGCTCCAGCGAGATCCGGCGCTCGCCGGTCCCGTACCACAATGGGGTTTCTCCAAGGGATTCGATACGTTTGCGCCGCTAGGTCCGGTCCTAGTGAGCAGCCGGCTGATTCCCGATCCTGCTTCGCTGCATCTGAGGACTATAGTCGACGGTGAGGCGCGGCAGTCGTCGGGAGTCGATGATCTTTTATTCAGCATTCCATACTTGATCGCCTATTTGTCGACGGGTACTACACTGCAAAAAGGCAGTGTTATCATGACAGGAACTCCTGGAGGTACGTGGCGGCAATGTGCATGATGGATCAAACTTAGTGAACTAACAACGGCGAATTCAGGTGTCGGGTCTGGGCTGAAGCCGCCGAGATATCTCGTTCCAGGAACTAAGATGGAGGTGCATGTCACTCAGATCGGCACACTGAGGAACGGCGTTGAGTTTCTTAGTAGTGGTACATCTGAGTCTTGATTGTAAATAGAAGACTCGTCCGAGTGAAACGGTGCGAGGAGGACCCATATCGCAATCTATCCCAATGTTGAAGGGTTTCAATCTGGTTTCCCGTCTGTTTGCCTGACTGTTGGTGGGACTTGTGGCTGTGGCTGTAGCTGTACCTGTGGATCGGAATTCGGAACGGAAGAAGTGGATACCTTCCGTAGCCCGCTTTCCGGAACCCCACAGTTAGGCTTCGGAGAAGTGGGGACCTCGGCGGCCACGCCTATGAGGACAGAAAAGACGGGAGTACAACTCGGAAGATATCCCCGGCATATGTCTGGATCATTTCATGCGCCGAAAATGCAGAACACCAGAACAACTGAGAGCCCAGATGCTACAAGCATCGCGGATAACTTGCAACAACAGGATAGCGGCCCCCCTGGCTCTCGTCCAAGGCGACACCGTACTGCCCTCGCGTGCAATGCCTGCCGGGTCCGGAAGTCTAGGGTAGGTCATCTGCTGCGCAACAAAACCCATCACCCATTTTACTGATTCACTGGCGTGTTCCTTTGTTATCTAGTGCAATGGCCGTCGCCCAAGATGTACATTGTGCGAGCGGATGGGTTTTGAATGCATATATGAAATGCCCAATTCGTCCGCGAATCTTATCGTTAGTAAAGAGTACGCATCATGATAACCCTCGCCGAACTTCCCATATCTATACGGTAGCCGGGTGGCTAAAGAGAAATTTAGTATCATAGCGGGTTTGGAGTCAAGGCTCGAGGCCCTCGAAAACAACGTACGACAGCACAATGAACAGCTTGGGGCTGGAGGCGCTGGCACCATAAACCATTTCGCCACCCCGACATCTCCTCAAAGCTACCTCGCTTTAGAGCCCACTGATCCACCAACTGGAGCCGTAGTCGTCAGTGTTCTAAACCAAGAACGGGATCTTCAGACCGATGCTAATGAGACGGATGGAATGGCGATATCGCTTGTTGATGATGATGACTACGGTTATTTTGGTAAGGAGACAAGCGGCGAATGATGGGTGTGGCAACTTGCTAATCAACACAGGTCCCTCATCTAACATTTCGCTTATGCGCAACATCTCCCGCGCCATGGCTCGCAAGGGATACGTACCTGAGATTTCCAGCCTCTCGCCAACTGCTCCAACAGACCACCCCGGCACAAAAGCTGGCACGGGCAAACAGCGACCTCGGACATCTGTTGGCGCAGGCTCCGCATCTCGGCTCGATATGATCAACCCAAACTATCTGCCCCCTGATAACGAGACACAGGCTTTGGTCTCGCAGTATTTTGCCAATACCGGAATGCTCTTCCCATACATACATGAGTCATCATTTATCGAAACCTATCAGCAGCTGAGGCAGCGCCAATTCCGCGTCCAAGTTCGCCGGACTTGGCTTGGCCTCCTCAACATGATCCTAGCAATGGCGACCTGTGCGGCTGGACGAGGTCAGGTGGACCCGCATTCTTCATCCACGTTCATGCAATCCGATGCTTTTTACAGGAGAGCCCAGGAGCTATGTAAGACGCAGATGCTTCGAGGCACCACTCTTGAAACAGGCAAGTAAAGTTTTGCCCTTCCATCGGGGGAATGTGGACATGGCGCTGAACCCTCACAAGTACAATATCTTCTCCTCACAAGCCAGTACCTCCAGGGAACACAGAAAGCTGTCCAAACGTGGAATACTCACGGCTTAGCCGTCAAAGCAGCCCTCTCCATTGGTTTACACTCCAAGATAGCCTCGAGCAAATTACCTCTCCTCCAGCGAGAGATGAGCAAGCGCACCTGGTACGGCTGTGTCATATTGGATCGGTATGTTGTCCTCCTGAAACTGCGTGCTTGTCAGGTTCTCATGGGGGCTTAGAAGCTTGAGTATGACGTACGGCCGACCAAGCGCTATTCCTGAGGATTACATTAAGATTGATCTTCCTACGCCAATTCCCGATGACTTTGGGGGAGGCATCGGCGTTGCATTTTACGCCGCAACAATGTGAGTTGCTTGTTTTCAGTGCTTCAGTCGGTCACATGTAACTTGTAAATTTGCAGAACGCTTTACAAAATCTTGTGGAAGATTATGGGGGACCTCTACGGACATAACCTGGCATGCTATGAACCTTCTGGAACCGCCCTTTCCACCCAGATTCACCAGCTTCAAGATGAATTAAACGAGTGGCGGCAGAACCTCCCCATCAACTTGCAGCTTGTTTCAGCCTTCAACATCGGAGACATCAACCGAGACGTTCCACATCTCGAGCGCTGCCGATTTGTCCTGACGTTGCGATATTTGAACACGCAGTCGCTGCTCTTCCGGCCTCTTCTCACAGAAATGCTCAAAGACGATTTCGAGTCCTGTCAGTCACAAGATGTCTCTGACCAGATGCAAGAACGTCTGACCCAGGAGTGTGTGCAGTCCGCAGAGGAAATTATCAGCATTATCCACTCTGTCCTTACACAGAAAGACCTGGGAAATAAATTCCTTGGAGCTTGGTGGTTTACTACGTACTATAGTGAGAATGCTCTTCGTTTATCTGCCACGATCTCTGATTGATGACTGTACAGCTTTCAACGCAGCCCTGGTCGTCTTCGGTAGCCTCCTCATTCCTTCCAACGAGCTCGACATGAAACTCGGCAATACTGTCTGCGTGGAGAGAGGGAGAGATACTTTAAGAAAGGCAATAGATGCGCTTGTTTGCCTTGACGATGGAAATGCGCTGGTGGACAGATGTGTCGCGTATATACGGCAACTGCTGCGACTGGTTGAGGAATGGAGTAAGATTGCCGTCTAGTTACCTTCTAATGGTGAACTGATTGCTAACCAATTGACTTTTAGTTGCGACTCTGACCGTTGCAAACGCTGGGTCACCAATGAGCCAAGTCTTGGTTGACCATACCCTCGCCGACGAAGCTACCCCGAACATGTCGACAGGGCTTTTATTCCAGAATGATACAGAGTTTAGGGATGAGATTGAACTTGGTCCTTTTGTTCACAATGAATTTCAGAGGTGGTTTGCTGCCACACCATGGCGAAATGAATAATATTGGTTTGGTAGAGAACCAGCCGTGGTTCCGGAGCCCAACTGTACCTCGAGAATATTGCCAAGCGTTAACCTTCAAGTCCGTAGTCTCGATTACAATTGGTGTGTACTCCCGTAGCAGTACTGAGCTCAACCTTAGTAGGATCAAAGGCTTGTACGGGGCCCAGTGTACACTTTCCGTCCTCTAAACAGCCAATCAATTGAGATGAGGATCAAGACCGACCCAAGGACAACACCAGCGTAATTCATGTTTGTTGCCGTAACGGGCTGAAACGGCGGGAGAATCAAAAACACACAGATGAAGACATTGAAGCAAACGGCGACGATGTTAACCATTATTCCAATCTTAGGCGGAAGGCACCAAGGCCCATACGACAGCTTCTCTGGCGTTCGAGTCCGTCGGTATAGCATTGCGATGATGGGTAAAAGGTATGACAGGCAGAGGGTCACGACAGTGAGCGATAGAATGGCATTGAACGCCGTTGTCGACGCGATATTCAAGAGTCCAAGCAAAACCAAGAGTGCTGTCGAGGAGATGACGGCGTTGGAAGGAATGTGGCGCTTGCGGTCCAATTTTGAGAGCCAGAGGCAAAAGGGCGGAGCACCATCACGGGCGTACGCCCACAACGTGCGAGACGTGGAGGCCAGAAGCCCGACAGTAGCCAGCGAGGCCGATATGATAATGGTGCAGACCATGGCGCTGGTCGCAGCGAGATTGTTCCGGGTCATGTAGGAAAAGATGCCGATGATGGGAAATCGAGTAGGCGTTTCTAGCGCAGTCTTAAGGTCACCCATGCCAAAGAGGATGGCGATGAGTAGGGCAAACCCCATGGTCCCATTGAGTACAAGGGAACCGATCATGGCTCGTGGCACGCCCACCCTCGGGTTTTGCATCTCTTCGGACATGTGTGTCGCCGAGTCGTAGCCTTGATAGGTGTCAAAGGTAAGCCTGTAAGCTCTCAAACACAACCTTCCAACGGGGAGTTCGTACCAACCATGACGTAGGCCGACGTCAACAGACCAAGGCACCACGCTATACCATCGTTTTCCCAGCCCGAGTTGTTCTGAAAGAAGGTGAATACAAACTCCGGAGAGTGTCTGGCTGGGGGGATAATGGTCACTGCAAGAAGCATGGCGAAGAAAAACAAGATATGAAACACCATGATGAGGTTCTCCAGCATCGGAAGCATCCTGCTGCCCCATATATTCAAGATGAATGCAATCACGAGGACGAATATGTAGATTAGCGTGCCGTGCCATCTCTCGGGGGTGTAATTAGGGTTGTTGAGGATGATCAGGCCCTGGATCAGGTTGCCGGAGCCATATGGCGCGCTGGCAGTAAGCGCGAGCCACCCCAGTAGTGTAAGCCAGCCGGAGAACCAGCTTAGGACAGGTTTGTACTTGGGGGAACTGAGCTCAGCTACGAAATGATACTGTCCACCAGCGGATGGGAACCTTGCAACGGATAAGTATAGTGACACGAAGCGCCTATTCTCAAGGAGGATGGAATGCTCACATCGAGGCCGGTTCGGACAGAGACATGGCTGTGCAAATACTCCCGATGAAGGCGGCTGCATGCAGGAAGAACGAGTTAGACTGGTCGATCAAAGAGAAGGCCAAGTCGTACTTATGAAGCCATAAACAAGTGACACCGGGCCACCGCTGATCAAGCCGGAGCCCATGGTGCTGCAGAGCGCCTCCCATGTCGCCATGAGAGACACAGCCAGGGACAGCATCGATAGCGTGTTGAAGTTCTTGTAAGTCTGCGGTCGCTTGGAATTAATGGCTCGTCGCTGCTGTGACGGGGTATGCGGCATACCTCAAACGTCGACCCGCATGGCTCGGAAATAACCAAATCTTCCGATTCATCAGCGACCGATCGCTTCGGGGCTTTTTCTGAACCACTCATTAGCTTGGATTTGCAAATGCAGGATGGATGCCACTTGCCCACAGTAGGAGACGCCATTCTGATGACAAGCCTGAGAAATGATGATATAATAACTCGTGCAAGGCTCTTGGTGATAGATTGGGAAAGGTTTATGGAAGGAAAAAGAGAGGACAAGGCTCCATCGCGCATCTAAATAAGGACCGGGCCATCGCTAATTGTCAAGAAACCGCCTGGGCTTCCCGGCACGTCGCCTGCGTGAGACCTGAGGCTGTCGGGAGCATCCCCGGCGAGATAAAGATTGATTGGCACTCACAAGCCCCCTCCCAGTTTATCTGTGATAACAATGGGCGTATTGGAAACAGAAATCGTCGGAGGCGGAAATACCCTCGGAATGTTCCTAAAACGAAACCTTCTTTTGGAGCATAATACGAGGCATGGTGCACCACCACATTTTGGGGCACCCATCCTGCTTAGGGTTACTGTAATTTGGCACAGACGTCGCGTCAACCAGGGGCGCAGACGGAACCATGGCCAAGCGCGTTTCTGTGTCTGAAATACAGTGGCGTAATAGGCCGGATGATGCCTGGATTGTTGTCAACGACCAGGTGTACTTCTAAGTTGCTCTCCGCACCATCAAGGGCGAGTTGCTGCTATCACAAAGTAAAAGAAAAAACACAGTTTTCGTCACATTTTAAGCATTTCAAAACCCAATACTTTCACAGTTGCTGACCAGGTGTACAATGTCACCGACTTTGCGCCCGAGCAACCGAGAGGGCTGAAGGTGCGTGTCGCTGCGAGATGGTGCTCTCAGGCATGGCTTCGTCAACTAACTCAATATGTCTAGTCATTTACCGATACGCAGGCCGCCATGCCTTGGCCGAGTACAGTGATGCCCATGGGCCCTCCCTGATTTCCAAGTCACTCGACACACAGTAATACATGGGAAGACTAGACTAATCCACCACCACCGACGAGTGGCGAGGCTCTACCGACGCGGAGCCAGGTACTGCTAGCATTCCAGCCGCCAAGCCGCCCTTGGACAACATCATCAGTCTCTACGACTTTGAAGAGGTGGCCCAGAGAACACTGCCCAAGAGAGCCCGGGCGCACCAGCGGTACCTCGAACGACAACATCACGCGGGATGCCAACGTGGCCATGCTGAGGATGATATGGTTTCGACCATTCGTCATGCGAAACGTTGGCGTTGTCAATACCAAAACCCGGCTCTTCGGATGCGTTCTTTACCTCTCAGTCTTCTTTTCACCAACTGGTGTAGTCAAGATAACCGGTCCAGAGGGCGAAATGGCGTTAGCTAAGGCAGCAGGCGCAACAGTTATCATCCAGTGCATTTCAACTCCGGCCTCATTCCTTTATCAATATATCATCGATGCCACTCCGCATTATGCCTTCTTCCAGCTCTACCTTAAAGGATCGTGAAAAGTCTGAAGCGGTCCTTTGCTAAGTCGCTAGATTAGGGTTAGTCAGGGTTATATTTATTATAGCAGACCTCTTGCTTATCTCTAAGCGCTTGCTTTGCCCCCAGCTCTATTAATATGGGCTTTAAATGCTTCCCAACGATCGACGTGATGGTGCTGCCTATACCGGTGCTGCCTGTGAAGTTGACCTTTTTGACCCGGGGGTCGGAGATGAGGACTTCGGTTATTATTACCGCATCTGCAGGCTGGTGAAAAATCAGATTCAGGCAGCCTTTCAGTAGACCCGCCTTCTGAAAGTATTGATAATAACCTAGTAGTACCTTAACGAGAGCCCTAGGCCCTTCAGGATGACCGTGTTACCAGTTGCTAGCACAAAAGTGACAGAGCGGAGCCGCAAAGTGGTACGCAGCGCTCCTAAGCCGCAAGTGAGTGCATACCCTGTTAACACTTCCCTGACGACTCCAACCTACTAGGGTACAATGCTAAATATGACACCATAGGGCTTTTTGTAGATGATAGCTCGCATACCATCCTCGCTTGCGGCGTTGTCCACGTCAATTACCAGAGGGACATTGCCGTCCAAACTCGGCGTGGCACCGCTAGCGTTGATCTTGCTGTCCATTTCGACTTCACGGGAACGGTTTTATTGCTAGGATGTGTTTGATGAGTCAAGAATTTAGTCAATACGACAGACAATACTATCTCTACGCATTCGTCTTGGGCGTTTTGAATCTTTGGAAGTTTTGGCGTGAGACGGGGTTGGATCGGAACTATCCCCCATATCCGTATATCCTTAGAAGATGATCTGGGCAATATTCCGGAACGGAATGAACCGCTGGACCATACCCTGCAGTCTCTCCCATGAAGACGGAAAAGGAGGGGACCCTGCAGGTACACGCAACTTGAATTGGGGCGCTGTCATGGCCAGCCAGCTCTCGTTTCTCACGTGTTTGGGGAGCAAACGCAAGTCTGAACAATCAGGGCCTGAATGCCGCTGAGAGGGAGACGTGGGTGATAGGCTCCATTGGGGGATGAGGCAGAGCTGAGATCTGCCAACAGAACTCCGGGTCAGTGGTTATGAAAGATTGCCTACCGGTGAATGTACGAATCATCGTCGGGAGTGGTAAGCGTGTGCCCGATTTTCGTCACAGATAGGTAGGTGCGAATTTGGTGCGGATGTAGGGGTTGAATTGAAGCACCACGTGGTTCTCGAGACGAGACAACAAGATGAAGATGGAAAGGGCCAACAATACAGTGACGTCCGTAATTGGATTCATCTACACGTATCTGTTCATTCACGGTTGATCAAACGATGATACAGAAAATTCAATGTGCCTTGGGTGTCATGCAGTGAGGGCACACAAGAGGGTGCATACCAGTCCCTACATTCCACCAAGCCCATGGCGCAGAAAGTATAGTCTGTTGTTCTCAAAACATTTTTTATTGGCTTTACGCTATCCATGAGGTATTCAGGCGACTTTTAGTCCATATTGTCACCAATCAAGTTGTCATCCTCCTTCACTGGACAGTCCAAATGTCGCAAGTTTCCTTTAATGACCATTTGTAAATCCTCGAAGCTCTTTCAGGGTCTCCTTCACATGAGTCTTCATGTCGTATCTGGGCAATCTTAGCTCTGATATGGTTCTTTGTAGGCACCACTTACAGATTCATCTCTTCAATCGTCAGCTTGTTGTCCTCATCCGCGACGGCGTAGACTTTGGTGCTTGTGTTGCTTGAGAACCCTTTGACAAGTTAGCCACCTTATGGATGATCAAATTAGGGGCGAGGATGTCATGCCGATGCGTTCATTGATGTTCTCCCTAGCCCGAGCGGAAGCTGATTGGACCTTGGTTGCCCTCGGCTTCCTAACCGTCTCGTACGCTTGCAACGCCTCTCGAACGTCGCCATTGAAGTTCTCCTTGCTGAAGACGAGTCCTAATGCAGCGGCATCTTCAATCGCTTGGCAAGCGCCCTGACTCTGATCAGGCATCATCTGAGCATAACAGTTAGCATCAGATTACGTCCCATGTCTCAAACTTATCGCTCCCTACAGGATGAGCCGCGTCGCCCATGATGCAAGCCAGGCCCTTTTGCCACAGTGGGTAGGGCTCGTGGAGCCAAAGCCGCCATGGCCGCACCTCATATCCTATCTCGAGATGTTTGAAAATCTGGCGATCAAGGTCAGGGTACGGCGCCAGCAGCTCTTCAACTGTGGCTTCCTGGTCCCACGACTGGTTCTTGAAGTCGCCAGCCTCCCGAGGGAAGAAGCAGTAGTAGGATAGAAGCCGGCCGTTATTGCAAGGAGAGAGAACAATCTTGAAGTGCGTGTGGTAACCACCCCAGTACTCGATGGCACTGTTCTGGGAGTAGTCGACCAGTCCAAGCTTCACGGCCTTATCTGTATCGACATTGGCATGCAGACAGGTGCAAGTAGCGGGCTTTCGGACCGCCTGGATGCCGAGCACTTGACGAATAGTCGATCCGATACCGTCAGCCCCGATGATGACGTCGTGTTTTGCTTTGTTACCGTTTGTAAAGGTGACCTCTCCCGTTTCCAAGTCGACATCTTCAGCCTGCCAGTTTGTTAGCGCAAGAGTCTTCGGCTTCCAAGCCACTCAGGTACTCACCTTGTGGTTGACGACAAGCTTGGCTGGTATTCCTTCTCCGTGGTTGCCAATCGCGCTGTCCTTAAGCATCCTATGCATGTATTGCCGGTGAAACATGTTGTAAATCTGCTTACTTCTTAGCTTGATACTCTCCAAGGGTAAGTGATGGTGCCTACGTATCCCCATTTCTCCTTGTAGTCTGCCATCTCGTACACACTAACTGGCTCGCCCGTCCTCCAATCGCGACTGATGAGCTTTTTCAAGACGACTGGGTCGCCGAGCTCAATGTTCACTCTCCATTCCTCGAGCCACCTAGTCCCATTGGCGGCACAGGAGATGGAGGCACCGACTTCCCCTGCAAAATCCGCTCGCTCGTAGATGGTGACTCTGTGGCCTTGTCTTCGGAGAGCTATGGCGCAGGCCTGTCCGCCTATACCGCCTCCAATCACTCCGACATCAAGTTGTCTCCAGCCATTTGCGGTCGACATGCTGGTTGTGCGGGTAAGATGTTTATTCGAATTGGTGCTTTCGGCCAAAGTTGGGAATGCGTTTCAGCGAAGTGACCAGCGGCGAATGCTTTGGCGCTCCACCACCATTTGTAACGGGATATATCATTGGAGTAAGTGATGGAGCCATACCGCAGTATTCACTAGCTGCTCAGGAACGACGGTCCTGCTGCCGGCTGCAGGGACGGTTCGGGTACATCCCCGCCTCCATTCCCTTCGCGCAGCAGACATCTCGACTTGGAGGCACAAATGTCATGGCAAGCTATTCCAAATAGCGGAATTTTAGCTTGGTGTGTGATTCCGGTATGGTTCCGGTTGTCTAGTGTGTGGAACCTTCCGCCGTTCCTGGTTGTCTTCCGGCCCCAACATTGGTCGACCAACTACAAGCAAAAGGCCCTGGGAGCCTACAGGGCGCGCAATGCTGTTTTCAATCTAAAAGATAATCAGCAATTCAAGATAAAGCTGTAAACCGAAAAAAACCGCCTAGTGTAAGCTGAAGTAGCCACGATCTAGACAACCACCCCAACTTTGCCGTCTTGTGCGCTCTCTCTCCACCAACGATGGCGACTTTCACAAACGTGCGTGAATCATTCGACATCAGCGGCCGAAACTATGTCGTTACAGGAGGTGCTCAAGGCATCGGATACGCCATTGTCGATGCGATAGCTCAGATGGGCGGAAACGTGGTAGCTTTGGACATCAAGGCAAAGCCCGGCCAGGATTTCGCATCCCTGTCGAAGCAGCACGGGGTCAAAGCTGAATACGTCCAAGCTGATGTGACAGATGAGAAGAGCTTGACCGATGCATTCAAGAGAGCAGGTGATCTGCTAGGAAGCATCGATGGCTGCGTGACTTGCGCTGGTCTCGCCTTGGAGACAGCATTTGAAGAAACCAGCTGGAAGGAAGCCCGTAGGATTCACGACGTCAATGTGAGTTTTATCTCTTCCCAAGCTATAGTGGTAACGCATCATGATATTTAAATCATTTACAGGTTACCGGGACATACTTCTCCACCCAGCTCGCAACTGCGCGGATGAAGAAGCAAGGCCATGGAGGAAGCATCGTTCTAGTAGCCTCCGTGACTGCCCACACAGTTCTTCCGCAACACCGCATGTCTGCCTACGGCGCGACCAAAGGAGCCATAAAGACGCTGTCAGAAGCGCTGGCAGTGGAACTTGCGCCATTCAAGATTCGTGTCAATACCATTTCCCCTGGGTTTATTGATACAGAGATGACTCAGGAGGTGCGCCAGGCGAGGCCTGAAATGTCCGAGATTATGACCAAGACGCCGCCGCTTCAACGCATCGGCAAGCGGGATGATCTTACTGGAGCTGTTGTTTATCTGCTCAGCGATGCCTCTAGCTACACCACTGGCGCTGATATTGCGATCACAGGAGGTCTTCATGTTGGTAGGATTGGTACTTAATCTATAGTCGCTTAGTTCTATGCACATACAGACTTTGGCAGAATCCATCCCCGCGTATTTCAACTCAAAACATGTTACGTGTCTGTCAGACACCTCGTAGTGACGCGATGGGGCAAGAAGAGTTGGGGTTATTGTATCGGCGTAACAGATCAGACACACTTGACGTTACTGTATCAACATTATACCGACTACTGAAACGAAAAGAGATTGGCAGTCTAGCTTAATCGCGTTTATTGATCTCATCCGAGTCTATCACAACATTATGCTATCTACTTCTCATCGCTGCTATTGACTCGCCTGGTAAGATTTGGTGCTCAGTTCTACTGTTTCAAAATCACATTTTTTCACATTTAACGCTCATTCAACAATAGCTACTCAAATAACTAAACTTCATCCGACCCAGTCCTAAGCGCGGCCCATGCCATTGCACACTCGCTGCAGCTCGATCCACTCATCCGTTAGTCCTCGATAGTCCCTCGGTTTGTACGGCTCAGTCAGCTCCGCAATTTTAGTGGCCTTTCGATGATTCTTGAGCCCCAAGTCATTGAGGAGGAGATCCACGTAGGGTAGTGCGTCAAACGCAAAATCTGGTAGGCTGGCACCATATCCGCAAGGATACCTCCACTTGCCAAAGCCGGTGTGCAGCATGACCTCCTTGGTCACCTCGTCATCGTTCTTGGGCATTCTCTTCAACTTGTCGTCGAAGAATGCTGTGATCCAGAGTGCCTGGGCCGTCGCAAACACGGCGGTGCTGACGGTTGAAGCCATGCCAGCGAACGCAATGTTTCGATCGAAAACCCTGCCAGCAGGCACAATGAACCGGTAGTTACGGAGAGGCTGCTCGCTCTTGCGTTCGAATCTCAGAACAGGTTGCGCCTTCAGACTGGGAAACTCGGTAAGGATTATTTCATCCGCTTCCTTGCTAAGTTTCTCGACTTCAAGCGCGGAATGCGCTAGGCCCATGCCAGCTTTCAGATTCGGGAACTTGATAGTCGATTCTTTCTTCCATCCTGTGGCACAGATCAGGACATCGGTGGTCAGGGTCTCGCCGTCACTGAGAATAACTCTATTCCCATCCAGTCTGGTAATATCGGCAATATGGACCTTGATCTTTCCCTCCTTGACCAGATCAAAAAGGTTTGTAGGGTAGTTGTGGATGCCTACACCACTCCCAGTCCACATTGCCGAATTCCACGGCTTCAACTTGAACACGTTGGGGTCATCGTGGTAGCCGTGAGTGTCAATCACATCAGAGCTGAGCTTGTTCCAGTAATTGTCGACAAGCAGCCTGC
This sequence comes from Dactylonectria macrodidyma, assembly GCA_020744425.1. Taxonomy (NCBI): domain Eukaryota; kingdom Fungi; phylum Ascomycota; class Sordariomycetes; order Hypocreales; family Nectriaceae; genus Dactylonectria; species Dactylonectria macrodidyma. The sequence continues at coordinate 452,051 of JAGMUV010000010.1, read as the reverse complement.
CAATAGCCGTTCCATGCAAGAACTTTCGCGCGACTGAGAATCCGTCTTCTCCTCCCCAGGGACAAGGGCTGAACCAAGTCAGGCACCTCGTGTTCAGAAGCTCCTCCATCATTCGTTTAAAGGGCGTGACGTAAGGTGGGCAGATCCAAACAGGTCCTTGCCCCGTAGGACGCACGACCAAATCCACCTGGGCTCCCTCGGTCGCGAATGCGTATGCGCAGTCGTAGGCAGACTTGCCGGCTCCGACGACAACAGCTCTCCTGGAGGTCTTGACGGTGTCGCCATGGATACAAAAGTCTTTTGCGTGGAATAATGGAGGTTTAAAGGTCTCCTGGCCTGCGTAAGTCGGTAAGTTTGGCTGAGATGTGAGGCCAGTGGCAAGGATGAGCTTCTTGGTTTCGATGAGTTCGTTGCCCTTCCCTGATGAGACCGCCAGTGACCAGCCTCCAGCTTCGCCTGGCTCTATAGTGTCAACCTTGGTATTGAAGTGGGTCCTCTCGAAGACCCCAAATCTCTTTGCAAAGTCGGTCAGGTATTGATGCAGAGTTGCAGCTGGTATGTGGTCCCCATACTTGACTCCGTAGCTCTCATCCATGGGGAAGTCGGGATATTCATAGGAGCCGCACATATTGTTCGATTTGAGCCCGGGGTAAAGACGGTCCTCAGACCAGGTTCCGCCACAAGTATTGGCGGCCTCGATAACGAGCACCCGCTCGTTGGGATGGAGTTCGATGTAGGTTTTTGCGGCTGCCAGTCCGAACCAGCCTGGATGAAGACTGTGTTAGCATAACGGTCACTCAATGCTTAGGGCAGCGAGGGTACATACCAGCCCCAACTACAATAAGATCGTATGTTTTGCTCATGTTTCCTGATTTGACTAGCCCTAGCTTGAATCACTGGTTTAGGAGAAACAGAAATGGACGAGATTCCATTTGGCGGCTCCCCATATGTCGGCACTCCCAGAGAGCGGGACGAGAAATTTTATTGCCATCGTGAAGTGTCTCCATTGCGGTGTCAACTCTTCTGTAAGCAGGTGGTTCCGGCTACCAAGCAACAGAGGGTAAAGATTCGAGTCCGGAATCATGGACGGAATCTATCAAGCGGACAGGGAAACCAAGGAACGGAAACCCACCCCCCGCAGCTAGCGGGACGTCGGGGATGATTCCCGACCGTCCCCCGGGAGTGGGCGAATGGCATGTGGTTGGGGTTCAGGGTTGTTCAATGACGTATTGACCCCAATTGCAGCTTCACCAGTTATACCCTGGGACTGTCAAGTTTCAGAGATTCTGGTCGGAAAACTAGGGATTTATTGTCTCTGCTCCCATCGGGAGACTGCTGTGATTAATTAAGACTAGATTTGATCCGTCTTGGAAGTGGCTTTAGAAGCAACACACATCCGAATTCTTCACTAAGCGCATTTTACAACGTGGCATTAGGTATGATACCCAAACTGAGCCACCTCAAGGATGATTCAAAGTCCCCTATCAGAGAAGAAAGTCCCAGCCGCATTCATCGGCCATTCAAACATCAGAGGATCGGGATACTGCGTAGTTGTATCATTGTTGAGGTCCGCGAGCGAAAGGCCTGGTAACCCGGCCGCGGCATTAGAGATTGAGAAATCCAGAAAGGAAGTGTCGTCCCCGGAAAATGGAACAGCGGCGGTTCCATGTTGATCGAAGCCTTTGGCCGACAACTCAAGCTCCTTGCCGGAAGCTATCGAAAAGATCGGTTCTGGTTCTAAGGTAGTAGAAGTTGAAGCAGGATCCTCAGAGCTCTCTCCATGGGAGAGGATTCCCCATCGCAATAGAGGCTCTCTCATCGAAAGCAGTCGCTTCCACAACTTGCGCGATGCCCGCGACGACTTCTTGTACTCAGCCGAGAGGCTCAAGGCCATCTTGAAGTTGCGTCTCACAGAATGCGCATAGTCTGCAGCGAGATCCAGAGACAGATGGCCTCGATTTTGCTCGGTGTATGACAGGATGAGGAACAAGAGAGCGCATGAGGACGCTAGGAAATGCTGAAAATGCGGGTGCTGTTTCTTGTACACGTCAGTGCTCTTGTCAAGAGCAGACAAGATGTTGATGGAATCAGACACGATCTCCAGACCGCGCTGGATTTTCTTGTTGGCGAGCGAGTTGGAGATGGAGAGGAAAAACGGGCGCAGCAATATTCCACGGACCGCATTGGCGCGGAGGTAGAGCAAAGTAGTCCATGGAGGAGACTTACTGCCAGTCGCCGAGTACGAATCGCAGTTCTGAGGATGAGTGAAGTTGTGTTTCTCAAGCGCCCGCTTCCTCCATTGTTCGATCTGGAAGTTCGTAACCTCGAGCGCGTCCTCATCCTGGCATGTGCCACCCTGGGCTACACGGGAAATCGGCTCGTTGAACTTGTGGCTCATGAGGGTGAATGCCATCATGGCTTTAAGGTATGGAGTGGTTGCCTGAGAGTCGCGAGGGTTAGCAACGAGGCCGATGCTGACTTGGAGGTAGAATCCTTACCAAAGACACCCGTGCCATGTCAAAGTCGGATTCCTGAAAGTTTGAAGGAAGACCGGCGGCGGCACTCCATTGACGGTCCAGGACGAGAATGCTGCACGAGAGTACGGCTACCTCTTGGTGCTGGCGGTCACTCTCCGGCCCAGGCTGGAAAACATCCCGGCTGTGCAATCCAAGTTCCATAGCCACGCGCCCGGCTAACCCGCACATTCGCCATGCCAGCCGGATTCTACAATTAAAGTAGTGGTAAAAGCCCTGGGGAGACAAAGTGGTGAGCGTCGTAAGCAATGACGGAGTTGGGAGCTGGTACAAACCATCAACAAGGCGATAACAGCCCGTTTCTTACTCGCCGCCAGGCTTGCCAGCTTTGCATCATTAACATGCCGACAGTAATTGTGCAGAGTAGCGGCAAGGCGGGATTGAGACTCGGATGAAGCTTCGGCAGTGAGAGCAATTGTAAGTGTTAGATTCAGGATGAGGAGGTCATCCTCGTCTGCTGCAAGCTCGGCATCATCCCCAGCGCCTTGTCGTTGAGAAGAGGCGTTGTATAACCCATTCACCTGCTCTACGAGGCTTTCAATGTCACAAACAGGATGAAGCTCGCCAATGACCTCGTGGTAGACGCGCAAAAGACGAACAGCCTCGGTTTGCGAAAGGCAGTTCAGAAACTGGAACAGAGTCGGCCGCGAAAGCGGAGTCACAGACTCCTGACTCGCCACGGAGTCGTCATCTCCGGGGCTGAGACTGAGGCCGGCGTCTTCGTCGTCGTCGGACTGGCTGTCATCGAAGCTGGGGATTCTGGACCGGTCTGGCTTCGCACCGGAGTCGGAGCCCTCTTCAATCCGTATCAGCGCGACGATGAGGCTGTAGTCTGGGCTCGTTGGCCCGTGGAACTGAGGTGCGGAGGAGCGTTTGGAGGAGGAGTTTGCTCGTGGGGGCTTAATGGGCGATTTGGCGACGGCGGTGGAAGGATTGTCTGGAATCTGGCCGCCCTGTGTGGACATGGACATGTTGAGGTGGGCCACAATCGTATCCAACTGCCCTTGCATGGTGGCCACGAGTCCACTCAGTGAAGTTATCGATCTACCATCACGGGGGCTATCAGCTTGATATTCGCAACGGAGGCTCATAGCAAGCCCTACTCAGGAGTCCATTTGGGGTCCTTGGGGGCAGCAGCCATAAGCAAACTATTCCCTGAGCCGGCTCCCACCAAGTTGGCTCCCACCAGGTTGGCTCCCACCAGGTTGGCTCCCATCAGGTTGGCTCCAGCACGACGTTCGTCAGGACCGAGCGAGAAGCAACACTCAAGCGACCGCACCGAGCAGTACTCGCAGGGCTTGCGACCATCACAGCGTCCCTTCCGCCGCCGGCAGGCGTCGCATGCCCTAGGCGCGTACGGCGCGCGTCTCTTACACGCCTGAGGCTCGTTGGGTGCCTGTGCAGCCGGTCTTTTTACCGCGCCCATGGAGTATTGTTGCGGTTCGCGCGGGGCGTGGTTCGACATTCGGAATTGGGTTATGGATCTGTGGACAGGGGCAGCTGGGGGTTTAGGAAGCGAAGGGTGATGGGAACTCGTGGAGAAGAGAAGCGTGGAGTGCGGAATGGGATGTCTCTGGAGGTTAGGTGTAGACTTGGACCCGGGGACTCATCCAATATAACCCCGGCAGGGTACCCGATCTACGTACAGATATGAGCGGCAAGCTGCGACACTCTAGACTAGTCACTTGTGATAAGAGGGCGAGTCTACCGTGTACATGTAGCAATAACACCTGGCCCGAAGAGAGACCAACTTTAGCCCCATCTCCTCTACATCATCCTTGTAGCGGTTTGCGGGGAAGAGAACGCTATGCCGCTCTGATATCTAGCCCCATCGGTTACAGGGAGCATGACAAATGATTATCTGCGGGGTTACCACCCTCTTGAGCCCGCGGCCGGCCAGTAGGATGCGATTGATAGTAACCTATCTCGTCTCGGCCCTTTCGGAGCTTGAAGGTACCGTGTCAATGACAGGGTCCAGCCAAATCGCTTATCTACCCTGATGATGCGCACAGGTTGGACTCCTGTCTGTGATTCGGGAGACCGGGTTCATCTTTTTCGATCCGATCCATCATTGTGCTCAAGGACTGGGCTTCTGTCTCGAATATTCAATAGGCCTGATCAACCTTTTTTCTTCAATCCCCATCTATTGATGTACCATGTCAGATGCACGACGCGCATTTAACTACTGCATCTCTTCTTGTGACACACGCAACTCCTGCTATCACCTACATCGCGATAATACATTCCTAACGGCGACTCCCGTCATGACAAGATTATTTAGATAAGTTACCACCTCGGTTATTGCCTCACAGATATTCATTGAACCATTATATAGCTTGCCGGAAAGCTTGTTCCTTCACGAACCGTTGCTCCCTCTGAGACAGGCCTCCACGAACAGCAAAGCCATGGGCCACGTTAGAATACAAACATATCTGAAAAGGCTGTCCCGTCCTTCTGAGAATTTGCTCTGACCTGTGCCTGTCAATTACCATGCGGACATATCCGTTCTCGGCCAGTTCATTGGCAGTTAGCTTGCTATTCTCCCAAATCCCAATGACATCGGGAATGTAGAGGAGAGCGACATCGCTTCGCCGCTTGTCAGGGGGTGGTGTGGCGACGTAAGCGTCCCATATCGATGCGACCTTGGTGCTTTGGCCTCGGATAACACCTCTGTACGAGATTGAGTAATTAGCTCGAGGTGCTGGAGGTTTACAAAGATATGAAGGCATCTTGGTAAGTGAGAGAGGGCTGTATTCATGCTTGAACCCAGTAGTGCAACACTCGGCTGAGGGTCGAGACGCCATTTTTTCCCCTCAGTCAGCCTCTGGAGGAAGAGACTGGAGACCCCAAGTCAGGCACTGAGGCTGTTCTAGGGGCTAGCCACGAAATGGCTGTAGCTGAATACTCTCCGCTGCGGGCTAGGTCAATCGTCAACTCTAATCAGGATCCAGGATAATGATATGTGATATTGGGTGGTGTCCGCGGAAGGCCGCTTCATTTCCCCTAGTCCGTCTCCACTCTGTTCCGTTCCGATTCCGATGCCAGTTCCTAAAGGCTCCACTCTCAACGCAGGGTGCCAGCTGGTAGCGAAGTGATAGCACGGATCATCAGGGTGAGGATGCGTGGAATCCTATCCGCCTGAATCGCAGTGGATCCAAGGGCAAGATCAGCCATTTGGAACGCCGGATACGGTTCCTAGTATCCTCGGGGGTCTGATCCCCGGTCTTCTCCTGGCTTGCCTGCTTGCTGTTACCTATACGCCTAGTATTGTAATATGTAACTCGGTCTGTTCAGAATCTTTTCTCTTCAGCAAAGGACGTGAGGCAAAATACCAGCCTAGAAGACCATTTGAAAGCTCTCGTTTCCATCAGCACTGTAAAATATGAACAGTAAATATGATACCCTTCCGTTCCTACCGGAAACCCGCTTGAAACAATTCGCGCCGGGTCTCACCATCCTGCAACCACTTTCAAGAAGATGCAGTGGCCCTGGGCTCATCGTTCTCGTCTCCAATAGCGGGCTGGCCGACGCTTCGACCCTGGCCATAGAAAATGGAGTTCCATCGCCCTTGATGAAATGGGGCGAGGAGGGCTACACGGTTGTCGAGATCACTGAGGCAGCCTTGACCCGGCCAGACGACGCAATCAGGTGGGCTCTGGAGGAACTTGAAACCTGTACGACTACGGAGCCCAAAGACGTTGTCGGCCTTATCGGTACATTTCAGAGCCCTGCCCCAAGGCTCAGCCCTGCTAATCCACGAGAGTAGCTTACACACCAGACCTTTGGAACCGAGTCGCCGATCGACTTGTGGCGTTTCCTCGGATCGTCGGTGCAGCATTGTACGGTAACCTGGAAGACAGTAGATCGACTCTAGCTTCTACTCAACTTCCGCAGGTCCATCATTTTGCTGGCAAAGCATCAGGGGTTCTGCAGCGCACGAAAGATTTGACTGCCTACGATTACCCTGCCGCCCAGTCCTTTCTGTTTGCGACTCCGTTCCAAACCCAGTTCAGCTACTCACTTGAGTCGGTTTCGCACACTCGCAACCTCGCCTTCTTCAAGCGGCTCATGAATGGGCCTTATTTCGACCTGGAGGCCATCTGGGATGAACACGTATACTACGAGTTTGAGAACCGGTCTGTTGAGTGCACCATGGCCACAATGGTACAAGAGCCATATGTTAACCATGTTCCAACGGTATTTATAGCCCTTTTATATGTGCCAATAACAACCAACCGCCTTTGAACAGGCCAACTGACAAGGACGGTTAGCTCACAGGCGGCATTGGTCGAGAGCGACTTACGGCATTCTACCGCGACCACTTCATTTTCCAAAACCCGAGTGACACTGAAACCGAATTAATTAGTCGGTCTGTCGGAATTGACCGTGTCATTGACGAGTTCATCTTCAAGTGCACTCACAGTGCCCAATTAGACTGGCTGTAAGTCCCATGGTTAAATCCATCGTTCTTGCTCTGGCCGGTGTCTGATGCGTTTCGTTAGCTTGCCTGGTGTTCCTCCCACTGGGCGCAAACTAGAGATTCCGTTTATGGCCGTAGTCAATATTCGAGGAGACCGGCTGTATCACGAGCATATCTCATGGGACCAAGCCACGGCGCTGGATCAGCTGGGATTGATGCCAGAGTACTTGCCCTATCCCTATCCCCTGTCTGATACACCAGGAGGCAATACTAAAAGGACTGTATTTCGCGTACCAGTTGCAGGGCTCGAGGCCGCTGCTAAGCTGCGCGATAAGGACGCGGTTGATTCGAACAAGATGTTCTTGTTCCGGATCAAGGAAGAGTGATTGGAAATGGTAACGGTGACTGCTAACCTAGTCTGCCTCTATGTCGCCTAGATTGATACCATTAGTAGGGAGGCTCGGACTCTTTTCGACGGTGATGTTTCTATTTTATCTGGCTGTTAGCGAATTATGAGGATGAATAAGATAGGGTCGAACCATCCTGATCAAAGGGCATGGCCTCTGTCCCCCCATTCCAACCACCCATACCGATACTATCATTGCTCAGTTTTTATCTGTAGTCCTCCTTCCTGTCAAGAGAACTTTAGCGTCTAATATGGTCCGGCTTGCTCCAACTGGCCCAAAACCAGTTGCAGGGCGGGAGACGCGACTGATGAAAAGTTGATTAGGAATGTGGCTGATACTCCAGATTCACGATTTCCTCCGAATTATACCAGCTAGGCTCTTTCGCTAGTCTACCTCTCACAAACCAACCACGATATCCGTACGGAAGGCTTTTAGATGCTTCTAATAGATTTCGGAGAAGGCGTACCACTTAACCTTTGGCTCTGTCAATTTCCGTTTAGCGTATGCAATAACCAGTTTTCTCCTTGAAGCATAGTCTTCACGAAAGGTGTATATTACCCAGCTGTCATTTGCTGGGAAGAAGTCGCTTAACGGGTTACTGATTGACAGTGCCTCCCAGTTCCCTTAACTGTTCCAGATGCGCTCTCGGCATTCTCATGTCGAGATGAATAAAACCCTAGAAGAATTCAACCTCCTTGAAAACGTCCAGACCCATGAAGCCTAGGTCGAGAAAGGTATATAATATAGCAAATTTCCACATGCAGTCAGTACCAGGGCCAGATCTAACCTATCGTTCCATATACCATGTAAACTCTACTGTTCTAAAAACTCGGTTGTTTTTCATTGATATATCGTTAATCAGCAGACTGGGAAGCAATGGGTACGATAGTGGAGCATGTGTTACCATAATATCTTATCATTTGTTTTGCTTTATGCTTTCGTTCGTGAGATTACTAGACATTGCAAAGGGCATCTATCCAGAAGTCCTAGATTGTGAATTGCGACGATGCCCAGACACCTGCAAAGCAGATGAATACCAGCCTCCTGCTATAAGAAACGCCGGGCGCTATCAGAAATTTCGCTCAGCAGCTATTTATTGAGGAACAGCAGAGACTAGAATCTCAAATCAGTAAGCAAGATCCGCTACACGGCGCGACACCGTCAACCCTGATGACCAACTAGATGCGCCGTACCGGTTAGAAAGGTCTGCTTGGCGGCGCACGCCGTGATCTTCTCATTGCGATGTCGGAATTGCCTGCCCCAGCTGGCCGATCATTTTGACTTGGAGCTATTTCCGAGACAGTTTCGAAGGAAAGGTTCCCCAACGTTCACCACTTCGACACCAAAGCCCAGATTGAGGAATACGCCCGCCAAGCGAGAAAGTGTTAAGGGCCACGAAATATATAAACCCAGCTAAAATCGTTGAAGATTTCAGGGAGGCCTACCATTCGCTGGCTCGATGGCGGGCTTCGAGATGCCACATAGCATGTTTTGCGATGTCCTGACCGCTAGGGGCATGCCCGATTTTGGTGCCCAGGAGACATTGGAGGACTTTCTTCTTATGAACGATGGTGGCTATTTTGGGGACCAGTCGCTTGAAGATAGTCTTACGTTACTAGAGGATGTGCCAACTACTTAGGCAGAGTTTATAAAACGGAGACTGGCTCCTAACCAACTGTCCTAACCATGAGCTCTCTAGTCGAGCATATGATCTACCACTTAACTTTAGTGTGAGTGACTAATTGAAATCGCTCGTGCCGCCCACTAGGTGGGACAGATGGGTTGCATAGGTTGAGGTTGTGGGAAAACACCTTACGGTTTGTGATAGCTAGCGCATCATACCCATGACGCAAAAATCACGATATCATTTGAGTAGGCTGTAGAACTTGTTGGCGGCCCGTTCAACTCTAGAATACTAGATATCACAAGGTTTCAGGTACTAATTTACACAGGGCTTACTTTGACGTGACACAAAAAGCCATTGTGAGAGACCTATTCCACAGTAATTAGTGTATTAAGTATTATCCTATGCTAATACCTAGAAAGACCCCTTCAAAGGAAAACTTTCAAGGTGTCCTAGTCATCTATCCAATTCAACAAGCGAGACATACAATCATCAAAGCAGCCAAACGACTGTCGCTAGCGGAAGAAGCGCGGCCAGAAAGAAGAAAGTAAGAGGGCCGGAAGCAGCACTGGTCTCATAGAGCGCGGCTGTATAGTTGACGGTTCTTGGGCAGAGCAACGTTTGGCCTATTGGCTCTGTGGTGTTTCCAACTTTAAAATCGTCCCAGTTGATCCAAAAAACCACGAGAATATGCGCCAGGTTTCCGATCAGCTCGACAGATGTTGCATTGGCGCTATCTGTCACGTTGGAAGCAGCCGACAGGATTTCAGAGCCCGAGTACCAATCAACATTAGCTGCAGCCTTCTTCCCAATAACACTTGCCATGTCGGTCATGTTCATCATTTTATTCCCAGTACCGGCAACTTCTTCGACTGGCTCGAGGCACCCTTCATATTTACCTCCCAGAGAAAGCTGTTCCAGGCAGTCGTCGTCAAGCATCTTCGTGCAAGAGCCATCGTCATCGTTAAGCTTTGCGAGCCGGTCTCCTTTGATCCGCTCGAATCCGTAGGCAAAACCCCATGAACTATGAGGCACATAGGAGCCATTGCTCTCAATCTGCTCTTTGACAAGTGCCTCTGGTGGGTTGAGCCTGTATAGGCTGAGAGCAAAGACGCCATCCGGGTTGTCTGTTTCGATATTCCCTTTGGCAGGCTTGCTCTTCTGGACGCTCACAGTAATCGTCCACCCGTCGATTTCCTCGCCTGGGAAAGGCATGGTCGTATTATATCCCAGGATTGGATATGTTTTTTCGATGTCGGGGTTGGCCATGATGGCCGGCCATACGGTCTCGTTGACGTTCCATGGAGTGCCTCCAAGTTCAGCTTTTGCAAGCAGAAAGTCCGCTAGCGGATCATATCCAGAGACTGGATGAAGGATTGCGAGTAGCAAAGCGACTTTTAATGTATTTGATGTCATTGGAGGATGATGGGAACTCCTAGGTTTGGTGGGCTGGGAGCGTAGTATAGTGTTAAAGATGGACGACGGTGTGACTTGGAATGAGATTTGACGACTAGTGTTGTGCACAATCCGAGGTTTGACAAGGTTCTATTTAAACAAGATCGACCATGATCTGCCAGCAAGGATAAAAGGAGGCATCAATGCGCTGCGCCGCTGCAATGTGTCTCCAAGGACAAAACTCGGCTTAAAGGCAGGCGGTTAAGTGAAGTTGTAGAAAGGCGACCATGGTCCGAAAAACAAGCTGCAAAGACGCTAAAATCTCACGAGCTCTTCGTTAAACGAGCCAAAGCTTTGGGCATCCGTGGTGACACCCCAGCAGAATTCTCAAATGAAATTCATCAACAGGGTTAAGCTTCCTTTGCAAGTACCATACCACAACGCTAAGGCTGAATCGGAAGACGCCGAATCTCTCCCTGCACATGCCCTTTTTTGCCTACTCTGCTGATGTTTTACGGCACAGCAAACAGCATACGATTTTTCCATCCACTCAAACACCCGCCTTCCATTTACGAGATTGACAAGGGTATTCCAACTGTAAAAAAATATGTACTGCGCCACGCCACAGCCCTACCGTGATACCCTTTCCCTTCTCCTATGCTTAATTTTAACATTACAACCGGTTGCGTAGAAATACTCCTAGGCTGTGTGAGTGGCGTGTTTTCGGCACCGCCACTGTTCGCTACCAGATTAGCATCGGGACGGCTGACCTCGAGGCATATTCGGATGAACCACCATTCGTACGAGATGCTACGAGACTAGCCATGATGTCATTGTCTGGCATTACCCGACTCTTCTACCGAAACTTACCTAGCCCGGTCTATTAACGCTGGCTCTATGGGTTAGCCACGGTTGTCTGAGCCCCCTGAGGGCCGAGCCTTATCAGAGACAGTAGTCCGAGCTGTAAGTTCTTGTAGCTCATATATTAGCTCCAGCCGAAATCGCACCTTTCTGTCTGTCTGATATAACATATGGCTGGGAAGGGAACAAGCGCCACTTCCATGGTAGGAATTGATTCAGGATATATCACGTATGCGTATGAAAACCGGCGGTAACAACCTTGTCGCGCAACGCCATAGTCATTGAAACCGTGACAATTAGTATATCCGTCACTAACATACATTACTCTTAGACCGGTGAAAAGGAAGACCTCCGAAGGATCCACCCTGGCAATCCTACGTCTATCATATAGATCCGGTCAAACAATGACCAGGCTCTCCATCCTAACCCCCCGCTTCCTAAGCTCACCATAGGTGAGTCTTGGATCAGCGTATAAGGATTGATTACTCATGCCAGTCCTAAACCAATATAGCATCCACTTTAGTCTTGGTTCTCATGCGTCCATCGGCAGGGCCACATCCGGAAGACGGAGGTCTTGCCATTGCGATGACCCATCCTCGTGCACGAACCTTGCACGATTCGGCGCAAGCAACAAATGGTTATAGCTCGCTTTCCAACCAGCGGCAAGCTTCCCAAGTAACGCTTCTCCGTCATTGTACCTAGGATGGTTAAATTTGCCCACTACCTGATGTCGTTCTCCTACTCTTTCATTGCGAAGAATATCAGACGTCGGCAGCCAAGAATTGCGTTGAGGACAACTCCTTCCTGGCACGCGCTGTACCTGAGACCGAGATGCCCATCTTGTGTCCACCGATAAAAGTCCTCCTGACATATTGCTCTAGCGATATGATTCATCCAAACAAGACTCTCATGTTCATCCGACAGATGGTCTGAGAGATGGTTCGGCTCTTCGAGAGCCCGTTTTGTAATCCCAACAAAGCGAAAGATAGGTGAGAATGATTCTTTCGTTCAGTACGTTTGAACCATATACAACCTCAAAGGCCCTTGGGCAAGATCTCCAGGCGACTGTCAGCCAGCGAGAGGCATCCGCACCCATATGACGTCACAAGATTTACACAATGGCATATTCCAGGACTCGGAACTCATTCTTCATGTCAATAAAAGATAGGATGTTCTTGCCCAGCCTTCCGCATGTCACCCCGTATTCCTCTATTGCGTTGTCGGTGGACAAGACGACTGATGTTAAGGCCTCGCCGCTTGGCCAGCAGTATTGAGCCACACTCGTGTTGAGGCTTGTATTCAGACGCGATTTCTGTGACTCTTGTACCTGCGAGGGCGTTTCCGCAGCCTCGCAGAGTGTCAAGATATTGAGCATCTCATATGATGATAGTATTGTATCACGAGATCCTGCTAGACATCCTTTCCTCCATTCGAATAGTTGGTTAAATGGCGAGACTTAGCTCTAACGACAAAAACCAAGCACTGCGTACACTCTGTCGTGGTCTTCTGTGCACTGGCATGCCCTGCAAGCATAAAATATGTCCATGATGTCTTCGTACGACTTAGCAAAGCCGAGCTCAAGTAGAATGAGAGGATCCCTTCCCGAAAGCAGAGTCACTGTTTCGTCTGAGTCGGATAAAGGGTTCTAGGAGTGCAGCCGCAGATATGAGAATGGCCCATGATATTTTGCGGTCTCCGACAATGGTAACAGCCGACTTCGCCAGCGTGACGTCTTGTCAGGCCCAGAGCCTTTGGAACCAGCTGCGGGCAACAGGCCTCTGAATAGCTTCCAACTCCTGCTGTGAAAGTGGAATTTCGTACAACAGACTCTCGAAAACGTCCAAGGCAGCTCCCGGGATTCCGCCATGCTCCGGCGTACCGACCAGGGCGTCTTCATCAATCAGTGGGCGTACGGGACGCATTGGCAAGCAACGCTGACTGCTTCGAGTGGTCTGGCTACTTGGCGTTGACGGTATTGCGCGAGAGATTGTCATCGGGCTCAATATTTTCATAGTTTAAATATATTTCCTAGCTCCAACCTGCAATTAAATCACAGTAAATGGAGCTCTAGCAATGTATAGCAGAAGCAGTGATTATACTAGGAAACTAAAAACAGAGTGTTAATTCTTTAATACAGAGGCTCACATTCTAGACTCAGGATTCATGAAGTAAGACAATCCCAAGATCCTTACCGATTACGTTACAGCCCAGGCTGAAACCAGGCAGTTATAATTAGCAGAACTATAACACCCTTACTTTCTTTCTCCAGCTACCATTAGATTACTTGGATTCCTACCATGATCATCACATCCATAGCTCAGGTTTACTTAGATCACCACCAGAATCCCCAAAATCCACTAAAGTACATTCATATATTTATTAAGAACTTTTACCAACGGGTAGCCCACTAGTTATTAATATACTTCGTTAAATTAAATATGCTATTCTACTCTTACAGACCGTAACTTACATTACTTACTAGGACGTGCTAATATACTAATCATTCACCTACGCCTTGGACCTACCCTAGACCCCTGGTGTACGCCTGACTGCCACAGCAAACGCACGCGTCGCCGCTGCTCAATGCACTAGGCCCGTTGAGCACCCGCTGTCTGTTGAGGTGACGTTACCATTTTTGACATATTCATTGGCTTGCTGAATCTCCCCAGGAGTTGTGCTAGGATCTTGGTACATCTGCCGAGGTGGTAGTAGTAAAAGCGGCGATGAGAAGAATCAGTTTCATCTTAGTGCGTAGACTAGTAGGTAGCGGATTCTTCGGAATGCACTAAAAGACATTCCTCGAATCATTCCTAAAACAAGGGTGCCCGACTTACCAATCAGAGAGGCTATGCGCTGGACCGTTCCAAACTTCGGATCGTCCCAACTTCTGGCGGTGTGTCTTATGACGCGAGACAACTGCATATCTGCCTAAGAAGCTAGTCCAAAAATGCATCAATGCCCAAATAGCAGAGCGAACGATACCACCTTCCATGTCACACGCCATCACAGATTTGAAATTTTACCAACGTACGGGGCCGCTTTCGTGTGTAGTCGTAGCTTTATGACATCCGCTGTGTACTAACCCTAGGTTACAGATTGGCTTGGGTGCTTCTTTGGGAGGTCCATTGCTTGACATGGAAACAGGAGAAATGCCTGATTACTGGACTGTGCGTTTCCTAAGGCACGTAACTCAGCGGTAGGAAGTTCCCTTCTCCTCCCAGACCCCTCTGGTCACCAATGCACCCACGGTGATCAATCTCCGCCATTGGCAATTCCTTCAGCACCAGCTCATTCGAACCCCGCGACTGGAGGCCTGAGGAGTGATTCCTCCTTATCTGAGTGGGCGGCAGGCGTCGAGTGACGTAGGCGCGATTTAGCTGCACATTGCTGTTTCTCCTCATGCCATACTGGACCAACTCCGATAAGTTGCAGAAACTCCGACAGGTTGCAGACAAGTCAACCGCGTCTTCCGCAGGACAAGCAGAAGGACCATTTGTAGAGCCAGCAGCGTCGTTCCTGCACACATACCTGCCATGCCGGTCAAACAGTAGGCACATGCATGGGAGTCGACTTGACGGAGATCTCCGTGGCTGTGGGGGCAGGGGATTGCGAAGACGGTTGCATTTAGGCGATCATGTCAAACCAACAGAGGCATGGCTACAAGGATAATGACCTTAACCCCATAGCTGGCTAACCCAGTCTATAAAGACACTGGAGCGGGAAACGGTCAGAAAATACTCTCGGGGGGCGGCGCGCGAACATGTAAACTGATCGTTGAGTCTACATCAACTTACCTCTCGTTATCCCCAAATACGGAAACACCTTCGTCGTGGTCGTCGTCCTAGAGGATATTTTGGTTAATACGGAGTCCAGAGTTGCAAGCTCAGAAAGTATTAAATACTTGTTGCCGTAAGAGTGTGGCAATCACGACCCAATAACGGGGCACCCGGCATCATCGGAACAATCTCCTCAAATCGCTTATAGCATCCGTTCGGCAGGTCTCGACGAATGAGGACAAGCCACGGCACAGCTGCGGCGGAGGGAGAGGGATGGAGAGGTCTCCGACTGGACTCACCCGAGCCGAAGCAGCAAGGTGGAGGTTGCAGATGTAGGTGGGTATGTTGTTGTGACCCTAATCGTCAAGAGTTACGCTGAGGTGGAAGTAGGAACTCGAAAAGGCTAGGGCCGCAGAACGAGTGAAGAGGGTGGGTGGCGAGTGGCCGGGGAAGGGGTTTGGACGGCTCGGCGGCCTGGGAAGCTACCTCGCTTGATGCTTTACATCTCCAATAACGAAGGGGACCGAGTTCAGCAGCGTCAACAGCTTGTCTCAATCAGACTCAGAACTGGCTGCCGCAACTCGTTCAGCTTAACCCCAGCAATCAATGCATTTTCTCTTTTCTGTTCCTTTCCAACCTGAAGTCTTCCCATACATCTTCATCTACAAGTCACATCTTTTTATATCGTCGTAATTTTTCAAGCATCCTAGGCAAAGGCTGGCAAGATGCGCGTTGCTATAATTGGAGCCGGCCCTTCCGGCCTCGTCCAGCTCAAAGTGCTAGCAACCGCTCATCAGCATTTCCCATCAGCCGAGCCCTTTGAGGTTAGGCTCTTCGAGTCCTACGACAAGGTCGGCGGTGTTTTCCTCCACCACGTGTATGAGGATACCGAGCTCGTCTCCTCCAAGTTCCTCACCTCCTTCTCCGACTTCCGTCCCCGCCCTGAAGATGACGACTTCCTCTCTGCCGAGCGCTACAGAGAGTATCTGGAGGAGTACACTACGCACTTCAACTTGTGGCCGTACATTCACCTCAGCACCTCCGTCACGGGCATTCGCAGAGGAGATGTGAGCGAGCATATCGTCAGTTACAGGGGACCCGATGGCAATGAGGTCGAATGGGAGTGTGATGCCATCGCCGTGTGCTCGGGCGTCCACTCAAAGGCGAACATCCCAGACATTCCTGGCATCGAGAACGTTCCCAAAGTGCTGCATTCACAAGACTTCAAGAAGCGTGAGCAGTTGGGTACGGACAAGACCGTCATGGTCCTTGGCAGCGGCGAGACGGGCTGCGACATGTGCTATCTCGCCATCACCTCCCCTACCAAGAGAGTCGTCTTTTGCCATCGCGACGGCTGGATCGGTGCTCCCAAGCGCACTCCAGGGCAGCGCTTCCTGCCATGGCTACGCGGAGACCAAGACTATGACACGCCGCAATTGCCGCTCGATGTCAGCCAAGTCACTCTCTTCGACTCCATGTACGTCCACCCTATGGTGCGAGACACCATGATTGTTTGGGACTATTACCACTTCCTTGCTCTGCCTGCCGGATGCTGGATCTGCGGCGGTTCGAAATATGGTGTCGACCAGCATGTCGGCCAGATCTTCAGCGAGCGATTCCACGCTTCGCGATGTAAGTCTCAACCTCGTGCTGCTTCTACATTTCTACTTGGCGAGGACATAACTAAAGGCCGTCCCAGTATTCTGGAACAAGGGCTGGCAGCGCATCCAGAACTACGTCTCTACGCCCTGGCGCCCGACTGAGTGGCCATTAGCCACCCGTATCCGTCGATTCTTCTTCAACACAGCCATCATCCCGGCCGAACGCACCATCGAGACGGCCCCTTTCCCCTCGCACATCACACCAGATGGTGTCGCCCACTTCCCTGACACAGGGCGGCCTGAGGCTAAGCGCATCAGAGAGTCCGTCGTCAAGCCCGATATCATCATCTTCGCGACTGGTTACATCCCCCATATCCCTTTCCTCAACACCGAACACAACGCCGGCCGCCGTCCCTACCCCCTATCCAACGATGCCAACGTCCGCCAGATCTGGTCCTCCGACGACCCTACCGTCGGCTTCATCGGCTTCCTACGTCCCGGCTTCGGTGCCATCCCTCCCATCGCCGAGATGCAGGCTATGCTCTTCGCCACCCATCTCCTCGGCCGCGTCACCCGTCCCCTTCTCCAGGATGATGAGTGGCACTACCGCATTATACATCCACCTAGCGCCCGCGTCACCTACGGCATCGAGCACGACAGCTACACGTACCAGCTTGCCAAGGACATGGACATGGCCCCGTCCTTCACCGACGTCCTCCGCATCGCCATCCGCACCCGCCGCGGCTGGCGCCTCCCGTATATCTGGGCTGGCGGTGCCAGTTTCAACGCTAAGTTCCGCATGGTCGGGCCCTGGAAGTTCGACGGCGCTGCCGAGTCCCTCACCGGCGAGCTGTGGGAGACTATCACTCGCCGCTCGGGCCTCTTCGGCAACATCCCCATGGTCATCATCCCCGTCCTCTACCTTGGTAGCGTCAACCTGTACTACTACATCTACGCACTCTTCTGGGGTGCTCTGGCAATGATCGGGCTTGCTAAC
This sequence comes from Dactylonectria macrodidyma, assembly GCA_020744425.1. Lineage (NCBI taxonomy): Eukaryota > Fungi > Ascomycota > Sordariomycetes > Hypocreales > Nectriaceae > Dactylonectria > Dactylonectria macrodidyma. The sequence goes on along the minus strand of JAGMUV010000010.1, from coordinate 434,436 downwards.
GTCCCCGTCCCACGTAATGACGTCAAGAGGAAGTTCGAGGAGCTGGCTCAGATGGAGCAACAGAAGGCTAAAGCAGGAGGCTACGATGGCAAGAAGATGCCAGACGTGAAGTCTAAGATTGACCCGAATACTGGGCTTGCGTACGGGACCATGAATGGTCAAACCAATGGCAACATGTGAAGGACTGAGTGAATTTGCATGACATGATGCTGAACGAGAAAGGCATGTGTCGAATGTCAGCAACAGGTTCTACTTTCCCTTAGCGAGCCGTGTTGAACACATGGCTGTTCAATTTCTTTTGTTCTTTAGTTAATCCCCAATAAAATTGACTGGTGCCATCAATGGTTCCTCCCTGCGGAACTAATTGTCTGACAAAATGTCAAAATAAGATATTGTACTACGTAGTACTGGAGGTTGGATGCTGTGCAACCCCGCGCCGACAGGGAGGGTGTTTTATACCCCTGTCTCTGACGTCTTTGGAATTCTTTGCTACTCGTCAAGGCCCGAGGCGCCTATCTAACACTGTGTGTGATAAGGCGTGCATAAAAAGGGGATATAACGATATTACTTTGGGTGGATTGCATGACTGTGTATTACGACACGAACGGGGGAAAATCATCCAAGAACAAAACATCTTAGACTCAATCAGTGAAAAGTGGACTCGTGATAATTTCAATAACCGCTCTTTAATATTGCCCAGGATACTTCATCAGCTCGGTCGCAGAAGTTCCACCGCGTAGGTGCAGAAACGTACACCAGGTGCTCAGAAACGGGGACGCCTAAGTCCTAGACAGCCCAGCGTCGAAGCGGCGATCGCTTTGAAGCCTAAACGGGGCAGATTAAATAATCGTAGGGCAGAGGGGGAGGCCGGATTAACAACTTCGAAGAGGAATCCCTCTACTGTTACCCCAGGGGCAAAGGAAAAGGCCAAGCCTGTTGGATTAGTTCCCTCCAAATTGGCCACTGCGGCCATTCGTTGCAGCACCAAGGGCAGGGATACACTCAGCATATTCCCAAATTCACTTAGTGCGTCCCAACTCTTCTCCGCCACGTGACTGTCTAGGTCAAGTGCACGGAGCGATTCTTGGATAATCTTTGGACCACCAGGATGAATCGCCCATAAGTGCACATCAGACTTGGTCATTCCATGGCGGCTCAGCACCTTGGTGATCACTGGAGCCAGACCGGCGTAGATGTATGAGGGCAGCTTTGGGGACAATTCGCAAGTTATGCCATTGTGATTGACCCCCAGGGTGATTCCGTCAAGAGAACCATCCACCAAACAGCTGAACTGGTCGTGAACGATGACTTGCCCAGGCTGTAGTTTGTGCTTCGCCTGCCCCGGTTTGATACCCGAGACTACCATGGCGGCGCATCCATCTCCAAACAGACTGGAAATTATGACATCGTTAGGATTATCGGCGAACACAGCATTCACACTGGACAGCTCGACACAACACATCAACGCTCTTGAGCCGAGACGGCAACGCACGTAGTCGGCTGCCACACGCAGCCCGTTCATGGCAGCTGCACATCCCATGAAGTTCACCACGGCACGGCTCACGGATGCTGAGAGTCCTAGACCCTTGGCAATAGCGATGTCGACGCCGGGAGCCACAAATCCAGTGCTGGTCACCAGCACCAGCAACCCTATTTCCTCTGCTGGGTTCTTCACTCCACTCCCAGCTAGGGCGCGCAATGAGACATCGACTGCCAGAGGCGCTGCATGCTCGAGGAAAAGGTCCATGCGTTGCCGAATAGACATGTGTCTGTCAAAGGTTGGGCTCAAAGGGTCCACGGCCATGTGACGTTTGTCGATGCACGTTTTCGCGTAGAGATGGTGGATGCGCTCTTGCTGCTTTGGGTTCGAGTTATACTGAGTTGCTACCAGGTGCGCAGTGTCACATTGCTTCCGCATACCGTCCGGGACGCCCGTAGCGATGCTCTCGATCAGTACCGGAGCAGGTGAGCATGCTGGCGGCCGAGACCGTGACGACTCAAATGGTAACATTGTGTGCACCTGCCGAAGGCTGCTTCTCTCTCAAATGTATCACGAACACTGTGTGTGGTTTGATTATGGAATAAGAATCCCATTTGCTTCCACGAAATTGGCTTGGGAGACCTGTCAAGTGTTCCTTGTAGTCGACGTTAACAAAACTTCCTGTGAGCCCAGGCCCCAGCAAGACTTACCTCATTAACGAGATCGAGTCTTTAAGTGACAACTCTACCATGTGTATTATGGCGCTGAACTGACGTTCGCAGGTGACTCGGGCGGATTGATTGCGCATTTGTCCTCACGGAAGTGATTAATTTATTCCACGTTGCGGGGAAATAGTGCACCTAACGTATTCAGGGTTCCACATACGGATACAACTATGGAGCTATTTCTGAGGTCATTGATATGAAGGGTCTCCTGCTACGGTCAAGAGTAGAGAATACTTGAGAGTTCATCCTCCAATCGACTCCCAAGGAGCTACGACCAGATAGAGCACCACCCATTGCCACGTCACCAGACCCTTTGCCTTAGTTCGCCACATCACGCCACTACTCATTGTACCCTTGTCAGCCGTTGGCACGCATGTCCTGCAGGGCGGCCTAAGAGGTCGAGAAGTAGCCCCCGCTATCCAAGCACGCAGTGGCTATTGCGGAACTTTCGAAATCCTTACATGGAAGATGGTTTGGAAAAGCAAACGAAGGTCTCCAAGATCGTGAAGCTCATCTTTAGACTACGTCATAGCCTTATCTTGACAAAAATGAGGGGTTTCCCCTCCTAACCTCACTGGTGCCTCGATGACAGAAACCACTCCACGTGGTTCGCCGCCGGTGGTACATCGGCTTCTAGATATCTATTAGTCCCTCTTTGATTCTTAGTCATGGACACTAACAGGTGTGTATATAAGTACTCCCGTCACCTAACAGTAGAGGTGGTAATACCATACCTACTTCTCGTTCCTATCCTGACTTCCGTTCAAGGTCTTAAAATGGCGACATCCGAAGGTACTAGTAATATTGGGGGTCAAGAAATGATTGACATCTCCATTGCATCGTCCCCGTGTGACATCGGCGCCGTCCCCAGTTTACTTGATGATATCTCAGCCCTCGGCAAGAATCTGTCGGGTGACGACCGTGACAGTCGCCTCGCATTGTTGGAGAAGGCAAGATCTCTCGTGCGTGCTCTAGAGACTCCTCGAGAAACCATGCTGAAGCATTGCGGTGCACAAGTGAGGAAACACAAACTGTGTCCCTCGAGGTCTTATCTGCTGACCTTTTCAGACTGCTTCCTTTTTTTGCCTTGCACTGGGGAACGACGTTGGGCTCTTCAAGCAGATGGCCACTGGGGGAGGAAGCCCACATCAGGTTGAGAGCCTAGCCAAGGCACTGGGATTCGAGGTCGATCTCTTGCGTGAGTTAAGCCGTTGTGGCTGACACATGTAGCGCAAGCCTTTGCTTACAGCTCAACAGGACGCATCCTGAGGCATCTTGCAGCCATGGGATACATTTGCCAAACGGGCCCTGACGAGTATAAGCCCACTAATTTTACAAAGGCTATGGCTATACCTATCGTCGCAGACGGGTATCCTTTATAGTGAGTTATCTGTGGTTGTCGTTCATCCCGGTGAATATGTGAGGGCTGACCCCCATGTAGCGCCTACGCCAAGATCGAACCTATGGCATACTTCCACAAGTGGCTGAAGATGAACGGGTACCGGTCTCCAAAAGACCTTTCAAATAACCCTCAGACCTTTGGCCACCGAACGGAAATGCCCTTCTTCGACTGGCTGCAGGCAAATCCCCCTTATGCAACACAATTCAACAACCACATGGGCGGCTACCGCCTCGGTCGACCTAGCTGGATGGATCCAGAAGTCTACCCAGTACAAGACAACCTCATCTCCGATTTCGACCATGAGGGCGACAACGGGAAACCCGTGATGCTTGTCGACATCGGAGGCAGCTATGGTCATGACCTGGCTGAGTTTCGTCGCAAGTATCCCAATGCCCCAGGTCGCCTCATTCTGCAAGACCTGCCGCGGGTCCTCGACAAGATCACCAATCTGGAAGAGGATATCGAGCGTATGCCATACGATTTCCTAACTCCGCAGCCAGTCAAGGGGGCTCGAGCATACTACACGCACCAAATTCTGCACGACTACCCAGATGACAAATGCGTCGAGATCGTGAAGCAAGTCAAGGAGGCCATGATACCGGGTTACAGCAAGTTCCTCCTGAACGAGCACGTCATCCCCGCCGTGGGAGCGAACTGGGAGGCGACGTATCTGGATTTGTACATGATGGTCATGTTTAGTGCGCGGGAGCGAACGGAAGATGACTGGCGGGAGCTTCTTGAAAAGCGCTGTGGCCTGAAGATTTGCAAATTTTGGGACCCAGGACACGGCGTAGAGGCGATCATCGAGTGTGAACTTGCTTAGTAGGTTGCAGAAGAGTCAGGTGAACTGGTATTCTCCCTTTTTTCCCGTTAAATTTCGTTAAAACAAATGATTGCCGTGGGATTTGTCTCAAGATTATCATTCGTGAAATGCCCTAAGAGCTTGGCTCTAGAAATGAGAATAGATTATGGTAAGCTTGAGTTTTGTCCCCGAGTACAATGCTCGCTAGCCTATCTCTCGGTCGACAGTATTGTGTCGAACCGGTACAGAACTCGACCATTCGCTGGGCGTCCGGTATCATATTCGTTTTGGTCGTTCAACATTACCATCCGGAACGCGAACCTCGCGCATTTGTCATCGCAGGAAACCAACCACCGCGGGGAACGTCTTCACTTTTCTAATAGAATAACGTCGTCCTCGACGGTTGGGCCGCTCGACTCTTCTCCAAGAGCACCGGAAACGTGACAAAGATGGACGCCGAGCAATTGTAAACATTCATATACACCGTTATCCCAAATGGCCTCTCTCACGTGCTCCACATCTTGAGGCTCGGGCATACACCCTCCCACCGCGGTCCAAATCCGCGTCTTTCGCTGCTCGACATGTTCAGCTAAAGCGTAAAATTTGCCTTTAGCCCTTGAATGCCACAAAGTCTTTCCTTCTCCCTGGAAGATTCAACTGTCGCCAGTACCTAGTCACCGAGCCCGTTATGCCGCATTCAGAGGTTTGCGGCACCAGACGCTGCGAAAGGGATAGTATGAATGGAACTTGGGCAGACCGTTGCTCTCCTCGGCGGTAATTGCTTTTCGCACATCGACAAGGAACACCTCGATTTGGATGTCGGTCCAGTTGAGGCCATCGCGGAAAGGCCTTCTCGCGAGGCCGTTGACGCCACACAGGATGACATCTCGCAGGACGTGGCCGCTTTCCTGGAGTTTCTTTTTCTTGGCCCAGGGCCCGACTGGGCATTTCAACTGCTTGACCCGCAATTCCTCAAAGCCAGCCGCGGCAAGTTCTTCTTCTGCCTTTAGGATACCGTGCATGTCGGTCCCCAGGTTCGCCATGCCAGCCTCGAGGTAATTGATGAAGTCGCGCCATGCGTAAGGCCCGTCGCAGGAGCTATCATCGCAAGCCGCTGTGTAGTGAAACTCCTGGAGCTCAAACCACCCGCCGGGCTTTAAGTGTCTAGGAATTGGGTTAGCAGGGGATGAAACATGAGGTCAGTACTCTGGAGCATGGGGAGGCAAACTGATATATCCTCTCCCATAGCTCTGGGCGGTCTCGTACAAAGGGTAGGGTGTGTCGCATGTGAATGTAATCAAACTTGTTTTCAGGGTACGTCCACCCCGCTTCGTGCTCAATGTCGTCGACGACGAATGAGACATTTTCGGGGATCCAGTCCGGCTGTATCGGTGACAGGTCCATGCCTTGAAATGTTGACTCGGGATAGATATCGGCCACTATGCGACCAGTTAGCGAACCGGGGTACAAACAATACTGTCTGGGGGAGGGAATGTGAGAAATGAGTGAGACCCGACAGCTTGGGTCGAAATGAGGGGCTCGCTCGTGCGCTTCGCCACCAACAGCCGTGGGGGCCAGAAAGGGTAGTGAAAAAACGCACATTCAATGCACCATTTGCCGGTTCCCGTCCCTATAGAACTTGCAGTCAGCCCAATGCGAACCAATTTCCCATACCCAAGTTACGGGTCCCGGCGAACGCACCTAGATCCAGCACCTCGGCGCCATCCTCGAGCTGGTGGTGGATGGGAGCGAAGAAGAGCTCGCCGTCGCACAGGTAGACGGTGAGGTTGTGTTTCAGGTCCTCGCGGTACTGCTCATTCTCGTCGTTGGGGAAGACATATTTGCCGGCATGGTAGGCATGGTACCGCAGGCCACCTTGGACGATGTGCTGGCGGATGCTGTTGGTGAGGCTGCGGGTTTCGTCGTCAAGCGAAGAGAACTCGCCGTCCTCGGTGCTCTTGATGATGGCAGCGTCGGTGGAGGTGCCGACGGCGATGGAGGAGCTGCTGGCGGACGAGGAGGGAGGATCAACCGGGCGAGTGCTGGTTCCGGGGTCGCCGTCGTCCATGGCGGCAGGCTGTTGCTGTAGCTGTAGTGCTTGTCGAACTGAACTCGACGTCGTGATTTTCGGTGGTGGTGGTGGTGGTGATGGTGGTAGTGGAAGTAGTGGAGAACGGCCAGAGATGCCGGAGGCCAAGGGTCGACACGGAGGCGGAGATGGAAGACACGGAAGTAGATACGGAGGTGGAGACGGAGGTAGAGACGGAGGAAGAGACGGAAGCGGTGGGGGAAGGACGGGAGGGAGGAGGGGAAGGGAGGGGAGGAGGACGGCGAAATAATTCATCGTACGGGCAGGAAAGCAAAAAAAAAAGGGCATCGGGTACATTGGAATCCCAGGGCTTCATCGTGGGCGGGGGCCGGATCAGTGTTCATGCAATCAGGTGCTTCAGAGCTGGCTGCGCTTGTAAGGTCCTCCTCCCTACCTAAACTGCTAACCTACTGCGTACTACGTACAGGCTACTACGTGCTACGTACCTACGTACCTACAGTACGTGCTACATGCTACGTAGTAAGCTTTCGGTCTCGCCTTTGGGGCCATCCCCAACAGACTGGTCAGCTAGCTGATGGCGGGAACGCCGCACCATACGCCAAACCATACAGAGGCTAGCTGAGCCGAGTCTGTGCTCGATGCCCCCCGAGACTCTCCCATCCCTGCGGTCCGTCCCAGCAGTCCGTGGCGGTCCCAGCAACTTGGTCACGCGAAGGGAGCAAGCCCCTCCCCCGACGTTTGACAGAAGTAATTACCCTCCAGAAAGGGTCTGTTTGCAAGCACACCCTGTCAAGCCCATGCAATGCACGGCCGGTGGTTTTGCGAGTGACATGGGACGCCTTGCCTTCTACAGTCTGAACTTGGCGCGGGGTGGCTCGTCCCGTCTGCAGACAGCGGTGAATGCCGGACCAATTAGACGCTGGTTGCATCCATGCGCTCCGCTTCTTGCTCCGCCATCGCACTTTTAGCAGCCAGAAGTGTTTGCCATGGTCGTCGTGGGAAAAAGGCAAATGCTGATCTATGTGCGCACTATTGGGTGCGAGTCGCAAGGGGCGTAGTCGGAATGTAGTCGGAATGTAGTCGGAATGCAGTCGGAACGCATCATTTCGTTGTGCGTGCCTCTCCAGATCGCCGCTTATATAATAATAAGGACATCGCGGTCGAGGGACAATCGGGGAAGCCGTGGTGTCTCGAGGAGTCACGTATGTGCTGCCGTCGCAGAGCGGCTGGAGAATCGAAGGGTCTCTGGCATGGTCGGCAATAGGAATGGCGGCTCGAGTCGTGCCAGCCAGTGTGGCTACAATGCCCACTGCCGAGACGAGTACGGTTATCGCAATCGTCACCGATAAAAGAATGGATAAGTGCGAAAGGCACAGCGAATCGCATGGGCAGATGTGCGGGTCGGGGCTTGTGTGGCTGCACTCTTGCGTTAGTTAGCCCTGTGAAGGTGTTGGAATGACGTGTCCAATTATGGGGGGGTAAATAGCTGGGGCCAAGATATCCTTCATGAGGACGGCGAGGAGGCCACTAAGCCTAGTTAGAAGAGTCAATAATCTCCGCCCACAACCAGTTTGCTCCAGCCCTACTACAGATCAGCGTCAGCCTACTATATATCCGATTGGCACGGCTGTGTCCGAATACCCATTTCAGCTTTTGTGCTAATAGCGTTTAGATTTGACCTAAACGAGTGTCTTATTGAAGACAGTTTTTCGTACGATGATTAGGCGAAGGTACAATACTAGCTAGTGCTGGTTTGATGACGCATCTAGTGAGGAAGAATAGCTCCACTGACTTAAAGGCAAAATGACTCCTTATTGCAAAGTCTTTATTGTATTATACCGCCTTAGTACTTTGACATGTCCCTAGAGACAATTACGTCTAGCCTGCAAGCCGCATGCACCGTACTCCGACTCGCGATTCGAATTCAAAGCAACGCCGGTATTAAGTTACTAAGGTAAGGTACCCACCCTAGACCGGCAGTGATGGTGCCTTGGCAACCAAGTCCGTAGTGAGGGAGGCGTCCGTAGTGGGGGAGGCGTTCTGTAACGCGCCTACTGGCAATGACTAAGGTGTTGGTCTCTCTCAAGACCCGAGTGCTCACATTAGTTGCCGATGTCGTTACCCTTCTCCCTCCCGTCAATAAGACATCCCCAAGCCCGGCCGTTTCTTGCGAATTTTCCTGTTTCCTTAGTGCCGGCCCTTTTCAACCAGGCGAAGTGACCATGGACCCGATGAGGGCATCTAGCTTCCTAGCTGTGCGAGGAGCTAGGCTGTCCTTGGCGTTTTGTTTCCGCGACGGGGAGATGGTTCTGCCAATGTCCTTGTATTCACGAGGCGGCTCGACCTTGAAAAGAGAGGTCTAGGATATTCAGAACCTTATTGCCCTTAAACATTCCCGTTTTAGGCTTGCCTCTCTTCTTAGATCTCGTTACTAACTTAAATGGATAGGCAAAATTCCGCAGCAGAAATTGTAAGATGTAATACTGATATTATACCTGGGTTTCCATAGCTGCTGTTCGACTTCTTAGATAAAAATCTGAGACCTGAAAGGATCAAAGGATAGGATAAAGAGGTCACATATTTTATCTCTAGAAGACCGACGTAAATCGGTTACAGTTGCAGACGTTAGGCTAGTGCCTTACGTAGTATCATTGCTGCCCAATTCCACCCGATGTCAGCTTCAATACGATAGGGATAAGACGTGCTTGCTTATTAGTTATCTTCCAGAAGGCGCTTTAATAAGTGCATTTCTGCCTAATACGACCCTTATTGCCACACATCAGCAAAGACTTAGAGACGCATCGACTTACGTGTCCGTTTCCATGTGGAGTTATGGCTTTACAAACGCCGCGGGATGTTAACTACTACTAAGTTGTCAGCTTTGGCGTTGTTGGTGCCTGACTTAGTGGAGAGAGCAGTGGTGCAAGGGTTCAGTTCGATATCGGGGAGGTCATCTGCTGGTGGGATGGGCACGACTCCAAGCTGGCGGTACGTTAGAGGATTGCCAGACCACAGGTATTCCTCCATCGTTCATCCTCCGTGCTAATGGACAATGGTCATGAGATCGAAGCTCACACTCCGCATAGTGGGCGACCAAAAATCGCCGGAAAGTTCAGGAACAGGACCACCATTGACACCACCCGCATGAGCAAGCGCCACAATCTAGTCGCCTTCACCGAAGATGACGCTGTAGATGTGGTTATGAGGAGCTGCGTCGGAGTAGGTGCAGAAGGTAAGGCGAAGATCTTCGATGTCCTGGGCGAGGTTCATTACGACACCACCGGCATAGTACATGGTCGCGTTGGGCATCGCACTCAATATCCCGGTCGATCTGTCCAAGTATCACGATGGTAATATTGATCAGCAACTCGCAAATAAGATCGCTCTTGTCCCGAAGATGCGCACTTACAGTTCTTATCAAAACGGTGGATTTAGACAGGGTATTACCTAAGATTAAGACAAACGAACCCATAAGTGTGCTACTAGACACTAATTATCACGTCTTGAAGTGTCTCGAGGTGCTATTAGTTGGAAGTGGGAGGAGGCACTCTTCCCTTCCTAGTTACACTTTCCTCGCTTAAGGCATAGATGTATGTCTCTGTCTCTACATGCAGCCTACCTCGATCTATCCACATTTCTGTTTCATTACTAATCAACTACATCTATCTCTTCTGCTTGTCAGGTGATTGATGTAGATAGGTTCCCCGCCCTTTTTGTAAACAGTTGGACAAGTACTGGAAGGGACTTTTGTAGTGACGGAGCAAGCCTGTGATATGTTTAAAAACCCGAGAGACGCACTAATCATGAAGAAACAGGAGAGGCATTACCAGGATTTCAGTGATAAATATCAAGTCACACTACTCCCACCACACTCTGGCTGGAAATACTGCTAAGTCTTCCAGCACCATCGAAAGTTTGGAAAGTAAAATGATAATGACAGTCCAATATAGACGCTCTTCCAATACCATCCAAAGCGTCAGCTATCTGAGCCAGGCCTCTTTTGGCAAGTCATCCTTTTCAGTTTTCCTGTTCTTCCTTGAGCAATCTCTGGGTGGCTGTCTCGGTCTTGTGGAATCGCCAGGGCTTGATCTTGCGTTGGAAGAGTTCGTCCAGCTCAGCAGCCGAGCGACTAAACCACCTGTTAGCGGGCTTGCTATGTTTGAGAGATCAGCTTTACGCTTTCCTACTTACCCTGCAGTCTCCGGAATTAAGAACCACATTCCAACAGTAAAAGGAAAGCCGACACCAACGTAGAACCAGGCCGTCTTGAGTCCCCAGTTCCACTCATTAGCGTTCACCATATAGGGTACCAGGTTATTCATAGCAATAGCAACAATACAGATCAAGGAAGAACCGAGACCAGCAGTATAATGCCGAAGTCGTTGAGAGGAAATTTCACCGACGAAACCCCAGCCGGCAGCGCCGTTACAGTTCAAGCCGATGTCTTGTGATACACGTCAGTTGTTTTCCTGAGCCAACTGCAGTTGGGAAGTTCTTAGTCGTCGACTTACTCCAAAAGACGGCAAAGACAACAAAAATGTAGTTGGAAGCGTCCGACCGTGGCACAACACCTAAGATGCCAATTGCTACGCAAGCAATTAGACAGACAGTCGTCGCAACACAGGCAAGCAATCGGCGTCCAAACCGGTCAGCCAAAAATACGGCACCGAGGACTGCAGCGATGTTGATAGACGAAGTAATGACCTTGACTTGGAAAGGGTTGGGAATACCAGCTTGCTGGAAGAAGTAGGTGCCGAAAGACCCAAATAGAGTCAGACCAATGAACATCTGCGACAAGTTGGTCCAGACAGAAACGAGCGTACGGAAGCCATCAACCCCGATGAAGATGGAGTACCAATTTTCCCGCTTCTGCTCGGCCGCGACGGCTTTCTCGTGCTCGACAGTCAACAGGATGATCTCGACTTGCTGGTCGACATTAAAATCCTCAACGCCGCCATAGAGGTTTTGCAGTTCTTTCTTAGCCCGGTCTAGATGGCCTCGGGTAACACACCAGGCAGGTGACTCAGGGAGAAAGACGTAGATGATGATCATAATGCCAATTTGGGCCCACTGAACATAGACAGGCACCAACCATTTGGTAGGGTGCGTCTTAGCTAACTGGTTTAGAGTAACCTGACCCATGAATGAGCCAATAGTCCACCATAAGCTATAGCACATGAGAAGGGAACCTCGGATGCGAATGGGAGCGACTTCGGCGATGTAGGTAGGCAGGGTCGTCTGCAGACACCCAACACCAATACCGGCGAGAAGCTTGCCGATGAGCCAGACAGGCCAGATCCTCGCAAGAGACTCAGTCAGGACGCTCAGAGCAAGGATGCACCAGAAGGTGTACATGGCGGCCTTCCTACCGAAGCGGGTCGAGAGAAAGGGTATCGTAGCCATGCCGAGCATTTGGCCAACGGACATAATAGAGCCCCAGGCGCTCAGGATCGGCGACTCAAGGTAGCGTTCACCCTCGTCGTTCGTCTTGGTTGCGAATTCCTGGATGAAACCCTGGTTGGCGATAATGCTAGCGTTGATTCTAGAGTCGTAGTTGTGAGTTTCTTGCCAACTGACTTTGCACGGGTGGCAAACATGTTTTATATTTTTGACAACTTACGCAATCTGGAATCCATCGGTAGCCGCACTGAAGGCTGCAAAAAAACAGACAGCAACACAGCGCTTGAATTTCTTCGCCGTCTCCCATGGAGTAAGAGACTCGTAGCCGGAAATAGCTTGGCCCTTGGCTGCAGCATCGGCGGCGGCGTCAACATGTTTGAGGTTGCCGTCGTCGTGTGATTCGATGCGCTCGACATGGTCTCGCTCGGTCGGGTCCCCGGCACCCTTTTTTTCGGATGACATGGTTGCCAATGATTCTCAATAATGGGTTTTGTTGCGGAGGAGAAGGACGGGATCGGTTTGTTGGATCGGCTGAAGGAGGAGAGATGCTGGGCAGGGCGAAAAAGTAGGCCTCTGATGGAGAAGACAGCGCTTTTAATACTGAAGGTCCAGACTCTGGGGAGAATAAAGAGAGGTGGTCTAACACACCTATTGTGGGCAGGAGACTCGCCCTCTAGCGTTAGTAGTCTCCCGATTTCGGTCTCCTTTACCCCGGATCGACTGCTACCCCAGAACTACAAGGGCACGAGGATGGACTGGGCGTGCAAGCCCCATCGGGCCTGGTTTGGGACTGTTGCTTGGACAGTTGACCGCTGGAACTCGAAGACTGATTCCCTGTCGCCCCCCGCCTTTGCCTTTTCTCCATATCCCACCTCCACATCGGCCAAGGCACTAGGGCTGGCATCCACCCACGTCCTCGGGATCAAGGATTCATGGTCTAGCTGTGAGAGGTGGGGTGTGTCGGAAAACATGGCGGGATTGAAATGCTTCTGTGCTAACTATATACGGCAACCTTTCGGGAAACCTTTCGGGAAACTTGCGAAGCACCGTTCAACTAAAACTTAGGCCAGCCATGACTCGAAAACTCCAAATTTGGATCAGATGAGGTCCTAGGCGATTGGCAACTGGCGGCGAGCAGCTGCACTTCGGGCAATCTCCAACCGACTTTGGACGTAGCCCGTGCTTCGATATACCGAGCGACGTTCTACTTGACCGAATGAAATGAATAGGCTGTTCAACTCGAATTAGCTATGTGTCTCCTGCACAAAAACCGAAGATTGTTCCACCTTGCCATCCTACCGTCTTCACAAGCGAGAGGCTGCCGGTGGTGGGGTGGTTGGTCGTGTATCTGATAGGCGAGGATGATTGGATTTTGGAAACTATTCACTGGGAAGATGGGATATGGGAAGGTGATGAGCTGGATGTGCTATGATGTAAATATTTTAATCATGGACAATTTTTTGATACGAGACGGGTAAGGGAGAGGTTGTTGGATATATTGTCAAAAGGCTTTGTGTTGAATGATCACTGCCTGTCACTGCAACGGGCCTGATGAGAGATGCGCACGTCGCTATAAGCGGACGTGGTCAATATCATCATGAAACCGCACCATATCGAAAAATTAGATGACGCTCTCATTCGGCTTGGGCGTATTGACAGGGAGAACCTGCGGGAGGGGTTGAGCGTGAATCGGTAGAGTTGGTTTTGACGGTCTCAGGGTCTATGAAGCCGTCATCATCGTTGGCTTCGCGTTTCACGTCCTCATTGGTCGCCGATGCCCCCGAAACTATCGGCCGTTGAGTGTCGTCGGCTTCGGCGTCGGAACCAGCGACGGTGGAGTGAGCAGTAGCATTCTCATCCTCATAAAATTGCGTTCGAAGCGTCTATCGCACTAATAAACACACCTGAATACATAGACCCCAATGTCCGACCACCTCTTATAAGACCCTTCGTCACCATAGAGATCATCGCATAAGATGCGCAATAATGCTAGCTAGAAGCCTCCAAATTTTGACTGTTCTGATCGGCTTGGCATGAATGAAACGTGGCCGGTGAAGAATATACCGAACCTCGGAACTACTATATCGTAGACCAAGATTAACATCTCGAATTAAATCCACGTGTTGTGAGAAGGTGAACCAAAGCAATACTCTCAGAATTGTAAACAATAAAGGAAATTGTGAACACGTGGCTGCCTTGGATGATCGAAATTTTATGACTTCGAAGGCAAGGGGTTGAGAGGCCATTCGTAGTCTCTTGTAAAAGCTGACTGAAATGACCACTGTCCTGGCCCAAGCTCTTGTATTTTCTGCCCCCTGCCTTCTGGGAGGATTACCTCACCTCGAGTATTAGGTGGTATCATAACCTCCAATCGAATCTCTTCTTGATTTCCATCTAGTACCTGGGTTTTCCATGACACAAAAATAGTTCCTTGTGGAGCAACATGGTGAGCGGAAGCACTGGAAAACTCGGCTCCGATTGAGGGGGCAATTCGAAATTTACTCCAACCGGGTTCCAGCCGCTGCAGCCCTGCAAGCCTCTCGTACAGGAACTTTGCAATAGCGCCAAAAGCGTAGTGGTTGAACGAAGTCATTTCCCCCGGGTTGATAGAACCATCTGGCAGCATGCTGTCCCATCTTTCCCAAACTGTAGTTGCCCCCATTGTAACAGGGTAAAGCCAGGAGGGACACTTTTTCTCCAGAAGCATAGCATATGCCACCTGGATGTTCCCTGTGACTGCTAGGGCCTCACAGAGAAAGGGAGTAGCGGCAAACCCTGTTCCGACTTTAAACTGATTCTTTCGCACCAATTCTACCAGTCGAGTTCCTGCCCGGACTCGCTGGGATGGTGTAAGAATATTCAGGCAAATGGCCAGAGCGTAAGCTGCTTGAGAGTCTGACACAAGACGACCGTTTACTGTAACATATTCTGCCTGGAACTCGGCTCGCACGAGCTGGGACTCTGCCGTAAATGATTTTTGCTCAGCCTCCTTGCCTAGGATGTCTGAAATTTGAGCCATTAGATCTAGACTTTGGATCAAAAACATATTGGACACCATCTTAGCGTCTGTTGCACCCTTCCAGGGTTGATCTTGGGGCGCCGTTGGGTCAAGCCAGTCCTAGAAACAAGTGTAAGTCATTGTGTCCAGATATAGATTGGGCCTACCCAGACACTTACCCCAAGCTGAAATGGTGTCGGGTCCCACAAGTGAGAACCCGCTGATTTGTTTCTAGGCAAGACTTTCATCCACATCATCATGCTGTTGTACTGCTGGGATAGTATGCCTGTGTCTCCAGTCTCTTGGTAAAGCGCCCAGGGGGCCAAGATAGTTACATCGTGCCAGATAGCACAGGGGACTCTTCTGCACCAGATTGGGTCTGGGAGAGTTGCATTTGGACTAACCATGGGAGGGACACCGTCAAGGACCTGTTGATCATACTCAAGATCAACTAGCCAGTTCTTCAACATCCCAAAGCAATCGTAAATGAGGCACGCAGTCGGAGCGAAGAGGGCCAAATCTCCAGACCACCCCAATCTCTCATCTCTTTGTGGGCAATCTGTTGGAACTGAGAGAAAGTTACCCCTCATTCCCCAAATCACATTTTGGTACAGTTGGTTGAGTAAAGGGTCTGAGCAAGAGAAACTGCCAGTGGGTGTCATATCGGTATGACACACTACCGCCTCGACAGAGGCCAGATTCAGATCGCCTGGCCACCCATCGATCTGAGCATATCTGAAACCGTGGAAGGTGAACCTTGGTTCATAACTTTCGGAACTTTCGGAGCCTTTGAGAATGTACTCGTCCGTTGCTTTACAGATCCGAAGTGGCCGAACCCCAAGCTCACTGTTCTCCATAACTTCGGCATGGGATATAGTAATCTTGTGCCCACGAGCGCCTCGGATCCCAGAAAGGCGAACATACCCGACGAGGTTCTGCCCAAAGTCAAGGATAGTCTTGCCCTTTGGGGTTGTGATTGCAGTAACGGGTTTAACAGTCTCTAGTCTTCGTACAGGTTCACCGAAGCCGGCGACAAGGTGAGTAGATTCGGGAAAAGCAGAGAGCTTGAGTACACTGTCCCAAGGGATCACCTCATTCTCTTGGTCAATGCGAGTAGATGACCATCTTGGCACCTCCAAGGTGGCATCATATTTCTCGCCATCATAGATCTCCGCGAGTCTGATAGGTCCTCTGATAACTTTCCAAGAGTCATCAGTGACTACAATAAACTCTTGGCCATCATCATAGGTGAATTCTATTTGAGCGAAAAGGGCAGTATGTGGACCCCAAATGTTTCGGTGTCCTCCTTCGAATCCAAGGCGACCAGAGAACCAACCTTCAGCCACGCGAACACCAATGCAGTTGTCTCCACGTAGGAGCAGCGGGGTGACATCGTACGTCTGATACTGGATCCTTCCATTATAGGAGGTCCAGCCCGGAGCGAGAAAGTAGTCGCCAACGCGCGACCCATTCACCTCGGCTTCGTAAACTCCTTGTGCAGTGATGTAGAGACGAGCCTTGACAGGATGACTGTTGAGAGCAAATTCTTTCCGGAAGAGCTGTTCGGGGTCAGGCTTTTCGGTACCGGGGCCCCAGGGTGCGGCGATGCGCTCACAGGTCCAGTCCGAGCGGTTCAGAAGCCCAACCTCGAGGCGTGATGGGTCACTCCAGGGGCTCTGATATCCCTGGTCATCCCACACACGAATTCGAACTGAGATTTGCTGTCTCGATCGCAAAGGACTATCGAAAGGCCATGGAACTAGCCTGGAATTTGTCGAGGCGAACTTGGACGTTGTCACCCCTGAAACACACAGTCCCGGCTTATATGCCGTTAATTCTGCCTCGTACCCAGTTTGCTTGAAAGCGAATTCGTCGTCTTGAATCCCCCAGGAGAGACGTGGCGTGGCTTCCTGAACACCCAGAATGTTTGGAGGCCGATAGTGCTCGAATTTGACGTCAACAACGAGAGCCATTTTAGTAGTGCAGAACAAATTGACAACAATGGGTTGTATTGTGAATTTTGGGTTGGGATAATAGGAACGAGGATGTTCTGACCCCGCGCTCGGAGTATTATTTATAATGCCATATGGGAATGCTTACTCAGGTGAGCCCCACGTGTGGCGTGTGAAGGGATTCTTGCGCAGGCGTGAGGCTAGCAACTCGTACATCATGGCTCCGCCGTTACAATAGTTCGGACTGCATTGTCCCGAGGAAGCTAATCTGTGTCGGTCAGTACTCTGTTCGAAGGTACTTAAGGAGGTATGTCATATGTCTAAAAACAAATGTCATCCACTCATTGTTGTCACTCTCACTCAATTTGTTCCCACTGCGAACCTTCACTCATCATGTCGAAAGAGGCTTCCATGTTTCTCGCGAACGACCTCGTCGGCACCGCTAACGAGGCCACTAATCACGACCAGCCTGTGGAAGACTTGCCTCTCCCAGTCGGCTTTACCTGGGGCACTGCTACGGCTGCGTATCAAATTGAGGGTGGGGTCTCGCAAGATGGCAAAGGCAAATCGATCTGGGACACCTACACGCATTTGGAGCCGTCGCGTACAAATAACGAAAATGCCGACATTGCATGCGACCACTACAATCGTATGCCGGAAGATGTCAAGCTTATGAAGTCGCTCGGCGTCGACGTCTATCGTTTTTCGATTGCCTGGTCTCGTATTATTCCCCTCGGTGGCCGCAATGATCCGATCAATGAGAAGGGCATTGAATTCTATAACAACCTTATCGACAACCTCCTCGCTCATGGGATTGAGCCTGTTGCAACTTTATACCATTGGGATTTGCCACAGGCTATCTATGACCGTTATGAAGGCTTTCTGAACACAGAAGAGTTCCGTTCTGACTTTGCTCATTACTCGCACCTCTGCTTCTCTCTCTTTGGCGACCGTGTTAAGAAGTGGATAACTTTTAACGAGCCATATATCATTTCCATCTTTGCTCACTGCAATGGCACTCTGGCACCAGGCAGGTGTGCTGATACTGGTGCTGATACCAAAACAGAGCCTTGGCGTGTTGGTCACACTATCATTCTGGCTCATGCGGACATCGTACAAATGTACGTTCAAGACTTCCAGCCTTCGCAAAGTGGTACAATCTCAATCGTCCTAAATGGCCATTACTACGAGCCATACGATGCTAATAGCAGGGCTGATCGCGATGCTGCTCAGCGGAGGATTGAGTTTTACATCGGCTGGTTTGGAGATCCAGTTTTCCTAGGCAAGGACTACCCTCCAGCTATGCGCGCCTATCTTGGAAACCGACTGCCAGATTTCACGCCAGCTGAGCGAGACCTCCTCCGACACACGGCTCCAATGAATGCATTCTACGGCATGAACCATTACTCAACCAAGTACGCCCGGGCCTTGCAGGATGAACCTGCAAAAGATGACTGGACTGGAAATATCGAGGAGTCGTCAGTAAACAGTCAGGGCCGGGAAATCGGACCCGTCTCAGGTGTTTATTGGCTCCGTATGGCACCTGAAGGGTTTCGGAAACTAATGAATTGGGTCTGGAACCGATACCACCTACCCCTTATTATTACCGAAAATGGATGCCCTTGTCCCGGGGAGAGCGACGTTGAAGTGGCAATTGACGATAAATATCGCCAACGGTACTTCGGATTGTATTTGGACGCGATATCCCGAGCTATCTATGAAGATGGCATTCGGGTCGAAGGTTATTATGTCTGGAGCTTGATGGACAATTTCGGTATGTCTGCTACTTTACTAGCACCTCTTTTGATATTCTGCTGCGAGTTCATGGTGGCTAACTAAGGAATTCAGAATGGTCGGCTGGGTTTGGACCGAGATTTGGGATTGTTCATGTGGACTTTCAGACCTTGAAGCGGACGCCTAAAAATTCATCGTTATATTTGTCCAAGACTTTCGAGAAGCGCAGGAAATCTGGTCAATAGATATATTTCACGCTTCTGGGTAGGAAACTAGCATATGATTAACATTGCTGCGCCTCATATATTTCTACGAATAGAGCAAGTGTCTAGATAACCAAATAATAAAATTGTTTGCATTTACGTTTTAATAGGGAGCGTCCTAGTTGTTGTGACCGTGAGAGTTCGGAGTAGGAACCTTAAAAAACCAATTGCCGGATACACTCTCTAATCCCTCGGTTTAGTGTCATATTGAGTAGAATAGAGTATTTGCACTATGTGGTGGCGGAATGTGACATTCAGCCAGTACAAATAAGGCGTGGCCTGGAATTAACAGATCATGAACATTTACGTTGATGAAATATGTCATTACTAATGATATCATTCTCTTAGCGTTTCATAGTAGAACACCACTGATAGAGTGAAGACCTCCGTTCGCCAGGTGGCTGTCATCGATGGCTCATGTGAGGCGTAAAATTGTGTCTTCTTCGACCAAATACCACACGGGGTAATGATTAACCGACTCCTCTTCACAGCGTGTAACATTGCACCGAGCTTGCCGGTCTAGAGCTAAGCAGACGCCTTATTTGTTGAACTGCGGGTGGAAATGCGCCGAGGTTGAAGGTCATCTCGACAAAATGGCGAGTTTAGCTACATGTCACAGGACCAGGTCCATCTCAGCACAAGTGCCAAAGAACTACGGTCTTGCCCTCAGTTAACAACACCCCATAGGCTGCCTTTCCTATCCCCAATGCCGAAAGCGCAAAGTGGCGGCATATTCTGGCCATTGAGAACCACCTCAGAAGGCGTGACAGCAATGTTTGATTCACCTGAGGACCATGTGCGCACACTCGAAGCCAGCTCCTTATTAGCTTCTCAATAGAACATGCAGCAAGCGCTCTCCACTTCATGCATAGCAAGGGTCCCAAGTTGGCGTGGTCCCATACCCACAGGCTCGGACAAGATTGAGCGAACCAGTGTCGAACCGCGTATAGATACCGAGATACGAGGGTTTTAGTCCGAGAATCCCTGGCCCTCGTGGTGGATCATTAAACACCAACCCCACCTCTGTCAGTTTTGACAGAGGGCCTCCTGTCCAAGCCCCATGGGGCTGGCTTGGCCTCCCCGGATTATCGTGAGCACATACCTCCAGGCGGAAGGGATACTCTCCGCCGTTTTGACCTTTCTCCTATCAAAATTCTTTGGCATACCCCACCTCGTTTCCTTCCTGGTTCCTAGCATGGTTACTTCTCCGCCTCGCCAGCCCCTTGCCTAGTCTAGTTTTCCGCCTAGTTTTCCGTCTTCGTCCCCGCCTAGTGTCCCGCCTGGTTCTCCGCCATGTTTTCCGCCCAGCTTGCAAGCTTTCTATACTTTGGTTTGAGGGGAAAAGCGAGCTCGTCATAACTTCACGATAGGGTGTTTGAATATCAATCGTTCCCAAGGTCGCCTTGATCAACCCCACGAGGTCGGCGATCGTGGGTAACGGCACGATTTTCTACCATTCCCCGCACTATAGTGAGCATCTACGAAACCTAGACAGATTTAGGGCTTTATTTCATCAGTCCTGGCGGTAAGTTTACAGATGGGACCTCGTATTCTGCTACTTCCCCGGATCTCTTCCTTTTCCTGGCTCGCTTCCTCAACTGCGAACGAGTCACAAGTTGGAGTCGGGTCATTACATACCGATATGTAGAGAGAACTAGAGCCTTGGGTTAGTGATCATCATATTCCTGCTAAAAAGAAAAAAAAGCTCTTAAAAGAGCCCATATCCCAGCGTTGAAATCGCATCCCTAGCCCAGTAGCAGACTCAGTAGTCACACGATCAAAGCTTTGTTTCCCACGATGGCTCCTCTGATCAATTGCCTCATCGGATTCTCTATGGTTGTTAATTGCTGCACGGCAATCATCATTCCCAATCCTCCGAACCCCGAACCCATCGAAGTTGTCGAACTCCCCTTGCCACCTGCCATAGCTAGCACAGCGGAGGGTGCTTGTAATCGAGAAGAAAACCCCAGACGTACTGGATGTATTCGTCAGGACCTGAACGAGTTTCAGGCAGGGGACTTCACACCTGATGGCGACCACGTCATCGTGAATGTCGAGTTTGTCGGAGCCCCTGCGGCCCCCGACCCGGCTAGCATCTACACTGGCGAACAGGTTATCCTTGTCAAAGCCAACGGAAAGTCATTCAGCAACGGCGATGCTTGGAAGTGCCTCAGCTGCGGTGTTCCGTCCAAGAATGCTCGATCTCTCGACGACCAGCGAGATTATCCGCACGTGTTTCGCAGCGGTGATAAGGCGCTCTGGGGACACAACATCTTGGACTGCGGTGGAAAGCTCCTGCAGAGCGATGAATGCACACCAAAACGAACACACATATATCCCATTCACTGGAATACGGCTAGTGATGGCTCTGGATTTGGTGGCCATCCCCGTGAGCTGCGCCTGCACCCCGACGATGTGCATCTCGGTTGGAGCTCCTTCACGAATAGTGGCGGGCAGTTCTGCTACTTTGGCCGCCTCAAGTTCAATCCAAACCCGAGTACTGGCGAGCCTCTAGTCCCTCGTTATGACTTGGTCAACGTGAACCTCCTAGTCGAGCCAGGCTCTAACCCTCCAATTTATCTCGATGGTCATGAGGTCAAGATCAACCACACTGCAATCAGCGTGGGCGAGCTACGGGGCTTTACTGGAACAGGGAGCGAGATCATGTATATTGGCTCGCCCGCCGAGGCCAACAACATCGATCTCTTCGCTGTCCATGTCAAGACGGGCAAAGTCCGACGCCTGACAAGCCACCCGGAGTATGCTGACCCCATCGCGTTCTCGCATGACAATAAATGGTTTGTCACCATGGATACTCGCGGCTCTGACCGACAGATGTGGATGTCGGGGATGCGCGAGATCCCACCTCTTCTCGATATAGTTACAGTGACGGTTGCATCTTCCACCCGAAACAACGGGCCTCGTCGCTTCTTCCAGCCAATACTGATTGATGGCTACGGCGACCGCGGTGACTATTTCGGTCAGCATGTCAATGCTGGGGGCGACGGGACCAATGGCGCCGTCAACGACCCTAACTGGAACGGCAGAGCTGATCCGGCCTTCTCTCCGGATGGAACCCGCATTACCTATTGGCAGGCTCTCGTCGTGTCGCCGTCATGTGGAGGCGAGAACCCTCTTCCTTGCCCCAACTCTACCGTACAAGGTGGTCGTACATATCGTCTGATGCTCGCTCGCCTCACAAGTCGCCGCCCCCAGAGCCCGCCACCAGCGTACCGTATCCCTGACACGATCCCTTGGGCCACCCCCTTTCCTCCAGGTTCAACCGTTCCCACCAACACCTCTCTCTTGATTCCTGGGAATTACAAGCTTTATGGGAAAATGTCTGGAGTAGCTGATGTCACCCTGCTCAAAGGCTCTGGCGGTTCTGGCATCCGAACTGTGGCCGTCCGCTACTCTGAATTCTCAGATGATGGTGATCACATCCTCAACGGCTATGAGAATGCTACCGTGATAGTCGACCCTAATAATCCTTGGACTAATACCGTGAACTGGTTCTCCGACTTGGTTCAGACGGGCGTCGTCAATGCGACCAAGGTGACCAGCCAGGATGGCTTTCACCTCGAGATTGATGCTGTGACGAACATCTTCAACGCCAATGGAACTTTAACCACCACAATTGATGGCGTGGTTTACAAGCAGCCTGCTAATGGAACTTGAGTTTCGAAGGATACTGGTGTACAAGGATGGCATGCCTCTTTATGAATCTCTCTCGGGGAGAGGAAATTGCTGTCGTTGGGTTGCGATCTACTGACTTTGGGAAAGATGGTTGCTGTTGAAAGCCAAGTATATGCCTGCGCCAAACGTAGTATCTATAGCCCAATATATGGACCGTTCAGGCCACAATACAAGCCGGGGATGTCACCGAATTAGGTGGGCTTCCTCCTCTTCCACTGTTTCCCACATGTCCAGGGATCGGACGAATTTATCAAGACAAGTCTATGCCGGTATTTAGAAAAATGATCCAAGCAGAAGGAACAGACATATCTCCTATCGACTTTCTCGACAAGACTCCAGCCGCTCTCTAGGTTTTGAATTTTCGTTTGTTGTCTATTACTGGGGCTTGTACATGTCTCCAACCACTCCTCTGCCATGAAGAGGGAAATTAGCAATCATAGTTCGGGGTGCACCTCTGTCGCTCCGGCGCCACGGATCAGAACACGTGTTTAGATGGGGAAAACTATGACCGAATGACGAGAATGCTTTGTCATCTCGGTGTTGAATTCGTTCGTCCTAAGTAGAAACCATGAGCATGGATATTGAGATGTCACGAGCTTCTGTCATGGAGCAGGACACCATCCCTGGCACGACTCGTCCTCCCACTGGTTGCAGTTGGGACTTTCCGCTAGTCTGATGAACCTCGTATTTGCGTTTAATCTTAGTAGTATGCTCTGGGCATTGGATGCAGTGTGAAAATATGTCTAATCGAGCAATACTCGCTTACGAAACCTCCATCACGCTGAGAAAGACGGCAAATACCTTTTTGTCAATTAACTTAGATATTTCTATCAATATTGATAGTCGTAAGCATCCACACTTCGTGTACTGGGATGGGGGAATTAGCAGAGGTCTTTCAACCATAATGTATCTTCTGTACGGACTTGGCTCGCTAATACATGTGTGAAGGCTTATCACACGTATTGGCAGGTGGAGGGCATTGAGGTCGCTCAAGTCTTTATTCATGGGAACTGTGCTGTTTCATCGGCGCCTACATAGCGAATGTGTTCTTGCCCCAACGTTCCAGTGTGGACAAGGTCCCAACTATAGGGTAGCCGAAGCCAAGAATCGATAGGAATGTGGTCAGGAGGTAGCAAAAGCAATTTTACCATAATAAAAGCTGGAACTATTTTCAGAGACAGAAGCAGAGGATATTTGTTGTGATATTGTTGCAATGGGTTAAAGAAATCGTAGATGAACGGCGGGGACTGGTGTCTTTACATGGCGTCGCATAATCTACTGAGAAACTCAACACCCGCGCAGCCTTTATACAGCAGTAAGTCATTAACACGTGATCAAAAAATTAATAAGAGACTTAAGTATATTTTGAGGCAAAGCAATTACCGCTTTTCTGTTTTTGCATCCTCTTCTACCTCAGTTCGAGGGTCAGTGCCAGTGAGGCCGCAACGTCATTGATGTTATCGCTTGCTACGTCGTTGGAAATTAAAAGGCCTCGCAGTGCACGATCACTTCATCGGGTTCAGCCACATCGACGTGCAGCTATGAAAATATTATCAATAACCAAGGTAACCAAGAGACCATTCATGTTCATTCTCGTGAACAACTTCTTCCTCTCTCCCATTTATCGGTTGCGCGAATTCTAGCATAAAACGTAGCATCCACCAATCCAAAAGGAATGCACTTTGCTTTTGTTTCAAGCAGACGTCGTGAAATGCCTTAAACTTGCCGAATGACGCGTCAAGGGTTGGCCAGTGCTTTTGAAGTCTTAAAATGATCCCGAAATTCCGTTCCAGGCAATATTTGGCTCGTGCAATTTCGGCATCGTCTGGACTGAAAAGAAGCGTGAAAAGCTGAACCGTGGAGGTAATGACAAGCACATGACCCAGCAATGGGTACATCACGTCAGTCTCCGGTGTTTCCATGGCGTGGTATATGAGCTCACAAAGACCGTTAGCATGAGCCTTGCATCTCCGAGCGTATTGATGTGCTGGATCGGTTGCAGAGCCGTCATCAAAGTCTTCTCGGCAAGAGTTTAAAAACCGGTAGAACAGAAGTTGGCCCGCATAATTGTGGTTAATGTGAAGAATGACGAATTTTTGCCCACAGTTTTTACTGGCCCAGAATGACAGATTCTCTGGAGTATACCGCATCTCAGCGGGGAGTGCGGCAAGCCAAGCGTCAAACGAGCTACGTATAACTTCTGTGCACTCTTCCATCTCATCTCCTTGGATGGATCCCGACACGATCTCGGTGCTCAGCGTAATGATTCTGTAGAGCAATTGATTGAGTTGAATCATCTGAGCA
This sequence comes from Dactylonectria macrodidyma, assembly GCA_020744425.1. Lineage (NCBI taxonomy): Eukaryota > Fungi > Ascomycota > Sordariomycetes > Hypocreales > Nectriaceae > Dactylonectria > Dactylonectria macrodidyma. The sequence goes on along the minus strand of JAGMUV010000010.1, from coordinate 409,630 downwards.
AACAGGGACCCAGCAGATTCGGGTGTTGGAGATAATGCGAGACTCGTAGGTTGATCAAGTTGTGTTAGTTCATCTGATGTCAGCTGTAGAAATGATAATTCGTCCATTGGCATTCGTGTACCCTCTCGCACGTGAATTGCTCTAGGTAGTCGAAGAGCAGTCGATGACCAAGTATCAGTCGCAATCAGTGACCACCACACTACCTAAAGTTAGCTATCTTTAGATATTGGAGTTGGCCGAAATACCTCTAAGATTGACTTCTTTTTCAATTCGAGTTCTTGCTACGGCGTTTGGAAGGTCTAAAAGCATGGCCATACGACAAGCAATATTGAGGAAGATAGACTCGTCGCCCATCTTTCCTTCGACTGCGTAGACGGCTGACATCAACATACATGCCTGTATGGTGGTCAATGATATGTTATGGAGATCGATTAATTTTTCCGCCTCCTTCGCGTAATTTCGCCCCCGCTCCGAGGGCTGAATGTCTGCAAAAGAAGAATGGGATGAAAACCGGGCAGACAGGCTTATGACTCCCAAGAACAGTATTTTCGGAATGACCCTATCCCTTACATCCTTCTCGAAGGATGGTTGATGGAATATGTTGTGGAAGGCGACGTGGACATAACGAAAGTAGAGACCAACGAGCTCGCATGAAAGCGCCTCGTCCATGAATACAGAAAGAGAGATACGGAGGGGGCCACCATCTGGGTTTTCCTGGAGGAGATCGTAGCCTGCGCTGTTTCTTTGCGATGGATTTTCTTCTGGACGGCAGTTCATGCCTCGTTTGATGCAAAAATAGCAACCGGAGCCTTCGCGAGGGCGTCTGCATTTCTTTCGGCGGGCGCTGATTCACTACTTAGTGGCAAGTTGAATACTGGGGTTGATTCATAGCAACTGACCGACAAGCACCACAGGCTGATGGGGGTCTCATCGATGCAAGCTGTACCGGCAAGGTTCTCAGGTTGCTAGATCTGTATTCTGTTCGTCCGCTATGCCTACTGTCGCCGAGGGGATTGGCGTGACGGGACAAGGCGTCTTAGTATAATAGGTATGAAAGTAAAGTCATGTTCGAAGTGATGGCGCGGTGGCGATCTAGTTTAGCCGAATGGGCAAGGAACTGTGAAACAATGCTCACCAATCCACAGGTATAGACTCAGGTGGGTGAGGGGTTGGCGATGCAGGAGTGCGGGCCTCGGCGAAAACTTGTTGCAGTTGTCATCAACTAACTCTGCCGACCCCGCATCTGACATAACGTAACAATAACAATGTGCCCTAGCCAGGCTTTCATCGGCTCGCCATAAGCCGACAGGGACTCTCACAACCCATGTCGAACTAGGCCACAGCCCCTCGTTACCAGTAAAGCTCCTTGTGCCCTTCTTGCTCTGCCAGCTGGCTCGGCGTCAATCCGGAATTATTCATGGCGTTTACATCGCCTGTTTCTCAACTCAGGAGAATATTTATCGTCTCCTGGCGTCCTGTCGCTGCAGCAAAGTGGAGAGCAGGCCATCCATTCGCATCTTGCTTGTTAACATCAGCCCCGGCGTCCATCAGTACCTTGATCAAACTGTGTTGACTCTTGTGCACCTCCCATTAAAGAGGAGTCTGCCTCTCGCAGAAATCCTCTACATCGAGGTCGCACCCACTCTCCAACTTCATTCTCACGTAGTGAACGCGTGCATGAGAAGAATGTGATCCTTGAGAAGCCATCATGTGAAGCGCCGATAGACCCTCATTGTCCTGGGCAGCGGTGTTCTTTGCCCGCTCAACCATGCGCTCTGTCACCTCGATATACTTGGTCGAGCCTTCAACAAGCTCGGTGATTGCCCAGTGAAGTGCGGTCTTGTTGTTTCCATCAACTACACTCGGCTCTGCCCCCATGTCCACGAGAAAACGGACAAATCGAACGTGATTCTTACAAATCGTAAGATGAAGCGGCGTCATGCCAGCTTTGTTTCTGGCGTTGATATTCGCGCCCATCTCTAGGAGGACCCAAGCCATTAGGATGTTGTCTTCCTCCGCCGCAGTGTGCCGGGGAGTGATCGCTTTTTTTTTGTGCATTCACGTCGGCGCCATTTTTCAGTAAAAGCCACAAAAGCGCTGGATCTGTCGTCGCTGCACGCGTCACTGCTACATGTAATGGTGAACATCCGTCCTGGTCTTGTAGGTTCAAGTCAATATTTCATGAACCACGTGAGGATAGACTTAGCGGCTAGTCAAGGTGACAACTAAGTTCCTTCACGAATGACCAGTGGAGGCTCAGCCCTCCTCGGTGAATGTCAGAACCCTTTGCAATTGAGAAGCCAGATTGAATATCTTGACTCCGACAAGAGACGCCCCTTCTCACCACTCGGCACATGGCGTGATATTTACAAGCCCCTCACCATTCTGCAATCGTAGAGACGTATCTCCATCCGAGAAAACAGGGAATGCTTGCTCCTACGCTGCCGTTTAAAAACAATGACGTAGAACAGAGTCAGCACGTACTAATGCTAGTCTGGCCGACTTTTCCCGCGTGGCTTTTGTACATTCCCAGGCCAAAAGTCTACACACACTCCCATTTTTATACTAAGATTTGACACCCATATATTATGATCCTTTCTCTACTTTAATATATAAGGGCTACTAAAAATTGAACAAAAAATAGCACGTAAGCTGGGGAATACTATATAACTTACTATATATTCAGTACTAAACACAGATTACTGGTCTATGTCTAGTCTAAACGAGCGAATATACGGAGACTTTTGGCCCGGCACTGTACCAAGCCGATATTTGCCTTGCTCTAGAATCTTGAGCAAGCACAGCTCCCACGTTCTACTGTAGGGGGCGGTCTCAAGTAAAGGACAGACCCAAGCATCCCAGAACTCCTCCACCACCACCGTGAATCCCCTTTCCCGCCCCTCTTGCTTTATGTAGTCCCGCAACAATCATGGTACCATTCGCTGCAGCGACCGAGACGTATCACATCACCAGACCCGCATCTTAGCAGCACCGTGTTCTGAATAGTAATCTACCCTGTATCTGCCCGTCTACTGGCTTTAGAATGCTATGTAATTGTAGGAAGGGCCATGTACCGTAATGTAGATTCTTTGGAGCCGCAACTTATGTCCGCGCCACAAAGTAGGTGAATTCTCATGTACTTCGTCTTTCTCTCTTTTTCTGTGGTATGAATCCCCCCTACCAGCGTAAGTGTTGCCCAAGCACAGTCAAAGAGTTCTAATTGGCATAACCAACGGCTTTTGCCGTGCCGAACTGATCGACAAACCCTAAAAGGTCAGCTTCCTGCAAGGGGATCTTGCCGAGGCAGGCTATCGAACGCCTCTCACTCCTTACCACCCCTTGCTTCTGATCATGGTTCTGGTTGGCTGCTTTGAGGTTGGAGTACAATTTCCCACCGACGGACCCCAAATGTGGCGGCGTGTGATAAGTTGCATTCAACCAATCAACTAGGCACTCAACGAGCAGCTGAAAGTGGTTTCAGAAATGTCTTGCCTGCACCAGCAGGTATAGATGAAATTGCTGAAACGCGGAGTCGCGGCCCCTGATCTTCAAATTTCCACCAGCACCCTAGCCGCACCACCGTTTTTCAGCTCTAAACGCGACGGTTTCCTAGCTTCAAGCTTGATTGTTATGCATCGTTTGCTCTGCCAATTGCCGCCCTTGCATGCGTAGAAAGGGCTTTCCAGATATGGACTTATATGTGTCGCTTTAACATTCTCCTACCCACAACTCACCTCTCCTTGGGCCTTTGTGACCACCGAATCGACTCCTTTAACTAACATTTCCGCCGTCATCATTTCTGCCCGCAAACCTCAACTTCATCATGTGGTCGACCAGGCTGCTTCCGATTCTCTGGTCACTATCCGTACTTGCTTTTGCCGCAGAAGATCTGGCGTCCACACTTTTGGACACTGGAATAAAAGTCGTCTTCGTGTATGAGACTGCGTCTAACTGCGTTCCCACGGCGTGTGGTTTCCAGACAACTCTTCACTCCGAGACCACTCTTCTGCATGGAAGTGAAGATCATACCGTTACATATCCCACCGTCATCCCGCAGATCTGTCCGACCGGCTGGGAGAATGTCACCTACTCCATCACTGAAACTCTGACGGGAGGAATCAAGCCCACTGCAAACTATGGAAAGCCGCCGCCTGGATTCACTGTCACAACCACCGAGTGCCATGTCTGCGGCCCAACTCCAACTGTGGTAACTGTCACAGTCCCAGACCGGAGTAAACCGCCACTCAAGCCAACCGTATGTCCTCACCCATAACACCTATGCATGCCAATCCCAGCTAACCTTTGGCTCATAGAAGAGCGTTATCTCGTGCACAGGAGGGGGCAACGACACACCCGGTCTCCCCTCTATCACGGTGCCAGCCGCCTCTCGGTCGAGCATCTCGGCTTCCGTTGACACTAATAGCGGGGACATTCCTTCAAACTCAACTCCGCTTTCTAATCCATCTTCTTCTGCCCCATCGATAACCTCACCAGCTTCGAAAGACTCTTCCATTCTGCCAAACCCGACTTGGCTCCCCAGTCCTTCCTCTTTTTCCGAATCGACAAACTCCCCAACTTGGACGGAATCTTCCAATCACTTATCTCCGACCGGCTCCTCCAGTCTGACATCCCCGCTTCAGTCTTCCGACTCAACGCCACCGATAATGTCATCCAACGCGACCTCCACGCCGGTCTCGATCGAGCTTCCCGTACAGACGCCTTCATGTGAGCCAAAGTTCCACCTATCCGTTGTGTCCGAAGACTCTTTCAACAAGGCTTTGATCCCATTCACGCTGGAGCTGTCCTGCGGCACGCTGGACGTGGACAACTATACAGTCTTGGCGAACTGGGTTCCAGTGGTTGGAACGTCGAGTACGGCCAAGTCAATTGCTCTCGATTCGTTGGAAGATTATGCCCTGCTCACTGTGGTTGCATTTGAGGCATCTGGCTGGCCAATCTTCCAAACCTTTCCGCTGCTATTCGGTAGCTCATCTCTCACTGTTCAGGTTACTGATGATGCTGGCAATCCCGTGCCTGGGGCAACGGTTTACGCCAATGCATCCACCTACCTGAATGTCGGTGAAGTCTTGTTAACCGATGTTGATGGGAAGGTTGTCTTTGAAAACATACCATCGACGACAATCAGCCTTCGAGCAGTCGGATCGGACCAATCGCTGGGCGTGGACAGCATCGCCGGAGGGCTCGTCACTAGCATAACCATTACATTGGCACCCTTCCACGCGCCAGTTGATGGAAACGATGACTTCGATGTGGATAATGGCCTTTCTGGTTGGACTGGTGGAACTGTTGTTGACCTTGCTACCAAACGAGATGTTCATCTTGTCAAACGGGCTTCTTCACTCGTCATCTACACCAATGGGCAGCCCGATGTGCAAATGGCTCGCAAAACCTTTACGTTGGCAGACGATGCTTCTTCTGTCTTCATTGAATACCAGTTCCAGACGGATGAAGTTCCTGGTGGTTACTTCGGGTCGCAATTCAACGACTACTTCAGCGTGTCAATTCAGACTGATGACGGCGGATCAGCTTTCGTTTCGCGCAGTATGAACGAGTTGGGTCTCGGAGCTTTCATCTTTGCGACCGGTGAGACGGATTGGTTCACGGCACAATTGGACATCTCCGACGACGCAAATTCGGTCGAGTTCATTGTGGCCGTTTCCAACGTCGCCGACTCGGCCTATCAGTCCAAGATCACCGTCCGCCGTGTTGGAGTGTGTGACAAATGTGCCAGTTGCACCGACTGTCCAGAGCTTTCGAAGTGTCAGGACTCATGTAAGGCCCCGGCCCTGAACAGCTGTGCATTTTACAGGTCCTGCGCCGAAGAAACGCTCAAGTGTGGCGCCTCAGGATACCCTCTAGGCCGCGGGGAGAGAACCTGCAACAAGTTCCAGCACATCATAGACAAGTTCAGTGACGAGGGAGAGCAGCTTGTAACTAGAGGGGAGCAGTGCATGGAGCAAGCCCTAGTCGACTATCTCACCTGTGAGGCGTCATGCGAAGCTGTCGAGGGCGTTGGACTCGATAGTCTGCCCAAGTGCTACGCCGACAACGGCTTCTGTTCGGTTAAGGGCATGGACTATGTCTATCTCCTGTCCATTTTGGATGACAATGTTTACAAGACAAAGCTCAAAGAGGCCGCCTTATCTCAGGTGGACTGTGTCGAGAACATCTTTGACGCCATTGACGACGACATCAAAGAGAAAATAGCAGACGCAGCCGATGGAAATAACGTCGTCCAAAACGTCGCCGATGTCCTAGCTCTAGTCGGGGCGCGGGTCTTCTTTGCCAGTGTTCCCAGTGGCAAGTATCTAGACCATGACGAAGCCATCAAGCACGTGAAACAGGTCTATGACACGGCAGTCACCTTGGGTCAGGGAAATGCCAATGAGAGGGTCATGGACTACTATCGATACCCGGATTACAACGACTGGAGATGGTGGTATTTTGTGGGCGTCGTCAACCCTGTTTGGATCGAAATTGCTCGGCAGTATGGGGTGGTGTCATACGTCGGCTTCAAAGACCCGGCCAGTCCCCAGATAAACGTTGGGTTTTCACACCTCTTTGCTAGCATGATAGGGGTGTATTTCCATGGGGAGCGCTCGACCAAGAGTGACATTACAGGGTGGCTGGGCGACTTATACCAGCTCTACGGCGACTGGAGCTTGAGTGGGACGGCATCTCCAGGCCAGTTCTGTGTGTCTCATTTTGGAACAACCCTACCGGGCGGCTTTAAGATGGAAGATCTCCGTCAGGATGCGGACGCATTCAATATCGGCCGGGCTCTTCGGCGCGGGCTGACACCCAACGTGGCCGCAGGATTCAAGACGGTCATGGAAGGTGGATATGCCCATCGCTTCCATGATTTCTTCCAGAACCGTTTCGACGGGAGTGCAAAGACGGCGAAGGATGCTTGCACCCACTATATGACCACCGTGACGGACATAGAAGCTGTTGCCGCTAGGAAGGCGTTTGCCGGCTACGTTTTCCCTCCTGGCTTCATCTTCCCAGATGACAAAGTGAGCGAATTCTGTGGCTGTTTCGCAGATCGATTGAAGGCGTTTGCCGCGAGTGGTTAACGGCTCATGACTGGACTACTAAATTGGAGGTCTGGGATTGGATTGCCGTTAGTGGTCTTCACAACTTCCAAGTTTGGGCTGTGTTTCAATTCAAACTGTATCCATTAGATCAGCCTAGAGGAGGTGCGCGACTTTATTTAAAAAGGGTTCTTACGTTCGCTTCTAGTCAATGTGATTTTTAAGATCTGAGGTAGCTTTCAAATTTCAGTGCCTGATGTAGACTTCTAGATCTCCCGTGATTCCAATAATAAGTGACGGGCTCGTCAAACTACCCTCCAATCACATGCTCGAAAGTCGATTCTGAGTCCATTGCCGACACTTGGGCCTCTCGAAGGCTGCATGAGCCCATCTTATGGCTGGAAGTGTCGCTTTCTTCCGATTTAGGAACTCTGTCTCCAAGGCTGTTTCTATTACAACCCTTACGCTTAGTAACTTTAGTCCATGCTGCGGCCAAGAACTTCAAGCACTGAGCCCGCTCCCAAGCGGTGTTGGACTTGGTGTATACGAAAATAAGGACACAAAATAAGACATGGAGAGCATGGAGCAGCCATTCGTTATCCGAAACTGAACAGGCGTTTTCGCTCTTATTCAAAATGAAATAAAAGAGTAGGTACTACTCTGGTGGCTGCTACACTTTCTAATGAGAGTAGTATTTATGACACTCTGATGAGGCTGCCACTGCTCTGATGAGCATTAGTATGTTTCTGTATGGACATAACCACGGCCATGGCGGCTGCCGCTACTCTGGCCACCCCAGACTAGCAACCCCAGACTAAGGAACGTCAAGTTGGAAGTGTGAGGAACGTAAGACCATGAACATTAGACTAAGGAACGTCATACTATTACATGCATAGGAACGCCAGACTAAGAACGTCAGACTACGGACAGATCAACCAGCACTTTTCCGACGATGATGGTAAGACGCCAGCAGTTTCCTTCGACATGTCGCCATTATGCAACCTATGGATCGAGAGCTTCATATTGAGGAGAGTCCGTTGATGCCGTTAGGTATAAACCAATTCGCGGGCATGCCCGCCCAACTGATGAGTGACTGTATCTTCCTACGCATCAGTAGTCAAGTACGGCTTGAGAGCGGTGGGCGTAGCTAAATATGGATAGCTTACGATGAAATAACGATACGGTATCATCTGTCGTCGTCTTATTCTGTCGCATCTTCCCCTCGGCTCTCCTCAGGTGGTCTGTCTGCTGTCAGACTTCGATAAACTTGGTTAATTCTGTTGAAAGAATTCTTTGTCATCCGGACCATACTCATGCGGCGGTTAGATAATTGGAGGATGTTCGAGATGAGGGAACAGCAAACCAGATGCGCGGTAAACCGACTCACACGTCGCTGGAGCGCATACTTGGCCCAGTAAGCGAACGAGTGGTTTGAAGGAGGGCTGTGGAAGGACTCCAAAGCAAGTTGTTAGTGGCTCTCCGTGTCGGTCATTGACTTTGGGTATTTATCTCACTACAAGCAAAGCCTAAAGAATGTCCTTGGAAAGAAGCCCCCACCTCGGCTTCTGCATTTCTGCATAGCATATGCTGCGAAGGATAGCTTATCGGCCTCCAAGAATGTGGCACGCTCATCAAGAGGAAACATGCCGGAGGGCGACGCCTCATAGACGACGCCGCTATCAGTATCGCTTTGGTCTTGGTTAAGAACAGAAGTGTCGAGTTCTCTGAACGGGTCGTACTCCTCGCCAGGATCAACTCGTGCTAAGTTGAGGAGCTCTTCAATACTTATTGACTGAGCTTCTGACAGCCTCTTGTCTGTGGCTAGGACTATGTGGCCTGTCTGCGTCTTTTCAGCAACCGTGGGCTCTTCTTGTCGTATCGTCTCAAGGACGTCGGTAGGTATGTCAGAGCTACTCTCGTCCCGCCAACCGTCTCGCTCGCCATGGTTGATTACAACATGCTCGTAGAGGGGTTTATGCTTCTGAAGTCATATCAGAGCATTAATCACAATGGTCTTGCGGACTCGAAGGAGATGGTCAACGTTTGTTAGGCTGGGTTTGCTGTAGCTGCTCCAGGAGACGTGGATGTTTTTGATCACCTCCAGTAACGGATGAGGACGTATTGCCGCAATGTGATTATCGACCCTATTCGGAAACACGACGATATGGTACTTTAATTGCTTCCTATAATTCAGGCTGGAGGGAGCCTTATTGTCGACGGTGAACTTTGAAATGTACCTAAAAAGAGCCTGGAGGGCGATCACCCTTTCCTCGACGGGGAGAGGTCATCAAGCTCTTTTAGGTACTTACTAGTACTCACATCTGATATGTATGTTGTTAACTGAATAGGCCTTCAGTACTTTTCAGTTTTATAGACCATTATAATACTTGCGGCATATAGCAACCCAACACTTGCCGTCTTGTGGTAGAACATTGCGCGTAGCTGAGAAGCTCTCATTATTTACATCTAGGATAGGTGAACTCGCTCCGCTATCGGACTGTCGAGAGTTTCCCAAGAGCTTACTTCTGGTAATACTATATATACTGAACAATCAGGAGAGTATTCTCATCCGTGAATGCTCGGTAGAATGACTTGTATGCCTCCACTTGGGCGGCAAGTGGGACCTCGTTGCACCAGGATCTTCATACCGACGCATCCTTTTTATCGTGAAAGCAAGTCTCACAAGGTTGCAGAATAGACGTAATCGACTTTGGTTGGGCCTCTGTGACCTCATCTAATGGACGCATGGCGTTCGGCGGGTACGTTGTACCTGGTCTGATCTAGTCAGGCTCCTGCATCATTGGCCACTCTCTGCCGGGTTCATTCTTCCCTACACTGGCATCCCAGGACCTACAAGGTACGATGCACCTCTTCTGGAGAGACCACAGACAGCATATTGCGATTTTCAATAATAGTGCCCGCCTGTGACAGTTTCTTTTTGATCCCGTAGGCGCATACCCGAGAGCGTTGACGCTCAATATCATCAAAAGTACAGTGAACCTCTTCTAGAGAAATGTGACGAGCTTGCTTCGCGCTCCTGAGGCGATGGCAGACTGTGAAAGCGGTTGAAACTCATCATCCATCTCTTGAAAAGATGTGGCAAGCTGCCGCTCTCCAGGCTTTGCTGGAACAGTCGTCATTTGGCTTGCTTGCTGCCGTTGAATGGCTCGTTCTTGGGCACGCTGGCGGTCCATGTCTACAGGCGTGCGTCACATCTCTTCGGGTACAGCCTTGATCGTCTCTTTCCAGAGCCGTAGAGCTTCTTCTAATATTAGAAATCTCGTAGTGACCGACCAAGATATTCGCGGTGTTGTTTGGGTTCTGTTGTGTGCGTGTCTGACATCTAGAGCTTACAGTGTACGACGGATCTCGTTGTGGGGGGGCCGGACGATGTCTGTAATGGATTGATTTTCGGAGGTTTGCATAGTCTCAGAGGAATACAAAGGCTCGAAAGGGACATGCAAGAAGGACGCTGGGACAGAACAGAATCTCGCGTTTGATACGAGGTTGTTCAATGTCTGGTAGCCCCCCTACAAAAGGAAAAATCACGTTGCAAGCGGATGTAGCAACTCCGGTCAGGCCATACTAGCCAGGACCGCTGACGCGGCTTAGTGAGTGGAAGCATAGAGGCGTGGAGCAGTCTCACGAACCTAGGTAGTGTATGAATACGACGTTCTATACCGAGGTAGGTGATCATGTAAAATCAAGAGATAACTTTTGGGGGTTTAAATCTCAAAGATGACTAGGGTCTTTGAATTCATCGCGGCCGTTTAAATACAATCTTCTAGGCAAATAGATCCAGGCGACTAGCGTGACTCGATATGATTGCTTAAGAGGAAAAGAGCAGGCGTAATTTGCAGCTCAAAGATCCAGCGGCCACTTCACATAGAACTTCAATCCAGCAAATCCACAATGCCCCAGTAAGCACTCTTGGGATTGTAGTTGGAGTCAAAAAGAAGCGGGTTGGTTCCAGTCCTCCAAGAGTCCTGATTCATGTTAGCGGCCATCGAATCACCTGGAAAGCTTCGTTTACCTTGTCACTGATGCCCCAAACAGTGATGCCCCAGCACTTGGATACCCTCAAACATCCCTGGACGGCTGCAACATAGTCACTTGTAGGTGCCTGGGCAATGTCAAGCTCGGTGATGGCAATCTCGGTGACGGGAGCCGTGGCGAGCTGCTCAAGGGCGCCCTGGATTGCAGAGCCTTGCCCACCACTAAGATGTGCTTGAGTACCTATCGCTCGGAAGCTGATTAGAAACATCGTTCCGATAAAGAAGAAAGGAGGTCTGCGATGAAGGAAGAAGGCGACAACTAAGACATACCAATGCCATCGATGGGAACCCCCTGAGAGATCCATTTGTCTACGTAGTACCTCATGAGGTTGACTTTGGAGGAGCCGGCTCGGTCAAGATTGTAGTCGTTGATGTACAGTCGAGCAGATGGATCGGCTTCGCGGGCTGCTTTGAAGGCAATAGAGACATATTCTTCTCCGAGCAAGTTCGAAAAGACAGAGCTCCGAAGAGTTCCGTCTTCATTGAAAATTTCGTTGACGACGTCCTAATAGCTGCTGTTAGACATTTTCTAATCATAAGAGTTGTGATCTTACCCAAGCACGGATCTTGTTCTTGTACCTCCCAACGACGGTCTTGACATGGGTGCGGATCACCTCACGCAAGGTATTGGCATCATTAATATTCTTAACCCACTGAGGCAGTTGTGAATGCCAAACAAGCGTATGCCCTCTCACAGACTTGCTATTCTGCCCAGCCCAGTCGACGAGGTAATCAGCGTTGGCAAAGTTGAACGAGCCCTGGCTGGGCTGCAGTGCATCCCACTTCATGCTGTTCTCGGGCGTAACCTGGCCAAAATTGGCCTGAATGATGGCGGCATTTTTGCCAGAGGTTAAAAGGCCGCGGTCTGTAGCTGTGCCGAAGTATACTTTGCCTTTGTTCTTGAAAAGAGTGTTAATGCTCACAGAGGCTTGACGCTCTTCTAAGGTGGCGATGCGCTCAGTGATGTTAACACGGCGGCCGGCAAGCTCATCGTCCAGTTGGAGGAACTCAACTGGGAGAGCTGATACGAGGGGAAGCAGTAATAGAGCGGCGGTGACCTTCATGTTGAGAGCAGTGAGAAATGATCCAAGGGTGCGACTTTGATGTAAGTCACCTGGAGCCCGTCGATTGCTGATCTTTGATTGTTTTGTAACAACACATTCTTTATAGTTGACTGAAATGGCTTTTTGAATTATGTTCCCATTTTAGGACGGAGCACTGGGTCCGATTGGCCATTTTGACAGGGACAAAGATGTCCAGGCTAAAAGAGTCTGGAGGGGTCGGCAGTGCGATCCGCCATTCCTTGTCAAAGGGTATTAATAGTCATGTTAATGTCTTTTTTGGGCGTAGCTAAATTGTCATGACATGCTTATTAGTGCGAGTTTTCAATATCGGTAGTTATATGGACCCGGGAATGGCCGCTCTAACCTGATTAAGCGGCCGGAGGTAGGCCTTCCTCCTCATCTCAAGCCTTGATATAGGATGGCCTTGCGAGTGACGGAAAGAGTGGCGCCGTGCCGTTTACATGTCGTTTGGAGCTTGTTGATGACTCGTTAGCATATCACCCGAAAGAGACAAGTCATTGTAACCTCGAGGTTGTGGATATTGCATTTAGCCGTGGCGAATTAGGCTATAATAATAAGGTTCCGATCTACCGCGTGATGATTATTGTTTGCCATACTTTACCAATGCTGGTATCTACACCCCGACGAAGGTCATGCTCCCTGAGCAGTGTCACTGAAAATCGGAGGCAAACTCGAAATAGGCGCTCCGTGAATCTATAAGTAAATAGCCATGATGATATGCATGTTCTAGGGAATAGTTGATATCGTAAAAATGGCTGCAATAAACGGTTCTCTTCCTCACACTCTGTGGTTTCACCAAGCGCTCTCATGTAGTGATATATGGCGCTATTAAAACCGTTATTCGGACTTTTGTTTCTACACTGCCACATTCTGCATTATCGCATTTTTATATAGTAACATATTTACATTACTTAAGTTACTATAAGACAAAGGACTTAATTAATTAATTAACCTACTTATAAATAAACTCTTATCCCTCCTCCCTTAACTATTAGGAACTAACCTTCCTCTGCTAAATCTTTCTACCTAGCAATTAATATTCCATTTCCCTGGAAAGAAACATATGTCATTACTGAGATCACTGGAGATGTTGCGAAACTACAAGAACTAGACAAAGGGGTTGGTGTCAACTATCCTGACCACAAGTTTAAACGAACTCTGATATCTTGGGCCATCGAGAAAGGACACGAGGGTGCCGTGCAGATTCTCATTAGACGTCAACGTCTCAGAGCCTAGTCATGGCAGGACACCCATATTGGCGGCGATTGAGAACGGGCATGAAGCCATAGCAAGGCACTTGGTTGAGGAAGGCGCTCTTGTCGACACCGGTGATACTAGTTGTGGGATACCTTTGATCTTGACGGCCAGGGACGGCCGAGTTTCCTTAGTGAAGCTCTTAGTAGATGTGGGAGCCGATGTTGGTGCCGAAGGATGGCATGGTGGCCAGGCAGCACTGTCTCTGGCAGCAGTCAACGGACACGGAGACATCGCGGAGTTGCTGCTTCAGAATAACGCCGCGACAGACCTAGCATACGACACAGGTCGAAGACTGCTAGCATGGGCTATCGAACAAGGCCATGACAAAATTATTCGGATTCTAGTGAACCGTGAGGTACAAGCCGTCTCAACGGACGCTGATGGAAGCACGATACTACCGTACGCCGCTGAGAAGGGATTTACACATGCGACGCTCTTCTCCGCTTACACGGATGTCATTGATGGATCTGATGAAGACCGTCTCGAATGTGCTTTCGAAAGGGGATACACCTTCGTGGTCAAGCATCTTTTACAGCAGGGTACCTACCCAGACCACGAAGACAAGACCGAAAGGACACCTCTCATACTGGCTTCGAACGAAGGGTATGTCGATGTGGTCAAACTCTTGCTCGAGAAGAATGTCGAATTGGAGTCTAAAGACGAGGAAGGACGAATTCCTCTCTCTATGCAGCCGAAAAGAGGCATAAAGAAATTGTAACTCTTCTCTTGAACAATAAGGCTGATATTCACTCTGAAGACGGGCAAGAGATGATGCCACTGTCAGTTGCGGCTATTCGAGGACACGAGGCGATAGTGTCTCTCCTATTGGAGAAAGGAGCAGACCCAGATCATTGGGACGATAGTGGATTTTCACCTTCATTACACGCCGCTCTGGATGGACATGCAGCCATCGTGTCTATGTCTTTGAAGAGGGGAGTAGACCCCAATACTCGAGACAAAAACGAAGACAAGATTGTCATGACCTGAGCGGCACGAGACGGTCACTTGGAGGTAGTAGAATTACTCCTGGTGGGAAATGTTTCCCCAAACGACGAAGAGACCGATCAAACTCCCCTTGCCGAGGCTTTGGATAATTTCATCGACAGTCATGACTACTCACTCGTCAAGCTGCTCCTCGAACACGGCGCACAGCCTTTCCCGGAGGTGTATTTTGACAATGTTCCACCCTTACAGGTCGCAGCATCACACAGTCTCGACGAGATAGTCGCTCTGTTTCTAAAGGTTGATCCTGCTTCAAACAAAGCCAAGCAAGAACATGTCCTAAAGGCTGTCTGCTCGGCCGTGGATATGGGAAGGCTGGGCTTGCTCGACTTGTTATTCGAGCGCTATTCTCCCGTATACCCGGATGCTGAAACACCGTTGGAGGGGGCAAGATACAAATGCTGCGGGCCCAAGCAAACTGTCCGTCTCTTTAGACCATACTTTTCGAATGAGGCGAATGATACGGACAGCGACGACAGCACGAGTGACAAGGATCAAGATCCGACAGATGAGAGGGTTGATGAAGATGCGGTATAGTCATTGACGGCTCTTTTCAGCAGCACCCGGGTAATCTAGGGAGGAAATAGAGTCCTGTAAGATTATGATAATTGCTTAAGTAGTTTAAAAGAGAAAGAACTCGTGATTCAATATTGATACATGAAGCATTCATCGTGTGTTGAAGAACAGAACATCTCCCTCCTTCACCCCGGACTCTGCGTGATCATATGTCTCACCATTGTTGTTGCCATTTTTGTGCAATGTCGGCATGACGAATATATTCACCAATTTGTATTACTGGGTATCATGAGAACCACCTGAGTCATGCTAATCGTCACTTTCCAAGTCCGCTATATCCTGGCATTCCAGCTGTATAATGGCTGACTTGCTTCTGTCTTGATAAAAAGTTTCGTAATATCGCAAGGACCAAAGGGCCAGAATACTCTTTATGGCCAGGGCAGCTCGAGGGCCCTGAGAAAGATCGTCCCAAGATCTTGTGTGAATCCGTCCTGCTCAGATACTTTTGCATCTGCCCAAAGACCGATCACATCCATCGTCTTCTAGGTTTGTTGGTCGACGGGCTCTAGGATGCTCATCGCCGTTCGTCACTTGCTTCCCCAGATACTTTGCTTCGAGGGCCACTGTGAGAGCACACCACCCGTGGAATGATTTGAGGGTTTTTGCGCAACTTGAATATGTCTTTTTTGAGGTACTAGAAAACTGGGATATTTGATAGCTGTGGAAACATTAGGTTCTAAAATGCTTGAATTATAAAAACCGTGTTGCTTTGGCTCTGTGCTCGCAGCAATTCGCCTTAAACAGAGCGGAACGGTACTTCAATAGCCCCTAGCTCCAGATCATACATAGCCCTTGTCATCACTGTTCTTAGAGGCTAAGGCCGCAGATTGCTAGAAAATTAGATCATTAAGACCAGTGTATATCTACATCGTTACAGATTTAAAGAGGTTATTTGACAACACAGCCCAGTTTCTCGGCTCGCATCATGCCCCTCCGGGTCAAATGCGTCAATTGTAAATTCTGCGAGGGGCTTGTAATTGGCGCATCCCTTTCAACCGGTCGCCCCCACAGAAAGACGCAGCCCTCGTTTGGACGCAGGCTAGGTCCATGACATGCATCAAATGCAACTGCAAAAGGAAAATCTGAAGGTGGTGTTAAGAGAAAAGGACTGCATACACAGGCCATGTTTATTCCATGTTCCTACAGTATGCTTGCTAGTTCAACCACTACTCGTTGGAGGTAGAGCCAGAATCTCTTCCCGCATAAACTTCCGAAACGGTCCGTCTGCCCAAGCGGCCAATATGCGAAGCAACTTCACAAGGCCATATATTCCCAGGAGCGAGCTCGTGTCTCCAATCGAAAACAAGGAGCTGATGATGATCTTGCTCGTCGTGTCTGTCGCAAGGTGCAACTTCCCTAATGTCCCTGAAAAAGCTAGTCCCTAGCAAAACAAGGCAGATTCCATTCTTAGAGTTTTGATGGGTCTAAAAGTTGAGAGAGGCTCCGTTCCCGGCTTTGACGTTTGAGTTGACCTTTGTCATTTGCTATCTTGAGGCTGCAATGACCAGCCTTATGGTAGGGACCTGTCACCAAGCTTCGCCGCGGGGTGACATTGAACGGTAACAGTGTTAAACAGCAGATCGCCCACCCTCGCGAATTGGTTCCTTTGGTTCCATATCCCATTCTCTGTTTTCTGGATAGGCCTTAGTTGATCGTCCATGTCGCTCGGTGCTCGTAATGACATTCCGGTTGAGCTATTGCTTATCACAAACCCAGTCTCGTCGAAATTGTAGATATCTGGCTCGTCAAATCCATATTTCGCAATTGTGTTCCGCCCAAGCT
This sequence comes from Dactylonectria macrodidyma, assembly GCA_020744425.1. NCBI lineage: Eukaryota > Fungi > Ascomycota > Sordariomycetes > Hypocreales > Nectriaceae > Dactylonectria > Dactylonectria macrodidyma. The sequence goes on along the minus strand of JAGMUV010000010.1, from coordinate 392,818 downwards.
GAAACTAGCCCTAATCAATATTGGAATGACCATGTCAGGTTCTCTCATGATCACATCTACGAGCGGAGAGGTTAGTGCACCTGAGACCTAGCGTGCATTGCACAATTTTACAAGTAATACTAGCCTGATGTCTTGCTTGCACACTCAAGACATGTAGCACTCACCCATGTCATGCCAAGGCGGACGTGATTCGTAAAGACGCCGGGCATGCGTGCGCCATTCAAGTGAACGATTACGCAGCTACCAGCCCACCGTCACCAGTAATGAAGATGCCTATGGATAGGAAAATTTAATAAAGGAGATAGTTCTCTTGCCTTGAACTAGCCAACGCTGTGTTCTGCTTCGACATAAATGTTAGGTGCAGCTACGCTTCTGTTATACCACACAAAAAGGAAACATAACCGAGAAAGGGGGAAATATGACATCTTTCTTCTACTATATGACACTCTCAATCATTAGATTCCAAACCTCCTCTGGAATTTTAGGGGCTGACTGCGGTTACCACTTTAGATGCAGCAACTACAAGATATTCTGGGCCACAACGTCAGTCTCCTAATACGGATTCACCAGTGAAAGTACGAAGGCTAAAAGGTGAAGCGTAATAAATCTACTGATTGACCGATGATAATACTATCAACCCCTTGTAATTATCTTATCCTTCGGAATTCTAAGAGGTATGATTACATCATTCCGCCTGGCCGCGCAGCCCCCGCCATTAACCCATGAGACGGATCAAGGGACGGAGGATGGCCAAGCTTTCCGCTGTGATGGCAAGGCCTTGTTCAACGGTGACGAAACGTCCATGTCAACTGCTAGCTTTGCACCGTGTCACCAAATGAGCTAAAGAAGGACTGATGTTGATGCGGGAGACACGTAAAAAGAAAGTCTTGGATCCTCAAATTCTCGACAATCGCCAAAGAAACCGCCACTGCAACGCCTGCATTGAGTTGTGTCTGTACCGGTCAGGCACAGCTGCGCAGATCTAGGCGGGCACGAGCAAGCAGGCCATTGAAAACACGCAGAGGGCGTCCTAACTCCGCTTATTAATCTAGAGATTCAAGTCGAGCATGTGTGGTATAGAGGTGAAGAATGACGTTGCAGTTACGATCCAAATCCACAGTCGACTTATGCCGACAACATCACTATCGAAGCATCTCAACCAACCTTGAAGGTGACAATAACCGAAGCCACCAAAGATCCTGCCTCCCTCGCGGCTTTTTTTCTTGACCCCTTTAGCATTCCTCAGAGATGCAGCATTCTCTTTTTCAGCCACTACAAAGCTTTGTTCTATCTCCAAACCCATGGGGGTGAGGAATGCTGCCCTCAAAAACAACCCTCGTAGTATGTCTTTTCCTGTGACGCGTGGCATTGTTTCTTGTAGATTCAGTTCGGCTGCCGCAGAAATGGCGTTTAATGGCTAACGGCACGTGGTCCATGATGGGATTGTTCAGGGAGAAGAAGCGGGCCTCGATATCTCCCTTGCATCTAAGCCACTTCATTATTTTGAAGCTAGTAGTTTATGGTCAAGGTGACTGAAGAATTTATACCTAAAAGAATGAACAAAGAGTGAACATTGGTAGTCTCATCACAGAACCTCAGGATCTAGTGTCGCAAACGACCACCCTCGACTTCGAAGACGTCGATCGAGATCAAGCATCCTTACAGAAAATGCTCTTGCTCTACATCTACGTTTTTCCAACAAGCTTTACTGCACCTGTTGACCACAATGAAGGACAGAAGAAGGGTCCATTGCCATGCAGTGGCATTTTCAGCCTTCGCAGCCATTGTTACCAGCCTCTGTCTCATATCTCGCTAACACCATCCATACCTGAGATGTCATCACGTTTTCGTCCCCGTGATCGCTCCCCAATTGACCATCCATCTTCATCCCGCTTATTCAATCCATCTTGTGGCTGGGACGAGATTTTGTCATTTTTCCGTGTCTGGTCGATGGGGCTGACTTGGCGTTTCTGAAACCTCCCCACAACGAACATGTTCTACTGAACACGTTCTAGTTCTCAATACATTGCATTAACGCCGCTAGTGAACCCACAATCCTCTCTAGTTCCGAGACACCATTTGTTCACTTGACAGACGGGAAACAGAGGCCATGAATAATGGGACACGTATAAAGACTAATAAAGAGACACGCCGGCTGTCGATCTTGCATTACTCTTCCTCGCAATTCAGGCCAACTATAAACTGAACACACAGCTCTCAGGAACTTCTCGTTATTCTTTTATACGGAAATACGCTATACTCTACTTCTGCAACAATATGAAACCTTTCAACGCTCTCGCTGCGGCAGTGGGACTGGCTGGCCTAGCTCAAGCGCATATGGAGATGACATATCCTGCTCCTTTCAAGAGCAAGTACAATCCCTATGCAGGGTCGGACATCGACTACAGCATGACGTCTCCCCTTGCGGCTGATGGAAGCAACTTTCCTTGCAAGGGCTACCAGTCTCTCTTGGGCACTGCGGCTGGTGCACCCGCGGTGAATTGGCAAGCCGGTCAACAATACAACATGACCATCGCTGGCGGTGCAGACCATGGCGGTGGCAGTTGCCAAGCTTCTCTTTCTTTCGACAAGGGCAAATCGTGGATTGTTATCCAGTCCTATATAGGCAACTGTCCTCTTTCGCCTTCAGCGTCCTTCAGGTTCACCCTGCCTGTTGACACACCGGCCGGCGTGGCCCTTTTTGCTTGGACTTGGTTCAACAGGATTGGCAACCGCGAAATGTACATGAACTGCGCTGCAATCACTGTCAGGGCTGGAACTGGGACGATTTCGACACCTTTGAGCAAGCGTCCTACCATATTTATCGCCAATGTTGGAAACGGCTGCGGAACCACGGAGATGGTAGATGTCATGTTCCCCAACCCCGGACCTAATGTCGATTTGACCTCTTCCAAAACTGGGCCGCCGGTCGGCCAGTGTCCAGCTGGCCCTGGCGCTCAGATTACTACCACTACCACCAAGCAGACTTCGACGACCAAGAAAACTACGACGACAAGCAAGACAGCTTCATCAACAACAAATGCTCCGATAAAAACTACCTCAAAGTACGTGAATGCCTCAAAAATGCCGTGGTGAACTGTTCTAATATCAATGACTATAGACCTGGCGGTGTGTTTGTTACCGTTCCCGGGTCAACAGTAAAGACGACCCTCAAGTCCACAACTCGCAAGACGACAGCCCAGCCAGTACCTACTGGGCCCGCTACTGGCGTTATTACTGCCGGCACGCCCTGCAGTCCAGAAGGATACTGGAGCTGTAACAAAGACGGCAAAGGCTTTCAGCGATGCGCCTCTGGTACCTGGTCAGTTGTCATGCCTGTGGCGCCGGGCACGAAATGCAGACCAGGTCAGAGCATGGAGTTTGTTATCGAGTGGGCATAACGGTTATGATATGGCAACTGATTTGCAAATCGTTCTTGCGTTTCTGTTACGTTTTAAGAGCCACTGAATATTGCTTGTCATGTCACGAAAGATGGAAACAATGACGACATGAAATGATTGAAAGAAGCAAAGAATTGGCATTAAAGCGTATGACCTTGGGATACCTCGTTAACTTTGATAGAGCATATCAATTTATTTCAATTTAGATGCAGTCTTTGCAGGTTAACCTATTGTCTCTGTATATCTAATACTTCCGGCCTATCGCCAGTTTCCAGATATAGTAGGTAATTACTGTATTCTCGTATATGCGAACCTGGTTGAGTAGAGGAGCGAGCCTGGTGAGGCATGGGATATCGTTTTGTGGAGTTAATAGAGCTGTAGTTGAATGGGTATGTAGCGTTCCATAGTGGCGCATTTCGCGCGCTAGCGTCCTTCACCGAAGTAGTTGAAAATGACATGACGGGGAGCGAAGGCGAGAGACTGAGTTAGGGATAGGTGAGGAGCCCAATAACTCATGTTGCGAGTTATGACTTGACCACAATAGTGAGTGGCTGTGATGGCGCCATTTTTGATGTCGTGCTGCTAGTTATACTCGGGTCGGGTTCATCCTGTACTGCAGACATGGCATTCACCGAATGGGCATCTTAGGCACACTATGCAGCTTGTAACTGTGAAAAGCTTGCGGAGTTCGTTGATGATAACCTGGCCACTGCTTCTAGCACCATTAGAATCACAATTCGTAGACACAATCACAGACATGACTTAAGAGAAGATACATATTCAAGTTGAGGAGATTTGATCGTGTTATGAACATGCGGACCCAGCGGTTGATACCGTTTCAATACTGAGTTGATTACACCAAATAAGTTTCTAACAAAGATACTAAAACTTGAAAACTGAAGCCGAATATATTATTCGTATTTTTCTCATCTTAATAGCTCCAACACTGAACGATATTCCGTGTGCTTATTCGGGGCGTTTAAGCGGCAAGACCAGCGAGAAGACCAGCGACAAGGGTGAGGAGGGGAGCAAGGAGACCGTTGCCGATGCCAACGAGAAGCGGGCTGAGGGCAACAACAAGACCAGGAACAATGGCAACAACAAGGCCAATAACCAGGATGAGGACCTTGGCAAGGATCTGAAAGACGGAGTGCAGAACAGAGTCGAGCTGAGGTCGGACGCCAAGAATGGTAAGGAGGCCTTTGACAATGGTAGTGACCTCGGCAACGAGAGCGACAACGAGGATGCGGATAGTCGTGACATCCGCATTAGTAACATCGAGTCCAGCAGCACCGGTAAGCTCGGTGACGAGGTTGGTTAGGGTGTGTAGCAGGCTGTTGAGCTCGGGCAGGGCTTGGTCGGCACCTTTATCCTTAGAGACGCCGCCACTCTGGACTTTGTTAAGGATTTTGTCTAGACGTTGTTAGCCAGTGCTTCATTTAACACAGGGTCATATCATACTTAGGGAGCTGCCGTGGGTCTTAACAGAGGCAACAGCACCCTTCAGGGAGCTAATCACGTCCTGAGGGCTGGAGATGGTACGCTTGGCGACCTCAGCTTCGTCAGAGCGAACAAACACGTTCTCGACATTGTTGACATTGCGGACGGCATTGTTAGCGTCGGCGACGGGAGCAGCAAAAGCCGATATGGCGAGAGCGAGAACTGAGAAGAAAGCAGCCTTCATGGTGACAAGTTGTGGTGAATGTTGAGGAAGTAGAGTTTTATGTGATGAAGATGGCTTGAATGATCTTGTATCAGAAGGAGAACCGAAGGGATATTTATACTTTCAGCGGCCAGGACCAGCGGCCATGAGAGCTTGATGAATTGCCCAAAACAAGAGGCACAGGAGTTATTTCGGAACCGTCCAATCACACTCTCGGCAAGGTTTGGGTTCCTGGGTTGCATCATGAGTTGTGTCCCTGGGGATCAGCAGCCCTCACCGTATTCCACAGCCTGTGCCGAATGCGGAGTTGATCTACATCGTGCAGGGCTGTTGGGCAAGCATCTATTTTGCTGTGCTGGCCATTGGGCTGGGTTAGCTAAGTTTGCATTAGGATTCTTGCATATGCATTTAGCTCAGCTATCGGTATTTGGTCCAGCGGTCCTTTGTTCAGAACATAGCGGTTCATGACACTCTTCGCATTCCCGTACCTTCATCTCACCGTATTATTTCTATTCCAGAATCGATTTATGAATTTTACCGTCTTACACATTCCTCTGGCGCTCTTTTCGCAATATGCGAAAAATTATCTAGACCAGGGCCATTAGGGCTATTGACAACGATCAGCGCAACCAGCACATCGTGCAGCTTAAGCCTCCGTTGTCTGTCTTACAATGACAATGTCGTTAGCCACTGACGAAAGCTGGCCACTTTTTTTAGGGCTACGATCAAGGGTGAGGAGCTGAACTTGCTTGAGCTCCGAGCCGTGTTCAGCTGCTCAACTACTAGTCGCTTTGTTGATCTCTTCCTATTTGGCCCAATATTTCCACCTCACATTCTTAAGGTAGCTTTGACCGTCGCATCTAAGAATTGTCCGTGCATGCTTTAGTGAGGCCGAAGAACATTCAGTTGAAAGCCGATGGCGCTGGAAATATTAACGGACCTGTGCTCATCATACATGCCACGTCGCCGTATTAGGGGAATTTTACTGATTTCTTCTCATTTTTGACCGCTTAATTAGCCTAGGAGTCACTAATTGTCACCTTATACTGCAGACAAGACTTATTGAGTGCAGAGCTGCTCTAGGCACAATGTGTGAGGGTTCTGGAGGTGGTGTCGGGGCCCTACAGGGGTACATCGCCTAGTCCCAGCCAAACCCAAACAAACCACGTCAATCAGCAATTCAGAACTGACGAATCAGCGCTAGGGAGAGGGATCTGGCTTGCACACTATACGCCACTAATCAAATGAGCTCCGCATGTCGTTCTTCTGCACGCTGCTACTTCCAGGGTTAATCTCCATGCCATGGCCCATCAAGCTTTTGTCCCGATCTGTCTTTAAAGACAGTTGTGGCTGTTTGTATTTCTAAGAATGGTAATCCCTCGGCAAATTACAATTTTCCACGTAACAAGTTCCTTGGCTTTGTGATCGAAAGAAAAAGTGATCGAAAGACCTTTTGTCTTTCATGCTATCACCGACCCAAAAGTAACCATACGTCCTCTGGTGACGTACCTAGGAACTAGGTGTGGCCTGGTATCAACAATGAGGAGTGGCAGAGGGACAGAATATTACAATGCAACTGACTATAGCACCTCTACCCGTAGTAATATTGAATCAGGTCGTCATTGGATATGTCCTCTAAGGCAGGAAAACCCACGTCTGATCACATATCTCTACCCTGTAGCTCTGCAGCCCGATTTCTCGTATTTACAACTTAACCTGCAAGCGGTCTGAGATGAAGCCGGGCCCTTGTGCATATTGTCATTTTAGCTTGCATAGCGGTTTGGAGGTTGGTGTGAGCACTTCCTGCCGCAAATTAGCTGCAGAGTTATCCTTGCTGTTCGGCGCGCCTCCGGTCGCGAGAAATGTAGCGGTGTCGCTGGCACGATGGCCATGGTTCTCCTTAGCGCTTAGTTTACCTCACTGTCTTCCTACATCTCATGGTAGGGTATATCGGGTGCCTCCGTTTGGCTTGCCGATCTTGTCATAGTTCATTAGTGCGTTAGCTAGCCCAGGTAATACTATAGTAGTTTTATGGAAATTGTGACTTGTCAGCCACATGAAGTCCAGACCAATTGGATACGTGGCGATCATGACCTGGCTAGGTACAGTAGGGCCAACATGTCCTGGTGGCGGCGAATGGCGAGGTTAGTGAGAGAACTCGTTTTCGCCTGTCAAAGTCCCTGGTGGCGATCCCTATGCAAATCTCACACTAAATAATTTGCGCTAGCTCACGGATTATTAGCGGGAGATCGCTTGTTCGGCTCAAGGTCCGAGAACAAAGCGAAAAGGGGCTGGATGATGTCCGATCGGCTTGGCAAATCATTCAATCAAATGAAGAAGACGCTGACCTTGACTTAGAAACGTCTCGTCTTCTCAAATGCGCAGGGTCTCAGATCCCTTATGTGGCTCGCTAGAAGCATCCAATAGAATAAAGACAGGAACAACGGATCTGCATTTGACTCTGGCACGGCTACAATTCTTCCCCGGCTGATCAAGTAAACTTCAATATTTCGGGTTAGGATGCACTCCCAATTGACACCTGCAAGGTCTTTACAAAAGTTGTCACATTTGATACAGGACGAGAGCCTGAAAGGACGTGGCAATCCGTTAGGCGCCGTTAGCCTTGCAATAGTTCCACCACCAAGCGCTATGTCCCATCACACTACGAACTATCCTTGGCGCTCTTGTTCACCGCTGTCTAAAGGCCATGGATTGGCGTGACCAGTGGTGTTGTCTGAATTTTGTACGAGGGTCTGGTATGTGACTTACATAACGATGCCGACTGTGCCTTGCTGCCTGCTTCCTGCTTATGTAGTTAGCAGAGTGAATTCCAGTAGTGTGCAATGAACACAAACCGACTTCTTACGTCAGTACAATCAGTGATTAAATTTATAAGACATAATATACTGACCCAAGTAGAGTGAATAAAAAAGTATACTTCGCCTTGGGCCACGTAAATGGTCTAGTTGAAGATCTGTAACGTAATACAGGATTAAAAGCTATAGACACACTATCATATTCTGGGGAGAGAGTAGGGAACATATAGTCTGCAATGCGAGCTTGCTATAAATTTACTCCGTACGAAGTGGCCCTCGGGAGTTGCGACCCGATTATACTGGGGTTCTGCGAGGGGGAATGTGCAGATTCTGGGATAAGTGTTGAGTGCAGGAGGCAGTAAGGTGGGCTTCGGGTATAGTTACGAGAAAAGATGTTAATGGTTTTGAAGGTATTCGATCAGAGGGATGGGTTTTGACATAGGATAGTAATATTGCATAAATGTAGGGGCACATCGGCCTCTGTTAGAGGGACTCCGTTAAAATATATCGCCACTTAACTCACCCCTTCTTATCCACCCAATCCACTGGGATTTTGCCTGTGGACAGTGGAATCAACGAGTGGATCCACTGCGTGACTTGAGCGGAGTGGCTTTCAACCCTGCTACCCACAGAGAAAGTTGCTACAACCGAAGCGCCTGCAGGATTCCCGCTCCTTTCAACATCTCGCTGGTTGATTTCCCGCGCCCGGAAAGGACAACAATCAGAATGCTCCGGACTCAGAAATCTACAATATTTATTAAATGGGCATTCGGTTATGAGTATGCAGTTGCTCGGACACCCAATCCTTTGGCAACTTGTCCTATTCTTAGAGCCTCTGCCTCGCGACCGCCAATAAAATATACATCTGCCCACCGAGGTTAAGGAGCTGATTATAGCACTGCACCTCAACGGTGCCGACACCCGTATATTTCTCTGGTATGCCGCGACGCTTCAGCTCGTCGACCCCGTGTAGTTGCCACTGCCCATCTCTCCATAAAGATCCGGTGCACCAGCAGCATCGGCAACTTCGCCACCGAAATGTATGTCGGTAGCCCTGTTTCCTAGTGTTCCGACATAAACGCCTTGTTTGACAGAGCTCGATTAAAGTGACTAAGCACCAAGTGAAACGATGTGCTGTCAGATGTCGATGACGAAGCCAAAGAAGAGGGATGATGGCCGGCCAAGAAGGAAGTTTTGCATCATGTCGCCAGGCTATCATATACTCATCCGTACCCTCATTTCTTGATAGCCAAGAGAAATCCATCGTAATTCTTCTCTCCGACAGTCTGGATAACGGTTGCATCAACCCGATCATCTTTCCCAATCGCTTCAATCAATTGTCGTATCCCCAAAACCCGATCATCCTTCTCAGCTTCAGCAGCGGACACGACCTTTCCGTTCCGTACCACGTTGTCGACAATTATCGCAGTGCGAGGGCAAGCCATCGATAATGCAAGATTGAAATAGGCAAGGCTATCTTGTTTGTTGGCATCGATGAAGACAAAGTCGAACGGCGAGCGTTGATGGGACTGAACTTCAGATGCAAGTTTGGGAAGAATCTCAAGCCCAGCACCTCGCAAAATCTCAACTTGAGACGCTAGTCCAGCTTCTGTGATATTTCTCGAAGCTACAGACGCATGTGTTTCGTCAATCTCAATGGTTGATACCTCGACGTCAGGACCTGCTGAAGCCATCCACGCGGCACTGTAACCGCCGAGAGTACCGACTTCAAGAACATTCTTGGCATTTGATATCTGAATTTGGAGCATGAGAAATTTTGCCTGCGCTGGGGAACAGGAAATATCCGGAAGTCCGGCAGCCAGGGAATTGTGGTAGATACGTTCTAGGGCTGCATGGTGCTCATTTTTGGTTTCGTTTAAGAGGTGAGAATTTGCGTACAAATCAACGGCTACATGTCTTGGGTCGCGTTCGTAAATAGAATCATAGGATTGGGAGCTGCTGGGTATGAATTTGATTGACTTAGCCATGTTGTGCACTTGAGGGGAGTTTAGGAAACCAAGTTGTGCGCTGGCTGAGCGATTCAAGATGAGACTTTTCTAAATCAGACATGTCAAACACGCCTTTCGTATTTTTCTTATCGGACTAAAGTTTCTGCGTCGACTCATTCCTGGTTATAAATAGATTCAGTAGAGCTGACGGCCCATCACTCCGAGGCGGGGTATTCACACCTCTCATTGGATCTCTTGTCTGTCACTTCCGCAATTACCACTCTGTGTTGTTCAACAGGGAAAAATAGATGCCTTCCATCACATAAGTACGGGCCATGTTACCACTATTCAAAGCATTCAGCTACACCCACTTCGGAACTGAATCAGCCACCAACACATCGCCGATGGTCCCATCAAAGCCATTCCCCTCCTGACCTTTAATGTCATCAATAGTGGCAAGTCTGAGGGGTTTACCTAACCGTTCAATGAATTTCTGATCGTGGCTTTTGACACAGGGGTCCTCTTGCTGATATGGTATGCCATCCACCGATGCGGCATTCTGGGCGCGATCTCGCCTCAAGCGGGATATATAACAAAGAAACCCAGAGCTCAAGGGCAAAAGGATCTCGGCTAACAACCTCATCGCCTACAACAAACGCGAGGACAACGCGAGGACAATGCGAGCATAACACGAGCCCGACGCAAACAAAACGCGAGCATGGCGCGATTTACCCCCAAGGAGATTTTAGTAATGTAACCTGACTACCCGTTGGCATTATAAAGCGACGTCGATTCTAAGTTGCATTTAGAAGACCTGTGATTTAGCTACTAGCTAGCAGAACTGTCTCAACGGCTTTACCGAGCCGTTTCACAATGGAATGGCGTGGCTTAAAGATATTACGGAAGATGTTAGAACTGCCTTGAGTAGTTTGTTACGATGAAGAGGTGATGAATATACTGTGACGATGAAGAAGATAAGGGCAAAGATAACTCTGAATAGCTTTAATTAAGGCAATTGATAAAGGAAGGCAAGTTGGCAGCAAGAGGCTAAAAGCAGTAGCAAAATAATAATAGCAAAAATAGCAGCAAATGCGTTGACTTTGACGCGGGTGGTTATTACTGACGGGCAAGGGCTTAATTAGGTTAGGTGCTGAGAGGTTGAGATAAGTTGAACCACTATTTAAATTATTATATGTAATATACGTAACCTCAATCCTATCCAATTCTCAGTCAGCCCTGAAATTGAATTGCCTTGCCTTGCGGGTAGGCTGGATTGGATTGAATTGCTGGCTTGAATTGGATGAAATTGGATTGCGGATTGAATTATAAGCAGCGCTGCCAACATTCTGAAACCTTTTCTCACGAAATGCACAGCTCTCGATGGCCGAATCTGCGTCGTTCATGATGGGCTTCTTATCACCGCCCGTCGGCGACCCTGCCGAAGCTTAACAAAGTAAATTTCAAGTTTCTCGACCGTAAAATGAAGACCACATTCCAGCCAACCATCTAGACTAACTTCTTGCTTTTCAAGCTCCCCTCCATCACGTGAAAAAGAAAACCCACACCGGGCATCCCGCTTCCAATTGCCTTCCTGAAGCTTCATTCCCCCTCCACTACATAACCCCGCTAGTATACCAGCTGCGGCTTGGTGTCATCATGTCATCATGGCGCAAAGCAACCTGGAACCCACCCTCACAAATGCTTCCTCCCGCACTACCACTCCTGTTGTCACCTTTCAGCTTGTCAGCAACCGACTAGCTATTTACTGCATGGCTTCCCCATCCCGCTTTATCCTCCTCCTTCCTCCTTCATAAGTTCAGTACAGTCCACGGAGTCTGAGGTTCCCAAGCCCACCCCATCCCAGTCATCGAGGCCAGGGACGACGATATCAACGGATACACCAACGGCAAGACTAACAGAACGCCCTTGTACATCGACAACATGGTCCATCTCGCCGTGGTCCGCGCCTCTCGGGAGCCTAAGTTGCAGCTCTCGAACTACGAGGATGAGTTCACCACCAGCGACTACGGCTCGCGGTTCGCCGCCATGGAACTGCCGCGCCATCACATGCCCGAGTGCGAGATGCCCCGCGACATTGCCTATCGCATGATCAAGGACCATCTCGGCCTTGATAATAACCCCATGCTCAAGTATACTTTCTCACATGATGATGATGAAGATGATAACAATACTGACCGTTCAAAGCCTGGCCTCCTTCGTCACTACCTACATGGTATATTCCCCCTACTACCTACCCCCATGATCCACCTCCACTCCTTCCCTCTGTACTCGAGCTAATGTATTTGCCCATTTCCACCTACACCAACCTCTACTATCCATCAGACACATCTCTAACCACCAGACGTACTGACCAAGACGGGGGCGACCCCCCCAATCTACAGGAAGATGAAGCTGAGAAGCTTATGACAGAGTCCCTATCTAAAAATTTCATCGACTATGAGGAATACCCCCAGTCTGCCGACATTCAGAACCGCTGCGTCAGCATGATCGGTGACCTCTTCCACGCGCCCACTAGCATTTCAATCGGCACATCTACCGTTGGCTCCTCTGAGGCTATTATGCTCGCCGTCCTTGCTATGAAGAAGCGCTGGAAGAATCGCCAGCTTGCTGCAGGCAAGAGCACCGAGCACCCCAATATCGTCATGTCCTCGGCCGTCCAGGTCTGCTGGGAGAAGGCAACTCGCTACTTTGAGATTGAGGAGAAGTTTGTTTACTGCACTTCTGACCGCTATGTCCTCGACCCCAATGAGGCTGTTGACCTATGTGATGAGAATACTATCGGCATTTGCGCTATTCTTGGCACTACTTATACTGGCGAGTATGAGGATATTAAGGCCATTAATGACCTTCTTGTTGAGCGGGATATTGATATTCCCATCCATGTGGATGCTGCTAGTGGTGGCTTTGTTGCCCCCTTTGTCGTTCCTGAACTTGAGTGGGATTTCCGATGTGAAAAAGTCGTTTCTATTAATGTCTCTGGCCATAAGGTATGACCCTTGCCTGCTTTTATATCTATGGGAACTGACTTAATGATCAGTATGGTCTCGTCTACCCAGGTGTGGGCTGGGTTATCTGGCGAGCCTCTGAGTACCTTCCCCAAGAGCTTGTTTTTAATATTAACTATCTTGGCGCTAATCAGTCTTCCTTCACCCTTAACTTCTCTAAAGGCGCCTCTCATGTCATTGGCCAGTACTACCAGCTGATCCGCCTCGGCAAGCACGGCTACCGTGCCATCATGAGCAACCTGGTCCGTACTGCTGACTACCTGACAGACATACTTGAGAAGCAGGGCTTCGCTATTATGTCACAGCGCTCTGGCGCAGGCCTGCCTCTTGTAGCCTTCCGCTTTCGCACTCCGGAGGAAGGCGGGAAAAAGGACCGTCACTATGACGAGTTCGCGCTCGCGCACCACCTGCGCTCCCGCGGCTGGGTTGTCCCTGCTTACACTATGGCGCCCAACTCTAACGTCAAGATGCTGCGCGTCGTTGTGAGGGAAGACTTCACCCGTTCACGCTGTGACTCGCTTATTAGCGATATTACGCTCTGCTACAATCTCCTTGAGGAGATGGACCGGGAAAGCAACAAGAGCTTGGAGGAGTATATCAAAATGCACGTCACGGCGGTGGGCAAGAGCGAGCACAATCACCCCGCCTACGCAGTTAGTCTCCCCTTTCCCATTCTGTGGTCTCTTGACTGGTGTCACTCTGAAGCACTGCTAATACACAATAGAATGAGACACATTCGCTCCAGGGCAAGTCGGGCAAGACCCACGCTATTTGCTAGAGGAATCAGGTGTCCGTCACTCGCTGGAGGCTCTGGCGTAGGATATTCTAGTTTGGCTTGCAATAAGGTGGCGTGGAATGTGGTCACGAAAAGAAGGAGCCGAAAATTGACTCGATGTGATAAGTGGAGCAAATATTAATAAGACTGATGAGAAATAGCTAAATATGGCGGATTTAGGCGCACTGTTATGAGTTGTAACCATTGATACACTACACTAGTGATACAGGTGAGTGGACTGCAAGACTAGCATGCCAAGACAGAGAGATCTTGTTGAATAGCATAGGTGACCACGATGATGACCCTGGAACGTGTCTGTGTATTGTATAGCTTCTGCTTAGGTTCTCGCCCCTTGAGGTCAGGGAGGTATAGCTGTTCCTAGCTTCCTGGTACAATCTAGCCTAGCGAGGGCTTCCTAGGTGTTCCAACATGGTCTAATTCAACAATTATAAACACTCTACACCGTGGACCTACCCTAGATCTCTAGTATAGGCCTGATTATCAAATGACGTTAGTAAGCAGTTTGCCTCACAATACTAACAGGTAAATAAGTTAATGCATTACGTCTCAACCTGGACAGGATTAACTTGACTTAAGAGCCTCATCCCTCCATTAATCAGCCAAAGGTCAAATGCAAATCCCACCAGTCGCCGATTTCCGTCTGGACTTATTATGTTACGTATCACACAGCCGATCACCCGCGCTAAGGTTCGGTTCTTGCCGATGGCGTTCCCCACCAATTGTAAGGGTTGCACAGCTGCCCCCCCTTATCTCTGAAGTTGCCGACCCTTGGCTTTGTGGATTATCCTAGTCTAGCTGAAAAGTCATCTCTGTCGGTACCAAGTTTCAACCCGCCCTGACGCACAGGCCTCGAGTCATCCGTTCTCTCGGGACCCCCTGTCGTCCCAGCAGCTACGTCTCTCTCCACCCGATCCTGTTCTGGCTAATGGAGCTTCGGCAGAGTACAGACTACTGCTGAGGTCAGGTTTCCTGCAATGCAAGCAACTGTTTTAGGAGATGAGGTTAATGCAGTGGTGCTACGATATTACTCTCATTTTACTGCGGTTAGATGGTTGTGCCCAAAGAAGCGGCCTGCATCATGAGCCAACAGAAACACAACCGGGCTATCTTGTGATGCTCTCCTGGTCCCGCTTTTCATTAGTTGTGTTACTGCTCTCGGACCTGAACCGCGACTGTAGGAAACTCCCATGCAGCTACTAACTTGGAGCATCTCCGACAATATCCAATTGTCTTGCAGGTAGGAAGACGCCGAGTCTGAACGTCACTTCCTTATGGAGAAAGTCCAGTTCCCGCTCGATGTGTTGGTCCTAGTTTTCTGCCTTGGTCCCAGGGTCCGGCCAAGCCTTTGACCATTGAGCTTGGCGTCACATTGTGGCCGTGGTAGCTGATGGCTCGCCCAACTGCCATGCATATTTGATCATCCCACCTGGCTCAATTCGCCATCTTCGTTCCAGCTGCTGTTGGAGTTTCTCCGCTGAAGCACCTCGTGCTTGTTTTATCCATTTTTTTTATTTTTTTTAATAATCAGGTGCTTCTCTTTCATACCTAACCCAGAAACAATACGTGCGTCTTTGGCTCTCCCAATATCACCCTTCAGCCCAGCCTGACCAAGACACCACTGTGTCACTGCAGTGGCAAACGAAGCAAGGAAGAGGCCCTTCAGTACCTCTGCACTCCACGTTTTTCTGCAAACTCGTAGCCTTGTCGAGTCCGTTCTTACTCGCCCCAACTGCTACTTGCGGACAGCATCAACCTGGCTTCAAGAATAGTATCCATCGTGGCAACATGTCTTTTCAACCCGCAATGAACCAAGTCGCCGATGCGTCTTCTTTTGACGAGGCAGCCAGAGCATCGTCCATGTCTGCCGAGACGGAGTTCTATTTTTTCCCATGCTCCTCCCGACAAGCTACAGAGGTGATGATACCTGAGGATCATGATCCTTCGAAAGCCGGCTTGCTGACTGCGGAGTGAGCAGAAACCACCTGGCCAACCCCAAAGCCCACCAAAACCCCAAAAGTTCACAGTCAAATTGGAAAATGATGTCGCAAAACCAATCGCTAATACATCGAAAAGAAATAGGCATAATAGGAAGCCTAAAAGTGCGCACCAAGGGCCCTCAAAAGCGCCAGAATTAGAGGACACTGATAGCAAAGCCCATGCCGGGGATCCCCACCAACAACGCATTCGTAAACGCAATAGAATTGCTGCTACGAAGTGTCGTCTGCGAAAACGGGACGAAGCATTCGCACTTGCCTCCCATCAGCAGGCCATAGAGGACCAAAACAGGAACTTATCGTCAATCTGGGATCAGCTTACAACCGAGATCTATGAATTGAAGACACAACTGCTGCGTCACACCCATTGCAACTGCACCCTCATCCAGAAATATATTGCCTATGAGGCTACAAAGTCCGTCAATAAACTCCAATGTTTTCAACCGCCCACCCAGTCCAGTATGGCGCCCTTCATTGGATATCAACAGGGCTCTAGTGGAAGTGGAGCAAGCGCCAGCAATTCATATTGTATCTATACTCCTGGGATGGAGACTATTCCGCCTACGTGGACCAATCCATCTCATCAGGACGCGGGCTCACCGGAAGTGGGGGTGGATATGTTTGGCATGGTACTGGAGCCAATTCAACAGGAACCTGTCAGAGTGTTGTATCAAGCAATTTCGAGCATTCCGTCGATGCATGAATATTGCTATCAGGGGCCCTGCGTTAGCACGGGACCCCAGCCTCAGCTAGTTCCGGACGGTGTACTTTGGGGGTCGCAATGGGAATTTCAGTAGGTTGGTTGTGACTTTCTGTGTTATTTGGTAGCGATTCATAGGAAGGCGGCAATAATACGATGAATTTTGCGGTAACTTTAGACTCTAGGTGGATGCGATGGTTTGTTATGTGTAGGCCTTTGGCCCTGGGCTGCAGCGTAATCGAGTCTTTATCTTAGGTATTAGCAGAGCACAAAACGCAGATGCAGAACCATTCTTCGTGGCCTACAAGAAAGGGAAACTCTACGAGGCCAAGCAATAGCAGTTAGACTTGCTGGTGATGTTCCAGCGGCTGATGTGGACCGCGGGACATATTAGCTGACTTTCAGGGTCTAAAAGTTTAGCGAACCGGCCAATTGTGAGTACCCTACTAGAGACTGCATAAGATCGGGCTTTATTGGCCTAGTGATGAAGTCGTGGCGTCAACGATTCCGAGTCCATCATGAGATCCAACCCCGGAGTGCGTAGTTTGCTGGGGTTATGTGTCACTTGGATTTCTCGGCGACTTGTTTGACTGGGTATATTTCCGGCGTCAGTGACCGGTTGATCATATCTGCTCATAGTTCGGGAATTGGCACATCAATATCCATGGGAGTTATGGTGCGTGTTTCATCTCCTTCTGTAACGTTTGGCACAGCAAGAGAGCGCCTCCTCTCTTCGGACCGTCCACATTAGTGTTGGAGAAAGCGCAATTAGGTTTGAAAGAAAGCCATTGTATTATCATCACGCTCGCTTCTTTGCTAGAAGCAAGAGGCCGTCATACTCAGATATGGGTTTCTTTCACAGGGGCTCCAGGATCTGGGGAGACAGTTATATGGCGAAACCTACAGCGTCTCAATAACAGACCCGATCGGCCAATAGACGCCTTTATTCCTGTGGACGAGTTTCTATAGAGGAATTCTGGATGGTTGGCTTTGAGAGGGGTGCATTATCTCACAGTGGAAGTCGTCCTGCAATGACAGGCAGGGAAAGGCGTCGTGGCCTGATCAATGCAATCATGCGCATGCCCAACCTCGACAATCAATCATTTATCAATATCACAGGGCGGAAGTTTCTTGCAGGCGCCTCTCGAATGCCGTTTAGTGTGGTTTCACCAGTTGCGGAGCAATCGCGTCGAGTCACAGCAACAAGATCTCTCTCGGGGAGCAGGCCCCCAGGAAAATCCAACCATGACCCACCCACGCTACGTCGCTGGTGAGTTTCATCCCGAACTTGGTTGTCGATCCAAGGTGTCATCGGCATGTTCCGATCCTTCCTCAAGTCACTGCGGCGTACGCAAGGCCGTTGATGGGCGATCGACACACGGGATAGGTTAGGGGTAGATTAGGGCTGCTCAATGGCTTCCGTAGGGGGGGGAGAGGGGGTCCAAGCAGACTTAGCAGAGGCAAGCACGACGTGTCACCTCGACTGACCGTGAAAGTGGAAAGAGATGATGGGAGCTCTTGTCACATGAATGTGCCGTAGACTCTGAAACCAAGCCACAACTGTTCGATATTGGCCCTAGTTGTCTACGAACCTCAATGGAGCGGGCCTTGCATCTGCCCACCACCCAGCTCCTCGACGCCGATCCAAGAGGCTGACGCGGCCGGAACCAGATGGGACAACCCAAGTGCCCGACCCCCGGCACGAATGTGGCCAATCGGCGCCACGACACGCCTTAATCCAACTAGGCTGCACCGAGAGGGAAATGGACAGGTTTGACAGGATGAAGCATAACGCCTCAGATGGTCTAAGCGCATCCTTGTCCCCACACCCAGTCTCTCGGGATGAAAAGTGAGCTTGCCGACCCAGAGCCACGAAACTGACCTGTTCTTTCGAGGTCTGTCCGTTTCCCATTTCTAACCAACTGCCTTCGGCCTGCGGGGGGTGTGCCTGCTTCGCCTTTACTGCGCAGTACTTCTTTGACCAAACGGGCTAGGCGTTCGCAACTTTCTCTCGAAATGGGAAAAAATCGTCGCTCTCGGTTGAATGGGTGGGAGGGGCAGCCTGGTCAACAGCCACTTTAGGTACATATACAACACATCCTGCATGGGTTGCCTGTAGGACGATGTAGATCGCTTCAATCCAGAGTGGCCATTTCTACGCAATTCAAAGAGCCGAATAGCAAATATCACCATCACTCCGTGGTGTGATTATGTTTGGTAACCGCAAACACAAATTTGTCGTTGCATAGGGTAGCACGTCAAGAAGCAAGTTCACTCACCAACTATCATTCAAATGTCATGATTAAACGCTCTCCATGCTTCTCAACCACTTAACTTACACGTCCCTTCACACTTTTTCAGCCTCACACAGGACACGGGCTATCGCTATGACCCTTCAGATGTCGGTCCTCCCCCCTCTTCTTTCCCTCCCCTTCTCTATTGGCTATTTACGTAGGGCTTGTGTGGGGGTGGAAAACTGGACATGGGCGGATTGAGAAACTGGCATACACACAGACACGCATGCATGGGTCCAGAACGAGAGACACGGAGAGAAGAAAGGAAGTAAGGTTGAGAAGATGGATGGTGGACTATCAGTTGTGACAACTGATGGAGCAAAGCTTCCGGTCGAGCTGGCTCGGTCCATATCATCACATCATGCACGTCATGGCCTCAAGCTGACCTGAGAGAGCCGACACGTCGTTCATCGTAGGAGCATCACGAGCTGCAGCCACATGGACCCTGAGCGTCGTAGTGTAGCAAGTGCCGGTATCCAAAAAGAAAACGGTCTCGGGAACGCTGCGGACCGTGCACTGAACACCGACTCGGGAGTGAACCCGGCACTCTTGGGGATTCTTGTGCTGCATGCAGCCCCTCGCTGATCACTGCCTCTGCTGTACGGCATTCTTCAGGAGTCCTGTGCCCCGCCTAAACCATGTCTTGACCTCAAGTCTATTGGAGGCCCGATCGATTGGTAGCTTTTTTGATGTACTCCTAGTAGGGTTCGATGGGGAACAATGGGGCCGCTAACAAGCCTAGATACGATGGATGACAGCTGTCAGTAGGAATTGGTCTCGATGAGGCCGTCTTAAAAGGCAAGTAGAATATGCCAGCTTGGCAGAAGCATATTGTTTGTCAGTCGAGCCAAAAAAGAATTGATCAATTACCATATGTGCGGTGTGCTTCTTGGACGCTACTTTGCCGGACTGCGCCTCGTCTGTCTCTGTGGCGCCTGCCTGCCTTTCATAAACCCGTCTCCTCCCCACCTTTGCCTCCGCATGCGCTTTGGGCCGTGGTTTTCTCTCCTCTCTTTTCGCAGCCCTTGCCGCGGCCGCTTGTCGGGGAGGCCCATTAAAGCTAAGTGAACTATGCTCGAGACGTGTGTCGTGGTTCATGCAAGTGCTTGCGCTCGGACGAGCGCCCTGTAAGACTGTGTGGCTGCGGAGTGAGGTAATTATGGTTCTTCTCTCCGTCATGCAACGGATTGTGAGGTTGACAGCAACGACTCTCGAGCCTGCAAGGCAAAATTCCGGATTCCTGGTCTAACCTTCTTAAGGCAAGCAGACGACGGATCATAGCTGTGTTTCTAGGAGGGGCAATGGCTGAAGATGCATTAGCCCCTCCGAGGGGGAATGCCCCTCTCCGTGTCTCTCTCGCTCGGGGACGACATTCTGTTAATCAACCTGAAGACAATACAAACACATGCATCAACGCCATGTGTGTGTGTAACCCCACCAGGCCAGTTGTGTGTCAGAAGCACTCGCTGAGCCCTCTCTGTCTGTCGCTATACGATTTCCATATCACACCGCTCTCTCTCCCCAATTGTGATCCGATCCAACCAAACCAAACTCCTGTTCACAATCGTCCCAGTTGTCACCTCAGTCCAATCTGTACCTGTGCTGTCTTCGTCCTCGTCCTCCTACCATGGGCAGCCTCACCAAGCA
Organism: Dactylonectria macrodidyma; assembly: GCA_020744425.1. Classification (NCBI taxonomy): domain Eukaryota; kingdom Fungi; phylum Ascomycota; class Sordariomycetes; order Hypocreales; family Nectriaceae; genus Dactylonectria; species Dactylonectria macrodidyma. The sequence goes on along the minus strand of JAGMUV010000010.1, from coordinate 372,532 downwards.
GCCAAGCCGGCTGTTTAATCCCAAGCTGCTCCTCGAGCACTTCCTTAAGGGCGACATTACGTGCCCAAGTGCTCAGAGTGCTCAGAGTAGCTCCCAAAAGAGACCCCGTCAAGGCTTCAGACCCGAGAACAGGGAATCAGTCGGATCCAATGGCTCTTCATCCGGATGTATTGAAAACCAACCCGAATCAGGGATTCCCCACGAGGACGATTACCAGCACCACGAAACCTCCGACGAGATCTGGGGCATCTTTAAGTCTGACCCAGGAGAAACCAAGGAAGACCTCAAGCCTCTCCTCCAGAAGAAGCAATGCCCGACCTTTCTATCCCCTGCCGAGATTCAATCACTGCAACAACCATCGCCACCCCCAAACAAACCGCTTCCTAAAATTCCCACACAGGCTAAACCCCAAACAACACCACAAAGGGTACTCCGAGAGGCGAAGGATCAGGGAGTCCCTTTGCATCCTCAGAACGCTCAACCTCAGGTCCCAAAAACCGGGGCAACCTACTCACCCTTCCCAAAACTTGTCGTTTCCTCTCCAAGTACTAAATCCGTTACACATTCATCGCGGCAATCTCAGGAGACTCGCAGGCTCCCGAAACTACCTCGCCCTAATTCCGCCGCCAGTAATCAAGCTCATCAACACACCACTAAACTCTATGACCACCTATCTAGGGAGAAAGAGCAGCCTAATGAGGAGTTCCATGAGGAAGCTGTTGAGAAGCTCTTCGACCAGGTTGTTAGAAACCCTCCAGCTCAAAACTCCGTTACAGGCTCTTGTGGTGGAAATTCCTTTCGTCCTCTCGGTGAGGTCATTATGCGTACCGAGGCCAAAATTACCAGGCCTTCGCCTAGAAACCCTTCAGGTTCAGCTCTTTTCTTCCCCCCCGCGGGGCACGACTGGGGTGAAGACACTCCTATCCTCTTTCGGCTATCCTCACAAAGGGACCGTCAGCCTAAAGCATCCCCAGAGGCCCCCCCTAAGGCCGCTACTCTTGCCAGTCAGCCTACTCTAGCAGCCCCAGAGGCCTATCCCAAAACTGCTCGAAATCCTGACCGACGACCGACGAGAGCACCTCTCGAGTCCGGTACGAAGACCTACTCCCTCGAAAGCCAACCAACGGCAACTTCAGAGACCAGTCCCAAGAGTTCACCTCGTGACAGGCTAGTCCCTATTGTCTCAACGGCCAGTCGATCCGCCACCAACCTTGCTATGCATAGCTCGGAACCTCGTCTTGTGCTTACCAAGAAGTCGGCCCCCAATCTTCGAAGAGCGGCCAAACTCGACCCTCTTCAACTTCCCCCACTTCCTCAGCCTCCTTGGCCTGATACCGCCGTGCGCCCTTGCTTTGACCACAACAACCACGAAAATTATAGACTCTTTGGCTTCCTCCGCATCCATAGACGCGGAAGCAGTGAAGACTATAGATCGGGCAAGAAGAAGTCTTTGAGCTTCAGATGGTGCCGTTTCAATACCGACTGAGCATCAATCTCATTCCGCGGATGATCCTCACCACGCGGATTATCCCTACCTCGTAGGATCCGTCGGTCCTCCTGGTGCCGCCAAACGTTGATGATGTCTACATCCGACCGGTCTGTATACTGAGGGAGGGCGGAATTTCTGAAACAACAGCAACTTAGGGCACCTAGAATTCTCTTCGAATGGTCAATTCAACAGCCTACCGACTGTCGCATTGCCCAGCGCGACTCGGGCACAATGGCAACTACGTGGCCGTGAGAGCTTCGCAAGCCCTCCCCAATTCGGTTACGAAAGACCATCTAGTCTCACGTGACCACCAGGTGTTCCAACATGGTCCAATTCAACAGCAATAATAACCCAGAGAACTTCTAGTTCCTCCAGTTGAAATGATCCTTTGTTTAGGAGTCAGCGCGCTGTCCAGGGGTTCAAGCAATGCATGGAGGTGCTGACAGAGCTTTCAAAGCTTCACCCTATAGCTAGCCGATGTATCCAGATTATGAGAAACAGTGTAGGGAATAATGGTTTAGGAACATAGTTTATCCAAGGATTGCGTGCAATCAGAACCTTGATTGTCGGCCGCACGTTGTGCCACCACGTTTACGTCCTGCAGCGCAAGTCATCCTTGCTGTGATGCCCATGATTACAGGGGCTTTTTCATCCAGCAGATAACTTGTCTGATTCTGGCCCACTTCGATCTACTAGGTTCGTTGCAAGCGCTTGCTTCTCTACCATTCCTTTTCTTTGGCGGTGAGGACAAGTCACAGTGAATGCGGCCAGGGTTTCTCTTGGCCTCCGCGTATCTTCGCGAGGGGAATGATCAGTTCAATATCTTTTCTGCCACTGGCTCATTATCTGGAGTTCTCAATCTGCTCATCCGGCCAATTCTAGATGGTTCTCTAGCGTGACGATGAAATGATTTCAGATGGCATGAGGGTGACTAACTTTTCATCAGTCAGAGGCATTGGTGCCTACCAACATCTAGCTAGGCTCTCAAACTTCGCTAGTATAGCACATACGTACCTTATCAGCTGGAAGTTCGGAGCCATCCTTGTTGCAAATGGCAAGGTTGGCGCTTTTGGTTGCTGGCAGTAATCGCAGGAGTACCTGGCACCTTCGGACTCAGCAAACTCTCCGGTATCACCAAGGGCTCCGAACAACTGCATTGAAAGTCCAGATGGCTCGATTGTCATGTAGTTCAATGCAGTGGAGAGCCATGGCCCTTGGCCGCTGCGTAGTCAGGCTGACTTCAAAGTTCGGAGCAAAGGAGCCCTGAGGAACATTAAGGTAAGCTACCTAGCGTCCCCGTTTGATTTTAGACTGGACCACCACCACCCTCATATTGTCTGCAACCTGTATCACCGAATAATACAAGCAGGGTAGCTTGAGGCCTTTAAAGTGATTCAATGACAATGGAATATAGCCTGATACAGCTTGGGAGATACAGATGGAGAATCAACTACGGTGGCGCGGTCGAGGCCTAGGCTCATGAAACAACAGCTAATCCGTAGATAGACTGGAAGTGACTAATAAATGTCAACGTAATAGATAGCGGGGAAGAAAGGGGAAGGCAGCGTTGCACGATCAAAACCTTGTCGCGCGATAAGGTGACCCACAAGCCACACCAATCGACTTCTTTCCCCATGGAGAACCCTTGCATGCCATGAGAAGGGGGGCTGAGATAGGGAACTCAGTCTGGTGCCCGGTGATGATAAGCCTAGAACTCGGTTGGCTATCATACTTAACTCCTATTTGATACCACACTTGTCTGAAGGCTATCTTGCCGGCCACGTGTTTGCGGTTGTTGCCCCCCGAGGGCTTAGTTGAGATAACGGAAAGATAAATTATCCCCCTCCTTCTCTCTTTCACGGCTGTCTTTCACTCTTGCGTATCACTCTCCCTCAAGATCGCAGAGCTCTCTGTTGCTCAAAACGCCTTTTCAACCCCTGAACCGCCATTTCTTGCCACTTCCAACAATCTCAGTTATCATGTCAAAGGAGGCAGAGATTGACATCTCCGCCAATCCACCAGGACTTGTCAGTGATCCTGAAAAGGCCTGGAATGAAAAGTCGGTCCCTGAAGACTTTCGCGAGGCAAACTTCATGACTCGCAATGGTCTCAACTTGGAATCCTTTTCCCGCCGTATGAGCTCCTTTTCCTCGTCATGACATTTCACTAACCCAGACCAAGGTGACTACGGAACCGGGGAGGTTGAGCTTGATCGTTCAATGAAGAAGCGCCACTTGCACATGATCACAATTGGCGGCTCTATCGGCGCCGCTTCTTTGTTGGGTCTGGCTCCGCATTGACTCGCGGCGGCTCCGGATCCGTGTTGATCTGCTTCCTCGTGGCTGGAGTCATGATCTTCAATGTTGTTCATGCTCTCGGAGAACTAGCAGTCATGTATCCCGTGTCTGGCGGCTTCTATACCTATTCAACCCGCTTCATCGACCCTTCTTGGGGCTTTGCGATGGGCTGGAATTATGTACGTTTCTATACCAGATTCAGAGTACAATACTTACCAAAGAAGGTTTTCATGTGGCTTTCGGTGCTTCCGCTCGAACTTACGGTATGTTCCTTTACGGTGCAGTATTGGAACAAAGATATCAGCCCTGCTGTCTGGATCTCCGTCTTCTGGGGCGTTATTATTATCGTCAACATCTTTGGAACCCTTGGCTATGCCGAAGAGGAACTCTGGAGCTCATGCTTCAAGCTCGCTGCTGTGGTTATTTTCATGATTGTTGCGGTTGTCCTGATCTGCGGAGGTGGGCCGAAAGAGGGTAAGCATAATGAGTATTGGGGAGATCGCCTGTGGTCCGACCCCGGGGCTTTTCAAACGGCTTTCGTGGCTTTTGCTCTGTCTTCGTCACAGCTGTGTTCTCCTTCGCCGGAACCGAGCTCGTTGGTTTGGCTGCAGCCGAATCCAACAACCCGGCGAAAGCTCTTCCAGGCGCGATCAAGCAAGTCTTCTGGCGCATTACGGTGTGAGAAGTCATCGCATCTCTTCAGAACCCTAGCTTACATGGAACAGATTTTACGTCCTAGGCCTGACACTGGTGGGCTTACTTGTGAGCTCGACAGACCAGAGGTTGCGGAATGTCATGTCAGCAGAATACGGTCAACTTGTGACGATTATGATGATGATTGTTATTCAACGTCTTACGGGTACGAAGTCCCGCCGACCGCCTCAGGGCGTAAAGAGACATGCTAAGATAGATACTAAGTACATTATTCTTATAGTTAGAAAGGTCAGCTTTAACCGGGGGACTGGTAATTAAGTAACTAAAGCTCTGTCGCTGCTCTGTCGCTGCTGCAGCTATCCTTCTTTCTATCTGGACTGTAGCTCTATTTAGCACTATACTAGTATGAAGCCTTAGAGTTCGCAACCATCGTACCGACCCACAAGTTATAAAGGCGACAGAGTAATAGACGGCTGTCAGGGTCAAAGTTGCAACGGCGCAACCTAGGGCCGCGAGCCGCGAGCCGCAAAGGGCCACAAGCACAGTAGGCCGAGAGATCGGGAGCTCAAAGAGCCAGCAGCCCGGCTGCTAATGAGAGGGTGAAGTAACGCGAAAGGAAGGAAAATCAGGGTAAAGAGGGAAGTAGGGAAGGCCGGCCGGTCAGGCTAGCTAGCCGGCCGGGCATCTTTGCTAGCCGTCTAGCACCAGCTAGCTGGGGAGCCCTCGAGGTTGTGGCGGACATTAAAAGGAAAGCTAACTCTCACTCATCTTTAAATCCCACTTCAGTCAATTATACACCTCTAAAATATGCCCGATCATCCTATTACCATGATGCCACACCATTAGCAGTAATGAGACCGCTTGCATCACCATCACGTTCACCACGCAGGATACTTAGCACAAGGCGGCCGGAGCTCCCAGGGTCACCTGCGTAGCCGCCAGCTGTGCGAGCCTCTTCGCTCGTGCCGCGCAAATTGGACACCACAAAGCCTGGACAAAGGATTCAGACCTTCAGAGAGGTGCCCGCAACCTCAATCTGCTCATGCATCGCTATCATGTTGAGTGCTGCTTTACTCGCTTGGTAGGCGTTTGACCCAGCGGTAGTCACGTGGTAGGGAGAGGCTGGGTCGGTGATCATGGTGAGTGAGCCCACTGTACTGCCTATGTAAATCGAGTAAGGTGCTGAGGACGCCAAGGGTAATGACCGGAATGCACTGGAGACGAGAACGGGGCCGGTTACGTTTGCCGTAAATGTTGAGTTGAACATTGACTCGAGAATCACGGCCTTCGGGTGCGATGCCAGCATTGTTGATCAGTATGTCCAGGCGCTCAAATCTGTCCTTGACAGTGGACGCGGCCGTTTCAATGGTGGCATTGTTCGTGACGTCAAGATATAAAGGTGTCAAATCGGTCTTATGATGGCCAGCTGCTTTTATCTCCGTAATGGCGGAGTTGACCTTGTCGAGAGTCCGCCTGGCCAGGATGATGTGGACAGGCTCGGGGTGGCTGCTAATGCTTTGGCTATAGCGAAGCCTATGCCTGAGTTTGTACCTAGAAATAATAGTACAATGTCAGAAATAATGGAGAAGGCTTATATAATCGTTTGTAAAGACTAACGCAGGCTAGAGTTTTGACGTAGATTAAATCAAGTACATAAGAAAGTAGATGTAATATATCATCTTACCTGTGATAAGAATAATCTTGGTAGACATAGCGATTGCGGAAGTGGGGATTTAGAGCTTTTGAGTTCTTTCTGTAACTGTCCAAGATGGTTGAGTTCAAAGGTTCAGACCCTGAGTCTTTTATGCTGGTAATAGAAACACCAGAGATTAACACACATTGATGATGCGATGCACGTCCTTTGTCTCGAATCCTTCGGCGTATCAGATATCTTAAATCCGAAATCTGGAGGCAGGATCTCCATTCCCCCGCTCAACTGGCGCAAGACTAACCTCAAAGAGTAGCAACGTAACACAGGCACGAGCTAAGCGTCGGTTTTCGCTTATTTCAGGAGTGCCGAGCGTCTTCATACTATGAAGACCGTGTTCTTGCAAATGTGGATAAATGCATCTTAATACATGCAGCAATAATGGAAGAAGTCACCTCTGATTTACTCTGCCTAGAATGTCCAAGGCTATTGAAAGGGGTTAATAAACTTGACTTCCACTCTATCTGGGCTCTTCAATCATGTACCAAACTATTTATTTGATCCATCATCGCCCTTTTCGCCCGGGGCTACTATGGTTGACACGGCTGCTATCATTTCAAGTGAGAAAGCGCTTCTCAAGATTCAGTCGGTCCTAGTTTATGTGCTTGGACTTGATGAGCTTCTTGTTATGTAACACACTTGTTGCTTTATATTTCGTCGAGGCTAAAATGGCTAAACTCAATATAGCCCGGCTTCAGTACCTATATATTACCCGTCTACTGTTTAGTGGCTCAGTCGTTGCCGTTGGTGCTCAGATTATCGACTTCCAGGTCAGTGACACGGTTACGGCATTCAATCCACGTAACGACAACGACCCATACAAGGCATATCAGAACTATGTTTTGGTACCATCAATGACCGCGACGAGAGTCTCGCATCAGGTTGGCCTCAATACCGCCGTCAGCCTGGTGGGCAATTTGAGAACGGTCGAGGGACTTTTTATTAACACTCTTGGGACCAAAAGCCCTGATGTTCGGAGCCCAATTACAAGAAACTATAGCAAACTGTTTATCAATGGAGTGACATCAAGCGTTAGAAGTTTGGCCCTTTAGTATGCTTCTCAGACGTCATATGATGTTGCCACGACGACCTCGCCCAGGCATGAAAGATTCTCCTCGAGAGTGGTTGCAACGGCGATTATTGATCATACCGAGTAGAGGAGAGGGCTACAAGACTTGGCGTTTCACACCTATCTCCCTTAGGCTTCTACATCTCTTACTCAGAATAGTCCCTTGTGGGAGGAGGGCTTTTAGGATGCGCTGAACATCGTGCATAAAGGAATTAGCTATGAAAAGCTGCTAGTTGGTCTTGAAGAGTAGTCTGCATCCCAGGATGGTGGATCTGAATTGGGCATGCCACGGCTTTGTCGACATCACAATATAAACACGTGTAGAATCTTGAGAAAGCTCTGAATGCTGGGCCTCACCCACAGTTCAAGTTCGTCAATGTCCCTCAGATTTCACTTTTAGGGACAGCTGATATTTGCAAGTTCTGTTCAAAACATCTGAGCGTATACAGAGGTCCACTTATAAGGGGCTGGAAGAAGTTCGGTGTCCAAACGACTCGTTCGCCGGCGGTGAGAGCCCCTTCCCATGAACGACGGAAAAGCTCTGGATAGGCGGATATGAAGGGCAGAGCGACCAGTGACGCACCCTCGTATGCAAAAAAAGGATACTAATGTTCTGTAAGGATCGGAACTCGGCATCTCAGTATGTTTCTCCTTTAAAGAACTAGCTTGGGGATGAAGGGCTATTATTAGGGGCATTTTTGGTGCGAGGACTGGTGGAGAAACGGACAACCCGGGATAGCAAAAAGACCCGCCAATTGTGCGACAACCCCTCACCCAGGCCTGCCATCCAAAACGAGGTGATGGTTGCTGGTATGGTTTCATAGAGCACCAAGCTCTAGAATGAGGGCGTATCCCACCTTCCTGCTTCACCACTGATCATCAGGGAAAATGAGTGCACTCCCGAGGTCGTGGGCAGACGGAAAATTGTGGCCACGAATCGGAGTTGCGGAGTAAGCATAAATGTAACCTTGGCCGGAGTCTCGCATCGAGAGATCGACTGCCCCTTTTGGACGCTTCATCCTATTTGGGTGGGCTCACTGATGCGAGCTCTTCGTCGAAATGAAAGAGCTGGACAAATGGAGGCAAACGCTTTGCCAATAGAGGCTCTAGACTCTCTAGATCTATATTCATGGAGTATATAAGTAGTGTTTCCGGCTAGCGAAAAGGATGTTTCCACCTCACTCCCAATTTATTGACACACCAGTCCTCAAGCTTAAGGAAACCATCCTTTCATCATGAAGTATTCCGCTGCTCTTATCGCCGCTCTTGTCAGCTCGACTTCAGCCGCTGCCACAACCACCCTTCCCGCGTCGCAGGGTGCCACTTCTGTGTCCACCGCTATCCCCGTCAAGACTAGCTACGATGGTGGCATGAAAAAGTTTGACCGAAACCGTAAGAAAATGAAACGATGCCGCCATTCAGATGCTGACCCAGTACATAGCCAAGGTCTGCCAGGGACAAACCGAGACTGGTGAAAAGGACGCCATGTTCATCCTCGAGGACGGCGCCACCCTCTCCAACGTTATTATCGGTCCCAATCAGGCCGAGGGCGTTCACTGCAAGGGAACCTGCACTCTGAACAACGTCTGGTGGGCTGATGTCTGCGAGGATGCCCTCACTCTCAAGCAGAGCAGCGGCACCTCATACGTCAACGGCGGCGGTGCCTTTAAGGCCTCCGACAAAATCATCCAGTTCAACGGCCGTGGCACCGTCCGGATCAAGGACTTCTACGCCAACGACTACGGAAAGCTCGTCCGCAGCTGCGGCAACTGCAGCGGCAACGGCGGCCCCCGCAATGTCATCATCGACGGCGTTATTGCCAAGGACGGTGGCGTTCTTTGCGGCATCAACACCAACTACGGCGACACCTGTAAGATCACCAACTCTTGCCAGGACAGTGGAAAGTACTGCGACCGCTATGAGGGTAACTCGAGTGGCGCGGAGCCTACCAAGCTTGGCTCTGGCCCAGACGGCACTTACTGCACTACCTCTGGTGTCACCAAGAGCTGTTAAGCGAAGAAATGGCTTGAAAGGAGTGCAGATGAAATGGAAGGAGTTGAGATGAGTGATGGAGGCGCGACGAATGATGTGATTCAAGCTGGATGAGGAACGCTGGTCTTGTACATACTTGAGCGACGAATTACATAGGATTTTGATCGGCTGCAAAATGATATATCTTTGTCAAAGAGAATAACCTAGCATACTCGGCGATTAAGCCCTTCCAATATTTATAGCCTACGTCATTCTGAAGACGCAGAATCGTGGATAGGCACTTAAAGACTTGGCTTATCACGGACTCTTGCAGCGGCCCGACCGCGTATCCCGTGGCTAGCCAAACAGCCTCCAGGATGCCAAAGCCCTTGCCAAGCGGTCAACAACATGACTCATGGGGCTTCTTTGACTCTAAAATTGAGTTTGTTTGTTTTGAATTGATTGAATGCGCTCCATATCACCTCATCCAGTTACGCGAATAAGCATCGGCTGGCTTGATCGGTATTTATGTCAAATGGAATTTTCGGGGCCGAATGCTCGATATGTAAACATTGAACATGCCATCTTGCTCAACAACGGTCAGATTCGCTCAGAAGTCTTATATATCCCGTTCATTCTGTCTGGTATATATCTCACACTCCATTCTCTAGTTCACACAGACGATTGGTCTGGGGTCCCTGCCCTATGGCATCTTGGTCCCGATCAACTATCTGCCTTCGCAGGCACTCGATGCCGGCATGGATCTTGATCTGGCGCAACATATCTTGCTTATCCTCAACGCAGCATCACTATTCGGTTGCATCCTGTGCGGGCTAGTGGCCGACATGATCGGCTACTACAATATGTTCATCATTGCCTGTTACCTCTCGGCCCTCTTGACTCTCAGAGCAAACTTCTCAGGCCCAGTTACGCCATCTTCACAGTAGTATATTGCAATTTGGTTGCTAGTGACAACATTCTCCATTTTCTAGATCACAGTCTTGCTCATCAGATCCAAAGAGCTTGGAGACGTCTGGGTCGCATTCATGGCTGAGGTCCCAGGCCGCTTTCTCGTTTGCCAATCGTATAAGCGCATCGCGGTCTCTGCATACGTGAATCTTACCTCAGCCAATGCTTTCGGACCACGATCCCGACTTTCCCTCAAGAGAGGTGTCAACTAATTACATGATGCTCTGTCGCAGATGCTTGATACAGTGGGATGTGTGGCTCAGCTTGACGGCATATCAAGTTGCAAACTCCTCTCTAAATGCCGAGTCTAATAGTTATGATTGACTAAGTTGACGTTAGCTCTTTCTGGTTTTTGGGTTGTGAAACTCCGTGTACAAAGTATGGTAAAGTACTTGGCAAACAGTGAATCTCATGAAACACAGGGAGCATCCATCCAGCCACCACGCTGATCATTTGGTGACAGCGCACCACGATGTCTATGTCTGCCGGTGGAAAGTGAAGTTTGCATTCAGTGCTGTCTTCATCTGCCAACAATTAGCCGCGGTTAACTGTACAGGCATGTTGTATATCGAGATAGACCAAGCAAGTTTGAGCGAGGAATGCAGAAATTGCCTACATTGTACAAGAAAGTTGAGTTGAGAGATATGAAGTGTCCTCCGTCGTCTACCGTATTCGATACAAAGATCGCACCTGAGGAGGTGATATTCATCTAACCGTCAACCTCGTGTAGCAGGCAGGCCCAAGGCCTTGGTGGCCCCGCATCTTGCTGATCAATCTCGGTGCATGCATCCGCAGGATTCCGTGCCGAATGCCGATACTTGCTTTAAGAGTTCCACAACCAACCTCATCGTCCAAAGACCTCCATTATAGGTGATCCCATCCTGATTCTACAGTACCACTTTGCCATTCCGAACCTCGGCTGTCCAACTCAAGCGACACCATGCAGACATGCTTGCCACCATTGGATGCGGCGTGGGATCCGACCCTACAGACCGAGGACGGCGACGAATACTGCTGGACGCCGTTGCAGCTTGCCGCCAGAGGCGGAGAACTAGATAAAATCCAAGAAATCCTCGCCGCTGACCCGGCAGCCGTTAACAACCCCCCACACGGATACTACGGCCAGACGGCCATTCAGGCCGCATGCATGCATGGCCACGAACAGGCCGTGCAGATGTTGGTCGACGCCGGAGCCGATGTTCACTTCTGTGGCGGGAACAACTTCCAGAGGAATGCCTTGCAGATCGCCTGCGGACACGGGAACGAAAAGGTCGTCGACATCCTGCTGAGCGCCGGGGCCAAGGTAGACGAGGTATCATCAACTCCTGCAAGTCGGATGCACGGGTCAAAAGCACCGTCAGTTTCAGTGACACGGTACAACGGAAGAACAGCACTACAGGCAGCATCGGAGCGAGGACATGTGCGTCTGGTTAGGCGACTGCTCCAGCTAGGTGCAGATGTAAATGCTCCTCCGTCGCCATCAGCAGGTTACACGGCACTACAAGCTGCAGCCGGCGGCGGCCACGCGGTGATATCGAGGCTTCTCCTTGAAAACGGGGCCGACGTCAATGCGGCCGCAGCAAAGTACAAAGGCTACACCGCTCTACAGGGAGCATGTTTGCAAGGTCACATCGAATTGGTCGACCTTCTCCTCGAGCAAGGTGCCGACGTCCACGCCTTAGGAGGCCTTTACGGAGACGGGATGGCTTTACATGCGGCAGCTGAGAAGGGTCATGTAGACGTCATCGAGAGATTATTGGCAGCTGGTACCGATGTGAATGTTTGTAGTTTCAGGAGAGGAAGAGGACAGACTGCGCTTCAGAGCGCCGCGGTTGGAGGTTATACTCAAGCAATGCAAGTGCTAAGAGAAAATGGTGCGATAGGAAAGATTGGAGGAGGAAGCTTTCTATTTTCTTAAATTATAGTCATTAAAAAAGAGTGATATACAAGAAGATCTTACAAGTACTATATTCTAAGAATTTTATTAAAATTTAATTCCTTACTCAATAAATCCTACACTTTAAGAATTTTACTTGAATTGATTTTATATCTATTTTTGTTTTAAAAAAAAAGAAATATTAGTAACGTTAGCTATTAAGTATTAATTGAAGCTTAATATACTACTATCACGAATTTTACTCTATTGCAAGTCCTATTCCCTCTGTGTTAAGGTTTATATAAAGGACGTAGCTGTAGTAACCTCTCTACATCTTTAAGAATTCAATCACTAACCTCCATTCCAGTCTATTCTCCGTTCAAGCCTTTCTGGATGCGCATCCCAGGAGAAGCTAGGGCCTAGTAGCTCAATTCCGTCTACTCAAGACGCTTCGACTTTTACAAGAGAGATTGGAAGGACCACATCGTCCGGGCGCAACCTCGGACTCTACCGTCATGATGGTTTCTGTCCTGGGGCTCACAGCAGAGGTGGTCGGCAACCGCGTTGCCGCTGTCCAGCACATGGAAGGTTTGAAGCCGATGTTCGGCCTGTGAGGCGGTTTAGCCATGCTGAGATTCGAGACTGCTCGATTTCCTACCAGAGTATGCAGGTTTATATCCTCCCGGCACACGGAACACTGCGTTTTCCTTTGGAGTCTTCTCCGAGAGAAGGACCCCCAATGGTGTATTTTTTTGGCTGCTCATCTCATTGTATAGAGCACCTGGGTTCCGAAATTGCCCGGCGATGACCCTTTTAGGCATTGGATGACTAGTGTTATCTCGGACTTGCAACCTCGCTTCTGTAAAGAAGCCGACAACATCTTAAAGTCCATTATGTGCATCAACTTTGTCCACGAGGTGCCTAGGAAGCTATCATTCAATTAAGTTAAAGTGGCACTTAATTATGAAACTCCAGTGTCGGTTCTTATTTAAGCCCTTTCATCAAGGAGGCAAAGTGAAGAGATAAGAGGAAAGGGAGGGGGAACTAATATTTCCCAATCATATTTGCCATTATTCGAGCGTCCTTAACAGTTTTATACAATTTTTTACTTCGAGATAACTTACAGCTTTTCAAATCCAGTCAAGAATTCTACCCAAGTCCGGTACTGGCTTCGGCTCTTCCGGAACTAGAACACGACGCGGCTGATGACTGCCCTGCTAATGGCCCGATCAGGGTGCTTCTTAGCCTCCTAGAAGAGCATCTCGTAGAGGAGAGTTATGCCGGAAACCATCTTTAGGATGATGGATGCCGTCTGAGGCGTGGACAAGGGCCCAAAGAAGTTGAGAGCCGCCATGAACTTGGCGCCCAGTATCTCGCCGGCGGAAGCGTCGAAGCACCCCTGAAGAAAGAGGTTTCGAACTTTGGAGTCGCGTAGCAAGAGGCCATAGCTTGGGATGCCCTATATCGCGTTGATATTCTTGAGGAGCTTGATGAAGGCGTTGTGCAAAGCCGTCGCCCCTACCAAGGGGGACGAAGGGAACGGATGAAGCGCCAACCGCCTTCCAGAAGACATCCATTCTGACTTAGATAGATTCTTCAGGTTCAAATTGTTAGCAAAACGTAATGGTAAAACTTCCAAAGGATCACAATTAACCTCGTAATTTCATATCTGCGGAATAGCACTGCGCAGCGGTCCAGAGCATGCGCAGACTATCCTCGAGCAACATAACTCTCGTCTCCTCTACCAGTTTATCAACGCCAGAGTTTTTTTATCCATCTCCCGACTAGCAAGTAGAATTGTGAGTTTAAAAATTGGCCAAAAATTCGCGTCCGTCTTGGGAATCTTCCTACCTTCTTCTCATGGAGGCATGCCAACCCTCACGATGGATACGCGAAGCCGACGACCAAAAACCCACTCGAACTGGTCGCGGTAGTTGGTGTCGTAGTCGGTAATGGCAGCGTTGGTGGCATCTTTTCGGATCCTGGGCGTGGACTCGTGGAAACCGACCAGATGCAGTGAAGTTGATCTGCTAGACGCTGTCGCTCTTGGCGAGGCTGCCTCGGCGTCTGGAATGCTGGCTTGAAAATGCAAAAAGGCGTCATCGCGTTTTGGGACTAGAAAGTGACATACCGTGCGTTGTAAGGCGTCTCAGATCAGTAAACTGCCTTCCTATTGAGTCAATAAACTGGCCCCAACTGGGTGCAGGCTGTGTAGCAATACTACCTGTTGGCATTAAAAGGCGGGCCGCCTATGGACGCCAGCCTGAATAGAAAGGCGGTCGGAACTGTTGAATAGCTTAGGTGCCAAATGCAGCCTAGCCCAGCAAAGACTCAGCGAGCCCTCCCCCGATTCAGCCCCGAGAGGCCAACTTTTCTCACCTGACTACCCTACACCTAGGTGTTCCAACATGGTCCAATTCAACACGTTGACACTATTCCAGTTATCACTAAACCTCACTTTCCCTATTTAAAGGGTAACCCTCCGTTTCCTAAGCTAATCTTAGCTCTAGAGGTACTACGTATGACATGTTACTTCCCCCCGCCCCTAATTTTATTCCTGCAGACATATTAGTGCCGTGTTACCCGGCTCAGGATATCCACCCCCATGCGGTACAATCCCACCTCCCATCAACCCCGCCTCGGGTCTCCGTGTCGTTGGCGCCCCCAAACAAGGCCCGGCCTAGCCTATGCGGTCGGAGTGAGTAGTATTTTCGTAGACCAGTCCAACCGAAGCTGAAGAGTCCGAAAAACCTCATCGCCCTTGCGACTTCTTGAAGCCTGGCATGGATCTAGTGGTTCTAGTTGTTTCCCCAGGTCTATCTTGTCCACCCACAGAAGTCCTCACGCGCATGTGGTATTCGCCCTGTCTCCCGGCACATCTCTTCCGACTTACACAAGCTCCATGTGGGGACCCGTAGCCCAAGACGGCAAGGCATATAAGGTGCTCAGACGAACCATGGTGTATTATCCGCAAAGCCTGGACGACTTTATTCGCGGGCGGCCCAACCAGCTCAACCATTCTCGCCACGCACTAGAGGCCGAGAGCCGAATCGGTCCAATCTATACCCACGGCGGATCGCTGGCCACAAGGCTCTGGGGTCGTGGTGGCAACGACAGGGACTTTTTCGTCTCTGGTGGAGACTGTTTCTCGGCTGGCACGGCAAATGCGACACCTAATTGCTCTGTGTTATCTATTACACTGCGACCCAACGCGCGTCGGCCTTGTGCATACTACGTAGTATGCCTCCCTGGCTTGAGTTGGCGGGTTGTATCCTGCAATCGATCGATGGCCGAAGGATCCTTCTACGCCAATGAGCCCATGTATCTTGCTATTCCTTATTTGGCACCGAGCAAACGTCTCTCTGTGCCTCTTTTTTTTTTTCACGAAATCCAGACGCGGCCGTCCTATGTCGACGGGTTATCTGACCTCGTGTGACTCCCGTTCTTGATCCTACGCCCGCATATAACCTGCTGCATATCGCTGATGATCAATACCCCCCCCGCACCTCCCGTCTCTCATATTGCGAAACCTAGCTAGACTTGACACTCTTCACCTCTGCCTCGTCCAATTCATAGTGACGACTGGTACCACGCGCGTCCTAATTCTTGCCAAGATGCTTGATTTCAATAAGCGGGCCGAGAGCTCGCAGGAGCCAGCAGAGACGCCTGTGGAGGAGACCCGCCCGCCGCGACCATGGATTGAGACTGCCCTTCCTGTGTTTGCTGGCGGTGCTGGTCTGTTCTCAGATGGTTACATCAACAACGTGAGATGCTCTCCGGATCAAGATTGAGTTGTGCCTTTCTAACAAATACCGACTGAGTACAGGTGATTGGTTCCGTCAACACCACCCTCAAGGCCGAATATGGAACAGTATTCACCTCCTCCACCGCTTACAAATATGTTTCCGATATCGCTTTCGCTGGCACCGTTGTTGGTCAGCTCGTCTTTGGTTTCCTCTCCGATTACTGGTCGCGAACCAACACGCTTATGGTCTCGACTGTAATTCTCATCCTTTTTACCGCCTTAGCTACTGCATCCTACTACAAGGGCCAGGATGTGGGCATGTTTAACATGTTGACGGCTTGGCGATTCTTCGTCGGAGTTGGAATTGGCGGTATGCTGACTTTGATACATTTGTTTATACAAACTAATGCGTGTCTTTTGAACAGGCGAGTACCCTGCCGGTAGTGTTGGCTGTGCTGAGTCTAGTGGTCGGATGAAGTCTGGCACCCGAAACCGTTGGTTTGTTCTTTTCACCAACTCCATGATTGACTTTGGATTTGTGATTGGTGCCTTTGTTCCTTGTAAGCTAATCCGTCTGACGCTTTTTCGCCAAAAGCTAACACGGGGTAGATGTGGTTGCTGCCGCTTGCCACAACGGCCACCTCAGCACCATCTGGCGAACCAGTCTCGGTATTGGTCTGGTCTTCCCTCTGATCCTGTTTGTCCTGCGTCTGCGACTTAAGGAGCCCGAGGAGTTTGCTACTCAATCCATGAGACGCCAGACCCCTTACATCCTCGTCCTGCGATACTACTGGTTCCGCCTCCTGTGCATCAGTGTGGTCTGGTTCCTCTACGACGTAAGCGAAAGCGAGCAATTGATTGATTTCATTTTGGCTGATGAATTAAAACAGTTTTCCTCGTACGCCTTTGGTATTTACTCATCCTCCATCCTCGCTGGAATCTACAGTGACACCGCCCCCCTGACGACTGTGTTTGGTTGGAACACAGTCATCAACATGTTCTACCTGCCCGGAACTTTGATTGGTGCCTTTGTCAGTGACTGGATTGGGCCTCGATACTGTCTCGCGCTTGGTGTCACCCTCCAAGCCATTGTCGGATTTATCATGGCTGGCGTGTATGCCAAGATCTCCAAGCACATTGCTGCATTCGCCGTCGTCTATGGCATTTTCCTGGCTCTTGGCGAGCTTGGCCCTGGCAATAATATCGGTCTCTTGGCTGCCAAGACTTGTGCCACTGGTGTCCGCGGCCGATACTACGGTATTGCTGCTGCTATCGGAAAGATTGGTGCTTTCGTTGGTACCTGGGTATTCCCATACATCCAAAAGGCCGGTGGCAATGACACCGAGTCGGCTCAGTACCCATTCTGGGTTGCCTCCAGCTTATGCATTTTGTCCGCGGCCATTGTTCTCTTTTGCATTCCCCACATTGGCCAGGACTCCATTACTGAGGAAGACCAGCGTTTCCGTGAGTACCTTCAGAGACAGGGCTGGGATACAACGAAGCTGGGCTTGGGCAATGTGAGCGTTGAGTCAGCTCTGGATCAGGAGAGGTATGACGAGAAATGATGTTTGGGAAATGGTGTAGTAGATGATGAAGGACCGGTCTCAGGTACCTCCATATCAGAAGGAGATGCTTACTATTAATGCTCTTATCGGTAGCGATTCGTAGCATATACTTCGCTACATCCTTTTGCTCTCCAAATTCGATTCCACGATGGAGCAGCCACTTTTCATACTCTGCGGTGCGAATGTCGCTCTTGATCCAACATGGTTGGAGCTTCTGATGGTGCGCATGAAGCCGCGGAGTCTATATTTAGTCGCTGTGTGATCCCAGTTTCTCTTTATAGCAAGTTCTTATTAGCACCAGGCCACGAGCTCACAGAGGTGATTGTGGACAGTATATAAATATTAGATAGCTTAGGTGACCACAGTAATGTCCTCATAAGGTATACTCTGTATATCATATAACTTCTGCTCTGGTAGGGTTAGGGAGGTCTAGCTTTTCCTAGCTTCCTAATACGGTCTAGCCCAGAGAAAGCCCGGCGAGCCTTCCCCGATTCAGTTTCGACAGACCATCTAGTCCCACATGACCACGCTGCACCTACATGGTAGGTGTTTTAACAGGGTTCCAATTCAACATGAGGCAATTACATTTAAAATACATTCGGGCACGATTAGCGGGCGGAACATCCACTGTAACCTAACGAATTAACCAATTCAACGTTCGCCTTGCAGCAATAGTAGGGGCGAAAGATTCTACTACAATTCTATTTCCATTGCAGCTGAAGATGTCGAAGCTCATACCTGAGGTATATAGCAGATATGTCGATGACAATCACCAGGCGCAAGCGTGCGAGGAAGGCATGCATCCCTTGCCACCAACGCAAGCGGAAATGCGACGGCGAGTTCCCTTGTGGCACTTGTACCACCTATGAATACAACTGCAGTTATGCCTCCGCCGCCGCCGCCGACGACGACGACACCACTAACACTACGGGGGGCGGCGTAGATACTCCTCACCCTGCTAAGCGCGTCTGCCTCGAGCGCGGAAGCAGCATGGCAAGCCGGGCTGCCGTCACATCGCCGAGTCCCGGCAGCCCGTCTCAAGGAGAGCGAAGTCCCCGAGAAGCCGATGGCGACCCGTCGACCAAGAAGAGCCGCACAACGACGCCCGGCGGCATCTTCGACGAGCACAAGTCCAGATACGCCGGGGCGTCGGCGGCCATGGCATTCCCGCACATCCTGGGTGGGGTTCTCGGTTCCCACAGCCCTTCCAAGATGCACTCGCTCGCCTACAACTTCGGCATCCGCCCCGAGGAGGCTTCTAACGCACATGTCTTGCTGGGGACGCTCATCTCGGAGGACGACCTTGGCTTCTTCTCGGGTGTGTACTTCTCGGCACTGGCACCCATCGGCGACTTGCTGGACTCGAGAATCTACGCCCAGCGATGTCGGGATTATTACCATGGCTCCGGCAGCACCATGATCGCCTTTGGCGCCGTGGCCGCTGGCGTCGCTGCTCTCGGGTCGTTTCTATGCCCAACCCCAAACAGACACCCGCGGGAGCCTGACCTGGTGCAGTATGCCAAAGCCATTCTCGATGATCCGGCTTCCATGCGCATGCTGGGCATCGACCACATCGTTGCGTGGGCCATGCGAGTGTTTTACCTACGAGCCACGAGCAGCCCTAACAATGCCTGGATCGCCTCGTGCACCATGATGCACCTGTGCGAGGCGGTAGGGCTGCATGAAGAAGAGAACATCAAGAAGATGGCGTCCGTCGCCGGCGCCGCTGTCGTTGGACATGATGCAGACCGACTGAGGCGAATATTCTGGATCTCGTGGGCCGGGCATAACTTGCTATCCTATGAGTACGATCGCTCGGCTGTACGATTTCGGGCCGTGACCTGCCAGGCCATCACCCCGACATCAGGGTCCGTTGCCGACCAGTTCGTGCAAGTGGCCCAGATCATCCCAGCGCCCAACTCGCCGTTTCGCCTCGAATGCCAGCATCCAACTCCTCGGGAGGAGCTGTTTGAGCGTCTCAGAGCATTGGGAAAGCTCCACTTCACTCATCCGTTTCTGGTGGTGACCAAGGCGGACCTCGCGTTCTGCTTCTATCGACGCATTTACCAGCTCAAGTTGGGTATATCGGACGACATCATTAAGCTCGTCATTGATAGTGGCAACGCCGCAGTAGATGCGGCTCAGCAGCTAGCTAACCAGGGTCGTCTGTTCTGGAACGTCATCGGCAGCGTCTTCCAGTATGCCTGCGTCCTGTTGGCCATTGACACGCCGGCCGCCTCGGTTCACATCGCCGCTGCCTTCAAGGGATTGGAGAGTCTCGTCAAGGCTGCCGACACAGGACTGACGCGGGAGGCGTTGTCCATGGCGCGGCATCTACTCAGCCTCAATACGGCAAAGAAGCGAAAGGAGCTTGCCCAGCTGGAAGCTGTCGAGGCGGGCTATCAATCCTTCCACGTGCAGCCGGATTCCGACGCCAACACCGCTGTGCCAGACATGGGCTGGGGGATAGACTGGGAGCAGTTCCTTGTCGAGCCATATCTATCCATGTTCGGTCCTGACGTCTAGTTGTAGTGGCACGGGCGTCGTTGGACATTGCTTGACTCCACTCAGCGGCCATTTAACAATGCAACTCATTGAAACATGCTGTGAGCTTTGATCAGCCAGTATGATGCTGGCGTTGTCGAATAATGCGCATTTCATCCATGCGTCGGGTACTGCGAGGCGCAATGGAGTGTAAATAGGTTTGTTTGCACTCCCCTCTCGGGGGTTTCATCTTCCTCATTCTAGACGTTGCGGGAGACATGCTCGAAGCTTGCATCATTCCTCAGTCCGTTGTTGAGTAATCACTTATTATGTTGTCTTGTGCGGCTGGGTGTGGTGCGGCTGGGTGTGGTGCGGCTGTTGCGGCTGCTGCGGCTGCTGCGGCTGAGAAGCTCGGGTTTGTCCGCCTCCCACCACAACAAAGTCTGTCCGGGCGAATCAGGTTTGAGGATCTGGCCAAATGAACTCGGATACACCGGATGGAGAATGATTGTTCGGGATTTCCCAACCAGCTGAGCCTGAAATGCATAAAGGGACAGATATTTCCTGCTGGAGGAGAGGGAAAATACCTGACCACCACACCCACGTTCGACCATAATCGCAACAATAATACACTCTGACATTCAGCTCCACATCATCTTGATAAAGAAAAGCCAAAATGCTCAGATACGCCAAAAGCCAGCCCGTCGGCTTCAAAAACGCCATCGAGAGAGTCACCATTGTCGGGGTACGTATCTTCTTGTCCACACCACACACGACGTACACAGGTTACGATCACACTAACACGTCCACCTCAGGCCGGAGGCACCATCGGATCGCACATCACCGCTGCCCTCCTTCAAACTGGAAAACACTCAGTCAAGGCCCTCACTCGCAAAGGCAGCAGCAACAAACTCCCCGATGGCATCCTGGTCGCCCCAGTCGACTATAACGACCAGGCCAGCATTGTCGCCGCCCTAAAGAACCAGCAATTTCTCATCATCACCATGGCTCCCACCGCGCCCCGGGACACCCACAGCAAGCTGGTCCAGGCGGCTGCCGAGGCTGGCGTTCCCTACGTCATGCCGAACGGTTACGCCGGCGACATTGACAACATTAAATTCGGCGAGGACACGTTGCTGGGGCCCGTTGGCAAGGCCAACAGGGACGAAATTGAGAGGCTTGGCATGCAATGGATCAATGTGTGCTGTGGATTTTGGTACGATTATAGCCTGGCAGGTGGTGAGCAACGCTTTGGATTCGACTTTGACAAGCGTTCCTTCACAATTTATGACGACGGCAACGTCAAGATCTCGACGTCGACCTTGTCGCAGGTTGGGCGAGCCGTGGCCAAGGTGCTGAGCCTTAAAGAGCTTCCCGACGACGAAAACGACAAGAGCCTCACTCTTTCGGGGTTCCTCAACAAGGGCGTGTACCTTAAGAGCTTTCTAGTCAGCCAAAACGACATGTTTGAGAGCGTCAAGCGCGTCACGGGCACCTCTGATGCTGACTGGACCGTCACCCACGAGTCCGCTAAGGAGCGGTACGAGGATGGCCTGGCGCAAGTTAAAGGTGGTAACATGGCTGGTTTTAGCAAGTTGCTGTACGCGAGGGCATTCTACCAGGAGGATCGGAATGATCTTTCGGCCAAGGCGCAGAATGAGCTGCTTAGCTTGCCGGATGAGAGCCTGGATGAGTCTACCAAGGTTGGGATAGATTTGGTCGAGGTCCTGAAACGTCGTGTTGAGCGTATGGCGGTCTAGACAACAGTATGTACCTACAGAGTTTTCAATTAATAGATAGATGGACATTTGGCATGGGAATTACTTTAGCGGCGGACTAACTAGCAAGCATTCCATGTATATGCGTAAATAAGCAAAAATTCAAGTTGAAACATCTCCCTCCGGTTCGAGCTGGGAGATGTAACGTTGACAAAGTCGACTGGGTCAAAACTCTGGTTTGGAATAGTGTGAAAATACGTTTACCGGGGGTCATCGCCAGCAAAAGGGAATCCGGGTTCCTGCTCTTCTTCGGAGGGAGCGTCAAGAGGCTTCTGCCAGAGGCAAGGCTTGCATGAAGATAATTGAGCTTACTTCAGACTATCATTTAAACAGTAACGGTCAGCGGACTTATAAGTAGTTTTGAGGAGGCAAAAAGGTTTCTAGAATGGGTGATGTGTTTTCGGAGGGGAAGAAAGTGCGCTTGCAGTGATTGACCCTATTGTGGTGAGACCAGACGGTTCTACACATGCTCTGACACCTCTCTGGACAGCCCCAGGGACAGTTATTTATCATTGGAAAGGCTTACATCTTCTAACACCAGGCTCTCAGAAATCTTCAATCTACGATTGATCAGAAAAATGAAGACCCAATAACAGACCTCACCACCATCCAATTCCCGCCCGAAGCAATGTGGCAGCTTCTCTCCCCACCATTCTCAAACATTGGTCAGGGCTTCCGACATGTCTCAAGGCCTAGGGCAGCGTGTCAAGTGTCACGCTTCAAATCACAACGACTAATGTACATCCAGGCGCCGAAAATGTAGAGGACTATAGTT
The DNA here is from genome assembly GCA_020744425.1 of Dactylonectria macrodidyma. Classification (NCBI taxonomy): domain Eukaryota; kingdom Fungi; phylum Ascomycota; class Sordariomycetes; order Hypocreales; family Nectriaceae; genus Dactylonectria; species Dactylonectria macrodidyma. The sequence continues at coordinate 350,152 of JAGMUV010000010.1, read as the reverse complement.
CTGGGGGCGCCAGTATCGATCCAAAAGGCACATAGATGTAGGAAAACGTATTCGAGGAGCCATCCCTCGCAAAACTCTCAGATCCTCTCGTTCCAGATTCCTCATGGCCACCATTTTAATATGACCAGACATCAATAATTCAATCCATCTCAGAACTAAACCGCTCAACTACTCGGACTTGACTTTCCTGTCTTCTTAAAATTTTCCTTAACCTTAGCAAGGTACCCATCAATCATCAAAACATCCAGCGCTACTCCAGCCAAACTCTTGCCAACAACAAGAGACTGGTTAAAAGCGCGTTTAGTTCCAGCCACAATCTCAAATTCGACAGTATGAGGCCCAGTCTTGGGTGAGGTGCCGTTGTCATACGTGATCCCGAAGCCAGCGCTGATAGAGGGAATCTTATGGCTGATGTTGCCCTGGTCAGTACTGGCTGAGCCCTGAATGGCCTTTGCCTCATCCTCAGGGGTGGGTTCGCCGCCGAGCTTGGCAAACCAAGTCGAATACGAGCGAGCAAGGATGTCATTCGTTCTCATCTCAGTGTAGCCGTACGGGAGCTTGGTGAAGTTGAGCTTTGAGCCAGTGGCGATAGCGGCGCCCTTGAAACAACGGTGAACGCGCTCGACCAAGGTTGACAGGCCATCGACGGTGTTGGCTCGAAGAGCCCACATTCCGGTTGACTTGGCTTGGATGACGTTGTAACGGGTCCCGCCGGATTTGATGTACCCCTGAATGATCTCGTCTCTGCGAGTCTGCTGGCGCAACATGCCTAGAGCGTCGTATGCAATGACCATGGCGTCTTGGGCGTTAATACCTTCCCAAGGAGAAGCGGCCGCGTGAGCTTCCTTGCCGATGTATTCAATCTCAAACCTGTTGATGGCAGTTGTTGTCATCCAAGCAGTATCACCTCCGTTGCCGGGGTGGGAAATCAGACTGATGTCAACCTTTTGGTCCTCGTAGGCACCTGCGTCCAGTAGCCTAATTTTACCGCCACCACCTGGGCGTAGATGGTTAGTTACCGGGCGTTGCGGCCAATGCTAAAGATATATCCTTACCTTCCTCGGCGGGCGTCCCAAATAGTACAACTCTGCCGCCTATCTTTTCCTTTCGCATGATTTCAGCCGTTGCGAGAGCCCCAGAAACGGAAGCCATGGCGATGAGGTTGTGTCCACAAGCGTGTCCGAGTTCGGCCAGAGCGTCTACACCAAGTTGTTACTTAATCATTTGGAACTCGGCATTATAGTCTTTGCTTACCATACTCAGCATTGAATGAAACAACCGGCCCATCGCCGTTACCTTCGTAAACGGCGACAAAAGCGGTGCTGATGTTGTAGGCTGAGCGGGTTACATTCCAGCCATCCTGGTCGTCCATGAAGTCGGTCAAGGCCTTGTGGGCTTTGAACTCCTCGTACTGGAGTTCGGGGTTGTCGTGTATCTTCTTATTAATAGGCCAAAGCTCCGGACTGATAGAGTCGACATACTTGGACACCTCCTTTAAGTAAGTGCCGGAGGATGTCTTGTTAGTAGCACGAGGCCCAATAGTAGCACCCACAACATACTGACATGCACATAGGGCAAGGATTGCGCCCTTGTATGCCGCTCGTAATGCCATTTTGCTTTTGTTTCTGCACTCGGACCGAAGATGGCTTGACAATTGGCGAATTCTACAAGCAACCAACTGGTTAACTGGCTCCGCACGAGCATCTTCCTTTTATACTTGATTCTCCGAGCAAAATCGGGGTGAACCATCCGACGACCTCGAGCTTAAGTCAAAGTCTATTCGGCATCAGCGACTAAATGTAACGTAATCTATCTCTGTACCGTGAATAACTACCGATAGTTAATGCCGCGTTTCGAGAAGTATGGGGAAGGATGCTCATCTTGACCAAATTAGGAAGGAGATTCTCTATCGTTCCCTGGAATCACGAAACTATTGCAGCGGTGTATGGATCCGAACAGCAAATGAGCGAGGGGTTATAGCTTCCTTTTATCGTAAGATGCGCGAGAATTAAATAGGATGACCACAATATGATATGTACGAGGCTAACAACGAATACACGGATAAATAACCTTATCTAACATACGATTTAGCAACATCACTAACTTTACCAATTGAGCCTACCCTTATCCAAACAGGAAACAAAAGCTGCCATCGGAGTCTAAATCTGTAGCCCGCGGCGAGTAGCGTTCGCTAAGCCGATAGCCCTGACCCAACCTCTCTGATGATCTCCAGAGATAAATCCCTAGCTCTCAGGCGATGGGTGGGGTAACAAACTCAACCCCACAATGCGTGCACCCATCGCCAGAACTGAGCCGGGATTCATCTATACAAGCTTGATTTAGACATGTCCGATGTCATGGGGCTCATTGGGCACTAGAAGCGAACTGCAAATAGCCTAGCGTACCTGTCCATATAAGGCCAGTCTTCCCGGGCGGAATAATTACATTCATGCCTCAGGGAACGAAAGGTCTTATTCTCAAATTGAAGGTCAAGGATGTGTGTATGGGCCAAAGAGGGGATTGAATTGTTCTGCCTGACGCAATCTGGCGATACAGCAGGGGCCTAGGTACTGCTACAATCTTCTAATTACAAACCAATCTGGATGTGACCTGAGCTATCTTTAGGAATGCATCCAGGCCCTTCGTCCAAGCCTGTGGATTGAAGCTTGTGCTTCAATCGGGGTCCCCGGGGCCCCAATTACTACGTGGCTAGGCCCCCAATTCTGACAGCGTTTCGAATGCTACAGCGGCTGACTTGAGGATGCAACTGGCAGTGCTCTTAGTTCTGAGCATCGCAGTGGGCACTCCTTCGAGTCCCTTAAATGGGCTGTATAAGACAACGCCCCCCCTGGGAGATAAAAGAATAAATATCTGCTCCTTCATATCCTCCTCACTCATCCCTTCCGACTTGGAGAATTGCGCGTTAGGGAAAGCGCAGAAGAGCAAAACCATTGCAAGGCGCAGTTCCAATTGTGCCAAGTGTAGGCCCAAGCACACTGCCATGCCAGTTAGTGCATTTGTTTCCAACACTTCTGAAGTCAGTACGATGCCCATAATCATAACTTACCACGAGAGCCTCCACCGAAAGCCAAAACGAGTCTGACATATCCTTCGTTGGAGGGTCCCATCGAGATGGATCAAACGAATTTTGGTTTGAGAAAATTTCTGGGTTCCGATGAAGTGAGTACGCTTGTGTAGTGACTGTTCCAGCAGGAACATAGTAGCCGGCCACATTAAAGCCACCAGCGGGTACAACACGCGGCAGGCCAGCTGAGACAGGGGTGTAAAGAGGTAATGTCTCCTTGACGACCTGATTAAGGTATCGCGGTATCTTTAAATCCTGAGCAGATGCTTCATCTGGGAGGTACTTCCGCGTTAAGTGAATGGCTCGGGGTTTGAAAGTAATCAAGTTGTAAGGTATCACGATGGATGGCTTCCGAAAACAGCTGTACCTGGACTCGGTCACATGAAGATGTAACTTGTTACAAGACATGGTCAACCCAAGAATGGATGTGGTCATCCGATTGTTGGTAATGTCAATCAGTCAAGCAATTTGGTTATAGGTAGATCTGGCGGCAATCTTTGATAGCTGAAAAGCAGAACCTAGCTTCGGTTTTCACTGTCACCCTGTCGATAGGCTTCTAGAACGTCTTCCAAGCTACCTGCGATAACTGACCGGGGCTTGCTATCTTGTAGAACCCAACGTCTACGTGTATCGACTGAAAGAGGACGCTCCATTTGAACCACAATTAGAAGTCGCCTCCCCAAGGTGCATGTCGGACCGGGTTTTTCGTCCCATTTTCACGTCCTCCAAGTTAGTATCGTCCGGATCTGAATGATAAGAGACGCAGCGATACTCTCCAGTTCGCACGATGAGACCCAACATGACCGCATCTCATAATACTTCCGAGTTCTTGATGTGTGGCGTTCTCTTTTCTGAGGATAAGTGTAAGCTCGAGCGATTCAGTAGGTAAGTTACACTCATGTTCCGTATAATAGGAGACCAGTCAAGACACTTTCGGTCTAAAGAAGGTAAGAATCACATGAATACGTATTACCAAGTGAGTGTAACTATTCATGTTGCCGCGGAGGGCCTGGCTCATGAGACTATTAATATTTGTGAAGCTGCTGGAGGTTAGGGTTAGGGCTACCATGGTATCAAAGCAGGGCCTTCAGTTCTGCAAAGAAAAAATCTCTTAAATATTCCGTATAAACCTGCTCATTTCTGACCACTCGGGAACGTTCATCCTTTTTTTGAAATTGCCTTCGAATTGTCAAATCGTCAACGCCGGGGCTGGATCGGCCTCTCTGTCCTTCACCGTTTGACTACGTTTCTACGAGTGACCTTTGATCTTTTATGAAGACGGATAGTCACACTAGTAAACAATGAGTCTAAGGTAATACTTTTTAATTGACTCATATTTGCATCAGTTGAACCCGATCGAGGCATCGAAATCTCTCTTGTATGACACTCCAACAACGTAGCTTTCCTGCGCCGCTTCTGCTGCACGTCGATTGGCGTAACTCTAGACCATGGCAGCTGTTGCGTCTTCTTTTGTGTAAACTACCAAGGCTGATATGAGAGCTATTGCTAACCTAGACTCACGTCACTCTTACATGTAGATAATAGAGAGGCAGTCAATACGTGAGCTCCGATGGAGCTACTACCAACTCTGGAATGTGTGGTGTCAAGCATGTCATATGTATGTTTCATAGATAAAGACGAGGCGGCAGGCTTTGCAGATCGGCGTGTTGGGCCGTTCGAGAGATTCAATGTCATGGCTAAACCCAGTGTTGCTGATGAAAGCCAGCCTTGCGCGGTTGAGCCATTCCCGAGCCTCGGACATTTGTCGTCGCCCCAGCCTCCCTTATCTCCTCGTGCAACTATCCGGGCAACAGGGGAGCCTTCTCCCAGGATACATGCGTCAGGGCGCGGATGAACTGGATGGAGATTTCGGGAGCAAGCCCCCCCCCCCCCACAAAAACAAAAAATACAGGCGTCCATACAGCTCTTGGTATGCCCTTCATCATCTGGATTACCCGACACGTCAGCTAACCTGACTCTCAGTTTCGTTTGAACCCAGCCTCATATTGGAGCAAGCTATTGTAGTCCTTGAACATTGCTATTGCCTCGAAATTCCCCGCGCATTTTTCCAGCGTAGTAGGGCTGAGCCCCGACAAGGCCACGCCGAGGTCTGCTATGAATGTAGCTCAAAGCGCTTCTAGGACACATTCGAGATCCCTGGCACTCAAGGACATGCAAAATGTGACGAGTTGTATCACCCGACATGTCACTTTTTTTTTCCCCTCGCATTGTCCTGGTCAACGTCCGTAATCGGAGGTCACCTTGGGCTGCACCTTGAATGCAAGGCCGGAAGTTGCCGAGAATTGCTGCATGAAACCCCATACTTCACAGTGTCATGTCGGCCATGAAATAGATGAAGCCATATATAATCTCTTCATGCGCCAGGAGACTCACAGCGGGGTTTATACGATTGGGGGTTATTGTGGCCTTGGGGCGGTCGACCAGTTGGAGTACTTCCCTAAGATACCCGCCTCTGTCCAAGCCGTTTAGAGATGTGGTTGTGAAAGCCGGGCTGAGCCTGCGAGATCTCTCGGTGGTTGAGGCTCACGGCACCGGCCGAGTACGTATGATACTTCGCGGGCCGGTCTGGGAACAGATCCTGGCCTCTCGGCTCCGTCAAGTGCTGCATTGGAGATGACGGGGGTTGCATCCGGCGTCGTTTCACTCGTCAAGATCATGATGATGATGGGGGGCCGGTTTGTTCCTCCTTAGACCTTAAGCTAGCATCCCCATGAGCGCCTCGCCCTGTCATGCCGTGTTTTGGCGGCCGAGTGTCCATCTATGTTGCTTTTGAACGCAAGTTTTTCCATGGTGTCTCAATCCTTGGGCACAACTTGCACGAATGCGACTTCGTCATCACGTCCCTTTTGGTGACTCCTTCAACCAGGTCAACGGCATCATGATCCACTGCGGCCCCGACAACAATCTTCATCGCTACGGGCTGTACGCTGTCGATGCGCAAGATGCTTACCCGGCTGATGACCGACGCGTCCAGCATTGCGAATAAGCCGAAGACGGAACCCGGTATGAGCACCATCACTTCATCTTCACTACAAGGAATCCGGCATCATACTATATCGAAGAAAGGGTTCAAATTAATAGCAAACATCTCCAGCCGTAGGAAGGTGGGTTTTCTTAGGTTTCTTGGTAGTAGTCATGTCTTCTGGTATATCAAAGAAAGGAACTAGAACAATCAAGTTGCAGTGACATCTTGAGAGCCATCCCCCAATGCAACGAGTGTCAACGAGATTGTAGCATCGTCATCACTGACTTCGTACCTGACATCACTCGTCGCTTACGCTGGACACGCTCATGCAGCGCGCAATCATACCGGGCACAGGGCGCACACATAAGTCGAAGGATGGCCGGACACCTGGCCAGATCCTTTGTCAGGTGTGCAAGGGATCGGAACCTCGCTGTGGGGATCTCTGTCGTTTGCCAATCGTCGACAATAGTACAGGAAATCGCAGTCAGATTCGCTGAGGATCAACAAAGGATCATAACCTTGGCCCCGGGCTGAAGTGAGACTGATCCTCCGAGGATCCTTCGCCCACACAAAGGATGCGAAAATCCCCGCTCCGCTTTCCCCCATCCAATGCAATAAGTTTAAGACGAAACAACTTACACATCTTTACTATTGTAGATACGGCAACCCTGATGGAAGGATTTAGTAACGCATAAACTGTACTAGTAAGATACCGATAGCTTGTCCCACAATGGGCAACAACTACGTCACAGAGTAATAGCGCGGTACGGATGTGGCAAAGGTGTGGAGATAAGTAAATTAGACTAGACCAATATGGTCACGAGATGCCGCATTGGAAAAAGTTCATACGTCTGCCAAGACTATATATGCTGATTAACTAGGGAACATGATGGCCAACTCCATGAGGATTGATACCAAGTAGAGCATCATCTTGATGACGATCCTCCTAAGGGAACGATACTAGTCAGAGTATCGTCTTGATGGCGATCTCTATGGAGAAGGATGAGTAGCATCTTGGTGATCTCTCTGGAGACGATACTAGCCAGAACATTTTGGTTGTTGCCTAGATCCTACAACCATTCCATGGAACATAAATATGGCATTGAAGCCACTGAAATTCCCCTCAACACCATTACTTTCATACCAAGACACGCAACAAGAAGCTCAACACTCACAATAACCCCAATCAAATCCAAAAACAGCTACCATGTTCTCTGTCCTTCGCACACTTAGCCTCATGGCCCTTGTTGGCTACTCCCGAGCGGACTTCGCAGTTGGCACTTCAGCTTCACAAAGTAATACACCCTCACCTACCGTACTACATTGGCGTTGCTAATGGCGGCAAGGTGGCATTGGAGAAATCGTTCCCGACACTGGAGGCGATATTTACAACACCGATGCTGTCGCCGTGTCCTACCCAGGGGGCTGCCTTGACAACGTTCAGCAATTCGAGGTACGTTGACTCTGTAACGCATTGTTGCCATACACGGACTAACAGAAATCGCAGTGTGTCTCAGAACGATGTCTGATTGAAGGATTCTTTGAAATTCGCGGCCTCAAGACGGAAGACCAGTACGGCTTCAACTGGAACGGCGAGGGCTGGGAGTTTTCTCAAAACAGCGAGATCCTGGGCTTCTGCACCAGGAACGACGACGAGGGCTGCACCAAGACGGGTGTCAACTACTCGCTTGGGTTCTTCTCGCACATGCTTTGCACCGGTTACATAAACTCTGGTTTTTAGTTCAACGTACCTACTTCTTGTATATATACCGAACCTATAGACACTATACAGGCCCTTTGTGGCGGGTGGAGAGCTTTCTCGCTTTTTTAAACTCTCTTCGATGTTGTTGAGGTTGCTTTCAGCAATTGAATCAATGTCTGCGCTTGTCGCCGTCCCATGGAAAGAGTGAACTGCCAACAGAGTCCCAACTTTCTTTAGCCGTGGCTGAAGCTCCCAGTGGAGTTTACATAATGTGTGCCTAGTCAACCTCCCGAGTACGGATAGTGTAGTGAATAGCTGAAAAGAGAGTGGTGTTATGTAGCCAATTCTAGTTTAGTGCGACAGGGTTCAGATTCCAAAGTCGGCTGTAAGTCAATCTCTTATCACATACGCTGACTGCATTTTTAATTCAATTTCTCTTTCGTTTCCTCATATTTCCAATGCCATTTAAAAGCTGCGATGAACCAACCATCGCTGCCTGATTATGCATCCCGAAAGAGCCGCGGGTCTGCCAAGAGACCAGAGGATTCCACGACTATCGAACTCACCGTCACCACGGATTCCGCGGGTGGGGAGCCCGCGAATATTTCCCCTCCGTTATTATCAGATGTGTCTCCTGCAGATCGAGGAGTGCAACATGACGCAGACAATACGGAGCAATTGACACCTACGCCAACTGGATCTGTCTACTCAACGTTTGACAAAGACCAAAAGCGCTACATTGTTTTCATGGTAACAGGTTCGTCCATCTGCGTGATAATAGGAGTGAATACCTGCTTAAAATTCTAGTCGCTGCCTTTATTTCTCTGACTTCTGCGAGCATCTATTTCCCTGCTCTTAACTCACTTGCGACAGATCTAGCTGTCTTCTCCACCCCCATCAATCTCACTATCACGTCGTACATGATCTTCCAAGGACTGGCACCCACCATTTTCGGCGACCTGGCGGATATGGTTGGTCGGAGACCCACATGTATCTTGACCTTCGTGATCTACCTAGACGCCAATGTCGGGCTTGCGCTAAAGAGTTCGTATACGGCTCTGTTCATCCTGCCATGCTTGCAGTCGACGGGGAGTAGTGGAGCGGTTGCTTTCGGTACGGAGTGGTGGCTGACCTCACAACAAGGAGTGAGAGGGGCACATACATTGGAATCGTCAATGCCAAAATCATCATTGGGCCGACCCTTGGTCCTATCATTGGTGGTGGCCCAGTTTCTGGGTTGGAGGTTAATATTCTGGGGTCTTGTTATCATCGGAGGAATATGGCTATTCCCTTTATACTGACTGTCCTCTAAACAGGGCGCAGCGTCGTCGGAAACGGTTCCATTCCACCACAATCCTGGAACATGTCTCTTGTTCAGTATCTCAAGTCTCGAACAGGACAAAGCCACACTTTGGCCGACAAACAACGACTGGCGCAAACAGGAATGACCCAAAATCGCAAACTTCGATTGCCGAATCCGATGAAAGCATTGCGAGTCATCACCGAGAAAGACGCTGCCATTTTTGCTCTTCTACAACGCTATGATCTATACAACATACTAAACCGTCCTTTCCTCGATTCCCTCCCTCTTTGCGGAAATCTACAAACTCAATGGCTTCCAGATTGGCCTGTGCTACCTCCAATCTGGGGCTGGTTGCGCCATGGCCAGTTTCATCAATGGTAAATTGCTAGATAGAAACTATAAGCAAGTTGCCAGACAGATTGGGCCTTACAATAGATCGAAAGCGCGAGGGCGATTTAAGGCACTTCCCGATCGAGAAGGCGAGGATCGATGTGATTTGGCCATTTTTGAGTGTGGGCCTCGCAGCCATCCTCACCTACGGATGGGTATTGCAGTATAATGCCAATTTGGTATGGCCATTGATATTGCATTTCTTCATTGGCTTCTTTGTCAATGGTGGTTTCAATATTCTCTCAACTCTCTTGGTCGACCTGTATCCTCAAAGCCCGTCGACAGCGACGGCAGCGAATAATCTTGTTCGGCGTTTTATGGGCGCGGGTGGCACTGGTGTTATTGACCTCATGGTGAGTACCATGGTGAGAGGATGGTGTTTTAGCTTTGTGGCGTTTGTTTGTATAGCTTTTATGCCTATCCTGCTTTTAGAGGCGAGGCAAGGGTCCAAGTGGAGGGAACAGAGAATGAAGAAGCAGGAAACTACCAACCCTGAGTAGATGAAGTACTGCAGGAAGCTGCATTATAGGCTTCAGCTTCCATCGACTTGAACAATTGAAAAGACTTTGTACGCCAGAAATGGCACAGTTGCCATCAGCTCTTCGGTTTGAGAGAAACCTATGGTGGGGCGTTGAGTAAAACGATGGCACATTGGCTTGACGTGTGCAAACATCTTTCGAGCTGCGTAATATATCATCCAGTCTATCATGTTCTATGACTTATACGAGTGGTTAAAATGCAAGCTAGCTCACGCGTGCCTTGGCCGCCGTTCCACTGCATCCTTGAACTTGAGTGGCTGAAACCCTGGGAACTCTTGGTTGACTGCTTTCCCCTCGTCAAAGTCCATCAAGTCATCGTCAAATAGCAGATAAAAGTGGCAGCGAAGAAAAGGAGTGCTTCCCTCGGCACTGGGATATAGGATAAGGCCTTGAAGCTGACCGCTATAGGTGCATTGCCAACTCGAAACGTCCTTGTGCTCCCGGGTGAGGGAGGAAGATTCAGGCACATACCCCTCAATCTTTTTCGCCATCATGACGAACTCATTCCATGCCATCTTGTCTCCCACGATATGATACTCCGGATGCCACTTCTCGAAGTTCAAAACCAAGTCCACGTATTTGGCAATGTCAAAGGTGTGAGCAAAGGGAATTGGCATATTTCCCGGGAATCGCCGCCGTATTATGCGCCATGTCCTCCACGACAATCCTAGGTGACATGTATGCGTTAATAGCCGGATTGTAACAGAGGTCCGTCAGGAACCCGGCATAGAATACTGTCCACTCTAAATCAGTCTTCTCAAGCTCATCTACCGTTTGTTGTTTCATGCCAGTCGAGGGCAGCCTCAGCGAGTTTATACCGGCCATGCATCGCCGGATCCCTCTGATTGATTTGACGGTAAGTTCTGGATTGCCATACAACAAGATTCGCTCCGTTACTAAGTCTAGCCGCCTGCGCCTCACGACATAAGTTGAATGGAGATGGGACGGCGACGACCTACCCTGCATGCCCGTCGCCCACATGGTAGCCAATAACACGTCGCAGGCTCCATGGGCAGTCAGAACTCTGAGTCTTTGGTTATTACTGAAAAGGACACTAGGCTTATCATTAGCACACTTATTAACAAGCCCGCTAGTACGAACGTCATTAGGTGTAGAGGGCGGTTAAGGAATTAGCCCAGGCATTCATTCACGATCGCCACTAGATTAAAGGCCGAGTCTATCGCACTCCCTAGGGACGGAGTTTTCAAGTACTTCATAGATAAGTTAAGGCCGGAGGTCCAAGAGAACTTGAGCTACTATAACGAGTTTGGGTATGATGGTCGGCAACTCTTTCTTTGCGGTGGTCACGAGAGCCTTACACCACCTGATTCGTTGTCCCAAGAGATAGCCAGTGAGTCTGATACCTCTTCATCTCCACCCATTTCGCTGTACCCATCGTCCTCATTGCCCTGTTGTCTTGGCGCTATTGGTGGCCATGGCTTGTCATCCCAATATGGACACACAGCGTCTGTTTGTTCCCAAATGACAACAAATTCAGCCCGAGGATATGCTTCGGTATATTTTGCAATTCTTCTGCAATTCTCCGAGCGAAACTGAGAAATTTTGTAACCACAACTTTTCACAACTGCGTCCCAAAGATCGCCAAGGTAAGAACCGATGTCCTCTGTTCCATGACTGTAAGCATATTGCGCAACTGACATGCCATTGTTATCCTTTGCGAAAGGGTCTGCGCCTTCTTCAATCAGATATTCGATCGCATCGAACTCATTGCAAGTAAAGGTTTCGGCCCATCGTTCCGCTTTACCCAACGTTTGGATGCATATGTGGAGACAAGTTTCCCCGTTTATAGATGAGCGATCGTCAATTTTGGCACCCATGGAAAGAAAAGCCTGGAAAAACTCCTTGGTAAAGGCTTCACTTTTGCATGCCATCAAAAATGGGGACAAGCCATTGACTCTCGTGGTATTTATATCGGCGAAGGGTCCGGTCAGTTCGCGATTCCACATGATTCGCACACTTTCCTACTCGCGTGGTCAGTCGATGTTTACAGAAGAATAAAATCAACAAGCGTCACCGACAGCAATTCCATCTGCACTAATTATCTCAAGCAAGGAAGGCGGATATTCTAGTGAATTTAGCTTCAGGGTTGGATCTGCGCCAGCTTGCAGAAGCATTTTGCGGCACTGATTTATTCGGCCCATCCTCTCGTGTGGTAGCATATTATCAAAGATGTGAAGTTGGAGCGGACAACTATTTTGATTAGTTTCAGCAGTCAATCATTTGGGGATGTTGAGATTACGCAGGATCGCCGAGGTAATGAACTCCAGAGCCGCTTGCAACATGGTCAACGTCTAGCCCACAGGCAATCAAAAATTTGCAAACTTGCGGCTGCTCAGTTGCGTACTACATTCGAAAGTAAGTTCTCTTCCTTTTTTGATCACAATGATATGCCAACTCACCATCAATAGTGATGCACCATACTCATCATGGTCTCGAGGCGAGGCTGCTTTATCCCTAAACATGCGTTCAAGTTCTTGCAAATTTCCTTCTCTTACCACTTGAAATACCCGTGACTCATTAGGTAAAACTCGATTTACCATAAGGGTTGATATGGATGTAATTCTGTCAAAAGACACCTGGTGCTGAGATAAAGAAGCCACAATCATATGCGAATCTTGAGACTTATTGGGTAGGACTGTTAGTGAGATTGAATAGTCTGTCCGCATTCGTTTCCGATCGTTCTGGTCGTCGTTCGGTTCACCTGCCCTGACTTGACAGCGTTTTGAAATCACAAGACTCGCTCTTCCGCTTCCAACGTCCTTCTGGTCGACTGTTCGAATCTGCTGGATCAGTGTACGAGGCTCATACTCTACCTGTCGATTCACTGCTCAAGATTAGCCGACGTACCTGGAACCTGGAGGCAGGATGATAATACTTACCTCGTTGATTAATCGCAACGGCGCCGTTTAGGAACCCACTTCCCAGCCGACGAAGCCCCGACTCAAACGACAATGGACGTAATTCTTGTCCCGGAGAAATGGTATTGCATTGGCGATCAACAGGAGTTTTCTGATGCCGGATAGATTGTAGCAATCGCTGAACGTCGTCGACAACAGACGCCACTAAATCATCCTCTTCCGCGTATGCATCGACTTCTCGGGCCTTTTCGTCAATCAGGCGGGAAAGGCTGCACAGGGTCTGTAGGATTTGCTGGTCTGCAAGTGGCAGTTCTGCTTCTTGGTTCCGGGTATCTGGAAGTTCTCCCTGAAGGCTGTTGGACGGGTTGTATGGAGTCGATGCCGTGATGTGGTCCATGACTGTCTGTAGGGTTGTTCGGATGTAGCTGCTGTCACTAGCACGCGCCGATTCTTGCGCTCGAAACATCTCCTCAAATTCATGAAGACTTCGTTGAATATTTTCTCGATCGGCCTAATCGCTGGATATACTTTCATTCAACTGCCCAAGGTGGGTGGCTTGTTGATCGAATCCGGATTGCACGGCGCTCTCCAGTGCCTGGGTTGCTTGCAGAAGCCCGGCGGTCCCGGCCCTGATCTCAAAAGTTGCTTCACTATTAGCCATGTTAGAATGAAAACCTTGGATTTAGATTAGAGAACAGATGATCATACCTGGACAGCGCGGCTATGCGGGCATTTAGCAACGAAGCATGCTGATTTACTTGTCTGCTAACCCTGTCCAAATCGTTCTCCTTCATGATCGCTTTAAGTCTCTTCCAGCACTTCCCTGTGAACTTGTCATTTGGCGAGAGTCGCAAAGTCTGGAGAGAAGCTGCCAGACTTTGTATCTCTTGAATGCATTGTTGAGCCTGAAGCAGGAGAGCTTGGTCATTGGCGGCGGCTTGGGATTGGAGCACCCAAGTTAGGATCGATTGCAACTGGCGAACGTCTGTCGCGAGCTGCTGAACAATTTCTGGACCGTCTTTGATGATTGAGAAAGTCTCAGACGCACATTGTACGCTTTTGAGTCCGAGCAGAATGAAAGCCAGCACATTCGCGCCGGCTCCTATTGCTTCTGCCATGTCGGCCTGAGTGGTGGCTCTCTGGAGTCCACACTTCTATAGACTGACTGATGTTGCTAGAGTGATGAAGCGGTAATTAAAAGTCAAGAAAACTAGCCTCGCCCACAGTTGACAAGTGTTCCCGTCTCACTGGTTGGTACGTGCGCTGTGGGGGATTGTTGCGGCTGTGCGCAGGTGGTGTGATCACGAGCTTGACAGCTAGGGCCAGTTAAAACATTCGATAAAGTAAACAAAAGAGCCTTGTTTTTCCTACAATAGCGAAGGCTTGCGATATGCCATTTTATCAGGTGTGCGTAGCGGGGCTGTTCTTATCTGACTAAGTAAGCAACCTAACAATTATGTGAAGTTTGCGGACCGAGCCGCACTAGACCAAGTCAAAGGGCTCCCTCGATGTTAGCTCCCGACGAACTTGCGGAGAAGTTCGTCATGCCTTTCGCAAGATAAATGCTAGTACCCTTCGTAGAGCTAGCTGCGTCATTCCGGCGTACATGTCAGCCATCCTGGTCAAAGAGTCAGTACATGTATGGGACTCACCTGGCGGATATCTCCGCGGCTTGAGGGAGCAGGTTTGTGGGAAGACTGCAGTTTGTCCTGATGAGAGACAACTGTTGGCTACGGCTTTCGGCATCGCTTCGAATGCCTTTTCCCCCTTCGGGGCCGCCACTACCCTAGTTCTGCTTCTTGGCGCATTTACTCGTTAGCTTGGAATAGGTTCCTGGAGTGGGGGCTAGAGTTATCATACACCGAGCGCTGACATTGCGTAGTTCCACATCAAATGGAACCAATGGAACCAATGGATCGCCGTGCCATGATACCTCGAGGTGTCTTTGGCTAATGAAGTGACGAAAGGTCTTATTCACCACCCTCCAACTTAATTCGTTCAGATACAGATGCATCCAACTTGGTCCAGCTTCGTTACTCAAGGCTCGTTTACGCAAATCTTAGCCGGTTTGCCTCGCCTGTACGACTAGCCGCTAGACCATGCAGGGAATCGCCAGCGAGGGCTGATTGGTCCATATTCGACACCATCTAACATTTACTCGCTCTTGAACCCTGAAAGGTGCTGAAGAATGGCCTGATGTGGCGCCGCCCCATGCAGCTGGACAGACTTGGCACTTGGTCGGAAAATGTCCGCCCTCTCTGTCATCCGACGAGGTCGTCCTGCTAAGCACCTGGCCGCCACCCTCTGTGTCCCCAGGCATACCCTGCCACCCATCCACGGCCTCAACAACGGCCGACTCCAGCCCAGTCTTCAAGGAGAAAAAGGCCCTCATCGTCGTATATAACAACGATGGATATTTTAGGAGTAATTATACTCGGCTACCGTCAGGTGTGTTCCTCTTCTCCATGGGATGCCCCAGACCCTACTCGCTGGCATTAAATAGCATCATTGCTGTTCACGGGCTTGGTGGTGACCAAGACTCAACCTGGACATGGGCTCCTGGATTTATGGATTCAGGTCCAGAAGTCATGTGGTTAAAGGAGCTACTGCCTCTTCACGTCAGCAACGCTCATGTCATAACCTTCGGTTACAGTATGATGAGCCGGAAGGGCATCTCCGTCGGCGATGTCAAGGCTGTGGCAGAGGCTTTGTTAAATGAGCTACGCGAAAAACATGTACGTGATCCTCTATGTTACTCGTAGTAAGCCATTGGTACTAACTCATTGTGCTTGTGCTCCTCCGTCTGGTTCCAATATCTTCATAGGTCACGGCCTCAGAGGACTCATCATCAAGGAGGTACGCACAATAGCTCGGGAGGATGATTACTCTGCCTTGCCTCTGATTCACCTGGCTGCACAAAATGGGCAACTCGACTTGGTCAAACATCTTTCAGGCTTGCCAAGAGTTGTTGCAGACGTCACCGACGAGGTTGGTCGTACCCCGTTGTCCTACGCGGCTGAGTTTGGCCACCTCCAGATTGTAAAATTTCTGGCCGAGCAACAGCAGGCTGATATCAACTCGGTTGACAAATCAGACCGGAGCCCATTATCATATGCGGCTGACGGTGGGATGCTAGACGTGTTGGATATCTCCTTCACAACGAAACGGTTGAATCCGATCTAAATGATAAAGACAACCGATCGCCGCTGTGGTATGCATTACGGTACGGACAAGACTACATAGTCCGGAGTCTATTACAACACGAAGTAAACCCACGCAGGCGAGATAGTCTAAGACGCTGGACGCCGCTTCATGCTGCAGCCTACGATGGGCACGACCGTGTCATCAAGTAGCTGCTTGGCGCAGGGGCAGCCTTGGACAAAGACCTCGGAGACGAGGAAAAGAACAGAACGCCAACATACCTGGCCGCTTATTGGGGGTACAGTACGGCTGTTTCAGAGCTAATTAAAGGCAGAGCGGCGAGTGATGTTCCCGACGAAGATGGCTGGCAACCACTCCATGCTGCATATGACAACCCTGACGTTCTCATG
The DNA here is from genome assembly GCA_020744425.1 of Dactylonectria macrodidyma. NCBI lineage: Eukaryota > Fungi > Ascomycota > Sordariomycetes > Hypocreales > Nectriaceae > Dactylonectria > Dactylonectria macrodidyma. The sequence continues at coordinate 333,717 of JAGMUV010000010.1, read as the reverse complement.
AAGCTTCTCGACGAATCTGGCGCTGAGATACAATGTCAGACAAACGGCGGAGAAACTATGTTACACCTAGCTGTCGCTGCTGGTCAAATAGACTCCGTGGTATTCCTATTAGGCAGAAACCCAAACCCCTTTGTAAAGACCTCGAGGATATTACTCCATTGCAACTCGCGGGCAAGCGACGAAAGCGTGGATCTTATACGCTTGATGTTACCCCCGCCAAACGGGTTGCGTCCCAAGAAAACATCGCCTTGGACATGACCAAGGACAAGAGGGGCTGTACTACCTTCACGCAGGCCCTAGCCAATACCAGCATCGAAGCGGCCAGAGCATTGATCATGGAGGGAGCAGTTGACATCAATCAAGTCAACAAAGAGGGCAAAGCGCCGCTCGAGCTTGCCATGTTGAAGGAAGACCGCGACGACATCACGGAGCTATTGCTCCACCACATTGATAGAATTGACAAAGGCACAATTCGAGATTTAGTACATCGCTTGGACCTTCTCATCTGGGTCATTGAGAGGGACCAGGCCGAGCTGAAAACGAAGATCTGGAAGATTCTCGAAGGCGGAGAAGAGCCGCCCACGGAAGATCAATCTCGTGTTCTCTTTGAATGCGCTACCAATGAAGACGATGTTTCTCTTGCTGAATATCTGGTTCGGTGTCAACCAGACCTTGCAACCAAGTATGAACACCGCTGGACTCTGCAACAACTTATTGCCGCCTACTGTCCGGTTCCAGAAACGGACGGTGAGAAAATAACCCCATTTGCAACGTCCTTTGATGACATTGCGAAGCCGCAAGTTTGGAGCGAGAAACACAAGGCATCTGAACTAGCCTTCGTAGACGAGGACAAACGGAACCTTAGATACTCAAATTTGACAAGAACATGGTATACATGGTCAGCCACAGCTCGAGCCGACCATCCAATAGACCCCAGCAAGAAGTTTTACTTCGAGAGTACCGTGATAGACAGGGGCGAAGAAGAGTAAGTCGTCCTCCAGCTATCTCCTGTGTTTGCTGCTCGCTCGAGACATATAATACTAATCGCTTGACTCTGTAGAGTCGTTGGTATTGGCTTCGGGCACAAGGGCTTCGACCCTACTGATATGCCTGGCTGGGCCTCGACGACCTGGAGCTATCACGGAGATGACGGCGGCTTGTTCCACGACGGGATCCCAAAGCTTAACTCTGAGCGGACGTTCAAGACCGGAGATACAGTAGGCTGTTGTATTGATCCTATTAACGGGAAAGCTTACTTTACGAGAAATGGGAAGCCTGTCGGTAAGTAAAAGTTAAAACGTACTCCACTTGACCCCTCGCGATCGGATTTCCACAGCTAACTCACGTCTTAGGCGAATGCTTGCGAGGTATAACAGGCCGGCTATTTCCAATGGTGGGACTTCGCTCCCATAATGCCGAGATCCGTGTGAACTTCGACTGGGATGAGCCAAGGAAGCAGACAGACTTCGCATTCCGCGGCGATTTGGAGACGGCCTTTCTCGAGGCTAAGGAGGTCAACCAATGAAGCAGACAGACTTCGCATTCCGCGGCGATTTGGAGACGGCCTTTCTCGAGGCTAAGGAGGTCAACCAATGAAGCAGACAGACTTCGCATTCCGCGGCGATTTGGAGACGGCCTTTCTCGAGGCTAAGGAGGTCAACCAATGAAGCAGCTTGTAAACTATGTTCCGTATATGAAATGAATCAACAGCAGCAGAAACCGACGTGCCAACGCTGTCCGCATGGGTTCCCAGTCCCACAATGGAGCTTATGTCTGCTCTTTGACCTCGATAGGAGCGTAGCACCAAATCTAATGACGCCGTGCCCTCCCCCTTGATGTCCTCAGAGTCGCTCTCGGATGGGCACGCCCACGCCAGCCTTGGAGGATGAATCAAACACTTGGATTGTAACACAGATGGCCGACGTACAGGAGTGTGATGATCGGCTTCTACTCAAGGCTCGTGAGTTTAGAGTGGGGAACTAATTGTTGAAGCACTGGGTTGTCAAAGTGACGCTGACTCGTCAAAGTGACGCTGGCTCGTCAAAGTGACAATCCGGCATCGTAGGTGTCAGGGTGTCCCACTATGCAAGGCAAAAGAGAACGTCTTCTACTTAGCTCAGAAGTAAAGGTACCTATTAACCTCAATAGTAAGGCCGTCCAGGGGCCACCAGCAAACCCCTGCCGGCCGACAAGGACGGAACCCAGGCTGCCGGCAACATGGTTGCTCGGGCCGGCGAAATATGCCTACTAGTGGGAGGCCGAGCTTGTCCCTTTCTCACTTCTCACTGGACAATTCAACCCGTGGCTTCATCCGCTAATGATGGACGCCGGAATTGACCCTACTGGCTTGTGTCATACTGTGTCGTTACTTATTCCCCCCCCCCCCCCCCCCCCCCCCCCCCCAGACCTATCTGAGAGCGCGAGAGACGGAATAGAGGAGATTTTCAAGGACGACCGCGTTACTATTGGGCAAGAATGTCAATCGTATTGCCCAAAGCTATTGCCGCCGTGCACCATCTTTTCCTGCCTTCTGGAGGCAGATTGTCGATTAAGGTTATAGTGCTGAGGATGCCGAGCAGACCGAGTTAGTTGGTAGGACAATAATGCAGTGCAGAGTAGTTCTTCCATCTCCAGTTACCAAGTTCCCAGATGAAGGAGCATATTCAAATTAGTACAGAAGTCCCCGTCCGGGAGGCCAAATTATCATTAGGGCATTCGCTAGCTGGGCAAAGTGATCTGTCTGACTCGTATATGCATGCCAACTATCCAATGACGTCCTGAGAGGCGCACGTTGAAGGACACAGACGCAGCCATGTGCTCAAAACCCCACCCAGCTACGAATCACCAAAATAGTACGTAGTGTTCGGCAGTGGCAGGTGTCCAGGGATGAAGGGGCCTGTGCTTCCTCGCTCCCATGCACGGCGACTCGGAGTATGTCAATATGCCGTGCCGTGCGAGATGAGATCTGATCGCGCTCGGCATCCGGGATTTAGCTTGACATGCTCCACCCCTGGCAACGACGGGATGTCCCGAAATTCCTAGGGTCATGGGCCACTCCACTCGTATCGCCACGCGTTGTGACGACCGGAAGCACTGACTCAGGGGGAGGGTATGCGGCGGGATGGCGTAAGCTCGCACACTGAACGGCCGCACGATTAGGCAGGGGAAGATAATTATGCGAGCTTCAGGGTTATGAACAGGCTCTATAGGGCATTACTTTATTACTTTATTACTTAGCATTCGCTATGTAATATCATGTAAACCCCCCAGTACGGCCCACTTTTAAAATGCTTTGATGCTCTCTAACATGGATTAGAAAGGTGCCTTTTCAGGTTAATAGTAGCATTCTACCCTAAACCCGCTTTTTCTCCGCTGGTACCAAAGTGAATCTTGCCAGTATCCCTAGCTCTCAGTTGCTAATCCATACCTGGCTAACGGCGAAATTTTCTGCAAGCAAGCGGCAGAGGAACTTTGGGTTCACGGGCAGGTACATCGTCTTCGACATCTTCGTGGCAGTGCTGAGCTACTAGGCGTTCAGGGTGAAGACACAGGACACCTCGAGCTGGAACACGAAGGTGAAGAAGCTGGCATTTTGGTCGAAGACAAAGAAGGAGACATAATCTTATTATTGGAAAATAGTACGTTCAATGGCTCTTGCGTATTACTTAACACAACGCCTGGAAGATGACACGGAAACCAGCTGGTTATTTTCAATTTCAAACATGGGTGATTGGCCTCGACACCAGATGAACTATTCCACCGACCAGTCGTAGCATGCGGCACATGGCGTCAAAACAGCCCTCAAACATTAATCCTCGGTTTGAACGGCAGTAGGTGCAGAACATGATGCACGCACTTACAACATGCCACACTCAGTCACCGGAAGACATAAAATTCATGTAGGCCATAAAACTGATGTCACTTCATCTTTTAGCTAGGTGACTGTGCGCACATAGATTCTCAATGGTTCAAAGACAGTACATCATTATGAGCCACGCACAAACCTGAACTGGTTCAGGCGGTGGCAGGGGCAGTAACCGTCAGCGTGAAGATAACCCCGCCCTTCACCTCCTCTGTCTCGTTCCATTTCAGGGTGTACACCCCCTCAACGTTCGACGGGATGCCTTGCCAACGCGAAACCAGCGCACCGTCGTCGGAGGCAAAAGCGACAGCCCCGTAGAAAGAAAATCCGCTCACAACCAGGTCAGAAGTATCACTACCGGTAACATTGACGAGTGAAACATTGTGCTGAGACGAAGGAAAGCTGGGGATTGCAAAAGTGAGGTTGGACCACGTCGGCTGGGCATTGTCGGCTAGCCCGGTGATGTTGGGAGAACAAGTCCATTCCCCGTTGTTGTCCGTGACTAAGTCCTCCTCGTTAGAGTCAAGTAAAGAGAAACATCCCAACGGCCCTAAGGCAAATGGGGTGATGGTAAGCCACTTACAAATAACTGGGGCTGTCTGAGCATCGGGGAACAAACTGTGCTCGCCTGCGTATACCTGATCTGTGACAAAGGATTAGAGGTAAAATCAAAAAGTAGCTCAAAGGTGGTTAAAACCTCCGTCGGAGAACAAGACGAGGCCGCCAACGTTTTCTCCATATGCGTAGAGCTGGAAAGGCTCGTCCGGTTTGGCCTTGGTGGCACAGGCGGCAGGACCAACCGCAGCCAAAGTGAAGAGAAGGAGCTCCGACACGTGCATGATGGGCAGCAGTTGTTACAAGGCTTAAGATAGGTGGGAAAAATTCAAGGATGGAAAGTGATGCAGGATAGTGAAGCGAACCGACACGGTAGCGAGAGGTGTTCACTGGTGGGTAGGTGGAGTGCGCAGCTGAGGGGGGTCAGACAGGTTTAAATAAACAAACTCTGTCACCACCGGAACTGCCGAGTGTAGAGACAGAGTTACCTATACCCAAGACCGAGCAACCCATGACCTGCCATCTGTCAACCGGAAGGGGCGGCGCAATTCAAGGAAGAAAGGGGCCGGCGGCGTCCACTTTTCTGTTTCCAGCGCCACCGCTGCTAAGAGTTTGGTTGGCTCATGTGTAGTAGCAACTGGCTTTGCCCAATACAGTTTAATGGACGACAGAACTCGTGGTCAACTGCAACCAATTTTTGTCAATATGATCAGTCATGCACGCCGCCGCATCCATAGCAAGCACATATGCCGAGTGGGTGTCGGTGGGACCTAGCCAAGAACAACTCCCTTGTTTCTTATACGACGGTGTATCGAGTGGCTGACCCGCCGCGGCCGAAGAAATATATCTCCAGCAATTCTTACAGCTAGATGCTTTGTCAGCGGCATATGTCGCATGACGTGTCCCTGAAGTTCATAGCTGGGTTCGAACAGGGATCTTCCGTAAAACACTCACCTGAGCTGTCTCATCGCTTACCATTAGCTACATTAGCATCCTGTATCACGGCCGTGGCTGTACGAGTCAAGTCCTATCACCTCTCAACTACGTGAGGCAAGCGGCCGTATCACGAGCCGCTCCTCTGCGGGGCGTCGAAGCAGGAAACTGGGGATTATTAACAAGTTGCATTTATGCTTGAACCGCCATATCCAAATATGGCACGAAATATAGGAAGATACCCGCAATTCCTCCGAACGTTTGTATTCAAGCACCATCATGGGGTGTGAAGAGTAAACTCACAGAGTGTAGGTCAGAAGACTCCTGGACGCCCGGGGCCTCCGAAGAAAGAAGAGGCGACGGAGGAAAAGGAAAACTCCGGTGTTGAATGTGGTCAAGTGGTTGAGACCTTCTCAAGTACAAAAGTAGCATTGCCCTGTTGCTTCAAGAGAATCTGTTTCTGCTCAACTCATCCCACAGTTTTTCTGAGCTTCTATTCTTTCTCGCTGAGCTATCAAGTTTTTCTGCACTCAGTTGACCTCCTCCTTGCCCAAAATGCATCTTCAGTGGCTTACAGCCAGCGCTCTTCTCTGTGCAAATCTAGGTGCCGCCTTACCCAGCACTGTCCAGTCGTACAGCCCTCTTCAAGCCCGCGCAGCTTGTGAAGGCAATAGTCCTAGTACCCGCAGTCAATGGTGTGACTACGATATCAGTACGGACTACTGGACCGAATCAGTTGATACTGGTGTTACCAAAGAGTACTGGCTCGATCTCAGCGATGTGACAGTAGCTCCTGATGGCCGATCTCGGTCTGCAATGGCTATCAACGGCAGCATACCCGGCCCTACCCTATACGCTAACTGGGGCGATACTGTTGTGGTCCACGTCACCAACTCACTTTCCACCTCACTTAATGGCTCTTCAATCCATTGGCACGGCATTCGTCAGAATTATACGAACCAGCATGATGGAGTCACTGCGGTCACCCAGTGCCCCATTGCGGTTGGAGAGACTCTGACCTATACCTGGAAGGCGACGCAGTACGGCACGAGCTGGTACCATTCACACTTCGGCCTGCAGGCCTACCAAGGAATCTATGGCGGCCTTGTTATTAATGGACCTGCTTCTGCCGACTACGACGAAGATTTAGGGGTTATCTTCTTAAGTGACTGGGATAAACAGACTGTGGATGAGTTGTACCCCAGTGCTGAGCTGAACGGACCGCCAACTCTTGATAACGGGCTTATCAACGGCACCAATATCTACACTGACTCAGATGGCAACGAGTCCGGTCGCCGACTCAACGTTGCCTTTGAAGCTGAGAAGACTTACCGCCTGAGACTTGTTAACTCTGCCATCGACAATCACTGGAAATTTTCTGTTGACAACCACACCCTTACTGTTATCTCGGCGGATCTCGTGCCTGTCGAACCTTACACCGCCACCCACGTAAGCCTCGGTATTGGTACGTTCGATATGTCTACTCTCTAGTTGTCACGGCTCTCTTACTTACTCCACTTAGGCCAACGTGTTGATGTCATTGTCACTGCCGACCAAGCCAATGTTGCTCAAAACTTCTGGATGCGAGCTATCCCTCAGTCGGCGTGCTCCACCATCTCAAGTAGTCAGAACGTCCGTGGTATCGTTCACTATGGAGAGGACTCATCAACCCCAGAGACGACCGGTTTCGAGTTTGTCGACGGTTGCGAGGATGAGACACCCAACATGGTCCCTGCCGTCCCAAAGACGGTCGAGTCCGCTGACTGGAGCGACTTTGAGGACGCGTCGGTTGCGACTAACAGCGCCGGGGTGTTCAAGTGGATGCTAAATAGCACCTCTTTCCTGGTTGACTGGGCTGCACCGACTCTGGAGTCTATCATGGGCGGCGTGACCGAATACACGACCCAAAACGCCGTTATCGAATTCAACCAGTTGCAATGGGTCTACCTCGTCGTCCAGACAACCCTCCCGGTACCGCACCCCATCCACTTACACGGGCATGACTACTTCGTCCTGGCGCAGGGGACTGGCACTTATGACTCTTCCGTTGTGCTCAATACGAAAAATCCACCTAGGCGTGACACTACCATGCTCCCGGCCTCAGGGTATCTGGTCATGGCCTGGGAGACTGATAACCCCGGGGCGTGGCTCATGCACTGTCACATCGGATGGCATGTGTCCCAGGGATTCGCTCTGCAATTCATTGAGCGGGTTAGCGAGATTCCTGCGATTACTGATAACGCGACCTTATCGGATGTGTGCACTGAGTGGGTTGCGCATAAGGACACTTACAGCATCGTTCAACACGACTCTGGTGTCTAAAGGTCTTGAGCGGTCTGTGTAACGTTAGGGTTAGGGTTATAAATCGTACTCGCTGAGCATTAGAGTTGCTTCTTTGATCTACCGCTAAGCTAATACTAGAGGAATTTGGTATCAGCAAGGAAGTCCTTAGAATGCTAGTAAATACATAGGGCTTATATGCGAGCGTACCTTTGCGACAGGTTTGTTGACACAGAGTTACTCGTCGGCGCAGCGCTACTGCTCGCTATGGCGCTCTGACTCAAGAAACTCCGCACGATCCAGTGATACTCCATTTCAGACAGCCGTCGTTGTAATCCCTCCCGAATGTGACATTTGTTTCAAGAAGCCGAGATCGTAGACGCTGTGGGCGACAAGGTCACCATCCTGTTTGACTCAGAGGTCAGAACTAGGGCCAAAATCCTCAAAGCCCTAAGCCTTAGTGCTAAAGCAATGTTGTTGGGTTAGCCCTGGGTGCATGATCTGGTTAATGGCGGTAAGTAGGGAGCCAACGCGGTCGTTCAAGATGAGCTAGCCGACCTCGACCTAAGTACGTGATTGAGCGGGATTAGATCTACCGCTGAAAGCGGCCGTCATCCTTCCACGAGCAAAGAAACTTTGTCATCCGGCTAAACTAGATGGCTTTGGCTAGGAAACGACTAAAAACGAATCCGGCCCTGGTTCGCGGGTTGGTCAAGTACAACTATTGCGGCATTAGCCTCGGTACAAGGCTTGCTCGAACTTGCAATGTTCTATTACCCAACGACGACCAAGATAGCAAGTGGCCTTCAAAATAGCGACTCTCAAACAAAGGCTAAGCGATGTTTGACATCTAGCCTGACTTCCCTTGGGCCATACAATGCCACTTCATTCACGGGCCTGCTCCAACGATCAATAAATTTCATTCACAGTATCCTCGTCCCTTTTCTTAACGCGCTTTGACAGTTGTGGGAAGAATTCCGAGACGTGATGGGGTAATCCTAGATATAGATCTACATGGGTAGGAATGCCGTGTTCTTCACGGAGAACACGTTCGTAAACTAACATTTCGTCACATGATGAACCAACTCAACAGACTGGCACATAGGCTGCTGGTATATTCTCGTGGCCTGCAGGATGCTCGGGGGCTGGGCAATTGTCGACGCTAATTATGATAATGCTCGTCTTAGATGGCAATGACTTTATTCGACGCTAAGTCGTTGTGACGGCTTCCGATGCTGAAACCACCTCCGTGGAAAAAGATGAGAATTGGCAGACTAGCTGTCACTTCACCGCCAGAGGTAGTATTGACACAAACAAGGATCTTGTCACTGTCACGAACGGGGATTTCAAAGTTCCGTTTAGCCAAGCTGGACGGAGGGCCTCCAAGTGCTTCCCATGTCTTGGCATTGGCTGCATTGGTTAGGCGGCGTAGTGTAAGTAAGCACATCTATATCGTCAGGAAGCGGCGGAGGACCTGCAGCTTTGGCGATCCGGGCTACAGACTACGTTAGCAATTATGTTTCGGCGGACTCGGTAGAGGACGAGCAACCCTTTCAAACTCAGCACCTGGACGGGCACTCGCAAGGACCTCAGCGCTATATTCCATGGTAATTGTGCTGTGAGGATAGGTAAAGATAAGAGAGTGAGAGAGGTAGAGGTCGGATCAAATACAAAGGAATACCTCTTGACTTTCCGAGGACATTCCGGGCCCGTCAGGAGTGCTTACCTTAGTATGCCACATTTCTATCTGTTCTGATTAACGGTAATACCGCCGTTCACCAGGGTTTACCGTGGGGACTCTAGGCCACGGCGAACGGAAACGAAAAATACCCCGTTTCTCTCACCATGTACTCTATGTATCATACATGCTCCAGTTGCCCTGACTGATTAGCGCTGCATTCCAAACACCACCCAGCAACGTATAAAAGCATGGAATAAGCAAGCGGAGGTCTTGTCTCGTAAGCACAGTTTTTGTCTTGCACCCTTGCCTATCCGCCACCTTCCAGCAAGTATCGAAGGGACATTTTACCACGTTGTGACCAACTTCATCTATGCCAATCGTAACAAGCAGGCGTATAGGTCAATGGCCACGGCGCTGTCAACGCATGGAGAATTTCAAACGGCATCGTTGATTTTAAGCAAAAGTTCATCCGGACTCCGCGATTCATGATAGAAAGAGTATTTAGAAAGCCTCTCTGGGGCACCTAACGAAACCCATTTGCTGGCGATCCTCAAGTGGCTGACGAGATCTAGTCTGCTAGTTATACTCACGTGCTGTTGTAGCAGGTTCGGTTGCTCACTTTGATGGAAAACAGCTCGCCCATATTGCTCGATTCAGGCACCTTAAACACATTCGGTGAGACGTCGAGTAGATACCTTCACTAGCAAGAAAGAAAACTAAACCACTCCAGGGCTCTACGACTTCGAGGGACAGGTGACGTCCAAAATATTCACTGCCCATCCCAAGACCGACCACGCGACGGGTGAGATGATGGGCTTATTGCATGGAAGCAACCGGTTTGGCGTAACATGACTCATCTTTGGTTTTCCTGCATAGGGGCTCATGCAGTTCAGTTCAAACGATCTGGTATATTATCGGTTTGGTAAGACGGCAAGCTGCGCGATGAGTGCTGGATCATGACACTGTCGTTCATTCGACTCATGACGTGGCGGCTACTGAGAAGTCCGTTTCCCTCACCCTCCCACCCTGCATCTTGGTTCAATTGCTAATATCAGTCTCAAGCTATGTAATCTGCGTCATGTAGCTAAACGATAGGAGCGTTCGGATCTCTGGTCATAGGGGTAATAGATTTACAACTTCTCAGCTAGATTCCCGCCCAGAACATATAGAAATTGTCGGTTTTACAAGAAACCTTATTGTAATTTTCATAAACCAGCCGGAAGGCTTAGTTGTTGGGGTTGCTGCTTTCATTGTAGATTGAAGATTCATCTGGGTTGATCTTACTTCAGTGTGTAGCGCGACAGAGCAGGAGATTTTTAAATGGCCATACATCCATTTATTCTTCAATATCTTCTAACCAAGCCGCGTAGTAATGTAGCCTGAGCTTTTCTACATCTTTATCTAGTTTCGGCTTCTTGAGACCTTTCTATTTGCGTGCGTAATGAAACTTAACAACTCGCTTCATTGTACTCTTAGATACTTTACCATCCACCGAATTTATGAGGGCATCCCACGAGAAAAAGCGGTCTTTACGGATAAGTAGAAGAATATATCGTCTCTGTGCAGGGCTAAATGAATGGGGCCTGTCTCTTCGAAGCGTTTCTTAATCTTCAAGATTGCCGTGTGAGCGGTAGATGTATCATCAGGTGCCCAAATATCCAAACTAAGGCGCCATGCAATTTCCGGCTCTTAGTAATCACCCTCGGGGATTGACTTGACCGATCGATTTTCCCGAACCTAGTCTAAACCGGAACTATTCCCCGCCAGACTTGCCCGTCGGTAAATCCAGACATTCACAGATCTTCTTTCACCAATCTAAACCATCATTCACCGAACAATATGAGTACATCGTTTGTCCCGCAAGGGGCCACACCCCACGAGGCAGGCCTGAAGCGCCAGGAGGAACAGGTCATTGCTTCAACGCGCGGCAGAACCCCCCGGTCCTGCCTCCAATGCAATCGCCGGAAAGTTCGCTGCGACAGGCGAGAACCATGCTTTAACTGTACTCGGGCCGGCCAAGCATGCATCTACCGTCCTACTCGCCCATCGTCACGTCGGCCAATGTCTAATACATCCTCTTCCAGATCGGGACCACCCAAGACGGACAGCCCTTCCCATAGAGGAAGCCCCAGCCCATCTTCTCAACGTGTAGCCGCGTCTTCACAGGCCGCGCTGTCGATGTTAGTGCTTGACTACTCCCAAAGCCCGCCTAGATACGCTTCTAGCAAGAACGAATTTGGGAACAAGCCCCATGAGGAAATTCTCATGGACAAGGGGCTCCCTACGCAATATTTTAATGAAGTTCTTCACCTCAGGGCTATCAAAGAGGTAGGTGGCGATGCAACCGCTTTCCTGGGTGGACAGACACTGAATGCCTTCAGGGACAAGCAGTTCTAAACACACCAGCATTATCCCAGTCTCTTTCTCAAACGCCTACATCGTTGCTCTCTCTCGGAACCGAAATGCTTTTCCCTTCAAGAACAACAACACTGATGCACCCTTCGAAACAAGACGCTCTTCTGCTCTGGAACACATATGTTGAGAACGTCGAGTGTTGTGCTAATCTTAAGATTCTTCACACACCGACTGACGAAGTTACAATTTGCACAACATTCGGTGATCCGTCGAGTGCTACCTTCGAGGATCTAGCCCTTACCTTTGCCGTTTATTATTCATCCTTAAATTCCCTACAATACAGGGGCGCAACCACCGCATGGTCTTCTCTCGTCTATGATCCAGTTGCCGAGTTGGCTCGATTCAAGAGCGGGGTGGAACATTATTTAGCAAAAGCAAATTTTCTTGACAACCTGACCGTGACAACAATGAAGGCTTTGGCCATCTTTCTAGTAAGACTCTCGGTTCCCGATCTGGGAATTCCATACTAATGGGATACACCACTTCAGTCTAGCCTCCGTATAGGGAACCGTGGCAAGAGCATCTGGGCTCTGGAAGGCCTTGCTATTCGCCTCGCTCAGTCAATTGGGATGCATCGGGATGGTGAACGTCTCCGTCTTACACCGTTCGAATGCGAGATTCGCCGTCGCGTGTGGTGGCACTTTGTCGTTCGCGACAGTCGTGCTGGTGAGGACTACGGCATCCAAGACACTGCCCGCCTGGCAATCGCCTCCGACGTCTCTGAGCCCCTCAACGTGGAAGATGCGGATCTTCATCCCGACATGGTGGAGTTACCCGACCCGCGAAACGGGTTCACGCCAATGACGTTCAACAATGTCAACATAGATTTTGCCAAGGCGCAGGAGAAGCTGGCGGCCCTCGTACACTCCTCGACGCCAGTGAATCCACCGTCTGAGAACAGAAGGGTGCAGATCATGACTGACATGACAGTGCGCGTTGAGGAGCGCCTAGCTGGATTGCATCCAGCTATACCTCGTCACCGCCTAGTCTTAATGGTCTCGCGGTTCGTAGTGCGCAAACTCGACCTAGCCTCCCGACTCCAATGGCTGGCTCTTCAAACTCCTAAAGCCCCTCATGAAGTGGTTGCGTCTGACGACAACCTGTCAGAGACACTCGATGTCCTAGACATGTTCCTCGCGATACTCAACGACGAGCTACTAGAACCATACGTGTGGTCCACAAAGGCATTCCCGCAGCTCTATCTATTACTGTATGTTTTCTGGCATCTGTGCGTTCGACCAGAGAGTGCCATGACCCAAAGGGCCTGGGAGGGGATTGCCTCTCTGGACCGAAGCTCGATGTGTAATGGTGCACAGGCAAACCCAGGCTCGAGTGGGACTGTCCTGGCCACCCTCAAAGCCAGGGCTGAAGGACTAAGGGACAAAGGGCAAGTCGAGGGTGGCATGCAGAACGTTGTAATGAGAGACCATGACACAGACACAACCGCCGGCAACTTGAAACCAGTGGGACGAGAACCATCCTCAACGGATGCCCAGGACTTGGCGAGCTTTGATTTCATTCTTGGTACGGACGCGGCCGAGCTCCCAGACTGGATTACTCTGACTCAGGATTTGCCCTGGATGGGAAACTCTGTCTAATGCTGTATGGTGAAATGCTGCCTCTCATACTTGAGCTGAAACATCTGAAGTAGCGAGTTTCGAACGAAGAAACTTGAAGAGATAGAACTACCGAAACCCTCGATAGAATGCAAGTCTTGCAGGAGAGAATTTCTCTGTCATCCGCTAGATGCCAGGCATCGACGCAGGTGTCAAGCTTCCCCTTGCCTATTGGATGTGTGAACCAACGAATGGGCTCTGGCTCTACATAATTTAAAGACTCCTCACTGAGTATCATCTAGTGATTACAAATCTTGGCCCCGTGGTGAAGTTTTGAATCGATGACGTTAACCGGGGAGTGGATTTTCGGGGAAATCATCTTGTATTTGCCGAAGCCACGGTAAAAGCCTTCAGCCAAGGGACAAAAGCCGAACGTCCATCTGGTTCATTACCTCAAGAGGAAATCAACATGTTTAGCAGGTTTGCACTCCGACAAATCTACCAAAACCACCAGGAGCAGTTTTTAGCCATGGAACGTGTCTTTTCCCGACTTGCCGCCAAGCCTTATGCCTCGAAAAACATGGAAACGACCATCGCTCCTCAGCTAGATGAGGACGGACATCTCACTTTTCACGACAATGATATCGAGAACCAGAAGAATTGGTCCAAAGCGAGAAGATGGTACCTCACTATTGTTGCCGTCTCCATGGTCACCAACGCTACTTTTGCTTCGTCTGCTCCTTCAGGCTGCATTGAGGTTAGTTGCACCAATAACAGGGACGTTGTGGTTTATAATTCGAGCTGAACCAAGACACCAGGGCATTGCAGATGACTTTGGAGTTTCAATTACTGCTGCTCAGCTCACCATGACCCTATTCCTGCTCGGCTACTGTGCTGGACCGCTCGTCTTCGCCCCCCTCTCCGAATTCTACGGCCGGCAATACCTATTCCACCTGACCTTCTCGTCCTACACGGCCTTCAACTTTCTTTGCGCCTTCGCCCCCAACTTTACGAGCCTCCTTGTCGGACGTTTCCTGACAGGAACCTTTGTTAGCAGTGCTCTGTCAAACTCCCCCGGCGTGCTGGCCGACATCTGGCATCCCGTGGACAGAGGCAACGCCATGGCCATCTTCTCGTGCGCCGCCAACATTGGCCTTGCCCTGGGACCTATAGTGGCTGGCTTCCTCCAGCTCACCAAGTCCTGGCGCTGGTGCTTCTATGTGCTGCTGTGGATGGCGGGGGCCACGCACTTGCTGCTGTTGACGCTTCCCGAGACGTTTCCCAGTATCATCCTCCTCCGCAAAGCTCGGCGTCTCCGCCTCCTGCGAATACCAGGACTCGAGAAAGTTCAGGCACCAGTTGAGGCTACTGATCGCACGCTGGTGGGGATCTTCAAGGTCGCTTTACTTCGACCCTGGGTAATTCTCTTCGACAGAATTTCTTTCCTAGTTGCCATATACATGTCCACTATCTACATGCTGTTGTACATGCTCTTCACTATCTATCCCATTGTGTTCCAGCAGCGCCGAGGTTGGAACTCAGGTATCGGGGAGCTGCCGCTCTTAGGCACCGCCATTGGGCCCTGCATTGGCAGCGTCGTCGTCTTCCTCAGCTCGCGGCGCAATCGACTAAAGGTCGAGCAAGGCCATCAATCAAAGCCAGAAGACCGTCTGCCCCTGGCAATGATAGGAGGCGTAGGGTTCGCCATCACCATGTTCTGGTTTGCGTGGTCCGCCGAGTTTGAAAGTGTGCACTGGGCCGTGCCAACTCTCGCTGGAGTGTTCCTCACAGCCTCTATCATGCTCATCTTCGTCACTTGCATGAACTACTTGACGGACACGTATACAATGTATGCTGCCAGCGCAGTGGCTGCCAACACGGTTGTTCGCTCGGCTTGTGCCGCGGCTGCTCCTTTGTTCACCCAGCAGATGTTTGATGCCTTGGGTGTGGGAGGCGGTGGGTCGCTGATAGGAGGGGTAGCAATTTTGTGCGCTATAATCCCGTTTGCATTTCACAAGTACGGCGAGGATATGCGCAAGCGCTCGAATTTCGCAAAGAATACATAGACTAGCATGGGATCGGGCAGTGGACCTTGTCGCCTTTACAATATTGAATCCGTGCCACTGAGAGTTTCCTTGGAGGTATGTAACGCAGAGTTTTAGATTTTAGAATATCTAACGACGTACTCACCGCTACTTAGATTCAGCGTCTAGTAAAATACTATCATCAAAAAATCAGTCCACATAGACATCTCTCCGAGAGGATCTTAACTATAGAGGAGAACATACGTACTGGAATGCAATCAGCAATGCCTCAACCCTAACCTGTACGCTCATCAACCGTGTCTTGTCCTCTTATGTTAACTTTACTCCAATACGTCGGGCAGTCTGACGGTTTCTTCGGGGTTGAGGTCTCGGGCTCCGGTGGCAAGTACAGTTAGCCTACACACTTTCGTGCGGGTTTCAAGGTTTTCCAAGATACTAAAAACGAGATTGTAAATCAACACTTTTGATAACTTTATTCACAGACCATGCACTCCATCTTTCCATCAACCTAACTACTGCGATGGAGAAATTAGATGAGTGGTCGCGCCTGTGCAACCTTCATCGGAGGTAGCATTCCCATTTCAGCGAGTTCCTGGAACATCTCAAAGATGCTTTCCAAAGAGTCCACGAACCCATTCCACCCAAACATCCGCGTCTTGTTCGCCGCTGGGGTGCCGAACCTCAAGTAGGCAAAGTCTCCTATGAAGTTGCTGGGGCTATCTTTGGTTAGGTCATGTGTAAGCTGACCATCCGACTCGGCCATCATTTTCTTCCATTGCTCCATGTTTTCCTTGTCCGTAAACCACTCTTTCAAGGTGAAGGTCATGGGATGGGTCAGAGGGGGACCATATCCTAAAGGAGCGTCCTTACCTCCGGCAAACTTGATGGTGTTGAACTTGCTCGCATCCTCATCTGGACCGACTACTCCCTTCTCAACACCGAACCATCGAGCTAGTTCCGAATAGAAGCGATCCCAACTTAGTCCACCGCCGTCCTGGGCGTTAAAAGCCTGATTAGCGCACTTTTCCTCCAGGACGGCCCACTCGCTCAGATATCCCGTCAATAACGCTGTTGAGTGGCAAGCTTCGAACTGCCAAGACTCAAAATCGCCTCCGAATCTCAGAGGCTCGCCCTTCCGAGCCTGAATGGCAGCGTGCGCGGCGAAGCAGTAGAATGCGTTGATTTGCGCACGTGCGGCAGTACCAATAATTCCAAAAGGATAGATCATGTTCCACTTTGTCCTTGGGTGGTCCTTGCAGAACTTCATGAGGCGATCCTGCTGGGCGTAGTAAAAGTTGGTCTGTAGATGCCGTGGTGGAGGGTCAGACTCGACGAGCGGGGTGCGGACGCGCCCGACATGCATGCCGTAATTCTTGCCTCCCGTCTGCAATAGGATACGCTTGGGCTCAATACCTGCTAGCTCGAGGCCAGTCACGAAGTTGTTGAAGAGCGGCACATTGGCATCGTAGAGGGCTTGAGCCATGGAAGTCTCCATGCCGCTCTCACCATCGGGCTGATAATAGGCGTAGAAGAAGACGTAGTCCGCTACGACACCAGCCTGGGTGAGTGACTCCTTGACCTCCGATGCAGAAGAACCAAGGTCAATGCTGACGTGCTTGATGCGCGATTGCAAGGATGGGTCAATGATTGCGAGCTGGTTGTCTGGTATTGGGCTTCGCGACAGCGTGTAGATTGTTTGCCATCGCTCAGGTGAATCAAGCAGCGCTCTCAAAGTGTTAAACCCCGAGATGCCACTCACACCGCAGATGATGGCGCTAAGACCTTTAATTGAAGGGTCAAATTGTGGCAGGTTGCGGTAGATGCCGGACTGGCGCAGGTGGTATTTCTCAGAAGACATCTTGATCTTGGGGCAGTCGACAAAGACGATGTTGAACGGAACGGATTGATGGATGGATGAAGAAAGTGAGAGGAAGAAAAGCAGCTATGCCGTTCTTTTTATACATCGCACCAGAGATGAAAGAGCCGCCAATGACCAAAATCCATGCACCCTCACGAGTTCTCAAGTCTGCTATTCACGGTGGAGTAATGTGGAACATGGCACAAAGATCGCTGGGTGGTGGAGGGTGGAGAGGAATGTTTTTGGCGCCACACACAGACACACACGTTCAGACCTGTTCCGAAGTTGCACAGGATTGATTTGCTCTCGACTCTAGTAATTGGTCAAGACAGAAAACATTTCAAAAGTTAAGTGTTTTCAATATAGAACGTAGCCTAGCTCTCGTTTTCAAAGATTTAACATGAGATTTTGAAGTGAACCTAACCTCATGCATCGCGGGAGACGTCGGCCATCGGCCCCACAATGCCATCCCGGATATCCTCGGCCAATCCGCATCCAGAACCATGATCCAGTCACAGCGAGGCAACGCTTCTAAAATCGGACATCATGTCTCATTTCGGCCACGTAAACACCGCTTGAGGCAATTGCCAGGCTTCATCTGCAATTCCTTAGCCAACGCGTCATTTCTCAAGGGTAAGCGAGTCAGACGACGAGCGGTCTGCGCACAATTGGGCGGGCGTGTATCCTCACTTTCGGGGTTACTCCACACGACCTACCTCCGATGGCGAGAACAAAGCCAAACCCTCTCTGGTTGGTGGAGTTAAGCCGGAGTTTTCAGGATAGATGCAACAAATACACGAGTGCACAGGAGCCGAAGCAGCCTGCCAAGACGGTTCACCCGACAGGCTAGTTGGGAGAGAGGGGCATGATCGACAAGCAAAAAAGCTCAGTGTACAGAAAAGTCCAAGTTGCTATCCATCATCAATTCTGAAGACCCAGCTACAGAGCCGGAAGGGTATGGAAAATCGGACCATATCCTGTCGCAATCAGACCAAAGTTTCGCCGATCCAGACTTCAAACGCCCGACCTCAACGGAATGTAGGATTACCCATGATATACTAGAGAAGATCCTATGACGCTCTTACATGACGTGGAGGAGAGATATGGGAAGTGGGACCTCCAGCACCTGTTTTCCACGAGCAATGAGGATATGGTGAGGGAGGTGACGCAGTTCTATGGCATTGGACCCCCATTGCGGGCACTGTCTTTCGGGCATCTATCTGCATAGGACTGTCTGTGATGCACACATCTATTGGTTATCAGGTCTTTGGGGGTGGAGACCAGAGAAGGCTGATAGGGCCGCGGCTCAAGCCCCCTCAGACACGAAAATACTGGATAAGCTCAATTTCGCACTCCGCTATCAGGTGATTGCCCAGGGGAGGGTAGTGGGAATGGTGACTCAGAAGGCGAACTACGAGCTAAGGATGCACTTGGATGATGCTATGGAGAGCGAAGTTTTCGCTTGCTAGTAGTAGTTATGATACCGCTTCTTATCTCTCTCTTGATTAGCTGCGAGGGCGTGTAGCTACACACTGAGAAAGCCTACCTATATTTTTATTGCAGATAGCTTCCTTTACCCAGAATTTAGAAAACATCTAGTCCCCACAGAGCTTCCACCGGCCTCGTCGTGGTCTAGGCTCCAAATGAACACAAACTTTAACAGCCGGGGGTGCTATTTATTCAGATGAAAGCTGCAGTTTAGACAAAAAAGAATGAACACAGACGAATGTGCGAACAAGAATCATAGGATTGAATAAAATACAAGCAATCCTTGCCAAAGTAGGACTCGCCTGCTCAAGGCATAAATGTTCGGCCGATTGACTAGCTTGATGATACCTTGTATCTCCATGAGGGTCGACCCAACAAGTACGGAGTAATTTCATGAAGATAACATAGACAAGGGGTCGATGCATGGAAGAAAAAGTGTGTACCTTACTGAAGAAATTACAAGCAACCCCTGGTACAGAGGATCAATTGCGGGGTCGGAAATTCGGGTATAGAAACATCCCTGACAACAGCCCGCGCCACAGAGCAGATCCTTTTTGTCGCCGATGCCGCTTAGTTAGCCCCATATCTAGATTGCGAGTCATTGGTTTTCTTTTCGCGGCGGATCGGCGTGGAACAATCGGCCAACAGCTCATCTGATATCAAGGGTTATACGGTAATAATAGGTATGATGTTATAGCTCTCCCGCTATCATGAAACTGAATTGTCAGGAGGAAAACGGGTGCCTACGAGCCTCTGACAGCTGTTGTGCTTAGCGAGGACATGAAGCTAGCTATTTGCATCATGCGTTTTCACCTCTCCAAGAGGCGCCTCTCGGTCAGAGAAGCGAGAATTCTCCATCGAACTCTTCTCGCGCCTACGAAACGGTCACCGAGGGCAGCTATTCCTACGATGCCTTTCACCCTCGCCCCTTCGGCTCGAGCCGTCGGAGTAAGTCATGTCCTTCTACTCCCCTACTTAATGCTGCCCTAGGTTAAGCTCTTTCTAACCCGCTCTTTAACTTTCTATTGCTCTAGAAAAGTCTAGGAATTAGGCATTGGCAATGTTTGGTCCCTATGGCAAGTAGAATCGTGCTTGTCCAATCTGCAGTAGTGATCTAAGCCTCGCATAGGTTCATAGTGGCCTGGTGTGTGCTTGTTTCAAGTACCGTCGCAAAGAGCCATGCTCAAGGGTTGGGGTTCATCGCAGCTACCCCGACATCCTTAATATTGACGTCGCCTCGAATCAGGTATCAGGTATGTGTGCTAGACTTAGTCCATTTAAGCTCCATGTCCAGGTTTATTTTGGTATCCTGAGACGAAACTCAAGTGAGATCTTAGTCAGCGTGCGTGGCCGCTTTTAGGGCCTCCTCGGTCTTCGGCTTAATGTCGGCTTAGTAGTGCATCAGCCTGGCTCTCTTAGCGGATTAATGGGCGACTGATAGATAAGATAGGAATGCTAAAGATAAAGAGATTTAGGAGGTTTGCTATAAAAACTATCTTATTAAATTATGGGAGGTAGCTTTAGGTGGCGGATTGGGTTGAGTATAAGCGCCCTAGGATGCTCATTAATGACTGAAGACTCCTATTAGAGAATGCATACTCTTTTTCTTAGATCAGAAAGTATATTAAGTTTACTTATTGTATGTGTAAAGTTCTTATATATAAAATATATAACTGATAAGAGAATATCTCCTTTAGCTCCTATCAGATAAGAATATAAATAACATATTCAAAATCTCCTGATTTTTAGCTTTATAATAGTATATAATATACCTTAGAAAGCCTATCTTTCTTATATTATAACTATAAAAGACATCTATAATAAGAACCTTTAATAAGGTTAGAGTTCAAGCATTAGACATACGTCTAACAGTCTTAAAACTCAGGACACGTCTTACCCGGTTTTACTATGACAAATTGTCTAAATCCCCTGTTAGATTAGACATGTGACTGGATAGCAATCTCTTTATAAAGCTGGGGCTTTTCTCTAGCCAGTCTAGATCGATTATTATCATCAATACATGCATTTCTCAACTAATTACATTAAACCGACTACCTTTCTAATCGTCTTTTCTTGCTCTTTCTAATTGGTCAATTCCTTGACCCACAATTGCCAAGTTTTACTAATAGTCTTCTACTTCTTCCACTCCTTCTACTACTATAGCCTTTATATAAAGGGACTAGAAAAGGGGTCATTTCTGACCTCCTATTTTAGAATAACACATTTACATCCTTATCATCATCTAGTTATTCCCAGCCTTAATACTCTTCCTCCTTAGTAGAAGTCTAAGCTATAACTCAGCTATGCTACAGCCTCGTTAGGCACTTACCTTAGTAATGTTACCATATTCTAATATCTCGGGCTATTGAAGCATAAGCTAGACTCTTTTAAAAACTACTTTTCTAACTATTAGTATATTATTATATACTATAGCTAAGGCGGCGGAACTCGCTATAAGCATTATTATAATTATTAACCTATTTGCTAAAGTTACTATCCTTTGCCTTAATTACTTTACTACTATTAGTCATGCTCGGGCTGATATTATATGCTTCTAAAGCCAGTTATATAACCTAAGTATAACATTCTAAAGAGTTTAGTATCTTTTAAATAACCTGAGTAGTTAAGTAGTTATAATATTATAAAGATTAATTAACTCTATTAATAGCTATATATTTAAGCTAGTCTAATTATAAAGCAGGCTAGATCTAAGCAAGGCTTATAAGGTACTATATTATTTTAGACTTTATATTCTTAAGTAGCTACTTAATAATAATATAGTTAGTAATATTATCTTTAACTTAGAATACTATAAATAGACTATTACTCTAAGTCTATAAATTAATTAAATATAAGTTAGTAAACTGTCTTAATATTTTAAGTATAATAGACTAAGCTAATAATATTATCTTTTATTAAACCCAAATAAATATATAAATATATATATCTCTTTTAATAAGCTAAGTTTTAAGCTTTATAATAAGCTTAAAAATTCTATATAAAATTCTATTTAAATATACTAAAAGACAGTATTAATAACACTATTCATACTATATAACTAATAATAACTAATCGGCCTAATATTAGTCCGTGCTTTGAAATCAAGCAATTTTGCTTTATAATCAAAGCTTTTAATTCCTCCGTGCTTTGAAATCAAAATATCTCGGCATTTCCTTGACATATAATTACAAAAATAATGCCACTAAATAGCTGAAACTTTTAGGCTTCTTAATGGTATACCTTATGTCTTAGTGACTATATAATTGCCGGCTCAATTTGTCTATAAAAGAAGGACTACCCCTAGGGCTTATTTCCTCATACAATAGAATCATACACTATCACTATACAATATAATAAACTATCTTCTGATAAGACACTCTTATCTTCATACACCTCTTACTTTATTATTCTTTATAAGAATATCCTTATATAAGCTATAAGCTTATACTTCTACTGCTCAGTGACCTCTAACATCTTTATAGTATGCTTCTCTTTAATATTAGGCAGAAGATTAAAAGCATCTTACTCTAACCTAAAGAGAATATATTAATAGCTTATAAGCCTTACTTTAGCTTACTGTTTGAACGTAACCCTAACTTTATTAACTAACCTAATATTATAATATAAATAAAGGAATAATATTTAAGCTCCGTTAGTTATATAGCCCTTATAAGTATAAGCGGATTTAGGTATAAGCTAGAGTGGTTAGTAAGCTTATGCAGAATGTCACACTAACTAGCCGTAGTAAATCACAGGTCGCTATTCAATTTGCGCATTATATCTATAATATAATACTATAAACTAGCGTCTTCTAAGTATATATAAGTTCAAAGCTAAGGTTTAAAAAGGTATACTGGTCTATTATTGTAAAGGCTATAGCAGTGGAAGGAGTGGAAGGAGTGGAAGGTTATTAGTGGAACTCGGCGATTGTAGGTCAAAGAATTGACCAATCAGAAAAGGGATTGAAGATTCAGAAAGAGCAGGACAAGACGATTAGAAAGGTAGTCAGTTTAATGTGATTGGTTGAGAAATGCATGTATTGATGATGATAATCCTTCTGGACTGGCTAGAGAAAAGCCCCAGCTTTATAGAGAGATTGCTGTCTAGTCACATGTCCAATCTAACAGGGGATTTGGACAATTTGTCATAGTAAAACCGGGTAAGACGTGTCCCGAGTTTTAAGACTGTTGGACGTATGTCTGATGCTTGAACTCTAACCTTAATGAAGGTTCTTATTATAGATGTCTTTTGTAGTTATAATATAAGGAAGATAGGCTTTCTGAGGCATAATATATACTATTATAAAGCTAAAAATCAGGAGATTTTGAATATGTTATTTATATTTTTATCTGATAGGAGCTAAAGGAGATATCTCCTTATCAGTTATATATTTTATATATAAGAACTTTATAATTATAGACAATTTATAACTGCTTAGGCAAAACGATCCTAGTATTAATATACTTAGGCTAGTTCGTAACTAGTTGTAAAAAGAGGAAGCTAGTCCATAATTCATAGTCTTAGACAATATTAATAACATCAACCTCTTTTACTCTAGCTCCAGCACTAGAAGAGATACAGTATGCCATCCAGCGGACAAGAACCTTCCTAACTAAGCGTGCTACAGCTACTTGCAGTCTTCTTACTGAAATGCTATAATAGAATCATCCTTATTATATTATATAGTATAGATACTGCTAAGAAGCTAAAAAGTAGCTATAAAGCTATTTATAAGATCTTAGCTATAAATAACGCCTAAGCCCTTTAGCTTTTCTATAATAAACTACAAGAAAAATCTGATAAGACTGCTACTACTAATCTTTTTCATACTCTAGATTATATCCCCTTAGCCATTACCTAAGTAATAGTATATATTAACTATTACTGTGTTGGGCAGGGGGACAAACAACCACCCGAAGTGACGGCGAGCTGGGCCCGAAAGGAGGGCGAAGGACGACAAGATAAGGCCTAGGAAATAAAATAGCCAAAAATGCAGATAAAATCATTAGCTAAGCAGCTAGCTGGAAAAGGAAGAAGGATATTAGTTGATCAAGTAAAATAGAATAAGAAAGTCAAGGCTAGGAAAATCAGGAAAAATCAAGTAAAAGAAGGAGAAGCATTGTCTTTTCTATCTAAGTCTGGGAAATCTGCTGCCTCTTATAGCTAGCTATAGGTAACGTGACTGTCCGGGTCCCGGGCCCCGGGGCCCTCAGCCCCGACACACTACACTCCCTATATATTAATAAAGATATACTTAGACGCCTTTTAAAAAAGTAATAAAAAGAAGGATAGCCTCCTTAATAGTAATATAAAGGATCTTAAATAGGATAAGACTATCTCTAACTCTAGTTATAATATAGTAAGTCACCTTTAAATAGATATATTATAAGAGACTATCTATAGCTAACCTACTCTTACTAATAAGCTTCTTTAATCTATGAAGCATCCTTAGGTTTATACTCTACAGCTATAAGGGAGGTCTAAAGGATAATGTAAATAGAGATAAAAATAGTAATGAATTTAAAGATAATTTAAATATCTTATATAATTACTCATTCATATTTATAATAGTAATACAGAATGTATTTAAGATACATTCTCTTATATAGTTTTTATATATAAGCTTAGCTATTTATAGTTAATAATATAGAATGATAGAAATAGGTCTTTTTATAAGCTATATTAAAACATTTCCTATATAGTGCATTCAATACCTAGCTTACTTATTAAATATTACTTCCTTATATTAAGTTAATATTAAAAGAAGAGCTACTAAATAAAGACTTATAAAAGTTAGCCTATTTATTAATAAATTATACGTAGTATATATTCATAATAGAAACTATAAGGAGGTAGAAACTTTAGGTGAAAAGGCAGCTAAAACAAGGGTCAGTATGCTAAGAGAGGAGTATCCTGATATGTTAATCAGTATAGCCAACCTAGTATTAACATACTAGAACTAAGGGCGATTAATAAAGCCAGAAGAGCTAGAAGTGTAAGTAATAGAGATAAAGAAGACTATACTAAGAGAAGAGTATTTTAATATACTAATAAGTATAGCTAATCTAATAGTAATATATATAAACTAAGAGTAATAAATAGAAATAGAAGAGCTATAAGTATAAGTAATAAAGATAAAAAAGAATGTTTTTAAAGAAGAGTATCTTTTAATACTAAGTAATATAATTAACTTAGTATTAATATATAAGGACTAAGGCTAGTAAAAGGAGGTAGAAGAGCTAAATATATAAGTAATAAAGAAAAGAAAGATAGTATTAAAAAAAGAGTATTCTTTAATATTAATTAGTATAACTAATTTAATATTAATATTTTTAAATTAAGACTAGTAAAAGGAAGTAAAAGAGCTATAAGAAGAGCATCCTTTAATACTAATTAGTATAACTAACTTAGTATTAATATATAGAAACTAAAAGTAATTAATAAAAGTAAAAGAGTTAAAAGTATAAATAATAAAGATAATAAAGATAATATTAAGAGAGGAGTATTCTTTAATATTAAGTAATATAACTAATCTAATATTAATATTTTAAAACTAAGGCTAATAAAAGAAAGTAAAAGAACTAAATTTATAAATAATAAAATTAAAAAAGATAGTATTAAATAAAAAGTATCCTTTAATACTAATTAATATAACTAACCTAGTATTAATATATAAGAACTAATAGTAATTAATAAAAGTAGAAGAGCTAGAAGTGTATATAATAAAAGCAATAAAGACATTACTAAAAAAGAGCATTTCTTAATACTAGCCAGTATAGCTAACCTAGCTATTACTTAGAAAGACTAAGGCCGCTCTAAAGATAGACTAGCTTTAATATAAAACTATATTACCCTATAAGAGTAAGTGCTTAGAGTAGACTATCCGGATGTAGTATTCTTATTAGCAGCTCTAGTAAAATAAGAGAAAGTGAGCGACCTATTATAAGAAAGGAGATAATTTTAAATAAACATATAAGAGCGCTTATTAGATAAACTCTGTGTGCTAATTTGTAATAAAAACGACTTTTCAGTTACTGCTAGCATATTTACTATATATCTTAGGCTACCTAGTTCCTTAAGCGTGATGTTATATATGAATTTATAGAGCCCCTTCTGCACTGTAATTCAGGAAATGGAAATTGGTTCTGGGTGTCCTGGGATGAGATATGGCATTGGTTCCCTGATTGCGTTGAACTGGTCGACGTGTAGGCCGTTCCCCTTGTTACAGGCTGAGGCCTGGACTGGTGCTTCTATAGGTGCAGCTAGATGACTTAACCTCCGGTTAAGTCATTACTTTCCCTTTTGCCGCAACTGGGAATCTATGAGATCAGAGTAAGGTCGTAGCGCTAGCTGCCGCTTTAGCCCCTTTGGGGCCAACCCCTTACACCCCTGCAGCTTAGAAGACGTCAGTAAGCCCTGATGGCATGTGGCATGTGGATATCCGCTTTTGCGGGTCCTTACTCACCCAAGGAAGGGGCGATGGGCTTGCACAGATGTAGTGGGTTGAAGACCTCGCTTTGCCGATGGCAACATAGCGAATCCAGGGTAGGCTACATCCTTCGTTTAGCTCAAAGGCCAGCAGGCAGTGGACCGCCCTGCCGATCCATATGTCAACATATATTCCAGAAGCGCGGCTCGAGCAGGAAGCGGGGGATAGGTTCGAGGAATATTCGGCGCGTCGTCCAGACAAGATGCATGTCCATCTGCTCCGTGACGATGACGTCTCGGCCGACCAGCACCGGCGGTGCAGCGGACGCGGCGGCATGGACCGACCCGCAAGCCACAGCCAGCTGTGAATGCTGGTCAGCCGGCGC
Source organism: Dactylonectria macrodidyma (assembly GCA_020744425.1). Lineage (NCBI taxonomy): Eukaryota > Fungi > Ascomycota > Sordariomycetes > Hypocreales > Nectriaceae > Dactylonectria > Dactylonectria macrodidyma. The sequence goes on along the minus strand of JAGMUV010000010.1, from coordinate 307,230 downwards.
AAGTCAAGCTGCTTTTCGACGCAGGCCATGACATGGCGAGCAGGGTCGGCCAGATCGTCGGACTCGGTGCGGTACGATGCGGGTAAGAGCGACAGGAGCCGGCCGTTATCGTGTTAAGACGCGTCGGTGCCGTGGTTACCCTTGCGCTCAAGATGTCAGATAGAGAAGGGAGGCGACTATTAGCAACACTATTAGCTTAAGCCCGGCTAGTATGACAGAGAGTATAAAGGGTAATACTCAACTCTGCTACCTTCCTATTCCACCTCTGTCACGACCCATGTCATGACCAGGCGGTCAGGACTGGCAATATATATACGTGATGACAGGCTCTCAGGGAACCAGAAGATGAGTCAGCTTAGGTCTGATGAATCAGGATAGGAGCGATAGGAATGATAGTGTCAAATGTTAGAGTGAATTGCTTGTATTTATGTATTCCCCCTTGCTGCTTGAGGTTTTAGAGTAAGCTCTATATGCCTTTTCTATGCTATATAGAATTAACTGGAAGTTGCTTGCTAAGCCTGTGGCAATAAGTAGTAACTATCATCTTTAATGATAATATTTATTAGCTTTTTAAGCTATTTCTATAAGCTTCCTTTTACTACTATTTAATATACTCTCTTAGGCTTAAGTAGGTCCCTATTGAGCCTGTATTTTATAGGCAGTCTTCTATATTTTAGAGCCTTTCTTCTATTCCTTCTTACTTCTAGTTCTACTATTTTTTCTAAATATTATCTAGGCTAAGTTAATAAAGGAAGCAGTTCCATTTTCCTACTAGCAAGGCCTTTATTAAGCTATTTATAACTATATTTATTAACTTAGTGTATTTAACTTAAATTTTCCCCCCTTAAACCTCCTGCTTTAACTAATAATTGTAGATATTTATTTACTTTAGCTTAGTCTTTAAAGTAGCTATTTCAGTAGTTATAAGGTTAATAGTCTGAGTGTTATTATAGTCAATTTAGATAATTAAGTTATTTAATTAAACTATAAGCTCTTTTAATAATCAGCTTATATAAAGGGACTCCTTAGCTGCTTATACTAAGACTAGGAGTTTTACTTCTATTATAGATATAGTAATTATATCTTACTTACTAACTCTTTAACTAATTAACCTATTAAATAGCTTAATTATATAAGTCTATAAACTTTTTTAATTAAGGGTATTATTTATAAAGGAGGTATTACTAGTAACTTTAAGGCTACTAAGCTGTTATAGTTCTCTCTGTATCTGACCTAAGGGATGTTATTACTAATAGCTATACTATTAGATATGCTTATTATAGTGTTTTATATTATTACAGTTCCTTTACCTTAGTAATTAGTACTTAGTAATCTAGTTCTATATATTATATATAAAGTCTTAATTATCTAATCTAACTTTTAGAGTAGAAGATTTAACTATAGGCTTATTATTTCTACTAGTAAGAACCTAGTCCTAACCTATTTATAATAAATGCCTAGTAATAAGAGATAAAAGCCATTATACTAATAGTAAAAATGCATATAGTAAAAGCAAAATAATCTAAAGAGATAATCTATTAGTTTATAAAAAGAGAAAAATTTACATTCTCTATTCATTCTAAATTCTAGCCCTATCGTCTATCTAAATCTACCTCGCTATTATTAAAATTATCCTTCGGGTAGTTAATATTAAGTCTCTATTGCCTATTATCTATCTAAGTCCTTCTTAGCCCTCTCTGCCTACTAGAGTCTACTCCTTAATTATTACGTTTATTATTAAGGTAACTGTTATTAATAATTCTTCTTTAGTATTACTTACTTTAGGTTAGAGAAGAGTGAGTTAAGGTTAATTTAGGCATGTTTCTATATCTACTCCTTTATACTCGCTAGTTTTAGCTTAAGAGTTAATAGATTTAGTAGCTTTTTGATGTTTTTAGTTACTAATGCCTTTTTTAGCGCTGGTTTTACCTTTATTAGAGTTAATTCTTATATTAAGGTTAGTGAATTAGTAAAATTATTAGAATTATTTAGGATATCTTAGAGGTTAATTATAGTTACTATTTTTAACTTTTTCTAAGGTATTTCTTATAGTTCTTTATTAGCTTTCTATTTATTAGGCTCTTTTATTAAAGTTGTCTTAGTAGTAGTAGGAATTCGTACTTCTATTATTAGTTTCTTTTATATAAGTAGGTTTATTAGTTTTACTTTCTTAAAGGAAATTACTTTATTATAAATAGCTTTATAGTATATATTTATAAGTTTATTAATACTAATTTTGCTTTAGACTTTCTTATATGCCTTTATATAATTCTAGAGGCTTATAATATTATTAGTATTAAATTTATTTAGCTTAAGTTTATATACCTTTATATAATTCTTAAGGTTAAAGATAGATCTTATTTAATTAATAAATTTAATACTATTAGAGGCAATTTCCTTTATTATATTATCTTATTTAATAATAAGTATTATTATTCTAAGGCTCTGTATATTAATCTTATTAACCTTTTTAATAAGGCATTTAAAGGCTTTACTATTAATTTCAGCGTTTACTTCTGCTTAGGCCTCGATTTAGATAAATTTATCTCTAAGGGCGTCTGAATCACTATCTGATCTAGTGTTCTAAGTATTTCTGATTTAGGTGACTGACTTCTTTAGGGTGTTGATCCATTTAAGGGCCTTTTCTAATTATTCTTATGTCTGCTTTATGATGCTTATAGTATTAGTAGTAATTATAATAGAAGTGGCGTTATAAGTGCTGCCTATGACTGTCTGGCTTATGATTTAATCTCTAGGCCTTAGAATGTTTAATAAATGTAATTTCTAAAGTGTTATTAGTATTCTGCTAATAGTCCTATTTATTTGCTTATATAAGTATAAAAACTAGTAGGCTAGTATTTCTACTTATATAAGTAGCTTTTTTAGTTAGTAAATAGTCTTCTTTTGCATTTTAAAATATTCACTATCTAAGTAGGCTTACTAATAGTCCTTAAGTGTATTCTTTATTTATTAAGTTAGACCTATTCTTATAATTATTAATTTTAACTTTTTTTAGTTAGTATTCTTTATTTTTTTAATGAATTCTTAGAACTCTTTATATAGCATTTCTTAAGTTATTAGATATAACTTTCTTTCTTCTGATTTTAAGAAGATAGGATTATTAGATTTATTGAATTTATATTCTATTAGGCTGAATTTAACTTAAAAGAAGAAAATAGCTATTTTTAAGTCCTAGTACTTAATATAATTAGTACTCTTATTAAAAGTATGAAGATTACTAAGAGTATGATTACTTTTAACTATCTTTTTACTAGTAATATCTAAGTAAATATTATAAAACTATTCTTCTTATTTTTAATAAGATATACTATTAATTCCTTTAGTAAGGTTAAGGATATTTAAGTTATTATATCTTTTAAGGACTTTATATTTAGTAAGGTTAGTTTTATCCTACTTTTTATTAGCTTTGCCCTATTTATTATTAGATTTAATTTTAAAAGGCTAGTCTGCGCTTTTAGGACTTTTCTAGTCTATATCCTTATTATTATTTAAGGCGGATTCGTTCTTACTATTATTATATCCGTCTTCTTCTATATTTTCTTTATCTATAGTATTACTATTTTTAATAGAGTCCTTATTATTATTAATTTCTTTATCTTCCTTAATATCCATAGCTTTAGTAGCGTTTGTATTATCTTTACTAGTCGCCTAGGTATTTCAGGTTGCCTGAAGGCATTGACTGGCGTTTAGAGGTCAGCTATTGTATTTATAAGACTGGCTGCTAGTTTTGACTCTATGGATACTAAGTGCGATAGCTTTCTCCTTTCTTTTAAAGAGTTTGCGGAGTTTGGCCGTTTTTTTAGTACTTAAGATAGGGGTTTGGGGCTTACTACCTTTAGGGGAGCTGGTATGGCTGATCTAGGGGCTGCTGCCTTTTCTACGGATAGGAGTGCTGGTTTTATTAGTAGTATGTCTGAATCTAATAGTACTAGAGTTAGAAAAGATAGTCTTATTAATCTTAGTATTAGAGAAGAGGGATATACTGGTTTTAGTAAGGGGATTAATACTCTCTTAGTAGCTTTAGGTGGTTTTATTATACTCTTTTTATAGGCTATTAGTAAGTTAGTGGGTTTTTATAATAATACTGCTTAGATTATTATTTTTAGTAATTATAAAAGAGTATTTATTAGTATTTTTATTACTATTATTACTTATATTAATTAAGTATTTTAAGGGAATTTTAATAGTATTAATTTTAATAGTATTCTAATAAGTAGTAGTAATATAGAGTTAATAACTATGCATTTTTAAAGGATAAAGAAAAAGAAGAAAGAAGTAGGTATTTTTAATAGTATAAATAGTGCTTTTACTAGTATTAGGTTCAAAATAATAGTATGCAATTTATAACTTAGGGATTTAAGTTTAATAAAGAAAGTAAAGGGTAAAATTAATAGTATAGTAGTATCTTTATTAGTATAAGGTTAAAAGTAATAGTACTTATTCTATAATTAAAAGATTTTAGATTTAATAAAAAAAAGGAAGAATAGAATTAATAGTATAATAATGTAATTACTAGTAGTTAGTTGATTTTAGTAGCTCTTAGTCTCTAAGCTAAGGTTATATAGTATTAAAAGGCTTAGGTTGACTTTTATAGTAGCTTTAAGGTCGGATTTCTTTTATTAGTAGTAGTAGCTATTAACTTTAGCTACTTACTAACTAATAATAGTTACTTAAGGATGTTTTTACTAGCTATTAATAGTCTAGTGAAAACGTCAGTTATTAGTCAGTGCTGGCTAGTAACTAGCGTTTTAATATTTAATATCTATATAATAGCTATTAATGCTATTTTTAGCTTTTAGTGTTTATATAAGTAGCTATTAATATTATTTTTAGCTTTTAATATTTATATAATAGCTATTAGTATTGCTTTATTATTTATTATTTATATAACTACTATTAATATCTCTTAGTTTATTAGATTTACTATATTTAATAGATAGAGCATGTATTACTAGTTCTTTAATAATTATAATTTAATTATTAATTCTACTAGTTCTTATATAATATTTAGCTTTAGAAAGTATAGCTTTAATATCTATTAGTACTTCTGCTTATTCTCTCTATCTAGTGGGTATTAGTATACTATTATAGTTTTTAAAGTTAAGGTGTTTTTAACTCTTTAAGGGTTAACTTTAGCTCTTTAGAGAGTAGAATCTTCTTTTTCTTAAAGATGCTTACTTAGTTAGTAGGATTCTTCTTAAGGTATTCCTAGACTAGCTTAAAAGCGTTCTTTAATATATTAGCTTTATCTAACTAACTATTATCTTTTACTAAGTACTTTTTCTATTATAAGAGAAATTATCACTTTAATTATTCCTTATACTATTTATAGTATTATTAGATGATTCTTTTGATTTCTTAGTAGTTTATAACTTTAGATCTATTAATAGCTATTAGTAAGAGTAATGGTTATAGCCTTTTAAATAGGTCCTCCTTTTACTCTAGTTTTTATAATTAAGAGATTAATATAATTAGGTAAATATGCTAGTAAGGTAGGAAGTTAAGTTTAAATGCTTATTTGTAGATTTGATATATTATATAGTAAGGTCTGGCTCTAACTAAGGACTATTTCTTCTTTAGCTTTTCTAATAAGTAGTATTCTTTATAAAGCTATAAGTAAATTATATTCCCTTTATTAATTCTAACCTATATATAGTATTAGTTATATTTAATCTTCGCTATTATTATTATTATATTAATAAGGAGCTGGGCTTTATAATAGTAGATTTTTCATAATGTATTAATAGCCTCTTTATCTATCTAAATGTTAGAAGTGCGTATTAGAAGGACGAAATTAACTATTATCTTTAGTTTGAATCTATATACTAATTCATTCGGGGACTGCCTAATACCTTAGGATAGGCTGTTATTAAGGTTGAATTGTATTACTAAGAGTATTGCTAGCTATAGCGTATTTAGGTTTTTTACTATATGAAATCGCATGCTAGCTTTTACTATCTGGTTCCTTCTTTCTATAGTTCTATTAGTCTGTAAGTAATATACTATAGAGATAAGATATTTGACTTTAAGAAAGGTGAGAATAGACTTCTATATACTAGATATGAACTTAGGGTCTTTATTATTAAGGATGCGTATTAGGATTCCTTAGTTATTATAAAGCAGTATTCTTATTAGTATTATTACTCAGTCTTCTATTAAATAGGATGAATGTCTTACTAATAGTAATGTCTTTTTACTAAAGATATAATTAATTAAGCAGAATTAGTCTAATTTATTAAAACCTAAGACTATTTATATTATCCCTTTAGAGGTTACTTTTAGTAGATTAGTAATAAAGTCTAAAGAGATTATATAAAAAGGATATAGTTTGGCCTATACTGATTATAGCTCTTTTAAAACTGGCCTTTAATTAGTTAAGTTCTTTTTATAGGTTAAGTAGAATGTAATATATTTATATATAGTCTTTACTATATAGTAAAGGTATAAGTAGTTAAGATTAGCTATTATATAGTAAAATCCTATATATTTATAGTTATTATAAGTAGCTTTAAGAATAGTACTAATTATTAGTTATAAAATATAAAAATACTATATATTAGATATATTAATATAATAAAGGAAATCGCTTTACCTAAAGGTAAAAGGTTTAATTAAGATATTTAATATTCTTTTATGCTTTTCTTATTATAAATATAGTTTATAAAGATAGTTATAGATTTATATAAAATAGGTGTTTTTAGTATACTCTTAAAAGATGCTTTTCTTTATTTCTTATAATATTTTAATACTAATAGCTTTAGCCTTTATTAAGTAGGCTTTAGTATTAAGCTTATTAAATTCACTCTTAGTAGTATTATAATAGTATAACTTCTATATTAATAGGCATGATAGTGCATTAAGCATTATATTTAGTGCGCTTAGGATATAAAAGATCTAGAGGTTAAAAGTAGAGAGGTAGTTAGCGATTTTTACTAGCTTAAGGTTTACTTTATTAAGGTTTATTATATTTAAAGAGGTATATATTATAATGCCTTTAGTTACTATATAGTTAGTAATAATATTAACTATACTATGATTTAATTAAACTATCTTTTAGAGTTTTCTAACTGCTTATATTATTATAGCTATTTCTGCTTTAATTAAGCTATATTTTTATTTTACTTTTAATATTAGTCTTAATATAAAAAGGATTAGCTTTAGTTTTATTAATATAATATATTACTTTAGGATACTCTTACTATTCTATTCTCTATAGATTTAAAATATAAAAAGGCTAAAGCCCTTCTTATAAGTATTAACTTTAAAAAATAATGGTTTTTTAGGGTTATAATAATAGAGGAAGTATTGGTTAGTAAAGAACTTTTATAAGTTATTAAAAGCCTCTCTTTTTTTAGTTATTAACTTAAAGGTCTTTTACTTAGCTTACTACTTATAGACGTTTTTTAATAGTCCTTTAAGTATTTCCTACTCTTTATATACTTCTTTTAATAGCTGTGTTTTTCTTTCCTAGAGTTTCCGGATTCTTATTTTATATTATAGGATGCCTTTCTTAATAAAACTAGCTATACTAATATATATTTTAAAGGCGGCTAGATTTATAAGTATAACTATTTTTATAAAAGTGTCTAACCTATTAAAAGTTTTAAATACTTTTTTACTATTTATAATAAAGCTAAGGAAATGGATAGTAAGAAATATAAAGAATGACTTAATTATAGTAATATATATTCAGTTTTCTATAATAATTCAGAAGCCTACTTCTAAGTATTTAAAGTACTCTTCTTATATATTAAAAAAGATTATAATATTATTAATATAGATATGAATATAAGCATTATAAGGCCTAAAGATCCTATTTATAAATCTTTAAGTATAAATAAGGGCATTCTTAAATCCTATTAAAGCTATATTAAAAACCTCCAATCTGCAGTTAGAAATAACGACTATGCGGTTATAATATATAGTAAGTACTAGTAATTAGAAGAAAAACCCTATACTATTAAAAACTAAGTACTATCCCTTTTCTCTTATTACTTCTATAATATTATCTTAATTAGGAAGGGGATAGCAGTCTAGAATTACTAATTAATTAAGTAATCTAAGGTTAATAATAACTCTGCCTTTCTTTTTACTATTTATAATCCTTTAGATAATAAATATAAAGTAAGTAATTATAGTTAGTTAGTCTATAAAATCTATCTTTCTTTATATATAAAGTTTCTTATAGGTTTTATTAAGTAAGGTATAATCTTTAACTTTAAAAAGGTACTTCTTTAAGTTATACTTTTAGTTTTACTATTTATTAATAAGGTCTACTTATATCTTTATTTCTTTTAATATTAGGATAATACTTCTATTTCTATAGATATTATATTTATCTATTAAGAGGATGACTTTAGTTACTATTTTTTTATTAATATTAGTAATATTAACTATAAATTAGTTCTTAATAGTTAGTATATTTTTTAATATAGAGATTCTATAACTAAGTATATTAGTATTAACCTCTTAAGCATTAGGAAGGATGTCTTATTTAATTTTAATGCCTGCCTTTTTAGCTTTTATAATAAGTATATTAATTAAATTAAATTCCTTATTATATAGATACTTAAGACTGCTTATCCTACTAATAAAGTAAGCTTCCTTATTATTATTATAGTTAGAGATATAATTAAGTTTTTAGTATTTATAAATAACTATTCTTTTACTATTATTATTAAATACTTAAACGAGTAGTAGAGTGTTCTTATTAACTATAGTATTAAATATGGCTAGATATATTAATTTAAAGTAGAAGGCTTCTAGTTCTATTCTTTCTATTATATCCTTAGTAAGCAGTTTTGCTTAGTTAGCTTAGATAAAAGCGACTTACTTAAGTTTAATAATAACTATTCTAATACTTATAACCTTCTTACTAATAATCTCTTTCTTCTTTTTAAAAATCTTACTCTTAGTTCTTATACTATAGGCTGACTTAAAGATAACGCTTTTACTAATAAAATCAATCTTTATACTATATTCATATAGTAAGTTAGTTCTAATAAGCATTTTTAGACTTAGTCTCTTTATAATTTTAACTTTAATTATAAAGTATATAAAAATGTCTTTTCTTTTAATAGTTCTTAGTATATAAAAGTTAAAAGTGGCTTTTATATTCACTTTTATACTAGCTTTAATACTATTTACCTTTTTTAATAGTTAATGCATTTATACTATCTTATTTCTATGCGTTTTTAGCTAATTATAGTTAGCTAGAATAGTAGATATACTTATATTTAAATACACTTCATAAGAGTCTCCTTTATTATTGAATTTAACTAGAATATAGAGGTAGGTATTTGCTTTCTGCTTTAGGGTCTTAGTAAAGTCTGGTCTTCTAATAGCTTTAATAACTTAACCTTCACTAGGGCTAGATTTATACTACTGCTTTAGGATTTCTATAATATAAAATGCATTAATAAAGGCTAAATTAGCTATATTATTATTACTAGTATTACTATTTAAAGTATTAGAGGACTTATTACCTTCATTAATAAGGTAATATCCATTTATAACTAGTTCCTTATGTTATTTTTAAAACCTTTTATTATCCTTATAGAGGCATAGCTCTAGGCTATATAGCCCTTTCTACTATTAGTCTTACTAGTAATAGAAGAAATGCTAGAGGTTTTATTAAAAGTAGCCTAAGTTATAGTTTCTATTTTATAAGTTATCCTTTAGTATTACTTCTTCTTATTCTAAGGATGAATTCTTTTACTATTATAGTTACTTTTAATAGTCTAATTCTTAATTTCTATTAAGCCAGTTATTATAGTTATATTACTTATTATTTATATAGTATAGTGAGTTATAATTATCTTACTAGTAGCTTTACTAATAAGGCTATCTTTCCTATTAGTATAGTAACTGGTTCTAACTCTATTATAAGCGTCCTTACTCGCTTTAGTCCTAGTTACTATATCCTTAGTATTTTAATGGGTATCTTTAATCTTAGTCATTCTATCCCTAATGAGCGTTAGGTCCTTCTGCTTTACTATCGGATTTATTATCTTTCTTATTTCTATAGCCTATAAACGCTTTTTAAGCTATATATATATTCAATTTAGATACGGTTTTTAGTTTAAGGTTATTCGCTTCCTTTTTAGTATTAATTTTATTCTAAAGATTATGTTTTTTATTATTAAGGTATGAAAGGTAGTCTGCCTGGCTTGTTCCTTCCTTTAGTGAGTCTATAATAGCCTTAAGTTTAGTATCTAGATAGGTGTAAATAGTAAGTAGTAATTAGTAATTAGTTATTCTTCTAAGAGCTTGTTTTTTAGTAAAGACTATGCTAGTAAAATCGCATATGTGCTTATTGCTTATAATATTCTCTTTAGTGAATTTAGCTTTTATTAGCTATTTAAGCATATTATTTTATTATATATTAAATTCTTTACATACTGTATTAAGAAATAGGTCTTTATTAGAAGTTAGCCTTTCTTAGTTCTTATTATTGAGCTAATTAGAGTATTATATTAATACTGACCTTTAAAGGTTGTTTTTAAGTCCTTTTTAAATAGCTTTATACTTATAAGGGTTAATTGGATTCTAGTAAGTGTTAACTGTATTTATTTATAATTCTATATTACGAAAGATGATTTGCTTTCTATTATAGTAAGTATTCCTTTAATTACTTATATTACTTTTAACTTTATTAGGCTAGAATAGACCTAAATGCTAAATATTATAGTCCTTCTTACTTAAGTGCCTGTTATTAGTTATGAATGCTGCTATTATTACTAGTGTCTGAGATGCTTATCTTACTATAAGGTTAGCTAGGAATAGCTTATAACTTCTTTAGCTCCTTACTTCTATTATTTTATAAGTATTGTTTAGTAGGTTATTAAATTCTTCTTTCTAACTATAAGGAGGCTTATATAAGCCTCTAATCTTAATATATAAGTAATAACCTAGGGTTACTTTATAAGATTTGCCTAGTATAGGTTTTTATACTAACTAATTATAATAATTTAGTATTATATAAGTCAGATTTAGCTATACTCCTATTCAGTCTGCTTTTATAGAGTTCTTACTATAGCGATCCAGTCAGTTCGTAAATAAGGTAGCTTTATTAATTATACTACCTATTTAAATAGTAATATTATTAAACTATATTATAAGGATATTAATATTTTCTAAGACTTCTATTAAGCGCTTTTTTAGATTCTTAAAGCTATTTTATATAGAATTGAACTAGGTTAATATCCTTTTAAAGTCCCTTACTATAGTATTAATTTTAGTATTAGTGCTATTTATTCTATTAGTAAAGGCTATTATTATATTTTAAAGCTTGCTTATTCCTTATGGTTTATATTAGTAGTTTCTTCTATTATTTTTAAAAGTAGAGGATTTTTAATACTAAGCATAGGCTCGCTTTACTAGGGTTAGTAACTGCCTTACTTCTTTAATAGTATCTTTATCCATTCTAATATAGGAAATGACTTTATTATAGCGGCTTTAGCCTCTTTATCTTTATAATAGCCTGATCGTTCTACTAGATTCTAATTCTTATAATCCTAACCTTCTTAGTAGTACTTTCTACTTATACACTGGTTTTACTATCTAGGAGGTTTAATCTAATACTAATAGGCTAAATCGTATATTACTAATAAGAGCTTTTAATATTTTTTATAATAACTCTTTATATTAAGTAGTTATTCTTTAGAAGACTTTTCTTAGCCTTAGGTTAGAGATACTATTATCTATTAGTAGTGTATAGTTTAATTATACTATTACTAAGTAGCTTCTAATCCTTAGTCCTATTAGGGGCTGTTTTCCTTTTTTAGAAAGTCTTCTTAGCCTATTCTTAGTTATTACTAGTACTATAGCTTCTGACTAGGTGGCTAGGAAGTTTTTAGAGTCTTTAAGATCCCTATATTTAAAGAGATCCTCATTTTCTATTATTATTACTATTTCTAACTCTAAGGAGGTGTAAAGTGGCTCTAGGCCTAGTATATTTATAAGAAGTTATAGTTTTCTCGCTCTTTTAAGAATCCTTTTTATTATCTTCTAGGCTTCCTTTATTTAGTATAAGTTAATAGAATTCTAGTTAGAAGGGGGTTTTTTATCTTATGGCTTATTAAGTCTAACTAAGTTACTATATTTATTAAGTATATAATAATAGAGTTCTATAAGGTCTAGAAATCTATTAGATTTTACTAAGAAGGTTTGTCTGACTTTAGTATTTTTATTTCTAAGGAGGAAAGTTCTGACTCTCTTTATAGTAAGTAGATCTCCTGAGTTAATTAATTTAGGGATTTTGAGCTTTTCTTATAGTTATTCGGTTTTACTTATAGGGTTTGAACTTCTTTACTAAGTATGCTTCTATAAGAGCTGCTTTTAGTAAGAGTTCTATTAGTTTCAGTATGCTATTTAAGTAATATTTCTAGCATCTTATAGAAGGGGTTAGTATAATATAAGAACTAGTAATTACTATTACTTATTATAGTTCTTTCTATATCTGACCTAAGGGATGTTATTACTAATAGCTATACTATTAGATATATTTATTATAGTGTTTTATATTATTATAGTTCCTTTACTTTAGTAATTAGTATTTAGTAATCTGGTTTTATATATTATATATAAAGTCTTAATTGTCTGATCTAACTTTTAGAGTGGAAGATTTGACTATAGGCTTGTTATTTCTGCTAGTGGGAACCTAGTCCTGACCTATTTATAATATAAGCCTTCTAAAGGCTAGGGCTTAGTGTTTAGTATGTGTAAGGTAGTGGATAATGCAGTTAGTAGCTTCTTAATAAGCTCTGCCTGGATTAGTAAGGAATTGTGCTAATTTAAAAATAGCAAAGGCTATATTGAGTTAGGTGTTAATAATAATATAGAGGACTGAGCTAACCTTGTATTAATAGTATTGAATTTCTACTAGGGTTACTAGCCCTATTTAAAGCTATAGCTCTATTTAAGTTATTAGTACTATAGCTATTCCTTTATTAGTTAGGTTTATAATTTTATTAATATAAGCTATTTAAAATAGCTAAATCTTTCTTAAAGGTTAGTCTTATATAACTTCTATTCTAAAGAACTATTATATAGGATTATTACTTATTAGCTTATATCTTAATTAGAGCTATTTGACTATTTCCTTAGCCTTATCTTTTTGAGCTTTTTAATAGGCTATAATAATATTATTAATATAGAAGAAGAAGAGGATTCCTTCCTTTTTAAAGTAATAGGGCTTATAAGGAATTTACATATAATTAAGCTCTAAAAGGGTTTTTAAGAGCTCCTTTTACTATAGTAAGAGAGAGATTTATAGTCTGTATAAAGCTTTATTTAGTTATAAAATAGTCCCTGCTTTCTTATATTCTAGAAGTATATATATAAAGATATTCTAATTAATTAGAGCATATATAAATGCATTAATTACATTATATTAGACTATTTCTAAGTTAAACTTAGTTACTATTATTATTAGAGTTTAAAAGGACCTTCTAGTTAGTATAATTATATATATCTCTTATAATCTCTCTTTAGCTTATTAATCTCTTCTAACTATTAGCTATGCCTTATACTTCTAAAAGTAGCTATACTTATTGTACTTATAAATATATACTTATATATAGCTAAGGACCTATTATTTAAAGGCTTAAGGGTCTTTAGCTTATATCTTAGTCTAAGACCTCATTTCTTTATAACTTTAAAGGTGATTTTCTTTAGCCTTTTAAAAGAGTTTTCTAAATGGATAATCTATAAGATCTTAGTATTTCTTTAGGAGTAGTAATAGACTGCTTCTATATATCTTTACCCCTTAATAGAGCTTCTGTTCTATTAAAGTATACAGAGGGGCCTTTCTTCTAGCTAAGAAGGCTGCTTACTAAGGAACTGTTATTATACCTTTATTCGTCTTAATTATAGGCTTAACTTTTTAATAAAGTATTTAAATAGAATATGCTAAAAGGGCTAATAGTAGTGATTCTAGTAGTATTAGAAAAGGGATAAATTTTATTATTATATATAGACTGCTAATATATTTGATTATTTTATTAGCTTCTTTTACTAGTTATATTCTTTTATTATTAGTAAGAGTATCTATTAGAAGGGTTACTTTAAAGGAGTCTTTAGCTTTAAATTCTTTAAAACTATTTTTATTTAGAAGGGCAGACTTTTATGCGAATTTAGCTATTTTATTAAGATTAACTTTAAGAAGATTATCGTTAAATCATTCTTAGTCTTTATTATAGATCTTATCTTTATTAAATATAATATCTTAAGTATTAACTATCCAGTTAATTATAAGGATTTAGATTCTATAGGTATTTAAGGACCTATAGCTTACTAAGAAGCCAATCCAGCCTTTAGGCTTAAGTCGCATTTTGCAGTTAATCTTCTATTAGGCTTCTGAGGTTATTATATAGGCCTTGTAGCTAAATGCTTATAGATATATCTAATCTGGCTGCTTTTTTAGTTATAGAATCCCTCTAGCTTTAGCTAATACTGTATGCAGTTAATCATATAGAGTCTTCTAGCCTGACCTATAGCTAGGCATGCGGTTATATAAATAAACAGCTGTTCTTCTGATTTCTAGCTATAACTGATAAAGAAGCTTAGCTCCTGTTTGCATAGCCCTTTCTTTATCCTTAATCACACCCTCTGAGCGTTTAGCGCTACCATTTTAGACTTATGTATACAGTACTAAAGGCTTAAGAATAATTGCTCTATCTCTAAGGAAGTCTCTGACCTTCGGTTTGACCTCTATAATCTTATTATTATATTTAATGACTCTAATCTTAAGGCTATATTACTATTTAATATAACTTAGGAAGGCTTTAAAAGCTATAATAATAGTATTTATTATATAGGCTATAAGATAATAATCCTAAATATATCTAGTAGCTTAGTAGATTAGTAATATCTATAAGGTATAGCTGCTTATACTTTCTTTATAATTATAGAAGTTAATAGTAATATGCTTACTAGTAGTTTAATCAGATTGCCTTAAGGCCTATCTAACCTGCCTTTTGACTTTTAATATCCTATAGGCTTTGCATTTAACAGTAGTTAGACCTCGAATTCGCACCCTTTAAGATACTAAGACTAAGTATTTAAGAGCTTATGGCCCTAGGTGCCCTAAGTAGCTATACTAGTAGATAGCTTCTTTTATTAAAGGGGCCTGTTTAGTATAAGAGGTGAATTTCCTATAGACTGTAAAGGCAGTCTTTAAGGGCCTTACTAAACTATATTTAATAATATATTAACTGTATAGGTCTTAGATTAGGTATATAAGTGTTTGATCGAGTTATTAGAGAGTTATTAGGTTATGCTAGTTATTTTAATAGAGGCCTTTCTTTTATAATTAATGTAGAGAGACTAGGGTTATAAGGAGTTAAGAGTAGTAGGCTATATCTTTAAGTATTAGAGCTTGATTTCTTATAAGCTTAATAGTTATAGTTCTATAGCTTAAGATAAGTAGCTTTCAGTTCTTAGCCTAGATAAAGTCTTCTAGGATGGCTTGTTAGCAGTTGGCTAGTCTATTTAAGTTATTTATAATTAAGATAATAGCTCTAAAGTTAAGGATTATAGAGTTTTATAAGGGATAGTTATCCTTTTAGGCTATAAATATAGCCTTAATTATAGTAATTGCTTAGCTATATAGTTATTAATCTTTTTAGCCTTCTTCCTTTAGTTATATAGTTCTAGCTTCTGAAGTCTTAGTTCTTTTTCATTTAAGGGCTTTAACTTAGGCCTATAGGTCTAAGTCTTCCTCAAGGGCTTTTTCTACCCTTTTCTATAGCCTTTCTCAGGCTTTAAATCCCTTCCATACCTGACTTAAAAAGATATAGAAGCATTTCTTTAATTCATAGAATAGTCCACACACTAAGCATTTCTCCTATCTCTCCTTAGGAGGTTACTGATATTTCTTTCCTCTCTTCTTTAAGGAGTGATACTAGTCTTTAATAGTAGAAGCATCCCCTTTATTATCCTAGGGGTCCTCCTTAGTATAACTCATAGAAAACGCACTACAGGCTACTTAGCCTTTTATAGCTTCTATATCTTAGAGCTCGTTTTAGAAGTCATTCTTTAAATCCTAGTATAAGAAAGCTCTTTTTTATAATAAAGGCTTTAAAGAGATTTTATATAATGCAGTCTAGTTTAATAGGACTTATATAGTTATATTAAAGAAGTCCTGAGCCTATGTATAGCTATATAGGGTTTCTAGAACCTCTTATTATTACTCTTTAGCTAGGGTTTCTTTCTATTAATCTAGCTACTTAAAGGCTTAGCTTATGCTCTTTAGAGCAATTTTTATTAAAGTAAGATATTTAATTTAAATATCTCTTATTTCATCTTCTTTAGACTTATTATATTAGGCCTGTAAGTTCTAGTACTATTTAAATATCGATTTATAGGATTAATAGTAAGTTAGAATAAGATTTAAAGAGATAGTTCTAATAATCTAGTCTTAAAGGCTTTTAAGAGCCTTCTGTTCCTTTTTAAAGATCTTCTCTTTAAGCTAATAGAAGGTAAGATCTTATTAAAAAATCTTCTAGCCTTAATCAGTTAAATTAGATATAGACTATCTTTCGCTAATTATTTCTTAGATATTATCTAAGGAGCTTTCTTTAGAGTTAGCTATCTAAGACTGTATTATATATTAAGTAATAGCTATATTTATATATTTTCGTTTTCTAATATTCAATATAGCTAGTTCTTCTTTAAAAAAAGTCTTCTTTTTAAAGTATTATTAAAGCTTAAGACTATTAACTTAGAAGAAAAATTCATACTCCTAATTATAAAAGTTATTAAGCTTAGAGAGAGTTATTATAAGACCTTCCTTCTAAGGCTTAGATAGAGATATTATATATATAAGAGAGAGGTCCTAAAATCCCTTAGTATAATAGATATTTTAAAGTATTAAAGATATTAAAATAATGATTTTTTAAAATAAATCGGTTAAAGTAATAAGACTTTTAATTATTAAATGTTAGAGTGAATTACTTATATTTATATATTCCCCTTTACTACTTAAGGTTTTAGAGCAAGCTTTATATGCCTTTTCTATACTATGTAGAATTAACTAGAAGTTGCTTACTAAGCTTATAGCAATAGGTAGTAACTGCTATCTTTAATGATAATATTTATCAGCTTTTTAAGCTACTTCTATAAGCTTCCTTTTGCCACTATTCAATAGATAGGAATGAAGGAACGAAGAACGTCGCTCTCTTCTGCTCTTATTATACCAATAATAGACTAAGAATATATAATTAATTAAGAAGTATATATTAGGTATAAGTAGCTCTTTAGCTATTAATAATACTTAATTATATTAAGTATTTTAGATTTTATTATTATTAAATATAATTAATATTATTTAAATATAATATATTTAATTTATTATTATATAAACCTTTAAATTAAGTCTTCAGTTTATTTAAGACTTATAAGCTTAGAATAGTATATTAATTATTATATATTAATAATTCTTATTTATTATATTATTTATTAAATTTAAATAATATTAAATTATTAAATATAATTTTATTTATTATACTTATTTTAATTTTATTTTCTTTTTATTAATTAATAAATAACTTATTTATTTTAGTTTTAATAAATATAAATAATAAAGAAAAAGTTATTATATTTATAAATTATAAAGTAAAAGTTTATAAGTTAGAATAATATAATGAATAACTTAATAATATATTTAATAATCTTATTAAAGCTTTTTATAAAGATATTATTAAAAAATAAGAATAAGTTAATAATTTAAATAATTAAATTAAAGTATTTATAAAGAAATTTAAAAACCTTACTATAGTCTTTTAAGAGTAAATAAGCCTTTATTAAGACTATATTAAGAATCTAGCTTTTAACTTAGCTATAAGAAAAGATACTAAAGAAATTCTTAAATTAAGATAATTAGACTCTTATAATAGATTTATAACTATGCTCTAAGGATTCTTAATATAACTTAGGGCTTACTAACTATACTATTTAACTCAGTTTATTACTAATAATACTAAAGTCTAATATATAATAGGATTTTTTAAGAATAAAGCCTTATAGTAATTTAAAGCTAGTATAAAGGACTATATTAACTATATTTATACTAATAAGAAAAATAAAACTAGAGCTATTTATAAAAACTATAAAGTCTTTAAATATAAACTTAGAAGTACTTTTAGACTTTAAAATAAGAAGTAAGTAATAGAATAGTAAATGTAGAAACTTTAATAAAAAGGAGTAGTATTTATATATGTAGTTAAATATTGTAACCTTATATTATAACTTAACTAAAGAGAAGAAGGTTATAAAATAAGCTTTTATAAAGGATTAAAATCTAATATTAAAAATATAATAGTTAGAAAGATAAAACCTACTATATATAATAGATTTATATAACTCACTATAGAAATTAATAACTAGTAATTTAAAAGATAATAGAAAAAAAAGGCTAAGAAATTTAAAAGATCTTACGCCTTTTAATATAAATATAAAGGAAATAATACTAACTAAAAAAAGAAATAATAAATAGATACTTTATATAAAATAGACTTAGGCCTTATAAATATTAAAATAATTAAAAAGGATTACTTTAAAATACTCTATTAGAATTATAATACTATAAAATATACTTTTTATAAATACGAAAAGCCTAAAACTAACTAATAATTTAAACTAATACTTAAAAGTAAGAAGAAAGTAAGATAGATTAATTAATAAAAAGAAGACTTTTAAATAAGTAAGAAAATAATTATAATAATTAGAATAGGCTATAATAATAAAGGGATTTTATTTAATAAAATCACCCCTTTTATAAATAAAGAACTTAAGAGTAAAGAAGTACTTAAAAATAAAACTTATAAGAAAGTAAAACTAAGTTAAAAGATAGAAAAAGAGTAATAAGTACTTTTTAAAGAATAATAGAAGAATATAACTTCTAATATTAATAATATTTTAATACTTTAAATACTAGTTTTAATACTTTTAAAGTAAAAGAAAAGAAGGCTATTTTATAGTATTATTAAAAAGATTAGTATAGTTAAAAAGAGTAAGGAAATCTGAAAAGAAGATATTTTTAAATCTATTTAACTAATAGTAGAAATTATAATTAAAAGAGATAATATCCTAAACTAATAACCTATTCTAAAAATACTATTAATTATAATAGCTTTTTATAAAAGTATTATTAAGATCTTATAGTAATAGTAAGTAAATAATAAAATTAAATATAAGTATTATTTATATAAAGAAAGAGAGCTAAGTATTAATGTAAGTACTAAAGCTAGATAAGTAAGAAGGCTTAGGCTCCTTATTATTAATAAAGACATACTAGCTCTAATAAATAAATATTCTAAGTTTAATAATAGTAATAATATTAATAACACTTTAAAAGAAAGAATAATCACTTTATAATTACTAAAGAAAGAGTTAGAAGAGAATACTTTTAACTATTTCTTAAGAAAAGATAAAAAGAGTGAATAAATACTAAAATAATTTATTAAATAAATATTAAATATAGTAAAAGGATAGCCTATTTATATTTATATAATTTAATAAAAAGACCTTTTTAAATTAAATAGTTAAATAAAATAAGTAATTATAAGTAATAAGCTATTACTATACTTCTAATATTTTAAATATATTTATATATTTTAAATATTATATACTTACTATATATACTTATTATACTATTTTAAAAAACTTTATTATAATTATTATTTTATATAAATAATACTCTAATTATTATAATAGTTCTATAATAGAATTAATGTATAAGACTATAGAATTATTAAATAGTTTAAAAGGATAAGAATAGCTTAACTTAAGCTATAAAATAACTTCTATTCTAAAAAATGTATTAAAAGAGACTTAATAATTAATAACTATATTATAAAAGAAAGAAAGTATAGTTATAATATAGCCTATTAGAATATCTAGCTAACTATACTATAAACTATAATAATAGGAAGTACTTTAAGTATATAGACTATATATAAGTAATCTATAAATAGATTTATAAAATAAAAGAAGATAGATTTAACTTTAGAACTTAAATAGAAGAAGAACTTTATAATAAACTATAGTATAAAGAAATCCATAAGTATATAAAAAATAATACTTACTATTTATAATAGAATAATAAGTAAGTATAATAGAAGATAAAATACTACTTTTAAAAAAGGCTCTAAGTATTATAGTATATTTTAAAGAGAATACTATTATAATATAAATCTGAATAAAAAGAGAATAAATAATAGTATTAATAGACTAACGTATATAATAAGCATACAGTGCATTCAAGTATATAGCGCACTTATACTATATACCTTAAAAGCTAAACCTTAAATTTTCTAAAACAGCCTATCTAGGCCTGAGATTTTTAGGAATTTAATTTTAAATCCTTAATTAAAAAGTTAATAAAGAATCATTTTTTTAAATATTTTAAAAAAATTATTAAGCTTATTATAAATAAAAATACTATAAAATATAGTGTAAATTTTATATTACTAGTACTATATGTATATATAATATGAGAAAATTCTTAGAAATAGGATATAATAGAAATAAGCTAAGTGTAAATTTATAGCTATTTTAAGCTTAGTTTAAATTCTTAAGAATTATTTTAAAATTGCAATTTAAAGTGAAAATCTTAATGCATTATATACTTGGATGCGCTGCATGCTTATTATACACGTTATAGTATTATAAAAAACTATTAAGGTTATAGTCCTTAGTAGCGCACACTCAGAGAGGGGCTAGAGGTTAAACAGTTAAAAAAAAATATAACCAATAGTGAATAATAGTATAAAGGCTTAAAACCCAAGCCTAAAGCAATAGTAACTCAGAATGACTAGAGTTTCTACTGCATTAGGGTATAAGCCTTACTATTCTATTCAATCCTTTAAGATACGTTACTAGAAAAGCTAGATAGAAAAGCTAGACAGAAAAGCTAGATAGAAAAGCTAGATAGAAAAGCTAGATAGAAAAGCTAGATATTAAAAAGCAAAATCATTATATAATAAAAGCCCTATAAGGGCTCTACATTCATCGCATTCTAAATTACCTTATTGCAATTCTAACTTATACTTATGTTATAATTTAACTCTTTATAATTCTAATTATATTATAATTTAACTCATTAGAGACTAAAACGAATACTATAATAAATGTCTAATATAACACACTCTATGCTCTTAGTAACTCAGGTTTTAGCAGCTACTATGCTCTTTTTATATATAATCTAGATATTAAGCTTAATAAGAATATAGAAACCTTTAATAAGCTAAAGGCTATAGTAATAGATTATAGTCTTAAGGAAACTAGAACTATTAAGACCTAATAACTCTTTAATAATAAGTAAGTTACTTTAATGATCTTTAAGATTAAAGTATTCTTAAGATTATACTTCTTTAAAAGTAATTAATAATTTAAGAATTAGATTAAAAATAAATAATACTTTTTAAAATAATTAATAGTAAAGCTAGTAATTAAAATATCTTTAAAAAAAATAGTATTCTTAAAATTACTAGCTAATATTAATAAAGAGTAGATAATATAAGTTATAAGTAATATAGCTATTATTAATATATAAAAGGATTAAAATAGAAGAATATAATAAAATGAGGTTTTATTAATAAGTTTTTAATAGTTAAAGAAAGAGAGATAAGAGTCTATTTATAATTAGGTTAACTAATTAATTAAGTCCTTTATTTTATAATAACTTAAGTAATATAAATATATAACTATATAGAAATATAATAATAAAGAATATAGTAATATAAAAATAAAAGTTTAAATAGCAGTTTTAATAGTAATTATAAAAAAACTATATTTAATTAGAATTAGTAAATAGATTAGAAATACTATAAAAATATAAAGACAGATTTTATAAAGTATTTAATTAAAAAAGAATACATTTTAATTATAAAAATAAATAAGTAATTTAAAAGGTTAATTACTTTAAAATACTTATAAATAGAAAGAATAAAAGCATTATTATAAATATTATAAATATTATAAATATTAAAGATTATAATATAATAATAAAGTAATTATAATAATAATAAAATAATCCTAATATTAATTCTAAGACTGGCTAAGTATGCTTTTAAATAGCACTTTCTATAAATATAAATAATAATAATACTATTAAAACCGCTATTCGGACTTTTATTTTTACATTACTGCATTCTTTATTACTATATTTCTATATAGTTATATATTTATATTACTTAAGTTATTATAAAATAAAGGACTTAATTAATTAATTAACTTAATTATAAATAGACTCTTATCCCTCCTCTCTTATATTAATAGAACCTCTTTTTACTATATCCTTCTATCTTAGTCCTTTTATATATTAATAATAGTTATATTATTTATAATTTATATTATCTACTCTTTATTAATATTAACTAATAACTTTAAAAATACTATTTCTTTTAAAGATATTTTAATTACTAGCTTTATTACTAATTATCTTAAGAAGGATTATTCATTTTTAATCTAGTTCTTAAATTATTAATTATTTCTAAAGAAGTATAGTCTTAAGAATACCTTAGTCTTAAAGATTACTAAAGCAATTTACTTACTATTAAAGAGTTATTAGATTTTAATAGTTCTAGTTTCTTTAAGACTATAATCTATTACTATAGCCTTTAGATTATTAAAAGTTTCTATATCCTTACTAAGCTTAGTATCTAGGTTATATATAGAAAGAGTATAGTAGTTACTAAAACCTGAGTTATTAGGAGCGTAGAGTGTATTATATTAAATATTTATTATAGTATTTATTATAGTTAGTCTTTAATAAGTTAAATTATAATCTAGAATTATAAAGAGTTAAATTATGACTTAGAATTGCGATAAGGTAACTTAGAATGTAATAAATGCAGAGCCCTTATAGAGCTTTTATTATATAATGATTTTGCCTTCTAATATCTAGCTTTTCTGTCTAGCTTTTCTGTCTAGCTTTTCTATCCAGCTTTTCTGTCTAGCTTTTCTATCTAGCTTTTCTAATAACGCATCTCAAAGGGTTGAATAGGACAGTAAGGCTTGCACCCTAATGCAGTAGAAACTCTAGTCATTCTGAGTTACTATTGCCTTAGGCTTGGGTTTTGGGCTCTCACACTATTATTCACTATTAGTTATATTTTTTTTTTAACTGTTTAACCTCTGGCCTCTCTCTGAGTGTGCGCTGCCAAGGACCATAACCTCAATAAATAATAATAAATAAAAATAGAGATTTTAAACTTTAATTAAAGAAACTAATAAAGCTATAATAAAAGAAATAATAGAACCTTTTTTACTCTTAAAAAGAATAAAGTATAAGTATTAATAAAGAAAAAAGTAATATTTAAAATAAATAATTATATTCTTATAAAAGTAGTTTTAATAGTTAGATAAGGACCTTAAAGAGTAAAAAAAGAAATAATAAGTAGAGGATAAATAACTTAAGAATATTCCTTTAAAATACTGAATCTACTAAAAGCTCTTTATAAAAGAACTTAAAATAAATCTATTAAAACTAAAAGAATAGGATCTTAAGATTATTTTAAAGGATAGATTAAACTCTAAATTCTTTCTGGTTTATAATCTTAATAATAATAAGCTTATAATACTAAAAGAATATATTTAAGAAATATTAAAGAAAGGCTATATCTAAGTCTTAAAATCTTTAGCTAAATATTTTATTATATTTATACTTAAGAAAAATAGAAAATTATACCTTTATATAAACTTTAAGTAATTTAATAATATTATATTAAAAGACTGAATTCTATTACTTTTAATCTTTAAAATATATAATAGGCTATATAAAGCTAAAGTATTTATAGTATTTAATTTAAAAGAAGCTTATAATCTAATTTATATTAAAGAAGGATCTAAGTAAAAAACCGCTTTTAAAACTAAGTTTAGATTATATAAATATTTAATTATACTTTTTAGACTTATTAATATACTTATAGCATTTTAATATATAATTAATTATATACTATAAGAATATCTTAATATCTTTATTATATATTACTTAAATAATATCCTTATTCTTTTTAGAAAATAAAGAAGATTATAAGTAATATATTTATATAATACTATAAAAGCTATAAGATATGAATCTATTAATTAAGTTAAAAAAAAGGAATTTTTATATTTTAAAAGTAGAATTCTTTAAATATATTATCTTACTTATAAAGTATACTAAGAAAGGAAAAGAGTTCTTATTAAATAAAGAAGCTTAATAAGCTTTTTAGAAAATTAAGGATCTTATTCTTATAGAACCTATTCTAGCTTTATTTAATCTAAAGAAAGAAATTAAATTAGAAACTAATACTTTTAATTTTGCTTTTAAAAAATAAATAGAATAAAGAGATAGAAATAGAGTAATCTACTCTATAGTATTCAATTTATATAAGATATATAGTATAAAGCTTAATTACTTTATTTATAATAAAGAATTCTTAGTTATTATTAACTATTTTAAAGATTTTTAATATTATTTATTAAAAAGTAATTATAAAATTAAAGTCTATATAAACTATAAGAATATTTTATATTTTATTATAATATAATAACTTAGTAAATAATAATTTAAATATATTAAATATATATTAGAATTTAATTATATTATTATTTATAAGAAAGGATTAGAAAATAGATATATTAATATAATTAATTAATAGGCTGATTTTAATATTAGAATTATTAAAATAAATAAGTAAATTTTCTCCTTTACTTTTAAAGAATAACGATAATAAAAGTATTTAAAATATATATATAAAACTCTTAAAGTTATGTACTATATAACTTATAATAATAAATTACTAAAGAAAATTAAATAATATAATATAATTTATAAAATAAATAGAATTATAAAGAATCCTTACTCTATATAATATAAAAGAAAACTATAAGTTCTAAATGAATTATAAAAACAATTAGTATAAGAGATCCACGCATCCTTAGTATATAAATACTAAGAAGTTAATAAAACCCTTAAGAGAGTTAAAATAATATATACTTTTCTTAAGATTAAGAAAATAGTATAGAAAGTTATATAATAATATAGCCTTTATATAAAAACTAAAGTATAATATTATAAGCTATATAATGAATTATAATCTCTATTAGTTATAAAATAGTTATAGACTTTAATTATAATAGATTTTATTATTAAATTACCTTTATTAAAAGACTTAGTAATAGAAGCTTTTTATAATAATATTCTTATTATTATAAATAGATTTATGAAATTTTTATATTTTATATTTTATAAAAATATAATAAATATAGAAGAATTTGCTTATATATTTAATTAAAATATTATTAGTATATATAAATTACTAATAAAGAACCTAACTAATAGAAGACCTCTATTTATATCTAAGTTTTAATAAGCCTTAATAATATAGCTTAGACTTAATTACTAATTAATTATTATATTCTAATTATAAGTAAATAAATAAATAAAAAGAATGAATTAAATCTTTAAGTAATACTTATAATATGATATTAACTATAAATAGAATAACTAAGTTAAGAAGCTACTAATAATATAATTAAGCTATAATATTACTATATATAAAAATATAAAGCTTATTCTAGTATTTATAAACTTTAGATTTATACTAAATACATACTATTAATTATAATAAGGAATAATTAATCTTTATATAATTCTTACTTTTAATAAAATGAAAAATCTCTATAAAGAAATAAGGACTAAACTTAAGTTTATTAAAAATTAAATAAAGAAGTATTATAATCTTAAGAAGATAAAAAGACTATCCTTCTTAAAGGAAGATATAGTCTTACTAACTATAAAAAATATTAATATTAATAAACTAAGTAAGAAGCTTAATTATAAGTTTATTAGATTTTATAAAGTCTTAAAGAAAATCTTAAAAAATAATTATAAATTAGATAAAAAATTTAAAATACTTAGTATTCTATATCTTACTATTAGAACTAATAAAAAAATAATTATAATTAATAATACTTATAATTATAAACTATAAATAAAAGATCTAAAATAATGCTATATTAAAGAAATCTATAATGTAAAGAAAATTAATAGTAAAATAATATATTTTATTAAATAAAAAGACTATTTAAAAAGTAAAATATTATAGTAATTATTAAAAAACCTTAACTATATATAATATTTACTAAAAGCGTTTTATATATAACTTTAGAAAGTAAGAAAGAAAGGACTAAGTTTATAATATATAAAAAGAGTATTAAAAAAGGAGCTATTAAAGGGATATTTCATATCTCTTATGCCTTTACTACTTTTATAATAAGAGTCTCTTTTTCTTCTAGATAATCCTCTATCTTTTTAATATACTTTAATTTTATAAAAGTAGCTATAATTTAAGCTTAGATCTTTTAAATTACTTTTTATAATACTTTTAAAGAACTATAGAATATAAATAGCTTATTCTAAGTATTTAAATATTATTATTATAACTTCTTCTTCTTATAGATAATCTTAAGAATTAAAGTAAAGATTAATAAGAATCCTAAAGTAAGAAATAAAAATACTTATAAATTATAATCTTAGATTTTAAATACTTATATAATTAATAAGCCTTTATATATTTAAAATAATAAATTAACTTAAGACTTATAATATAATAATACTTTATATAAGTATAAAAAGTATATAATAATATTTTAATATTAAATAGTTTAATAAACTTAATAAGAACTTTAATCTTTTAATTTTTTTATATAATTATATACTTTATAATCTTATTTAATATACTATTAGTATAATAATAGAAAGAAAGGATAGAAGTAATAAACTAATAAGACCTAAGTACTAAGGTCTACTTATATAACCTTAAGAATAAAACTCTTAGAAAGAGGATATTATATTATAACCTATATTATAACTGTGACGGGAACGTCTAGAGTGCTGGACCCAGGGTGGGGTCGATATATAACTAGGACGCACAGGGCAGGCCATAGGGACTATTAACGCATATGCACATCTACGCGCCTGCCCGCTTTCTCTTTCCTCTTCATTATAGTATTCTTATAATATAATAGTATTACCTCTTAAGTTAATCTTATCTAGCCTATAATATTATACTATAATCTTTTATTCTTTCTACTTATATCTTAATTAACTTTAATGCGTATTAGTATAAGGTTAATTATTATATTAGATCTAACTATAGATCTGCTTATTTATAGTAAGATATAAGTATGAATAGTAAACTACTATTAATTAGAACTAATTAGTAATTAATATAACTAAGAGCTCTGAGTTAAGTATATAGAGCGTTAATAAAGAGAGTATTAATAAAGTATACTAAAAGAGCGCCTTTTATTAGTAGGTTTAGTAATACTTTACTAAGTCTATAAATAAGGATAGTAAAGGGATTACTAATACTAAAGATAATAAAGGGATATTTATTAGACCTTTTATATAATTTATAATAGATTTTATTAAAGAAGATTTAAATACTTAAACCTATAAAATTATAAATAATAGCTAATTTATAGTTTATATAAAAGACTAGGATAGGAGATTTAAAAACCTCTTAATTAATACTAATAATATTAAATTAATAGTCTAGAAATACTCTAAAGTGCAAGCTTTAATAATTTATAATTTTACTAAGTAATTAGCAATTAGAGAGTAATAAGATAAGCTTATCGAATTATATAATAAGTATATTAAAATAACTAAGTGACTTATTAAAGAGTATAATAAAGCAATTAAGGCTAAAGCAATAGCCTATATTAAAGTAATATAGATTAATAAAGAACTAATATAATTAAAAGCAGTATAGTATACTACCTCTTTCTATAAAGACATGCCTCTTAAGAGTGAGATAATAGCTAAAACTAAGCTATACTAAAAGCAGGAGAGTAACCTACCTGAGCTTAATAATAGTAAGGAACTGGACTTTAAAGACTAGCTTATTAAGGCCAGACATAAGCTATAATGTAACAGCTTATAAGACTATTCTAAAGAGGAGGATAAAGTATATTATATTTTCAGTCATTATAAGAGTATTATAGCTACTTATTTATGCTTCTATATGCTTAAGAATATAGAAGAAGATGCTTTTAAGACTACTAAAGATATTTTCTAAGCTCTAATAACTCTCTTCTAGAATAAGAATAAGAAGATTAAAGCATAAGAAGAGTTTAAGGCCTTAAGATACTATATTAATAGTAGTTAGTATAGCTTTTATATTAAATTCTTAACTATAGTAAATAATACTAAGATCCTTAAAAAGGATTAGAAAGAAGAGCTTTATAATAAAGTACTAATAGAGATAAAACATATTATAATTATATAGCGCTTTACTAAAGAGGTAAGCTTTAATACTTTTATAGTAATACTTAGTAATATTATAGTAATAGAAGAGGCTTATATAAAGACCTTAATAAAAAAGGATAGTAAGAAGACTAGTAAGTTATAAACTAATAAGAGTAATAGTATTACTACTAAGAAGAAGGATACTAAGAAGTTAGTAACTTTAATACTTAAGTACTTAAAGATTAAGATTAATAGTAAATAGACTTTTAAAGACTTAGAGGTTTATAAGCTAGTTAAAGAAGGGAAGTGCTTTAAGTATAAGAAAGTTAGCTATACTTACTAAGAGTGTTTAGAAGAGGGCAAAGTAAATGAAGTTTATACTAAGGCTAAGAAGGTAGGGTGGATAATTATTATTATAATTCCTAATAAATTAAATAAGTCATCCTCTAAGTTAGAAAAAGATAAGTCCTAAAGGAAGTCTCCTTTCTAAGACCTGAATTATAATTACTAATCTTTAATAAAGGCTTAATTAATATAAATAAACTACTTAGTAAGGAAAAGCTCTACTATCCTTATATAATAGTAAGTTTAGGGTTAGTAATTAAAGTTAAAGGTCTATATAATATTAAAGCAGATAGTTATATCTTTATAAATAAGGATCTAGCCCTAAGAATATACTAATAATTATAGAGCTATTAAATCCTAATCCTAGGGCGGGGACTTACTATTAAGAAATATAAGGGCAGATAATAATAGATTACTTATATTATAGTAGTAATGCTGGATATAGATAGTAAATAATAGCTAAATTATCTAATATTAGAACTTAGGATATATTAAGAGCTAATTATTAGGAGGAAGTGGTTTAAGAAGTATAATATAGAAATCTCTACTAAATATCACTACTTATAATAGCCTAATAATAGGCTAAAGGATTACTCTAGTAATAATATTATAATACTGATATCTTTATTAAAAGGCCCTTGCTATTTAAGGCTAGTGGATTAAGCTAATATAGAATAATATAACTAATTAAGTATAGAATAAAAGAAGGCCTATAAAGATCAGATCCTTAAAAAGGGAGATTGCTTACTAAGGAAGTAATAGTTAGATAATACTAAAGAGAATATAGTTAAGATAAATAGAGTATTAAAGAATATAGCGCCCTCTTTCTTAATAAAAGACTTTAATACTAAGCTAATAATAATCTAAACTAACTTATTATAATAACTAATAATTAATACTAAGGGAATTATAATTAAAATCAGTATTATTAGTACTAGTAAGTAGTAAGAAAGAGTAGTTAAATAAGAGGATACTGAATAGATTAGTAAAGTCACTTTCTAGGAGATTAATAAGATTATTAAAGAATAACTAAAATGGAGAGAAGCTAGAGGGGAGAACCTTTATAAAGATATATCTAAATTAAAGGAGAAAGTAGAGTTAAAATTACTTTAATAGTACTTATACTTATTATATGCCTTTTTTAAAGCTAAGTCTAATATCTTATTACTTTATTAACTAAGTGTTAATATAAAGCTAGAATTAAAAGAGCTAATCCTTAATAGTTAGAAAGTCTTATTAATATATAAGTTAAGCCTTAAATAGCTAGAAATAATAAAGAACTATATTAAAAAGTACTTATAAAAAGGATTTATTATATTAGTAAGTAATATACTATATATATTACTAGTTCTATTTATAAAAAAGAAGAATAGTGAATAGTGCTTTTATATAAACTATAGGAAGCTTAATAAGTTAATAGTAAAGGAATATTATATACTACTTTTAATAGAAGAAACTTAGTTAAGGCTAGTAAAAGTAAAAGTATTTATAAAATTTAATATTTAATAGGCCTTTTATTAAATATAGATATTCTTAAAATCTAAAGATCTTATAGCCTTTAAGATTTAGTATAGTATTTATAAGTATAAGGTAGTATTATTTAATTTAATTAATAGCCTTTTATACTTCTAAGCTTATATTAACTATATCTTAATAAATCTCTTAAATATCTATTATATAATATATATTAATAATATTCTTATTTATTTAAAAAATATTAAAGATTATAAAGTATATATTAATATAATCTTAAAATAACTAGTTATAATAAGGTTATAAGCAGATATTAATAAATTAGAATTCTATATTATAAAGATAGAATTCTTAGGTTTTATAATTATAATAAATAGGATCTGAATAAATCTAAAAAAGATAAAAGCTATTATAGACTAAGAAGAACTAATAAATGTATAAAGAGTATAGGCTTTCTTTAGGTTTTATAACTTCTATTAAAAGTTTATTAAGTTTTATAGTCAGATAGTGTAACTACTTATACTATTAATAAAGAAGGGGATCTTATAGAAGTAGACTGAAGAGGAGATAATTATAATAGAGGCTATAAAGTTAGTAATTTCATTAGCCCTATACTAGGCCTAGTATGACTCTCTTTATAATATAATTATTAAGACTAATGTATTAGGAGATATAATAATTATAATACTAACTTAAAAGAGTAAAAATAGAGACTAGCACTTTATAGCTTTTTTCTTTAAGATAATAAATAATATAGAAATATATTATTTAATTTATAACTAAGAAATGCTTATAGTAATACTAGCTTTAAAAGAATAAAATACTAAGCTCTTAAGGCTTTAATAGCAATTCTTAGTTATTATTAATTATAAAGCCCTTAAGTACTTCTTAATAAAATAATGCCTTAATAGTAAGTAAGCGCAGTAAGTAGATAACTTAGCGCTTTATAACTTTAAGATTACTTACTATTTAAAGCGAAAGAACATTATAGTAAATACTCTATTTTAAAAGTTATCTAAACTAGCTATATAAAAGGCATAATAAGAAGCTATATAGAACAGGGTACTACTAAGTTAGGACTTAGTAATTAGTTCTATTAATTATAAGGTTATAGCTAGCCCCTATACTAAGCCTGATTCTGGAAAAGGACTAGAAGTAGTATTAATTAGAGCTAAAGCTATTAAGTCCTTAGTTAGCTTTAGAAAGGAGGCTATCCAAGCACTAAAGGGATGGCAGCTGCTTAACGCCGCCTTCTAAGCTAATAGGGCCTCTCCTTAATTATAGCCCTACTAAGAGAATGCAAAGAAGAAGGCTAATAGTTAGATAATAAATAAAGGTATAGTTTACTAGAACTAGTATATTTTTATTTTAGATAAAGGTATTCTTTAAATGCTAATTATTAAAGAGAACTACTATAAGCTTAATATAGCTTACTTAGGATATAATAAAACTATTAAATTAATTATTTAAAGGTTTTAATAGCTAGGCTTATTAGCTAATATTAATTAGTTTTAAGTAAATTATAAGCTATATAGAAGAGCTTATACTAATAGAGATAAGACCTCCGGATTATTATACTTATTAGAAGTCCTACACTGAATATAGTAGTATATAATAATAGACTTTTATTATATATTTAAAGATAAGAATGAATATAACTGCGTATAAATAGTTATTAATTAGCTTAGTAAGATCGCTTTTTCTATACTTTATTACTAAATAGTAATAATAAAGGATATTATATATATATATTATTACTATATTTATTATATTTTTAAAGTACTAAAGATAATAATATTAGACTAAGGATTATAGTTTATTATTACTTTTATAAATAAGCTATATAAGCTTATTAGAATAAAGTAGAAACTAAGTATAGTAAAGTACTCTTAGATAGATAGGAATACTAAGATTTATAATTAGTATTTAAACTACTAATTATAACTATTTATTAACTATTATTAAAATAACTAAAGTAAATTATTACTATTAATAGACTATATATAAATAAATCTTTATTATAAGTTACTAAGTATAAAACTAGTAAGATTATTACTTAGCTACTTACTCTAATCCTAACTTAACTAAGATAAGAGAACTAACCTTAAGAACTATAAAATAAAAGCTAAATATTTATTAAAGGAAGATACTTAGTAGTATACTAAGTAGATTATAGACTCTATTAAAGTTACTAAGTAGAATCTTTACTAAGTATAAGAATAGTAAATTTACTAAGCTAATAAAAAGCGCTAAAAACTAGATTTTATAGTTAGAAATAAAGTCTAAGTTAATATATATAAACTTATAAATATAAGACCTAACTAAGTATTAAACTAAAGGAAGAAAGAGCTATAGACTATTATAAAATAAGTTAAGTATTTATATTACTTAGACTTACCCTCCTTATAGTATATAAACCTAACTCTATATATAAATTAGTTATAATATTATCTTAATAATCCTATATTAAAGTAAAATAAAGACTTACTATTATTTAAAGTTATTAATAGTACTAAAGAGTATAAGGTTTATAAAATTAAAAAGTCATAATATAATAAATATAATAAATAGCTTTAATATAAAGTAAATTAGATTAAATATAACCTTAATAATAAATAGTATTTTATTAAAAACTTTAAGAATATATTAATATAACTAAAGGAGTTTTATAAAGAATATTTAGAAGTACTTAGACTATTAAAGTAATTATAGGCCTAAGTTAATATAGTTACTATAGATATAGATATACTAAAGCATTCTAATAATAATTAACTAATTAAACTATGCTAGGGGCCTAAGAAAGTATAATAAAAACGAAGAGTCTTCATTATCTAGCAATCGTAAGAATTTAATAACTTATGCTTATATAGCCGTTTTAAGCGCCTTAAAGAGGGGGGTGATATAATGGGAATGTCTAGAGTGCTAGACCCAGGGTGGGGTCAATATGTAACTAGGACGCATAAGGCAGGCTATAGGGACTATTAATGCGTATGCGCATTTATGCGCCTGCCTGCTTTCTCTTTCCTCTTTATTATAGTATTCTCGCAATATAGTGGCATTACCTCTTGAGTTGATCTTATCTGGCCCGTGATAATAACTAAGTAGTTAGGACTAGTAATATATATATATAATAATAGGCTCTTAAAAAATTAAAAGATAAATCAGCTTAGGTCTAATAAATTAGAATAAGAGTGATAAGAATAATAAGAATAAAGGAATAAGGGATATCACTCCCTTCCGCTCTTATTATACTAATAATAAACTAAGAGTATATAATTAACTAAGAAGTATATATTAAATATAAGCAGCTCCTTAGCTATTAATAATACTTAGTTATATTAAGTACTTTAGACTTTACTATTACTAGATATAATTAATATTATTTAAGTATAATATGCTTAATTCATTATTATATAAACTCTTAGATCAGGTCCTCAGCCTACTCTAAACTCACGAGCCCAGGGCAGTGTACAGATCGTTACAACCTCCGTTTTAAGAATTATCAGCTATCTCTAGAATAGGGCCTTAAAAAACCAGAATTAATAAAACTAGATAGTACTATCTATAGTAGATTAATATAATATATTTAGAATAATACATTATAGCACTACTACTTATAATTATATTTTATAAGGATTCCCTTTTAATAGGATAATAAGTAGTATATTTACTCTTTATTATATAAATTAGTATAAAGGATGATTAGTTATAAGATTATATAATTAAAGCACTATAATGCATTCTAATAGGAGTTATTAATTAACTAGAGCCATTTAATAAAAGAAAGCCTGCCACTTCAGCTAATCTATCCCTATAATCTAACCAGGCTTAATCTACTCCGCAGCCTCTAAGTTTCTGCGCGTCTTGCCTTCCCATTCCTATTCC
This sequence comes from Dactylonectria macrodidyma, assembly GCA_020744425.1. Taxonomy (NCBI): domain Eukaryota; kingdom Fungi; phylum Ascomycota; class Sordariomycetes; order Hypocreales; family Nectriaceae; genus Dactylonectria; species Dactylonectria macrodidyma. Next base: position 273,263 of record JAGMUV010000010.1, on the reverse strand, counting down.
CTGTCTTTTGACTTCTTCCCCTCTAGACATGTCTCTTGCCAAGCGAATACCCAGTATAAGCGTTGCTCCTTTAGAGTTTATAAGGTAGACGTTATACCCTACAATCCAGCGCTCCTGCTACCCCACTTAACGTAATAGCCAGCGACAATCGCAAGCGTCTGTAATAACTTCACAGAGCTTTCGTGGTGGTAGGGATGCGTACCTGTGGTTGTCGGCGAAAAAGCAATCGCCAACCTCGCGACCGCGGCCCAAAACCGTGCAGGAACATTCCGCTGAAGGATCATCCTGGTTCGAGATTCGAACAGACGCCAAACAAGAAGCACATGAGTACAATTTTGTGCAATCAGTGTATAAATAGCCTCTAAATGGTATCGGTGAACTCTCTCTGGGAGCCCTCACGACTCGACGAGGCTGCGAGCAACTTCCACCATCAAGTGCTATTTGTAATATTACCGTAGAACACAACTAGTACCGCCGCATAAGCCGCCGTCGCAGTGATTACGTCCTTGGTGCTCGAATTGGGTCCTACTACCACAGCGACAAACCCACCGAAGAGAACAATGGCTATGGCCATCGTCGTCAAATTCCATGCCACGCTAGCACTTCCAGGAATAGTCATAATGACGATGGGCACAATAAGCCAGGAAGCAGCCAGCAGAGTGATAATAACGCTTGCGAGGATGCGTGTCTCGGTCGAGTATTCTAGCGGCTTCGCCCCCCCGGTGGCATACTCATCCGAGCGTGTATTCTTTTCGTTATTCGACCAGGCCGCCCACGGCGGGAGATGGTCGCTGATGAAGCGTGTAAGGAAATCAGAGTCCAGAGAAGCAGGCGCGGTAAAAGTTCTGTAGTTCTTCGAAAAGCCTCGGGGATAATCGTAAAGTTGTCTAACTCGATTGCGGTACTCCTGCTTCTGGATTAGAGCGTTGGGTTCTTTCATCTGGAGCACATAGTCGAAGTCTTTCAACGCCTGGCCTAAGCCATGTGAGTCAATGCGAGGTCTCCTATGAGATATGTCATAGGAAGCCAACTTACAGTATTCCTTGAGGTCCCGATGCAAATTTGGTAAGTCGTCTTCTTCTAGTCTCCTGTCCTTAAACATGCCGTAGAATTTGGCAAGGTTCTTTTCCAAGTGGAGCAGATTGATCTGCTGAAGAACCGGATAGAACCCAAAACGCGGCTGCGGCTGACTCTCGTACTGCTGCCGGGAGAGCACTTGAAGGCGAACAAACTCAGTCTGGCCCTCGGCATACGTATATCCATCCTTCTCTCGGAGATCGGGCTCCTGAACGAGCCCTTCGATAGTGTCGACCGTAGGTGGCATAAATGCTGTCTTAGTTTCACGGCGCAAAAGTAAAAACTGGCTGGCATGCGAGGGTAACCGGCATATTTTATGCCGTTTCAGTTGTCACTATCCGGCGCCAAGCGAAGCCGCCCAATATGTACCTAAGTACGTACCTGCATGCACACACTAATTACAAGAAAAGATGGCAAGCCGAACCGAAGAGTGCCAAGCACTGCATGGTGAAGTATTCGCTTCCCTAATGGGCCGAAGCCACTGCCACAGACCAGCATGAAATGCCCAGTTAGCCTCCTGCACACTAGTTTACGTAGCATGCAGTCCCAGTGTCTGTGAAATAACCCCTCAATATTTGCAAGTGTGCTGTCGCCACGTCATGTCAAGAGAAGGCAAGCTAATGCAGCTTCGCGTCGACATCATTGGACCTTCGATATGCACTTTCAGAAGCAATCCCACGGTGGCTGCGGCACGGGAGGCCATGGGCCATCAAAACGACGGGGAGGTACTTGGATGTTGCATGCGTTGAATACAATCAAGGTGGGTAGGGGGGGGGGGGGGGGGGTAGTTCGCTTTGCGCCCTTCCTTGGCGGATTTACTCTTCAATTGCTTTCCCCATTCATCACGGACTTGAGCCAACCCAACATCCAACATACCTGAGGAGCCTCCCCTTGAAATTCCGGCCATGTTCACGATGGATGCCATACCCACTATGGATACCATACTCAATCATCTCAACGACAGCAAAAAATCCTTGAGATCGCTGAAACGTCTTTTTGGGTTTTTCTCCCCCCGAGGACGTGAGAGCGCCGAGCAATCCTCAAGGCGTGAAGAGTTACAGGCTGCTCTAGCGCGTGAGTGTGCAAGGATGAACTGGTTACATTCTGATCTCACCCAGGGGAACAACCTGCGGAACGTCAATGAAGGTGAGATGAATGTCCTCAAGGCTACCCGATATCTGGTGTTTATTACGATTGCTCAAAGGCCGCCAGATCAGTTGCAGCTGGCCATCCAAGGGCTCGAAGAGGCTGGGCAATACATCTACTCAAACGTCCTCAGCCGCCTTCGGAGATTACAAAAAAGCGCTCCCAAACCCGAACCCGAACTCGACTTGGCTCAGGACTACCACGAGATCAATCGCAATCTCCACAGCGCCATGGCCCAAGCAGGTCGAGCGGTCGAGTTCTTTCGACAGACGCCGCTGTGCACTTGGTCAAGACACCAGTGCTATGTACCAGATCCTCAGGATCAACCAACTCAACTGAGATTCGTCCCAGCAATTGCACATGCACATGCGGCGTGTGAAGTTGGCATATGCTGCGCCTGTGCTGCGAAGCACATGCCCCCACCGGCGGAGTGAAACTAAGGGTCGGTCAACGGCATATATTTGAGGATCGAGCAGGTGGCAATAGCGCATATTGTCTTTTCACCTATGATTTCGTCCGTACATGGGACAGCTCAAGTCTGAATGTGAAAGCTTATATTTCATTGGCCATCGCTATTTTTGCGTTTTGACGCTTGGCCGTGGTCGGGATTTTGACCTAGTCTTGAGTTTTGAATGGCATCAAGGTGCAGACGCCTTCCACCATGAACCCCATGTACACACCCAGCCTTGATCGTCGTGTACTCGTCTTCAATGACCGCAAGGAATGCCTTGGACGCTCTCCTTCCAAGCGAAAAGAGAATTCGGGTGTCTGCCCCAGCCGATCGCGGTTGTTGCAATTCTCGGTCGCTTGGACGGAGTGACCAGAACGAGCAACTCCGTAACAACCTAATGCTGATGAATCTGCGGGATCTAGTTTTGTCTGCCCACCATACCCCACGTCAACCCCGGCCCGGGCCTTCACCTCCCGTTGCTTTACTTCCGGGAGAGCAAGTTCCTAGTTCTTTGACTTTGTTGTTAATAGCCCCCGTCTGGCACCCTAGCCCGAAACAGGCTATGCCTCATGGCACGACGTACACCAGGTTTGATTGCTGCATGGCATGTAATGCAGCTGACCGTGGCAATTCTGCTTATAGAAATATTGAATTAGGCTATTATTGAACTTGTGTTCTCTAGCCACGTAAGCTTACATCTGACCACCCATTCCTGCCTTGCAGCTTGGCGGCCTGAGTTTTTATGGTTACATCTTACATGTTTACTTGCAAGTGGTCCGGGGCGTTCATGTATATCGTAAGGGTTGAGAGGTTAGTGTGGCTATTTTATAGATAGATTATATCCTATCTTACGTGTTAGTCTTCTCTTATTCTCGGCCGCCGCGGCCGTGTCTTTTTCATCCTACCTAACTTGGGTAGTGAATGCGATTCACTCGATAAGCTTTGAGGCCCTCTATATATTCGATGTGAGCGATGGTGTGACGAGAAGCGGCCCTTCTGGTGTATTCGCAGCCGCGAAAGATGCGGGGGTTACTTACCTTTCTAAGACTAAAGCACGGTTATCGCTTAGAAACATGCTCACATGAATACCGCGGTTGATCAGCCGAGTCTTAATGCATGTCCAATAGGCTGATATTTTGAGGCCAGACTCAGCAGGACGCACCTCTGGGAGGGGCCGACAGCACATATCATTGATGCATATCCGGAATCAACAACCTCATCTCATCTAGGGTCATCCTTGTGACAGACTGACAAATGCAGGCGAGCAACCCGAAAGCCAAGAAGGCGTTTATTCAGCTCGGCGAGTCACTTAGCGGGGCGAGAGGGGAATTGCAGCAGGGAAGAGAGGGGACCGGACGGCGAATCATTGGCTGTAGTATCTTGCCTCAGTCGTAAGGTGATACGGAAGGTTGCAGTAGTGGGTAGCTGAAAGTGTACCGCTTGCCCCGCAGACCTAACATCAAATCGTAGGCAGACCGGCTCGCCCCGCGCAGATCACTAAGAGCTGACTGGTTGATCTGCGTTATCTTTCGCCCTCATAGGAAAAAAAATGCTGTTGCAGGTGTTGGTTGTTACCGAGCTTCCTGTCTTGCCTCACACGATTGCGACTAGACCGGTCGTAATGTCCGTGGTTTATTGCCTCGATTGTGGGGTAGTGTGGAAGGTCCCAGTCACCAATGGGTCATTGAATTGTGTCCCTTAGCGACCCTAGTCAGACTCGAATCGACTTCTTGGGTTTGTTAGATGGGCGCGAAGCGGGCTGATCCCTTAGATGATTGGATGATCCGCGTTATCTCTTTCCGCGCGGAAAGAGGTTTTTTTATTATTGATTATATTGCAGGTATTGGTTATAATTGGAGCTTGCTGTCCTATCTCAGGCCGTTGCTACCTAATATGCAGCCTACACCCATACTAAGACGGCAATGCACTTTACCATCCGAGTTATACATTACCCCAGTCAACACCCTATAGATGTCGCGCTGACGTGGCTTCCTCGAAAGTGGACCCATGAGTTGCTTGTCTACCGATAGCAGCAGGCGGATAAAACCGGCAGGATGCCAACGTTGCCGGAAATACATTGACCCATTGCTGTCTGATGCTCAAACCTGCAGCATCACCAAAACAGTCATGCACTTTGCCATCCGAACTGCATGTTACTTCGGTAGAGCTGAGGTGCTAGGAGAGGAGCATCCTTCGACGCTGAACTGCATGCACAACCTGGCGTCGACATTTTATAACCAAGGCCGATGGAAGGAGGCTGTCACATTCAGTATATCTGTAGTATTTGCACTACGTTGTAGCGGAGTGCGCATTCCCTTTTGGTGTAGCTGGCAATGCGACAGAGGTGGAAGAGGTATTTGTGCAGGCGATGGAGATGAGGAAGAATGATCTTAGAGAGCAGCATCCTAATACGCTGACTAGTATGCATAACCTGGCGTTGATATATAGGAACTAAGGCCGGTAGAAGGAGGCAGAAGAGCTCAGAGTGCGAGTAATAGAGATAATAAAGAATGTTCTTAAAGAGTAACGTACATGATAAGCGAGTGCAACAGACAAGGGTACGCAACACTTGAACTTTTCACCTTAAAGTATAATTTTCAAAGAATTCTTAAAAATTAAATTTAAGCTAAAAATTACTAAAAACTAGGAATTATATTTATTAAGTAAGAATATATAAGATATAAATTTCTAGAATTTTATATATTTTTATTTTTTAACTTATTAAGAAAAAGCCTATTCGTACTGTGTACCTTATTATATCTAACTTAATAAGCTAGTTAAAATTATAAAAAAAATATATTTACTATATTAAGATATACTAAGCTAAAAAAATAAAGCTTATATAAGTCTAATAATTTTATTACTGGTTTTAGGTTGTCTAGGGTAGGGTATTTTTTGCTGTATAGTGCACTGTTATACTCGCTTGTTTGTTGTACTTACTTATTATATACGTTAGTATTCTAATATACTAATTAGTATAAGCAACTTAGTATTAATATATAAGAACTAAGGCTAATAAAAGGAAGTAAAAGAGCTAAAAGTATAAGTAATAGAAAAGATAAAGATAGTATTAAGAGTAAAGCATCTTTTAATATCAATTAATATAAATAATCTAATATTAATATATTTAAACTTAGGTTAGTAAAAAGAGGTAAAAGAGCTTAAAGTATAAATAATAAAAATAAAGAAAAATATTTTTAATAAATAGTATTTTAATATATTAAATAATATAAGTAATTTAATATTAATATATATAACGTATGTAATAAGCATGCAGCGCATCCAAGTATGCAGCGCACTTATACTATATACTTTAAAAGCTAAACCTTAAATTTTCTAAAACAGCCTATCTAGGCCTGAGATTTTTAGGGATTTAATTTTAAATCTTTAATTAAAAAGTTAACAAAGAATCATTTTTTTAAATATTTTAAAAAAATTATTAAGCTTACTATAAATAAAAATACTATAAAATACAGTGTGAATTTCATATTACTAGCGCTATATGTATATATAATATGAGAAAACTCTTAAAAATAGGATATAGTAGAAATAAGCTAAGTATAAATTTATAGCTATTTTAAGCTTAGTTTGAATTTTTAAGAATTATTTTAAAATTGCAATTTAAGGTGAAAATCTCAATGTATTACATACTTGGATGCGCTGTATGCTTATTATATACGTTAGACTAAAGTTAGTAAAAGAAAGTAAAAGAGCTTAAAATATAAATAATAGAAATAATAAAAATAGTATTAGAAGAAGAGTATTCTTTAATACTAATTAGTATAAATAATCTAGCTATTATTTAAAAAGACTAAAGCTACTTTAAAAATACTCTAATTTTAATATAAAACTATATTATCCTATAAGAGTGAGTGCTTAATATAGACTATCTAAATGTAGTATTCTTTATAGTAACTCTAGTTAATTAAGAAAAAGTAAGTGACTTAGTATAGGAAAGGAGATAATTTTAAATAAATATATAAGTGCGCTTATTAAAGAACCCTGTGTGCTAATTTATAATAAGAAAAAAAACCACTTTTCAGCTATTACTAGTATATTTACTGCATATCTTATGTATCACGGCCTGGTCTACACCAGACCATATAACGCTGACTAACCACATCCGCCCTTATCGCTTTCTAGCCAATTCCGTTAAATCACAGTTCTAAACTGTAATTATAACTATAAATTATAATCCTTAACGTACTTGATAAGTGAGTGGGCTAAACAAGTGAGTGGGCCAATCCAGTTTTATACCTTAAAGTGCGATTTTTAAGAAATTCTTTAAAAATCTAAACTAGGCTTAAAATGTATATAATTTAAGTTATAAGTCCATTAATTTCATTATAATAATGAGAAATTTTCCGATATTTTTAAAAAAAAAAAGTTTATATAGTTATTTAAGATAATCTTATTAGTACTGTTTTTTTTTCTTAATTTTATTTTTAAAAAGCTAAATTAATTTTTCAAAAGTCTAGAAAAAATATTATCTACTGACTTTTTTATTAAGATGTCTTAATTTAATTCTTTGAAATTCTTATATTTATATAGCTGATTTTAGAAAATTAAAAATTATTACTTTTAGCTGTATAGTATAAGTAGCTCACTCACTTGTTTAGCTTACTCACTTATTAAGTATGTTAATTATAATCTAATAATTAAATCATAAATATAAATTATAATTTAAGAGAATGAATTATAATTCTAATTATAATCCATTTAAACTCTTATAGTATATAAGTATATTTATTTAGTACTTTTATAGAAATAGCCTTACTAACTATAAAGTCCTTATATATAAAATATATAACTAATAAAGAAATATCTCCTTTAGCTCTTATTAAATAAGACTATATATAATATATTTAAAATCTCCTGATTTTTAACTTTATAATAATATATAATATACTTTAGAAAGCCTATCTTCCTTATACTATAATTACAAAAGATACCTATAATAAGAACCTTTAATAAGGTTAGAGTTTAAGCATTAAACATACTTCTAATAGTCTTAAAACTCAGGACACGTCTTACCCGGTTTTACTATGATAAATTGTCTAAATCCCCTATTAGATTGGACATATGATTGGATAGTAATCTCTTTATAAAGCTGGGGCTTTTCTCTAGCCAGTCCAGAAGGATTATCATTATTAATACATACATTTCTTAACGAATCATTCTAAACTGACTACCTTTCTAATTGTCTTTTCCTGCTCTTTCTGAATCTTTAATCCCTTTTCTGATTGGTTAATTCTTTGACCCACAATCGCCAAGTTCTACTAATAAGGTTCTACTTCTTCTACTCCTTCTACTACTATAGCCTCTACACTTATTTAACTATAAAAATACTTTAAATAATTAAAAGTAGAGTATAATTCTAATTTAAGAAATAAAAATAAGAATAGTAATAATAATTCTATAAATAGAAGCTCTTTTTATTATTACTTATTATAGCCTTTTATATAGCTAAAGTATAATTACTATAGCCTTACTCTTAGTATAAAAAGGCAGCTAAGATAATCTTAAAAGTAAACTTAATTATTAAGGCTATTATAATAGTATTAAAGTCTAATAATAATTCTACTTAAAGAATTAGTAGTATTTTATATATAAGACTTAGTATAGAATAAAGACCTTAAGGCTTATACTTTAATTAATTATAATAAAGCAATTCTCTATAAGTTCTAAATAGAACTAAATAATAACTAAATATAGTTTTATAATTAATATTAAAAGAGCTAGTTTTAAATAAAGATTAATATATATAATAAGTAAGTTAGAAATACAAGCAAGTCAGAAAAAATCCTATATTATTAAAATAAAAACTTTAATAAAAATATAATAATACCTTTAATTAATTAAAACTAATCACTATTCTCTTCTTCAGAAGTCTTAATTATAATTTAATAGGTCTTTATATTATAACTTACCTTTTTATAATTTCTATAATACCTTTCCCTTAGCATTACTAACCTCCCTTAACCACTACTTCTTAACGATTTAGCTACTACCTATGCATTAATATCTCTCTAATCTATCTCACCCCTTCCCTTATCTAGAGTTATCTTCCCTCCTTTATATAAGCGGGTTCTTTTCGCTCTGCGCTATTTACTAAGAGTCTTATTTACTTATTAAAGGATTTAGACTTCAGATTTTAATAAAGCGTTCTAATGCATTATTACCTTTATTCTCTTTAAAAGTGACTTAAGTGCTTTAAGAATTAATACTAAAAAGCTACTTTAATATCTTCTTATTTATTTTCTAAAGTATTTAGACTAAGAGCTAGCTTTAAGTATAGTCTTTAGGGTCTTTAAGACCTAAGGGTTAGAGAGGCTGATCTCCTTTTTAACTAGTATTAGAATCTATAGTTATATATTAAGCTTTAATATAACATTTTCTAGGTTTAAAGGAATAAGTCTGGCCTTTTAAAAACCTCTTTTAATATTACTCTTTATTATAGTAGTTTTATAAGTAATATAAAAGGCTAAGAAGACCTTAGTCTTTAAAATATAAGTTATAAAGTATCTAATTAATTACTTAATTATTTAATTATAAGCTATTTTAAATAGCTTAAAGTACTTAATATTAAAAAGCTAAAGTAAGTAAGATAAATAAGGCAGTATATAAAGTATAATAATATAGTTCTCTTTATAATATTTCTTAAAGTTAATAGAATAATAACTTTTATACTTATTAAGAATTAGAAGATAATAGTAATTAGTTAATTAATTTTTTATATACTAATTAAAGTGCTTAAGCTACTTAAGACCTATTTTATTATTAGTCTAGCTATTTAGAGTTATTATAATAGCCTAATCGCTTAGGAGGTTGCTTTTCTAGTACTAGCTAGTAAGGTAATATTAGCCTATAATTACAATAAACAGCTAGATTGCCTAGCCTTTCATATTAATCGCCTAAATGACTATAACCTATTCCCAGTTTCTAAGCTAGACTGATTTCAGGTTTCTATATCTATTTATACTTATAATAACCATTCTACTTATAATTATACCTATTATAAAGCCAGTCTTATTAAAGTTACAAATATTAACTAAGTTAATACTATATTTTATAATTATATTCTCTATAAGCCTAAACTACTTATAAATAATAATTAGATCTTTATATTTAGCTTTTTAATAGTTATATTTATAAAAAAAACGCATCTTAAGCTCTTAGTATTACTTAATAAAGTTAGAGGCTTAATACTTACTAATAAGTAATGCATTACAGTTAGCAAGCAGTCAGTTAGCTATTTCTTTAATACTATGCAGTTATAGAAGAAATCCTTATAAATCCAAGTTAAGAATGAATTAAATAATAATCTATTCCTTAAGGTCAGTTAGTTAATGCAAAGTAAGGATAATATTACCTTAAGAAGGTTTACTATAATATTAATTATAAAGAGTACTAAGTAGGACTTTATATAATATTATAGTAAGGTAGATGTGTAATTTTAGATCATTTTAAAGAGCCTAAAGAGTAAGGATGATATTTGCCTCTTTACTTAATTATAATATATTTAGTAATTAAGAAATGATTAATTAAATAAAAAAAAGGAGAGTTAAAGGACTTTTTCTAACTTGCTTATATTTCTAACTTGCTTATTATATATATTAATTATAATAGTATTTATATATATTATTATTAAAAGAATAAAAAATACTACTTTAATAAATTATATTTCTTATTAGTAAATAATTAGTTTAACTTTAGTCTTATACTAGCCTAATTACTTTAGCTTATGCTTATTAAAGAGTCTTTAATTATTTATATTTATATTTATATAAATATTATACTTATATAAGAGTAGTAATATAAGTATTAAGAGTAACGTGTATGATAAGCGAGCGCGCAATACAAGCGAGCGCGCACTCTGAAATTTCACCTTAAATCGCAATTTAAAGAAAATTCTTAAAAATTCAAACTAAGCTAGAAATGGCTATAATTTTAAAAGTATATTTATTAAATATATAATAATAAGTACTAGTTTTCCTAGATTATTAAAAAGACTTTTTATAGAGTTATTTAGAAAAATCTTATTCACACTGTTTTTTTTCTTATTTTTATTTTTAAAATTTCAAATAAATTAATTAAAAATCTCAAAGAAATACTATCTTATGACTCTTTTTATTAAATATATAAAATTAATTTTTTAAAAATCCTAGGGCTATATAGCCCGTTTTAGAAAATTTAAAATTTAAACTTTTAGCTGTACAGTATAAGTGCGCGCTCGCTTGTATTGCGCGCTCGCTTATCATACACGTTATATAGTTTACTTTCTTTATAAAGTTAGCTTAATATATAACTAGTTTCTACTTTTACTATAAGAATTAAATATTATATTACTCTATTTTAATAATATATTATTCTATATATTACTTAACTAATAATTTACTTATTAGTTTTATTAAGGTTATAGTCCTTAGTAGCGCACATTCAGAGAGAGGCCAGAGGTTAAATAGTAAAAAAATAAAAAAATAACTAATAGTGAATAATAGTATAAGGGCCTAAAACCCAAGCCTAAGGCAATAGTAACTCAGAATGACTAGAGTTTCTATTACATTAGGGTGTAAGCCTTACTATCCTAATCAACCCTTCGAAATATATCAAGCAGCTAGAAAGCTAGATAGAAAAGCTAGATAGAAAAGCTAGATAGAAAAGCTAGATGTCGGAAGGCAAAATCGTTATGCGATAAAAGCCCTGTGAGGGTTCGTCGCATTCTAAGTTACCTCGTCGCAATTCCAAGTCGCAATTCAATGATCGCAATTCAAAATAAACCCCCCTGACTAAACAAATGACATAATGTGCGTATAGCGCATCGTGCGACAGTCTGGCAGACCCTCGCTAATATTAGTATATAAGAATCGTCTTATATATATACTAACTAAAAGAATTAAAGAAGATTAAAGCCTGCTTCTTAAGCTATAAAGAGCATCTTGCCTATTTAGCTTAGAATATATAATAGAGGCTAAGTTTAACTAGCCTAATTATAAGAGGCTTATCTAATTAGTAATCTTTAATTACTATATCTTTTAAAAGAATCTATTTTTATAAGCCTTATTAAATAAGGATATAATTTAATAGATTAAGATAGAATAAGTCTTATTAGAAGAATTAGTTTAAAAAGAAGTAAAGAAGGAAATAATAACTATTAATAATGCTTTTTTTAATAACTTAAAAAGTATTAATTATAATATATAGGTTATATAGTTATAAGCTGACCTTATGCTAATTAATATATAGCTAAAGGAGTGATGCATTAGAAATTAAAGGAATTAAACAGTTAAAGGATTTAGTAAAAGAAGGTTTAAAAGAGGAGGAATAAGAGTCTATCTATAACTAGGTTAATTAATCAATCGAGTCCTTTGTCTTAAAATAACTCAAGTAATATAAATACATAATATAGAAATATAGTAATAAGGAACGTAGTAGTGTAAAAATAAAAGTCCGAATAGCGGTTTTAATAGTGAATATAATAAGTTATTAGGTTATAGTCCTTAGCAGCGCACACTCAGAGAGGGGCTAGAGGTTAAATAGTAAAAGAAAAAAAATAACTAATAATAAATAATAGTATAAAGGCTTAAAACCTAAGCCTAAGGTAATAGTAATTTAGAATGACTAGAGTTTCTACTGTATTAAGGTATAAGCCTTACTATTCTAATTAACCCTTCGAAATGCATTAAGTAACTAGAAAGCTAGATAGAAAAGCTAGATAGAAAAGCTAGATAGAAAAGCTAGATATCAGAAGGCAAAATCGTTATGCGATAAAAGCCCTATAAGGGCTCTGCATTCATCGCATTCCAAGCTCATCATAATTCTAATTACATCACAATTCAATGCTTTGTAATTCCTGATCGCAATTCAAAATGACCCCCTCTGACTAAATAAATAATATAATGCGCATATAGCGCATTGTGCAATAGCCCGGCAGACCCTTACTAATACTAGTATATAAGAATCGTCTTATATATACACTAGCTAAAAGAATCGAAGAAGATCGAAGCCTGCTTCTTAAGCTATAAAGAGCATCTTGCCTATCTGGCCTAGAATGCATAATAAAGGCTAAGTTTAACTAGCCTAATTATAAGAGGCTTATTTAGTTAGTGATCTTTAATTACTATATCCTTTAAAAGAACCTATTCTTATAAGCCTTATTAGATAAAGATATAATTTAATAGATTAAAATAAAATAAGTCTTATTAGAAGAATTAGCTTAAAAGAAAGTAAAGAAAGAAATAATAACTATTAATAATGCCTTTTTTAATAACCTAAAGAGTACTAATTATAATATATGAGTTATATAGTTATAGGCCGACCTTATATTAATTAATATATAGCTAAAGGAGTAATGCATTAGAAACTAAAGGAATCTTACTAGAATGGTTAAAGGATTTAGTAGAAGAAGGTTTAAGAGAGGAGGGATAAGAGTCTATTTATAACTAGGTTAACTAATTAATCGAGTCCTTCGTCTTAAGATAACTTAAGTAATGTAAATATATAATATAGAAATATAGTAATAAGAAACGCAGTAGTGTAGAAATAAAAGTCCGAATAGCGGTTTTAATAGTGAATATAATAAGTTATATACTATTAATATGTACTTATAGCTTAAGTGTCTTTCATTTTATTACTATTTATACTATATATAGAGCTTTTAATAGAAGTAATTTTCTATTTATATTATTACTTATTTATTACTCTTTTATAAGTAGTATTTTTTATTTTTTATTTATAATACTTATATTTCTTATTTAATATAATCAGCTATTAAGTCTTTTTATTTATTTTATTATATATATTATAAGTTAATTTTAGCTTAAGCATAAATTAAATAGTCCTCCTTTTAGTATTATATTAGGTTTTTAAGTCCTTTAATATATTTTAAAAGGAAGAAATTATTAGAATATTCTAAGATTATAATTCTATTAGTAAGTCTAAAGCTTTTAGTTTAATAGCTTTTAAGTTTATTATAAAAGTATAGTATAAATACTAAGTAATATTCTAATTATATAAGAAAATAGTAATTCTTTTATTTATTATAAATATATCTTTTATAATAAGGATTATAATATAAGATTTATATAAGTTTATAATATTAAGAGTTATTTATTCTAATATAAAGGTTATTTAAGAATTCTTCTTAAAGTATCTTTTTATTACCTTATGCTTTAAGTTATAATTAAGTATAAATATAGAGATCTTCTTTAGCTTAAGGTTCTTATCTTTTTTTAATTAATTACTAGTATTAATCTTTATTACTTAATTATATATAGATTCTTTATAAGTCAATTTCTACTATATTTTACTATTCTTTTATTTTTAATAACTCCTTATATTTCTTATAATAAGGGTCTATTTATTTATTATTATTACTATTTAAGTATTTTTCTATAAGTATAAGAATGAGCTCTAGTTCTTAACTAAGTTATTTATTTAAAATGCAATATATTTTCAAACATTATCTGCCTTTAGTTATTCCACTTTATAAGGGTTTATAGCATTTATTAGTACTAGTATCTTATTATTTACTGCTTTACTTATGTTTCTTATTATTATAGAGTTTTATTATAAATAGGTCGGGACCAGGTTCCTACTAGTAGAAATAACAAGCCTATAGTTAAATCTTCGACTCTAGAAATTAGATTAGACAATTAAGACTTTATACATAATATATAGAACTAGATCACTAAGTACTAAATTACTAAGGTAAAGAAACTGTAATAGTGTAAAACATAACAACAGGCATATCCGACAGTATAGCTGTTAAAAATGACATCCCTTAAGTCAGACACAGAGAGAACTATAACAAGTTTATTCTAGATTTATTTACCTTTCTTAGAAAATATTTTTAAATACTCATTCTTTATATAACCAGTTTATTAGTAATTATAATTATTATTTATCTATATAGCTCAGGCTTTAAGTAATAGGAATGTTATACTAAGTATGCTTTTTAATTAACTATAATTTACTTTAACCTAGCTTAGCTATTTATTAAGGATTTCTTCTTTAACTTTTTTTAATATAACTTACTATCCTTTAGAATAAGTATGAATCTTATTATGCATTTATTACCTTTCTTAACTATAGTAAGGATTTTTCTATTTATATTTATTAAGAGTTAGCCTTTTAAGATCAGAGTTTAAGTTTTTCTAGACCTTTTAATTAAGATAATTCTTTATAAAGTATAGAATTCTAGTAATAGTTTTTTCTTATATAGCTTATTCTTAGCTTTTTTTAAGTCTTATATAACTAACTAATATATAATTATAGCATTCTCTTAAGTGCGCTAGTTTTATTATGACTACTTCTAGTTATAATAAAAGTTTTAAATAAATACTAATAGTTAGTAAATTAAAGGTTCTTACCTTTTAATATAGGCTTATACTTTTAATTTATCTTAAGGCTTTAATACTTATTCTTAAAGTATTCTATTTTATTATAAATCTAATATTTAACTTTAGAATAGTTTTACTAAGCTATTCTAAGTTCTATAAGTCTGGCCTAAGTTTTATAAAAAGTATTTACCCAGTTTTTATCTTTCTAATTATTTTAATTCTTAAAGTAATATAAATTATAATTACTTTTTTAACTTCTTTATTAATTCTTAGCCTTCTCTTTTTATCTTTTATACTATTATTTATTAATCTTAATAGCTATAGTAATATACTTAGTAAGTATATTAAATTAGTTAGCTTTATATAGCTTATCCTTAACTTCTTCTTTAAGTTTTTAATAAAAGATTTCTATAAATATATTATTATTCTATTCTAATTTAAAAGTAATTTATTAAAATATAATAATATAAGTAATAATAGATTAAATTTACTTAATTTTATAGATTTTAATTATTATTTACTTTTCTTTATTAATTATATTAAAGGTATTTTTAATTATTTCTTTAAAATTCTTTTAATTTATAAAGATATTAATAGTATTTTAATCTTAATTAGCCTTATTATTATTTAAAAAGTCTTTTATAATTAATTTAAATTAGTTCTTAGTATTCTTAGTTATTAAGTTATTTATTAATAATAATTATACTTTAAATAATATAAAGTATTATAAGAAGAATTAAAAGTATTCTTTTATTTTAATAATAAATAGAATTATATTACTTAGTAAACTATTAAATAATTCAGGCTTTAATAGCTTAATTATTTCTCTTAAGTTATAATTATTATTTATAATTAATATAATAAGTATTATAAGTATAGGTTAATTCTATATTTACTATTATAAATTTTAAATAAGAGTATAAAATTAATAGACCTTTATTACTATTTTAATATTACTTAGTAAGGTTATATATACTAAGAGTATAAGTATATTACTTAGAGTAATAAGAGTTTAGTTTATTTTTAATATACTAATAATATAAGATATTACTTAAGTTAATATAATAATATATTAAATAAAAGCTATAAATATATAATAATCATGCTTATATTAAAGCTCTAAAGTAAGTCTAAAGTATATAGTATTTATAATTA
Source organism: Dactylonectria macrodidyma (assembly GCA_020744425.1). Lineage (NCBI taxonomy): Eukaryota > Fungi > Ascomycota > Sordariomycetes > Hypocreales > Nectriaceae > Dactylonectria > Dactylonectria macrodidyma. The sequence continues at coordinate 257,093 of JAGMUV010000010.1, read as the reverse complement.
AGTAAATTAAAGATATTATAATAAGTAATATAAATTATAATCTAATAATAATAAAATAGGAAATTTAATATAATTAAGTATATTAATAGTTAGTGTAAAGGCTATAGCAGTAGAAGGAGTGGAAGAAGTAGAAGGTTATTAGTAGAACTCAGCGATTGTGGGTCAAGGAATTGACCAATCAGAAAAGGGATTGAAGATTCAGAAAGAGCAGGAAAAGACAATTAGAAAGGTAGTCGGTTTGATGTAATTAGTTGAGAAATGCATGTATTGATGATAATAATCCTTCTGGACTGGCTAGAGAAAAGCCCCAGCTTTATAGAGATTGCTATCTAGTCACATGTCCAATCTAATAGGGGATTTGGACAATTTGTCATAGTAAAACCGGGTAAGACGTGTCCTGAGTTTTAAGACTGTTAGACGTATGTCTGATGCTTGAACTCTAACCTTATTGAAGGTTCTTATTATAGGTGTCTTTTGTGGTTATAGTATAAGGAAGATAGGCTTTCTGAGGCATATTATATACTATTATAAAGCTAAAAATCAGGAGATTTTGAATATGTTATATATAGTCTTATCTAATAAGAGCTAAAGGAGATATTTCCTTATCAGTTATATATTTTATATATAAGGACTTTATAATAAGTAAAAAGAGTAAGTTAAAATAGTTCTTAGTATTAATATTAAATTTAAAGAACTATTCTTTATTATTACTATCTTTAGTTATTCTATTCCTATTTTAAAACTAACTTAATTATAGTTAATTTTAATTCTAATTTATACTTTATAATTAGCTTAAATAATTTACTAGGACTATAGTATAAAAATACTTTTTTTAAGACTTTTAGACTTATTAAAGATATTAAGTTAAGATATTATAAGAATTAATAATATAGTCTTCTTTATATAGTATTATAAATAATAGTTATATTAGATAGTGGCTAGCTGTTGAATTAGAGGCATGTTAGAACACTAGAGCACTAAGGTGTTATATAAGAAGCAGGGGGATGTTAGGACTGACTTAGAAGAGGCTTACTAAGCCTCTGGCCAGCTAGCCTATATTAAGAAGAAAAGGAGAACTAGACCTCCCTAACCTTAAGAGGCAGGAGGCTATAGTAAATAAATACATAATACATATATATATTTAAGGTTATTAATTAGTTATATAAACTATTTAATAATTAATAATCGAATATATACTATATACTCTTACTACTTATATACTTCTCTTACTTAAATCACTAACTAATTACTAACTATTTAGTAATAATAACCTTAGTAATTATAATTATCCTAATTACTAATAATAACTAGATCCCCTAGTATTTAGCCCTAAAGATAAAGGCTAATAATTAAGACCTCTAGATGTATATTAACTCTAAAATAACTAAGAAGCCTCTCCTTATTATAAAGGAACTAACCCCTCTAGACCTTAAGTCCTTTAGTAAGAGGAAGGGCGTGCTTTTATCTATAAGCGCCTCTATATTAACCGCTGCATTAAGTACCTTTATAACTAACTATAAATTAGAGACCTTTTACTTAGTAGATAGTGAGGACTTAGTAATTAAACCGATTAAAGTTATAGACCTTATGAATGTAGGCCTTATAGTATTTAATATACTATAGGCTAATTATAAATATTAATTGAAGAGATATACAGCCTTTTAAAAGAAAACAGTAGTTATCTAAGACTAGATCTTATAGAGTGTCTTAACCTCCTTATATTACTACTACTGCCTAGTTAAAAAGTCATTAGCTAAGTAAGTAAAAGCCCTATATAACCATTTCGCTTAAGTAGGAGATAAATACATGCATAAAGCTTACTAAACCCTCCGCAAGTTACTAGCAAAACCCTGCCAATCCTAAGTCATAACCTATAAAGGTATAGGCAAATAGCTCACTCTTTAGGAAAATATGATTTAAAAAGCCTAAGTAGTAAGGCTTTAAAAAGCGATAGAATTAAGCTAGTGGTTTAAAGACTTAGTCATAGTATTAAAAAGTATACTTCTTAAGTTTTAAATTAATATATATAATGTTATAAAGTTAGATAAAGCTATTATAAATACTCTATTAGTTATAAAGGTTTTAAGAGCTATTTAGTAAGTAATTACTAATAGTCTAAAGGTCTTAATCTAAGGAAAGGTAGTACTAAGAGCATTCTATTACTATTATAAAGGAAATAGAAGAGCTAGTAAGCCTTTAGTAAAGGCCTAAGGAAAGAGAGTATAATTACTGAATATTACTAATAGTATAGATATAAAATGCCTTACTTACTTTAATAATTATTACTCTTTTATTAAGTATTACTATATATTTCTAAAGCTATAACCTTAGGAATAGTAGCTTAATATAATAGCTAAGGCCTTAGTTAAAGAATGTATTAAAAAGAATGTTAATAAAGTTATAAACTAAATAAAGAAGCTTATTTTAAGTAATTTATAATAATACTAAATACTAAGCTTTTACTAAAGAAAAGTATTAATAAACGCTTACTTAATAGTTACTAAGACTTACCTACTATAAAAGAGCTACTTCTTTAACTCTAGAGTATTAATATATATCTTTAAAGATATTATATAAATATATAATCTAAAGGCAGCCCTAATAGAAGACTTCTTATAGTTAGAAATAAAGCTAGTCTTAATTAATAGTTATAAAGATACTATAATAACCTTACGCTTTATTAATAGCTTATTAATAACCTTCTGACTATTTAACATTACTTTTTATAAAGCCTTAATATTAAACCTAGTATTCTTTTTATAATTAAAGAAATAGAGATTCTAATAGAATATAAGACCTAGTAATCGCTGTTGAAACCGCTGTTCAGACTTTTGTTTCTACACTACTACGTTCCTCGTTGCCGCGTTTCTGTATCACGTGTTTGCATTGCTTAAGTTATCTTAAGACGAAGGACTCGATTGATTAGTTAACCTAGTTATAAATAGACTCTTATCCCTCCTCCCTTAAACCTTCCTCTGCTAAATCCTTTAACCCATCGCAGTCGATGTCAGAGGCGACTGTAGTAGGATTCCCTTAGTTTCTAATGCAGTCATCACTCCTTTAGCTATATATTAATTAGCATAAGGTCAGCCTATAATTACATAACCTATGCATTATAGTTAGTACTCTTTAGGTTATTAAAGAAGGTATTATTAATAGTTATTATTTCTTTCCTTACTTCTTTTTAAGCTAATTCCTTTAATAAGACTTACTCTATCTTAATCTATTAGATTATATTTTTATTTAATAAAGCTTATAAGAATAGGTTCTCTTAGAAGATATAGTAATTAAAGATCACTAATTAGATAAGCCTCTTATAACTAGGCTAGCTAAACTCAGCCTCTGTTATACATTCTAGGCCAGATAGGCAAGATGCTCTTTATAGCCTAAGAAGTAGGCTTCGATCTTCTTTGATTCTTTTAGCTAATATATATATAAGACGATTCTTATATACTAGTATTAGCGAAAGTCCGCTAGGCTATTGCATAATGCACTATACGCACATTATGTTATTTATTTAGTCAGGGGGGGTCATTTTGAATTGTGATTAAGAATTATAAAGCAGTAATTGAATTGCGACTTAGAATTGCGATGAGGTAACTTAGAATGCGACGAACCCTCACAGGGCTTTTATCATATGACGATTTTGCCTTCTGATATCTAGCTTTTCTATCTAGCTTTCCAGCTGCTTGACGCATCTCGAAGGGTTAATTAGGACAGTAAGGCTTGCACCCTAATACAGTAGAAACTCTAGTCATTCTGAGTTACTATTGCCTTAGGCTTGGGTTTTAGGCTCTCACACTATTATTTACTATTAGTTATTTTTTTTTTTTTACTATTTAACCTCTGGCCCCTCTCTGAGTGTGCGCTGCTAAGGACTATAACCTTAATAAGACCTAGTAATAACTGCTTATATAGAGCTAATAGTAGCCACTTTAAAGAGATTAAAGAGATCTATAAATAATAGGTTTTAGAATATATATATTTAGATAAAGAAAAATCACTAGCCCTTTAAGTACTACTCACTAACTACTCGCTAGCTTAATACTATACTTAGAAATATATATTATAAACCTAGTAGAAGCCCCTTAAGGGGGATTCATATATATAGTACTAGCGACTTAGCTACTTAGGCCCTAATATTCTTAAGTACTTTATAAATACTGCTTAGAGCATTAGGCTAAAGCTAGATAAATCCTAAGGCCTTTAAAGGATTATAATAGTTAATTATAATGCTTATAGAGTAGTAAAGGCTTATTAAGCAGTCTGCTAAACTCCTTAAGAAGCTACTATAAGAGTAAAGCTAGAAGAGCGAATTGCCTTTAATTTCTACTTAATAAAGCCTGGCTATAGAGGCTATACTTTAGTATAGATTATAATAAACTAAGCCTCTAAGTATATATAGGATTACTATATTATAGACTGGTTAATACTTATAATTCGTATTACTCTTATAAGCTTTATTAAAATAATAGAAGTATAATATAAAACTATAATAAAGGCCTTTAAATATAATAATAAGCTCTTAATAATTTATTACTAAGTAGCTATTAAAATAGAAGTAATAAGGATCTAATATAAGCCCTTTATACTAAATACTTAAGCCTAGAATGGAAGTATAGAACGCATTATAGCAATTATTATTAAAAAAAGCTATATAATGCGAGTAATAGCTAAGCTCTTAGTATACCTTTAGTTAAAGACTATTAAAGCAGCTACTTACTTTTATAACTATTTACTAAATGCTTACTAAGGTTAGAAGTCTCCTTATAAAGTATTTTACTTATAATACTATACTAATAGTATAATAAAACCTAACCTATCCTATTTATAATTATATAGCTATAAAGCCTTTATATTAATAATAAATGCATAGCTTTACTATAACTATTTCTAAAGGCAGGCTTTATAAGCCTAGATCAGATTCTTTATAAAGTATATATTAAGTAATTCCTTTTAAATTTAGAACCTACTATTAAAAGAAGTAATAACCTTAAGAGATATAACCTTTAATAAATACTAATTATTTAATAAGCATTTAAAGAGCCTTTAAGACGATTTACTAAAAGAAGACTTAGAAGTAATATAAAAATGCATTTAAAAGCTGCTTATAGTAATAAAGGAACCTCTACTATAATTATTATAGCTCCTAAACGAAGAACTAGATAAAATCTTACCTAACTCTAATAATCTAAAGTATATAAAGGCTAGCGAAGAGTTAGTAAGTACTTACTAAGCTCTTACTAAATAGCCTACTTATACTACTTCTAAATTTAAAGTTCTTCTTATGCTTTTATAATTACTTCTATTAGCCTTTTTCTACACTTTAGCCACTTGCTTAAACGTAGAGAGGTAAGAGCAGTAAGATAGTAATAATACTAGAGGAGCAAAGCCACTAAGTACTTACTAAATCATCCTTAAAAGAGTAATACTTAGGACATTATTTAAAGCTGCATTCTTAGTAAGCAGCTTATAAGAATAAAAGCATTATAAATACTCTTATTAGACTAAGGGAAGTAGTCTGGCCAGCTCCTTACTAAAGCTAGTAAGGGGAAGCTTAACTCGCTCTCTTAACTATGTGTATAATAATATTATTTCTACTTATAGAGAGGAAAAACCCTTTATAAAAAGGCTACTTACTAGAATACTCTAGCATTTATTAAAGCAGCTTCCTAGCTCTTATACTTAGATAGACAAACACCTATATAAAGACTAGCTAATTATAGCTAAAACCTGTTACTTTTAGAACTATAAGAAAGTAAGCTTATAAGTTAAAGTAGCTAAAGTAATAATAAATAGTTATTAAATACTTAGTTATTACTAGGTATTTATATATAAGCTTAATAAATATAGTTACTTTATTAAGATTAAAGTATAGCTAGTAATCTATAGTAACTAATAGCTAAAAGACGAGTAAAACACTTATATAGCTACTTTAGCCAGAATGTTATTTTAAACTCTTATAACTCTAGCTAACCGCTTTAACTATAAAATATTATAATATAATATAGTTAATGCTTTTATATATATAGACTTTAATAAAGATATCTATATAAAAATACTAACTAAATACTAAAAACCTAGCATTATCCTTAAGCTTTATAAGGCTTTATATAGCTTTAGACAGTCACCTTTCTTATAGTAATAGTATTTTAAAAAAGGCCTGCACTTATTAGGCTTTTACTAAGTACTTAGTAAAGACTATTACTAGCTATATAGAGAAATTATCTTCTTCTTCTATATAGATAACTATATCCTTTACTACTTAAAGACCTTAGAAAGTAAAGTAATTAAGCTAATCGAATCCCTTTAGAAACTCTATTATATTAAAGAAAGTAAGTCCCTTTACTAATTCCTAAGCATAGAAGTTATTTATAACTAAGTAACCTAATAGCTCTAGCTTTCTTAGTCTATATATATTAATAAAGCTCACTAACTGCTTACTAACTCCTCACTAAATCCTAAACATAAGACTCTAATAGTACTTAAAGAGCTCCTCTTATCTAATAGTAATACGACCCTGTAACTAATTAACCTATACTAATAGAAGGTTAGAACTATTATATATGCTATAATTATAACCCGGCCAGATATTGCTTTCACAGTAAGCAGGCTAGTACGATTTAACTAGAACCCAGGCCCTAAGTATTACGAAGCTGCAGACTGGGTTCTCTAGTATCTCTTATAAATATAGAGACTTTCCTTATAATATGGAGCCGAGCTTAGCAGTAGAAACGACAGCCTTTTAATAGCTTCTAATACTAGTTTTACTAATAATTCACTAGACTGTCAGAGCTTGTAAGCATTTACTATAAGCCTTTTCAGTAGTATGACCTCTTAGAGAGCCAATAAGTAAGATACTGTAATAATATTAATAACAGAGGCCGAGTTACTAGCCCTATTATAAGCAGCTAAAAAAGCCCTCTTTATAAGCCAGCTTATCTTATCCTTATATATTAACCTATATTTACTAACTGCTTAGTAAAGAGTCGCCCCTCCTTCTTAAGTAACTATCTAATATAATAATAAGCAGACTATTCGCCTAGTTAAAGAAGAGCTTATCTAGCTATATATAAAGCTCTAGTATATTAATATATATAACTACTAGCTTTATTAGAAAATCATATAGAGCCGGATTAATATTATCTATATACTATCAGCCTAACTACTAGCTAATAGCTTTATAAAGAGCCTCTTATAAGAGGCCTTTAATGCATTCATTCAGTAGCTAAAGCTCGCCAACCTCTTAGCAAGACTGGCCTAAAATCAGAAGTAAGAATTAGAAGAAGAAAAGGAAGCCCTAATGATCCCAGAAGTTAGCCTAAAGGCTATGCCTTCGAGCTAAAGGGGCGTGTTAAATTAGAGGCATATTAGAACACGAGGGCACCAGGGAGTCATATGAGAAGCAGGGGGTTGTCAGGACCGACTCGGAGAAGGCTCGCCGAGCCTCCGGCCGGCTAGCCTGTATTAGGAAGAAAAGGAGAACTAGACCTCCCTGACCTTAAGGGGCGGGGGGTGTAACGGGTAATTCGCTGAGGGCTCGTAGAGCCCTGGCTAGCGATTCGCCGGCTGTTATATAGCGGATGTGTGCGCACAGCCAATCGCAGGCACTGCGATTATTGCTTGATCTTTTGCCTCAGTGGTCTATTGGCTGTTGCAGGCACTAGATTATTGCAACAGGGCTCTAGTGGCACGATCCCTGTTACAGGGGGCTACAGTGAACAGATACACAATACACACACATGTTCAAGGTCATCAATTGGTCATACGAGCTATCCAACACTAGCTTAGCCCTTGCTCTGGCCTTAGAAGGATTATCTTATAAGTCCTTCCTAGCTCTATAAAACCTAGTAGCTAAGTAAGAGTAATCTAAACTAATTAGGCTGCTTTAGATAGTAAATAGGTTAGAATATAAGGCGATTGAATAAACTGTTAGCTATATAGGAGGTAAGGGAGCTAGAGTATAAAAACGCTGCATACTTTATTAAATTAGTAGAATTAGAATTCTTAGTACTATATATAGCTAGCTAATTAACTCTCTAAATAAACTCCTAGCTATATAAAGTTACTATAGCTTTAGTAATAATATAGGCTAGGTTTTAGACCTCTTATTAAAAAGTAATAAGCTAGTATTACTATTAGTTCTCTTTAGAGTATGTCTTTTAACTAAGGTTAAGTTCCTTAGTATTAAGATCGCATTTCTAGATCTAGAATATTTCATTTAGTTAGTATTAATCTTATATAGTAGGAAGATAGAGCTAATATAAGAATCGTTCTTATTATAATAATTAAAGCAGTTCTTTATATTCTTAGTAGATTTCCTTTTATTAATAAGTCACCTGCTGGTCTCTCTTCGCTATAGTAAGCTTAGATAATAGAAATTATATTTATTATAAAGCTCTTAGAAAGTAGATTTAAGACCTATTACTTAATAAAAAGTGGATATTGTCAGATATGTCAGAGGCGAAAGTTTGCCATCTATTGCCACCTATTGCTACGAGGCTTAGCAATCAGCTTCTAGCTAATTCTATATAGAAGAGAAAGAGTATATAAAGCTTGCTCTGAAACCTTAAGATATAGGGGCAGAAGCGATAATATACAATTTTCACCCTAATATTTAATAATTAAGAGTCTTACTGCCTTAACCCATTTTAATATCTTTAAGAATCCCTCTATTATATTTTTAATACTGTATAGAAAATCCTAAAAAGAAGGTCTTATAACTACTCTTATAAAACCTAGGGACTTCCCAGACTAAGAGCACGAATTCCTTCTTTAAGTTAACCTTCTAGGTCTATAATAGTACTTTAAAAAGAAGATTTTCCTTAAAGAAGAACTAGCCTTTTTAGATATTAGAAGATATAAATATACTAAGATAATAGTAATATAATAGACTATTTAATTAGAAATACTTAAGACTAAAAGGACTAATTTAAATAATATATAGGAGATAATTAATAGAATATAGTCTCTATTTAACCTAACTAAATAAGGTTAGAAGAGCTTTTAATAGGACCTCTCTTTTTATTAGCTTTAAGAAAAGTTATTAGAAAGATAGAGGAAGTCTTTAAGAACCCTTTAAGACTGGATTATTTAAACTATCTCTTTTAGATATATCCAGACCTATTATTAGCTGCATAAGTCAATTTATAAATAGCACTATAATCTTTATACTAGGTATAGGAAGTTAGAAGTAGATAAAATACGAGATGCTTAAAATATATACTTAATCTTTATAAAAACACTTTTAAAAACTATAATTTAAGCACTTAAATAGTTAAAAGAGTAAGAGGAAGCCTTAGCTAAAGGATAGTAATAAAAGGTCTTTAAGACTCTCTTTTATAGCTCTTAGGTATATAACTTCTTTAATATCTCTTTATAACTTCTCCTTACTTAGACAGTAGCCTATAAAATTAGCTAATAAAACCTAATTTAAGATAAATCTCTTATCTATTAAGATTTAGTAAACGCCTTTTAAAATAAGCTTAAAAATACAAAGGCCTTATAAAGCCTAGATTGTATAAGAAATTTCTCCTAAGGTGCATTCTCTATAAGCTTTACTAAAGAGGACCCTCAGGATAATAAACTAAATATAATAGTCAGGCTTACACTAGGGTTCTAAAGTAAGTCCGAAGCATATAGTATTTATAATTAAGTGAATTAAGGACGTTATAGTAAGTAATATAGGTCATAGTCTAGTAATAGTAGAATAGTAGATTTAATATAACTAAGTGTATTAATAGCTAATAAGACTATCTTTATAAAAGTACTAAATGAATATACTTATATACTAAAGTAATCTAAATAGTCTTAGTAATTCTATTAAAAGTCTTATTACTAAGACTAATAATATTAGTAATAAGACTATTAGTCTTATTAATAAGAGTTAAAAGTAGGTTACTAAGACTTAGTCTTTCTATATAGTAAGTTATACTAATAGTAATAAAGAAAAAGTAAGTATATTATAGTTCTGCTAGTTATGACCGCCTGGTCTTAACCTAGATTATAATACGATATCCCCCCTCCTATTAGTTATATTCTTATAGCCATCTTTAAGACTGTTTTTTATATATCTATTAGTATATTCCTAACTTACTTTCTTAAATATTCTTATTATAATACTAATAAAATGAATAGCTATATAACTAAAACCAAAACCCTATTTACTAAGAAATAGAGGAGTTCTACTAAATCTTACTATGCCTAAATCTTGCTTATTAAAGAGTTTAATTACAATATTATGCCTTATTCCTTCTACTCAGCAAAGGGGTTTCGTTATCGCATTGCGATAACGTCAAACCATTATCTAGAGTGTATTCACCATAGTAAAACCTGCAATGCGTTAAGTGTTTTAATAGTCATTAGTGCGTATACTAGTATTTTCTGTATTTCCGGATTCTAATAAAAGAGGTAGTAAATCTGTAAAGGCTATAGCAGTGGAAGGAGTGGAAGGAGTGGAAGGTTATTAGTAGAACTCGGCGATTGTGGGTTAAGGAATTGACTAATTAGAAAAGGGATTGAAGATTAGAAAGAGCAGGAAAAGACGATTAGAAAGGTAGTCAGTTTGATGTGATTGGTTGAGAAATGTATGTATTGATAATGATAATCCTTCTGGACTGGCTAGAGAAAAGCCCCAGCTTTATAGAGAGATTGCTGTCCAGTCACATGTCCAATCTAACAGGGGATTTAGACAATTTGTCATAGTAAAACCGGGTAAGACGTGTCCCGAGTTTTAAGACTATTAGACGTATATCTAATGCTTAAACTCTAACCTTATTGAAGGTTCTTATTATAGATGTCCTTTGTAGTTATAATATAAGGAAGATAGGCTTTCTAAGGCATAATATATACTATTATAAAGCTAAAAATCAGGAGATTTTAAATATGTTATTTATAGTCTTATCTGATAAGAGCTAAAGGAGATATTTTCTTATTAGTTATATATTTTATATATAAGGACTTTATAAAATTGTATTATTACAGAAAAGCATTATATTGAGCGCAAGGAAGAGGCTACTGAAGAGGCCCTCTTAAGGTCTTATAAAGCACTTAAGGCTATTTAAAAAGAGATTATAGATAGCTTAGATCATTTAGCTTGCTTGTGAAAACAGTAGAACTAGGTGATTTCCTATAAGAAGGAGCTTATCTATTATAATACTTATTCATTAGATGAATTAGATACTATAAAGCATGCAGATTCAGAGGCTGTTATTACTATACAGTCTTTAGTCTATACTAACTTTATTAATTAGAATTCTTTAGACTTAGGCGATTTCCTTTTATCTGCTTCTAGTATTATTAATAAAAGTCCTTTAGTAAGTATTATATATAAGTAAGGTTTTTAGTAAGTTCTTATTAATTACTACTTTTAGAGTAGTTCTTCTATTTAATAAAGTACTTAGTCTTATTATTAATTTATTATATATTAATGATTTCTTTAACTTTATATTCTTCTAGTCCTTTAACTTTAGTCTTATATTTATTACTATACTTAGTATAAATCATATCTTTTATAGTCTTAAGGAGTAAGATATAGAAGACTAAGTAAAGTCTGACTTTTAATAGTAAGTCTAACTAGTAATTATTTTCTAAGATTCTTTTAATAATTCTATAAAGTCTAATGTATTTATAATCCAGTTTTTTATTTTCTTGCTTTATTTTAATGTTTTTTATAGCGAAGTATATTATATCTCCTTTTTAAAAGGATAGTCCTTTTATCCGTTTTTTATTATAGTATTTTTTTATCTAGTTTCTAATAAATTCAAGTTTAATCCTTATTTCTTTATATAGATTTTTTAATTTTTGTAATATAAGGATAGCTTTAAGGATAATTAATCTATTATAACTTACTTTATAAGTATTAGAAGTAAACCTAAAATTAGCATATACTAAAGTGAGTTTTATACTTTTATAAATAGCTATATTATAGCTTAATTATATAGTTAGTAGCTTTTTAATTTAATTATTTTATTTATAATTAATATAATATTAAAGGTATTATTCTAGTATTTAGTTTATTCATTCTATCTAACTATTAGTTTATAGTTAGAAGGCTATAAAGAGTTAGTAATTTAATTCTAAATAGTCTATTAGTACTTACTAAAACTTAAAAGCAAATAAGGGTCCTCTATTAGAAAGAATTTCTAAAAGTAGCCTATAAGTACTAATAATATTTCTTAAGAAGATATAAGCAAACTGCTCTATATCTATTAATTCTTAATAGAGTATAAAATAGGAAAATTTCATAAATCTATTTATAATAATAAGAATGCTATTATAAAAGGTTCTAATTACAGAGTCCTTTAATAAGAATAGCTTTATAATAAAATCTATTATAATAAAGTCTTATAATTATATTATAATTAGTAAAGGTTATAATTCTCTATATAGTTTATAGTATTATACCTTGGTTTTTATATAAAGGTTATATTATTAAATAATAGTTTAAACTACTGCCTTTATCCTAAAGAATTTATAAGTTATTCTAACTCTATTAAGGGTTTTACTAACTCCTTAATATCCATATAGTAAGTATTCGTAGATTTCTTATATAAGTTTATACTATAATTCTTTAGGAACTTATTGCTTTTTTATTCATTTATTTTTAATTAGCGTATTATTATATTCCTAGATTTATTTAAGTAATAGGTTTCCTTATTTTACTAAGTGCTATATTATAGTAATTATTCTAAAGATATATAATTAGTCCTTAAAGTATTTAGAGCATTATACTATTAAGTCCTTTATAGTTTTATATATATTTTCTATTTTATAAAATTATTCTATTTATATAATAGCTTAAGTAAATATCCTATTATATACTTAGTTATAATAGTATTATATAAAGTAATTCTTTATATTATCTAGTATAATAATCTTACTATCTTTACTTTATTTAATATACCTTCTCTAAGAGTAGCTATTAGTAACTTAGTCGAATTAGTAGTTATCTGGTTCTTCTAGCTTTTTTAAGTATTCTACTAGTAATTACTTTAGTAAGTAATACTTTAGGCATTCTTTAATTATATTATAAAGTGCTTTATTAAACCTATAGGTTTAATACGTTTTTATAATATATTAATATAATATATTAATATCTCTATTATATAGTCCTTTTATATATAAGTCTTGCACTATTTAGTATTAAAAGCTATTAAGAATAATAATAAGTCTATCTTTATATATGAGTTTTTTAGTATATTCTTAGGCTTAGTCTATTTAATAAAGTACTAGTCTGTCATTTTAGATCAGTTCTAAGTATTCTAACTATAGAGGTATTATTCCCTTCTAAGCTCTTATAATAAATTTCTATTTTAAGTATCCTTTAAGTATAAAGTATAAGAGTTATTTATTAACTATTCTTTTACTATTATTAAAATCATATTATTAACTAATAGTATTAGCTTTTCTATTCTTAAAGCCTTTATAATAAATAATAGTATAATTAAATTCTAAGAGGTATTTAATATATTATAATTATTATCTACTAAGTTCTTAAGTAGTAGTAAAGTATAAGATATTCTTATAGTTTATATAGACTTTAATTTTATATTTACTTCTTAAGAAGTAATATTAAAATTCTTTAAAAGCATTAATAATTATAAGGAATTCTTTATTATATATAGGATAATTAAGTTCTATACTATGCATTTTATAAGAAAAGAAAGTAATAAAGTATAATACTCTATTAGTATCTTATTATTTAATCTAAGCGCTTTATTAAGGTTATAGTCCTTAGTAGCGCATACTCAGAGAGGGGCTAGAGGTTAAATAGTAAAAAAAAAAAAAAAACTAATAGTGAATAATAGTATGAAGGTCTAAAACCCAAGCCTAATATAATAGTAACTTAGAATGACTAGAGTTTCTACTGCATTAGGGTGCAAGCCTTACTATTTTAATTAACCCTTTAAGATGCATTAAGCAGCTAGAAAGCTAGATAGAAAAGCTAGATGTCAGAAGGCAAAATCATCATGCGATAAAAGCCCTATAAGGGTTCGTCGCATTCTAAGTTACTTCATCGCAATTCTAATCACATCGCAATTCAATTACTGCTTTGTAATTCCTGTTATATCACAATTCAAAATGACCCCCCCTGACTAAACAAATAACACAATGCGCATACAGCGCATCGCGCGATAGCCCGGCAGACCCTCGCTAATACTAGTATATGAGAATCGTCTTATATATATACTAGCTAAAAGAATCGAAGAAGATCGAAGCCTGCTTCCTAGGCTATAAAGAGTATCTCGCCTATCTAGCCTAAAATGCATAATAGAGGCTGAGTTTAGCTAGCCTAGTCATAAGAGGCTTATCTAACTAATGATCTTTAATTGCTATATCTTCTAAGAGAACCTGTTCTTATAAGCTCTATTAAATAAGGATATAATCTAATAGATTAAAATAGAGTAAGTCTTATTAGAAGAATTAGCTTAAAAAGAAGTAAGGAAGGAAATAATAACTATTAATAATGCCTTCCTTAATAATCTAAAGAGCTATAACGCATAGGTCATATAGTTATAGGCTGACCTTATGCTGATTAATATACAGCTGAAGGAGTGATAATCGCATTAGAAACCAAGGGAATCCTGCTGCGATCGCCTCTGACATCGACTGCAATGGGTTAAAGGATTTGGCGGAAGAAGGTTCTATAAGGGAGGAGGGATAAGAGTCTATCTATAACTAGGTCAACCAATCAATCGAGTCCTTCATCTTAAGATAACTCAAGCAATGCAAATACATGACTGTATAGAAACGCAGCAATGAGGAACGCAGTAGTGCAGAAACAAAAGTCCGAATAGCGGTTTCAATAGCGCTAAGCGCTTTATATAAAGTCTAAAGAGTCTATTTCTAATTTGATTTCTTATTTAAAGTTAAAATTTATTAAAATAGGCTTACTTAGAATAATCTCCTTAATTTTATTAAATGCGTTTTTTATAATAGCGTTTTATTTAAATTTTACTCCTTTTTATATAAGATTAGTAAGTAGTATAGTATATTTACTAAACCCTTTAATAAATCTTTAATAGTAATTAGTAAATCTAAAAAAGGCTTATATTTCTATAATATTTATTAGTTTTAGCTATTTACTAACTATAGCGATTTTTTTTAGATTTATCTTAATCTTATTATAAGAGATTATATATCTAAGAAATTCTATTTCTAGAGTATAGAAATGACTTTTCTTTAGTTTAATTAATAACTTATAGTCTTATAGTACTTATAGTACTTTATAAATATACTTAGTATATTCTTCTTCTATTTTAAAGAAAATAAGAATATTATTTAAATAGTATATAATAAATATATTAAAGTACTCTTATAGTATATTATTAATTATTTACTAGAATATAGCTAGTATATTTATAAGTCTAAAAGGTATAATAAAGTATTTATATAGTCTAAACTTTATTCTAAAAGCAGTTTTCTATTTATATCCTTTCTTAATATAGATAAAGCTGTATGTATTTTTAAGATCTAATACTATAAAGAACTTCATTTTATAGAGTTAGTCCTTAAGCTCTATAATAAATAGTAATAGGGTTCGGTCTTTTAGTATAATATTATTTAAATAGTAGTAGTCTATAATAAGTCAGAGTTTATTATTCTTTTTAAGAATGAATATAATTAGATAGCTAGCTAAAGACTTTAATATCCTAATATATCCTTTATATAATATATCTTTAATATATTCTTTAAGTATTTATAATTATATTTTATTAAAGTTAAAAATTTTATAGAATATAAGTAATGTTCTATCTTTTAGTATAATTTTATAGTTTTATTATCTAAATTCTAATAGTCCTATCTTAAGTTCTTCTATAAAGAGCTTTTTATAAATATAATACTATACTAATACATTCTTAAGTCTATTATCTTTAGGATTTTCTTATTATTCCTTTCTTTATTTCTTAAGGTCTTTATTTATTTCTTTAAACTATTATTAAAAGCATTTAATTATTCTTTAGAGTATATTTTTCTTACCTTTTTAATATTTATATTATATTCCTATTAGAAGTAATAAAGTATTTATTATTTCTTTATATGAATTCTTACCTTTACTATCTTTAAGAGTTAAGATTAAAGATTCTCCTTTTTTTAAATCACTTTTATTATTATTAGAAAGTATATTATTATTATTAACTAATACCTAGCCAGTTCTCTAATTAATATATAGGTTATATTTTCTTAGCTATAAATACTTAAGTATAATATTATAATACTTTATTAGAATAATATTAAAAGTAATACCTTAGTTCTTTCTATTAATAAAAACCTTTAAATAATTAAATTCTCTAATAATCCATCTATCTTTATAATTAAATATATTGCCTTTAAAGTTATATAATATATAAGCTTCTTTCTTATACTTCTATAATAACTTCAGCTTATTAACTACCTTAAGGTTAATATAATCTACTTTAGCTCTACTATTTACTAATATAATAAGTTATATACTATTAACTTATACTTTTAGCTTAAGTATCTTTCATTTTATTACTATTTATACTATATATAGAGCTTTTAATAAAAGTAATTTTCCTTTTATATTATTACTTACTTATTACTCTTTTATAAGTAGTGTTTATTATTTTTTATCTATAGTGCTTATATACACTTAGTATAGTTAGCTATTAAGTCTTTCTATTTATCTTATTATATATACTATAAGTTAATCTTAGCTTAAGTATAAATTAAGTAATCTTCTTTATTATATTATATTAAGTTTATTAGCCTTTTAATATATTCTAAGGAGAAAAACTTATTAGAATACTTTAGGATTATAATCTTATTAATAGGTCTAAAACTCCTTATTTAATAGCCCTTAATTTTATTATAAAGATATAATATAAATACTAAGTAATCTTCTAATTATATAGAAAAGCAATCGTTTTTCTATTTACTATAAATATGCTTTTTATTATATAAGTCATAGTATAAGATCTATATGAGTTTATAATATTAAGGGTTATCCGTTCTAATATAGGAGTTATTTAAAAATTCTCCTTAAAGTATCTTTTTATCGCTTTATACTTTAAGTCTTAATTAAGTATAAATATAAAAGTCTTCCTTAGCTTAGGGTTCTTATCTTTTTCTAACTATATACTAGTATTAATCTTCATTATTTAACTATATATAGATTCTTTATAAGTCAACTTTTACTATATTCTACTATTCCTTTACTTTTATTAGAGACTCCCTATATTCCTTATAGTAAGGGTCTGCTTATTTATTATTACTACTATTTAGATATTTATTTACAAATATGAGGATAAGCTCCAGTCCTTAACTAAATTTATCTAAAAAGCAATAGATCTCTAAGCATTATCTGCTTTCTATAGTTCTATTTCATAAGGGTTTATAATACTTACTAATACTAGTGTTTTATTATTTACTACCTCGCTTAAGTTTCTTATTATTATAGAGTTTATTCTAAGTCTATTTGCCTTTTTTAGAAAATAATATTAAATACTCATTCTTAGTATAACTGATTTATTAATAGTTATAATTATTATTTATTAGTATAACTTAGGTTTTAAGTAGTTAGAAGGTTATACTAAGTGCATTTCTTACTTAACTATAATCTACTTTAACCTAGCTTAGCTATCTATTAAGGATTTTTTCTTTAACCTTCTATTAGTAGGATTCGCTATCTTCTAAAATAAGTATAAACTATATATATTTATTGCCTTTCTTAACTATAGTAAGAGTTTTAAATAAGTACTAGTAGTTAGTAAATTAGAGGTTCTTACTTTTTAATATAAGCTTATACTTCTAATTTATCTTTAGGCTCTAGTACTTATTCTTAAAGTACTCTATTTTATTATAATTCTAATACTTAACCTTAGAATAGTCTTACTAAGCTACTCTAAGTTTTATAAGTCTGGCTTAAATTCTATAGGAAGTATTAACCCAGTTTTTATCTTTCTAATTATCTCAGTTCTTTAAGTAATACAGATTATAATTACTTCCTCAGCCTCCTCATTAATTCTTAGCCTTCTCCTTTTATCTTTTATACTATTATTTGTTAATCTTAATAGCTATAGTAATATACTTAGTAAGTATATTAAGTCAGTTAGCTTTATATAGTTCATCTTTAATTTCTTCTTTAAGTCTTTAATAAAAGATTTCTATAAGTATATTATTATCTTATTCTAATTTAGAAGTAATTTATTAGAATATAATAGTATAAATAGTAGTAAATCGGATTTACTTAATCTTATAGATCTTAATTACTATCTGCCTTTCTTTATTAATTATATTAAAAGTATCTTTAATTACTTTTTTAAAATTCTCCTAGTTTATAAAGATATTAATAGTATTTTAGTCCTAGCTAGCCTTATTATTATTTAAAAAGTCCTTTATAATTAATTCAAACCAGTCTTTAGTATTCTTAATTATTAGGTTATTTATAAATAATAAGCATACTTTAAATAATATAAGGCGTTATAAAAAGAATTAGAAGTATCCCTTTATTCTAATAATAAATAGGATTATATTACTTAGTAAACTATTAAATAGTTTAGGCTTTAGTAGCTTAATCGTTTCTCCTAAGTCGCAGTCATTATTTATAATTAGTATAGTAAGTACTATGAGTGCGGGTTAGTTCTGCATCTATTATTACAGACTTCGAATAAGAGCATAAAGTTACTAGACCTCTATTACTATTTTAGTATTACTTAATAGGGTTGTATATACTAGGAGTGTGAGTATACTGCTTAGAATAGTAAGAGTTCGGTTTATTTTAAATATACTAATAGTATGAGGTATTACTTAAGTTAATATAGTAATATACTAAATAAGAGCTATTAATATATAATAGTTAGGCTTATACTAGGGTTTTAAAGTAAGTCTAAAGCGTATAGTATTTATAATTAAGTAGATTAAGGATATTATAGTAAGTAATATAGATTATGGTCTAGTAATAGTAGAATAGTAGATTTAATATAACTAAGTATATTAATAGCTAATAAGACTATCTTTATAAAAGTACTAAATAAATATACTTATATACTAAAGTAATCTAAATAGTCTTAGTAATCCTATTAAAGGTCTTATTACTAAGACTAGTAATATTAATAATAAGACCGTTAGTCTTATTAATAAGAGTTATAAGTAGGTTACTAAGACTTAGTCTTTTTACATAGTGGGTTATACTAATAGTAGTAAGGAAAAAGTGAGTACGTTATAGTTCTGCCAGTTGTGACCGCCTGGTCTCAACCTGGGTCGTGACACTAAAGGATGCTCATATTATTAAAGGTTAGTACTATTCTTTAAAGAAGGAAGAGCAAAGGATAAAGCGCTAAAGGCTTCTTAAAGAATAGAATAAATGCCTAGTACGTAGCCTATTCTATATCCTTAAGAAATGCTTCTATGTTTTTTTAAATATAACTTAAAAAGAGTTTAGGCCTTAAGAAAAATTTTAAATAAAAGTAAAAGAAGCCCTTAAAGAATACTTAGACTTATAAGTATAAGTAAAAGCTCTTATTTAGAAGAAGTCTAAAATCTTACTAAAATAAGCTATTAAAAACACTTCTAACTAATAATTCTATAAGTAGCTTATTACTAAAGTTAATACTATATTTATTATTTAAAGTAATAATTATCCCTTATAAAACTCTTAAATCCTAGATCTAAGAATAACTATCTTAATTATAAATAACTATAATTAATTAACTAACTTCTAACTAGCCCCTTAAAGTAACTATATTTAGTTAAGTAATTAAAAGTTACTAATTTTAAAATATAGAATAATAATAGTAAAGCTAATAAGAACTTAAGCTTTACTACTTAAAGAAATAGCTTACTATCTCTAACTTCTTATAACTCTTATTTCCTTACATTAGTTATAAAAGAAAGGATTCTATTAGAATAATAGCTAAGATCTAATAACCTTCTGCTATTCTAATCAGACGATTGCTTACATAATTAAAGACCTATATAGTTAATACATTATATTATACTAACTAGCAGAAATAACCCTAGTAGTTTAAGCAGCCTATAAGTTCACTTTATATATAAAGAGGGCTCCCTTAGTAAGAGAAGCTATATACTAGTATAACCGCTTAGGGCATCTAGGACTGTAAGCTTTTAAATACTTCGTCTTAGTATCTTAAGGAGTGTGAATTTAAGGACTAATAATAGTTAAATATAATGCCTATAGCCTATTAAAAATCAAAAGATAAGTTAAACAGGCTTTAAAGCAGTCTAGTTAGATAGCTAGTAAATGCATTACTATTAATTTCTATAATTATAAAGAAGGCATAAGTAGCTATACTTTATAGATACTACTTACTTATTAATTAACTAGTTATATTTAGGATTACTATTTTATAACTTAGATAATAGAGGCTATTATTATAGTCTTTAAATCCTTCTTTAAATACTTAGAAGTTTAATATAATATTAAGGTTAAAGTTATTAAATATAATAATAAGATTATAAATATTAAACTATAAGTTAGAAACTTTCTATAAAATAGAGCTATTATTATTAAGCCTTTAGTATTATATAGCTAAGCTTAAAATAGTAGTGCTAAATGCTTAGGGAGTGTGATTAAGGATAAAGAAAGAGCTATATAAATAGGCTCTAAGCTCTCTTACTAGCTATAGCTAGAAATCAGCAAAATAGCAGTTTATCTATATAACCAAACGCTAAATTATAAATCAGGCTAGAAAACACTATATAATTAACTACATACTATAATAGCTAGAGCTAGAGGAATTCTATAACTAGTAAAACAGCCTAACTAAATACATCTAAGAGTATTCAGTTATAAAGCCTATACTATAACCCTTAAGGTATAATAAAAGCTTAACTATAAGATGCAGCTTAAACTAAAAGGATAGATTAGCTTTTTAATTAAATATAAATCCTCGAATATCTATAAGATCTAGATTCTAATAATTAATTAGATAATTAGTACCTAAGACGTTATTTTTAATAAAGATAAGAGCTATAATAGAGACTAGGAAAACTTTAAGGATAACCTCTTAGAAGCAGACTTAGAAGAAATCGTATAAATCGCTTCCTTCTAACTAGACGAACTAATTAATTAGCTAGAAGCTGAAGACTCTATTAAAGTAGCTTTTTTTAAAGAAGAAGATGAACTTATATAAAACTATCTTATAATAGTAATTAATAAAATCTTATAAGTAAAGAGAGTAAAATATAAAGACTTCTTTATACCTTTAGATATACTATTATCTGCCTTACTTATATAATTACTTTAAAATATATTAGAATAAGAAAATAGAACTATTATATAATAAGCAGCTTTTCTAGCTAGAACTAAATCTCTTATATAAATCTTAATAGAATGAAAGATCTATTAAGGAGTAAAAGTGTATAGAAGTGTATTACTTTTAGTACTAATAAAGCATTAAGATCTTATAGGATATTTATTAGAAAACCTCTTTTAAAAGGCTAAAGAAATTTATCTTTAAAGCTATAAGGAAATAAAGTTATAAACTAAGATTTGAGCTAAGGACCCTTAAGCATTTAATTAATAAGTCCTAGGCTATATATAGGTATATATTTATAAAATAGATAAATATAGTTACTTTTAGAAATATAAGGCCTAGTTAGTAGTATAAGAAGACTAATAAGCAAAAGAGAAGCTATAAGACATATATATAGCTACCTTAGCTAGAAGGTCTTTATAGACCTTAATAGCTATTATAGTAAAATTTAATCTAGAAATAGTCTAATATAATGTAATTAATGCATTCATATATGCTTTAATTAATTAAGATATCTTTATATAGATGCCTTTAGGCTATAAGAAGGCAGGAACTATCCTAAAGCTTAATAAAGCTCTATATAAACTAAGAGTCTCCTCCTTACTATAGTAGAAGGAGCTTTCTAAGACCCTCTTAGAGCTAGGCTATAAGCTAGTTCTATATAAGCCTTACTACTTTAGAAAAGAAGGAATTTTCTTCTTTATTTATATTAATAATATTATTCTAGCCTATAAGAAAGTATAAGAAAATAAGGCTAAGGACCTAATTAAATAACTCTAATTAAGATATAAACTAATAAGTAGTAACCTTATATAATAGTTCCTTAGAATAGAAGTTATATAAAACTGACTTATAAAGAAGATCTAGCTATTTTAAGTAATTTATATTAAAAAAATTATAAATCTAGCTAATAATAGAATAGCTATAGTACTAATAACTCAGTTAGAGCTCTAGTTTATAATAGGGCTAGTAACCTTAATAGAGATTTAATAATACTAATATAAGATCCGATCAATTCTCTATATCGCAATTAATACCTAACCTAATATAGCCTTTACTATCTCTAGATTAGCAAGATTCCTTATCAATCTAAGCTAAATATACTAAGAAGTAGCTAACTGCATTATCCACTACCTTACATATATAAAGAACCTAGCCCTATCCTTTAGAAGGCCTAACAGTCTTAGCATTACTAATAATGCCTCTTTTACTAATAATATAACTAATCAGAAGAGCTTATAAGTATATACTATTAAGCTATTTAATAGACTGATTGAATAGAGAGCTAATAAGAAAGACACAGTTATAATATTAATAATAAAAGCAGAGCTCCTAGCCCTAATATAAGCAGCTAAGGAATCTCTCTTTATAAGCTAACTGCTTAAAGAGCTAATAGTTTAACTAAATAACTTAACTATCTAAATTAACTATTATAATACTTAGACTATTAATCTTATAATAGTTAAGATAGCTATTTTAAGGATTAAGTTATAGTATATTAATATTTATAATTATTAGCTTAAATAAGAGGTCTAAAGAGAGAAAATTCAAATTAAATATATTAAATTAATAAATATAATTATAGATAGCCTAATGAAAGCACTTTTAGCTAGAAAATAGAACCGCTTTATATATTAACTTAGATTAGAAGACGTTAGGAAAAGGCTCTAGAAGGATGAAGAAGGGCTTTAGACTTAATGAGAAGTCATTGAATCTGAGGAGGTGTGTTAGATATGTTAGAGGCGAAATTTACTACCTATTGCTACTTATTGCTATGAGGCTTAGCAATCAGCTTCTAGCTGATTCTATACAGAAGAGAAAGGGTATATAAAGCTTGCTCTGAAACCTTAAGATATAGGGGCAGAAGCGACAATATACAATTTTCACTCTAATATTTAATAGATATATAGAAGTATTAAAGTAAATAAAATGACTATCTGTAGCTAAGCATAATATAAATAAATCATCTTCTGAGTAAATAAATAGTAATATAGTATAGAGGGCCTGGACTCACTTCTCTAGAGCTGTTAGCCAGTTATTAAACAATTTACTAATAGTAATATAAATTTTAAGCTAATTAGAGCCTAGGAAACTTATTACCTTTATCTGTACTAAACCCTCATTATTTTAGAAACTTATAGATTAATGTAGAGTCAGCCTTTAGCTGAATAATAGTAAAGTATAAAAGGCAGAGAATGTTTTTAATCCGTACTTCGCCCTTATTACTTAAAGTAAATAAGTAAGAGAATTATTAGCTCCTTAGCTCTATAATACGCAGGTTTCTTATACTTAGTGCTTTTAGTAATATAGCTTTTTAATCTTATAGCTTCTTTAGCTCTTAAAACTATAATATATATATATATAATACTAATTACTTCTTTATAAGGCTAGGTTTAAGCAGGTCTTCTATTATTATAAGAATTATATCTTCTTATATAATTTCTAGTATTAATAGATTATTCATTTTAATTACTCTTTAGTATTAACTTAGTACTATTTTAACTATAAATAACGATAAAAAGAAGCTTTAAAATTATAAGAAATAAATATTATAGTAAGATAATAAGCAGCTAAGTATAGTAATAAGGCACTGGTCTTTATATTCTAAAACTAAAGCTTAAGGATTCTAAAGTAAACCTTAAGTGTATATATAAGGAAAAGGAAGCGAAGCCTTACTAGTCATATAAGATAACCGGTCAGGTGGGGCGGCTCCAAATTCCTGTTATAAGAACTATAAATATACTACCCTAACTTAAAAGTAACTGTAGAAACTATACTTTATAATAAAAAGTAATAGTAAAAATAAATAAATAATACTGTAAAATTAACAGAGTCTTAGTAAAAATTGGTCTGTGCTTTCTGTATATTTAGTCAGAAGAGCTTAAAGAACCTTTCAGAAGTTACTTCATAGTTCTTCTAAGCAGAACCTTTTAAAACTTACTTCATAGTTCCTCTAGGCACTTACTTCGTAGTTCCTCCAGGCATATAAATATACATATTACTTTTTAAAGGAGATTTTAAATAAAATATCTATTAAATATCTTTTTTTTTCTAACCTTCACCCTTGTATTTTTTACCGAGTCGCAGATAGGTGCCTATGTAGTTATTCGCCCCCTTTAGGGTAGCCTTACTTGTAGGCCCGCCAGACCGAGGATGCCAGCCACAGTGTTGGCCTGAGGCAGGAAGGTGGCGAACGCCTCGATAATGAAGAAACCCCTCGCGGACCGAGAGATCAAGTATTTTAAATCATCATAGCTGCGATAACTGCCGAAATAACGCACCTTCGATCCTCTATTAAAACAGTCTATTCTGGCCTAATCTATAGTCTTCTTTATTATGTCATCTGACCAGGGCCGTAGAGAATATCATGTCCCTATAGTACTTAGCCGTGTAGACACTGCTGCTCCCTAGCCTAGGACAAGGGATAGAATCGCCCCGTCGCTGGCCGTCGAGACACGCTAGCTAGCTCGCCATGAGCAGCTCATCGAACCAGCAGAATCAGAACCGGAACCATGAAAGCCAGCGAGTCCCCGACCTTGTCCGTGACTTCCAGCTGACGACACGCTTCCTCACCGACGGCGCGACCCAGCACACTGTATATCGCGTCTCCCTCCAGTCCGGCCATCAGCGGCCATCCCGCATCGATGAAACGTGGAATAGGCAGCAAGAGCTCGGCAGCGGCGGCTTCGGATGCGTCTGGCTGGAGAGGTGTGTGTCCGAGCCTGGGCAGGGCAAGCTCCGGGCTGTCAAGGAGATACGTAAGGATCCTTCGCTACCGGTGTCGTACACGAGAGAACTCGAGGCCATGGCCAAGTTCTCACACAAGAGGGTGCGGGCTTTCTCCTCTCCTTGCCCGTTTCTTAGGGAATGGTCGCAGTTGAAGTGAAGCTGACTCCCCTCCGTTGAATAGTATGTCCACTGCTTCATTGAATGCTACGGCTGGTACGAGTCCGAGAACAAGGTCTTCATCGCTATGGAGTACATCGAGTGCGGCGACCTCCAAAACTACCTAAACCAGTCCTTCTCAGAGGCCTATGCAAAGGTCATCGTCTCCCAGCTTGTCGAGGGCCTCGGGTATATGCACGAGAACGGTTTCGCTCACCGCGATCTCAAACCCAAGGTGCGTAGCGCCGACCGACCACCACTTTGTTTATCTGCTTCGCTTTTTCTCTCGTCAATGCGCCAGCCCTTTCATGCATTACTAATATGACTGCTTCTGTCTGCCGCAGAATATCCTCGTCTACCAGCCTGGTCCCGACTGGTGGGTCAAGATCGGTGATTTCGGTATCTCTAAGCGGGCCGAGGGCACGGCGCTCAGGACCGTCATCGGCACAGAGGGCTACGTCGCCCCCGAGGTCATGGGCTTCATCCCCGAGCAGAGCCCTTCATCGTCACCATCGTCCAACGCCTTCTCTTACACCTTCGCCGTTGACATGTGGGCGCTCGGTGAGCTGCTGTTCCGCATGATTGCCCAGCGCCCTGTCTTCCCGAACCGGCCCGACCTCTTCAATCATGTCGTCAACAAGCACCCGTTCCCCGTAGCGACGCTAAAGGCGATCGGCACCAGCCAGGACTGTTGCAACTTCGTCACCGATTGTATGGCAGTAGACCCCAAACGTCGCCTTAAGGCGTCCGAGGCCGCTGAGCACCCTTGGGTACAAACATTTCGGCCGCCACCGCTATCCAGCGGCCGTAGCTCACCGACAAGGTCAGTCAGTAGCCGTCACCACAGCTAACCCAAACCTTGAAGATAGGTAATGCTGACGGCTCGATGCCTCCCACCAGGGAACATGAAGTGCTACCGCTGATTCCCGTCAAAGACCCGATGCGGCCCGCGACACCAAACCTGCAGCAGGTGGTTCATTTCGAGGATTCGGCTCGGTGGAGCACTGCTCCCCATGAGACTCAACAGGCTCAGGATAGACGGCTAACCTCAATTCCAGTCAGCACCAAGGAACTTCAACAACCCCAGGCTGATTATCCAGCTACAAGCATAAGAGACACCATCATCGCTCAGCCCAAGGGACCTCAACAACAGCCCCAGGTTATAGAGCCTAGATTCGCCATTGATATAGCCCACCCTATGCTAAGCGATGATACCCCATATCATATTGACTCATTAGAGGGATCTCCCAGTGGCAATGCTGCAGTATACGCCTCCGATACTACCGATCATCCGCCAAAGACTGTCCCTCTCTCGAAATGGCGCATCACCACCTTGCTAAAGGAATGGCGGCATGCGTGACAAGAATCCAAGGAGCTTCTGTCGGCCTTACAGAATGGACAAGTTGGGGTCGCCAATGCGCTCCTAAAGAAAGGAGCTGATATTGCTATTAAAACTAATGACGGACGGACGCCGCTTCACTTGGCCTCACAGAATGGATACATCGAAGCCGTTAAGATGCTTCTAGAGATGGGAGCCGACCTTGAGGCCACAGATAAGAGTGGAGCAACACCGCTTCACGCAGCCTCGTGGAATGGACAAGTCGAGGTAGTCCAGGCGCTTCTGGACAAGGGAGCCGACGTTATAGCCGCGGGCAGGAACGGGTCAACCCCGCTTCACTCTGCTTCGTTGAAGGGACACGTCAAGGTTGTCCAGGTGCTTCTAAAGGAGGGGGCTGACATTGCAGCCGCGGATAAGGGTGGATCAACGCCCCTTCACTGGGCCTCGCAGGAGGGACACTCTGAGGTCGTCAAGGCGCTTCTGGAGAAGGGAGCTGACGTGGCTGCTAGAACTAGTACCGGATGGACGCCGCTTCACTCAGCCTCGTGGAATGGACACATCGAGGCCGTCAAGGTGCTCTTAGATAAGGGAGCTGACGCTACAGCTGCGGATAAAAATAAAGCAACGCCGCTTTCCTGGACTCGCAGCGACGATATATCGAGGTTGTTAAGGCAGACCTAGAGAAGGGAGCTGATGTTATAGCCGTGGGCAAGGATGGATGAGCGTCGTGTATCGTCGTTACATAACACATTGTGATATGAAAAGAATTCGTAATTACAATAGAAGATCCGTATGCCAATACTAATTCATTGCAAAGACTACAACATGTAACAGCTAGGCGCTTTCTTTTGAAATGCAGTCGGTATATACCGCGCTGCCAACATCCCTCTCCGCCGAGCCAGACTTAAATCACAGCCTCGCCTTCACGGATACACAGTTGAGTAAATTCGGTCTAGCTCTTCTCGAAAATCCATCTCGACCTTTTTCCTTTGTATATTCCCCTTTCCAGTCCGGGGCAAAGTTGAGTGAGGCACGACAATGATGAGTTGTGGATCTTCGATACGCTCATGGGCATACCTACGCTCATGAAATGGACCAATTCGGCGAAAGATTTCATTTCTCAATGCCCCATAGTCCCCAAACAGTTCATGGTTGCTCTTTGTGCTGGGCTCGACAAATAGGGCCGGTGAAGGGCGCCCACTGCCAACAACAACTGCAGTGCTAATAAGGTCCTCGGTGCAGACTTCCATCGCGTTGTCTTCGATAGACCGTGAGTCGCAGCGAAGTGATGTTTTCATTTTCATCCAATCATCGTTGCGTCCTTTGGAAAGATAATGACCTGGTGCCACCTCTGTAAATAGGTCGCCCGTGTTGAAGTCGCCTGTCTCCTCGTCTCGAAGCGTGTGATGCGGGCAATCGGGCGATTTCGAAAGCACCACAAGTTCCAAAAGCTGCCCATCTAAACCATTTTCTGTGCCAGACGAGTTAGATATGGGCGTAAAATTGTACTTCGTTCCAGGAAATGGCCGCAAGAACCGCGCTTCTGGGCCCTGGCCTCCAATAGACTGCATGATCAAGCCAATTTCCGTGCTAGCGAATAGGTTGATCAGAGTGACACCTTGTTCTCGGGCCCATGTTTCGTCGTCGAATTCCAAAGGGAGCCCGCCATGAGAACAAGCGGTGAAGGCTCGAAGGGTGGCAAGCAACGCCGGATCCTGGCGGGCTTCTTGAATGAGGTCGCCAAGAAACGAGGAGAACATGTTTAGAATGTTGAGTCCACAATTCTTTACCATGTCTCTAAGCTCATCAGAAGAGAATGGAATTTTAGTTGGTAGGACCATGCAGCCACCTCTGTCAACGAAGGCCACGAGGCATAATGTTGAAGCGACATGACAGAAACTTCCGCTATATGACCATGTTAAATCGGTGCATCTGTAATGATAATGTGGCTTCCTTACCCAGCTTGTATAATCTCCTGGCCTCTATGATTTGGAGTACGGAATGTGAGGTGCTTGGCTTTGTTGATGTTGCAGTCCAACCACCTAGCAGTTAAGGGGACCAACTTGGGTTTCCCTGACGTGGATCCGGATGAATGCAAAACCATGATGATCTCATCTCCTTCAGAGGGGACCCATAATTCCGGCAATGGAAATTGTGCAGAGTCCATTAGTTGAAAATCAATCGCTGGAATACTGAGAATTTCGTCTCCCAGAGATGTAGCAACGGTTGGGTCAAAGATAAGTGCCTTTGCTCCAGCGTCACCAAGGAGCTCTCGAACCACACTGGGACTCGCCAAGCGAAGAGATATGAGCTGGGGCACGAAACCAGCTCTTGAGACACCCCAGATATGAACAATGTCTGAGTAAGACACTCCTTTCAGCCTAGAACATTATTAGTGACACTGTCTTTCTGTTTAGACTAGTTTTTCAGTTTGCCTGCGTACCATAAACCTATTATCGATCGTTCTTTAAGCCCCTTTCCGGCGAGCTCATGAGACCAGTACCTAGCGGACTGCTCCACATCCCTCAAGAAGTGTGAGAAGAGGACGTCTTTCCAGCCGTTGAATACGTCTCCCTTTGCAGACCATTGAGGTACCTTTAGAGCTGGGGACAATGCACAGGCTGCGGCGCTATGTTGAAGCGCGGTAAGATGAGTCCTGTAGGTCAACATATCTGGTCGATTTGATCAGTGCACACGGAGTGGTAACGACAGAGGAGGTGAAGGGTATCCTCAGACAGAGAAGGAAGGTTCTATTAATTTATATTAGATATCAGCTTGAACACGACCCATTCCTGGAAGCAACCCTCCGAGTTACCTCTGTTTCAGTTAGAGAACAAAGCCGTGGATTATCGATTGCGAAGACAAACACTTGTCTGCCGAGCTCCGGCGATTCCGTGAAGCCAAAGGTCACAGCTCGCATGACATCATAGTGTCTATGCTGTGACGTAAATCTACGACGGCAGGATCAAGTAACTGTAGTATATATGAGGAATCTGGAGAGTTCTCTAGGACCTGGCAGATAGGCCGAACATGCCGAAGCGCTGAGAGCCTATTGATTATCTGCCGAGGCGGGATCCTCGTCGGGCATGAGGGGTAGCTGGCCAACCTAACTTAGAATGGCTATCTAAGCGTTGATCACCAAGCGCTAGTAGAGGTTAGAGAAGCTCTATCCCGATGAGCCCGTGGGGGGCTTCATCTTTCCATCTGCCGAGCATACAATGCCGTTTTTCAATCACCAATCAGCACAACACAAGGGATCTAGCAGGGAACAGGCTGAGGCTCGGGAAATGGCACCGATCGTCGCACGTCCGTATTATAATCCCGAGAGAGGCTTTGTCGTTAGAAAGCTCCACGTACTCCCGGGACGTTGCGATTGTTGTTGTACTTATTGTGCTCAGAGCGCTAGCATATATCGGGATCCCGGGGATACTTCGAGCCGGCCTGACGGGCACCCGGAGGCCAAGTAGAGCCAACAACCACACATTACAGACCGTCGAGACGAGTCTTAGTTACTCATGCAGGTTTTATTACAAGGGGTTATAGGCAAGGCCTCCTCGAGTCCCTTAACCTCTGACCGAGGACTTGTGGTAGTGGTGCTTGCCGCATTGTGACCAACCATTGACTATTTGTCCGTATCTGCCGAAATCGTAGCTCGTTCCTCCCTATCGTTGACCCTAGTATCCGCATCCCTCATCTTGTCACGGGCCATTGGGTCTGGACTTCCTTCAAAATACCTCACGCTTAGTTGGCTTGTTGGTACTTCATGACCTTCTCGTTTTAGTGTGTGGCTGAGCATACGTTGACAAATGCTCTTTTTACTTTTATTATATGATTCTTGAGAATGTAAAGATGCCAGGACTGATAGAGCTAACTATAAAGTAATCAAAGAGAAGTATAAGAAAGGTTGGTTGCTTTTTTTTTTACTTCTACAATAAACAAACATATCGCACTCTAGAAAACGCGCCACTACAGCATGTGATGCTAACAAGTCTCTGCAAAGTGGCTTTGTATTTGATATATCCGAGACCGCCGTTGTAGAACTCTTGGTAGGGTATTTTCGCTGCTTGAAAGAGAGACTGCGAAGAAGACGCTTCGCTCGTATCTGAATACTCTCAACTTATGGAGGCTTTTAAATCACGTCTTGGGGATCGTGTCTTTAAGTTACCACCGCGGTATACGACTCGACCGGATATATTATATGATATGCTAACAAGCTAGACAGAGGTTTATACGTCTTATTGAGCATCTTGGGAACGTAAACATTGCCTCCTCGGAGGATGATTGCAAAGGTTCAGCGACACGACCAAAGCACATGGGTCTGAGAGGCTCCAGATCACTTCTCTAATGTGCGAATCATTCAAACATATACTAAGGTTCGCCGTCGTATTCTTACCGTCATTTCCACACTCAGACTAACTGGAAGGAAGCCCCAACATCATCCATAAATCCATTGAGACAGGCAAGCCGCACAAAAGCAAAGTGTACCGACCTGGGAAACCGAGAAAAAGAAGCAAGACAGAAGTTTTAGAAGCGCAATGGCTATGAATTGTAACTAGAAAGGCTATCTTATGGAGCAGGATTATGGGAGAATATCGGCTAAAGAACCTGTACATTATCTGGATATAGACGGTGGGCCCAAACTATGCCAGAATATAGACTGTGAAGAATCCATGTCTTACATGTCCTAAACCTCACGAAGCTGATTCAAATTCAACACTATCGGAACAACTCTCTCTCCGAATATCCCTCAATCAACTATCGACAGTGGGGGCAATCGGCGTATCTCACAAGGTTTCCCTAATGCAACTCAAGCTCGCACTGGATAAAATACCCCTGACAGAGATGATGAAGCGGAACATGCTCTGACTGGCACTGAAGCCCCCATGACCATCATTGATGGACTACCACAAGAAGAAGCAGGTACGTAAGCGAATCAAGACCTTGATTATAGTAGCTGAGGAAAACGCCAAAAGAGTAGGGGTATTGAGGCCCTGCCTACAATGAGAACTTATGAAGAGCACAATTCTAGGATGGCCGATTCTAGCTTCTAACAAGTTAGGTCATTTGAGTGTCGTTGCATGACTGGAGCATACGTCAATGAGAGCGGAGCCGCAGCATTGCCCTCGTTAGGACACGCCCCTATACTTTAGTCTACAGCTCACTCCTCGTAGCTATGTTGCATCCATAATGACCCATATTTGATCTTCGTGGAGCCTGGGATTTCTTTGACCACAGCCACATTATGCAAGTCTGCATCAGCCCTTCCTCTGCCCCCAGCCCTGTACTCTTAATTTTTCAGAGGTTCTACGTCCCTCAAATGTTTTGGGGGAGCCCTGCCCTAGTCGGAAGACCGCCAGAACCTCCGAGCCCGGTGTCAGATTTAGGGATTGAGGAGGAAAACGAATTCTATTGATCAACTGGAACCGGAATAGGACGGAATGGCTATTATGAAGCAAAGTACCATGGGACTCGGATTGTCGTAGTCCGCGTATAGATGTGGCGGAATAGAGTTGCCCATTAACTGGGCCTCCCACTTTGCCATAACTCCTAATAAAAGTACATTCAAATACGGCCATGGCTTTCCCTGTTTTCCTTCAACTGCGGCTCGGATATCATCCTACCAAACTCTCCTTATACGCGCGCTGCAGAACAACCGCTCTCGTCTTCAGTTCCACTTCTCCCAGAACAGATCAATCTTCTCCCCATCCAACCATTTCTCCATCGCAGCATACATAGTCCCACGCAGCTCGTTACTCGCCGTCGGCAACTGGGTGTCAATCTTATAACCTAGTCTAGCCTGCGCCGCTCCAAGGAATCGATACCCAACCGGATACTTCGCCAGTTCCTCCTCAGTAAAACGGGGCGCCGTGTGGCCATTCACAGGTACAACCTTGTCCTTTTCATAGAACAGCTTAACGAAACGCACTTTCCAGCCGTTATCACCGTCCCTCTCGCAGAAGAAGATGTAGCGGCAGTCGCAGTCTACATCGAACTGGAACCCACCTCCAAAATCGAAGCGCTGCGTTATGGTCGCCTTCAACTTGCCAAGAGCCCGGCTTTGTCTGGGACTGAGCTCGACAAGAGTCCCGCATTCACGGTGCATGATGAAGACACCGTTGGCTTTGCCTTCCTTCGACAGGTCGATGAACTCGTCGATGGAGCGTGGACCGCTCCATGCTGAAGACGTAGTCAGTTATCAGCAATGGAAAGGGGGACAAAAGGCTCACTCGTCCATATTGTCGCATCGTCGAAGAACAGCGAGCGAAAGTTCTTCCATTCCGAGGCATCACGGTACATCGGCCATCCCTTGCAGAGTTCGGCAACGGCGAGGCGGTCGATCAGATCCCCGGTACTGCCGTTGATGTGAGAGTAAACCTTGGTATGAGGATCTTGTGGGGAAGTCATATTTGCAAGCCGGTGAAGAAACTAAGGCAAGAGCGATCACAGGGTGGCAGGAATTACTGAATGTTTAAATAGGAAACGGTGCAACGATCGTCAAAGGACAGGGACGGCAGTTCGTCAGCAAGCTATTTCCCGAATTAAAAGCGGTTTCGACGCGTTATCGGACCACAGCAAATATGAGAAAGGTCCGATCCCACCCGCAACGCCGGGATGTGAGATGGTGATAGGCTCCTCCGTTCGGCCCACTTCTTTGGCTGGCCCAGGGCGAAGCAGGCAACTGTGTGATCAAGACTAAGTTGCAGTACCAAGTGGTTGAACCTTCCTGGATGATTGGTCAAGAAACCGGAGCACTTTGGTGATCGTGGTTGAGTGAAGCCGAAGCCGAGCCCGGCCCTGAACTTCGGAAGCGAGGTTCCTCCGTCTGACCCGATATCAAACTTGGGAGTGCTTCCAGCTAGTTTGGCGACATAGAATAGCCGGAGCCGCTGACGTGACTTGGAGTAGCAGATTGCTGATGGAAGAATGAGGAGGAAGAAGGCTTTGGCTTCGGCGACACTGGCGCTGCAGTACTGGATTTAGTGCTACCGGGTTCATACGGACAAGTCTTGTTACAGGTGTGTTGGAGGCTTTGACAGATGTTCAACTTTATTATCTACATAAACGGTAATACATGAGCTTCGATTAGTTAAAGTTCCTGGCTGGAAGCGCTGGATTGAAATGTGGTTTGGAATCTTAGACTATATTCATCAAATCCGCTGATTTTCTCTGGATTGTCTTGCATCATCTCTCGAACGCTTCCTCCTTCTATGATCTGCCCTGCCAAAGAAAGCCTTTAAAGGACCCGACGCCACATAATCATGCTAGGCGTGTCCTCTGTGGCGCTATAGTATCTCGATTAACCAAGCCTTGGTCAAAACTAATGGTGTGTGCTGAGTTCATTGGCCGTCAGCAGGAAGTAGTTATTGCGGGAAAGAAGCCACTCTAGGAACTAATGGAAATACACTCCCATCATCTCAAATCATGATTGCACTTACCTAATAAGGAGACAGAGGTGGCCAGAATGCCCAGGCCGGTACTCCTTTTGGAACTCGAGTACCTTTTAAAGGAGTGTCATCTGCATTTGGATAACTATTTCGGCTGAATCCCGACCACGACCGCTTTTCAGATCCTATCTCTAGGTCCTGCTCTAGTTCTTGTGTTGTAGGTTGTGGCCGTTGATCCTTGGATGATTCCATTTCATAGGGTATAAATGCGAGCTGATTGTGATTTGTATTTACGAATAGAATATTAAGATGAAGTGGAATCTTGACTAATTTAAAATAAAATCTGGTGGGCCACTTGAGCAATTTATATGCGGGTTGTAGTCCCGAGCAAGACGGAGCTTTTATGTAACGCCACCGAAAGCTGACACTGCCCTTTCAACGATTATTAAGCATAAACTTCCGAGGAACCTAAGCGTTCTCATACATTCGGATGACGCAGAAGGGAACTAGAAGTGATGGTGTTGTTTGTCTCTTCTTCCCCTCTTTCTACCGGCCAGTGTAGCGGTACCAATCGGGTGAGCGGGCGGGTGAGGGTGCTCCGTTCGAGGTTGAAGGCACCGCGACTTCACATAGCGAGGATGACGTCGAGCCGAAAGGTTCCTTCCCTTGGAATCCCGTAGTGTTCCAAGGCTTGTAGATCAGATAGGGCTTTCGGGTGCCGATTGTTTGCCTTCCACGCGTCAAGAAGGGATATGCAGTTCACTTGGAGCATGGGGACATGATGGCGGCCTTGCCTCGATTAGTGCCAGTTCCACCTCCGTCGAGACAGTTGTTTGGCTATCCACACTTGCTTTTGGTTCATTTTTGTACCATAGCTTTTCCCAAGGACCAGCAAGTGGGCTAGCAGTACAATAGGTAAAGCAGCAGATTGATTCTGGACGACATGTCTGGGATTTGCCTTGGGCCATTTCTTGCTCCACTATCTACCCTAACCCACATTCTCGCCACGATTGCACATATTGCTCGGCAGCTTACTGGACCCATAACATCAACAAGGGTCAGCAGCTGCATAGAGTCGGCAGTAGGGAGCTGGGGTAAAGGAAACGTAGGCCGGGTTGTGATCCGGTTCGGACAGCAGTCCTAGAGCGACAGGCAGTGCATTAGAAGTGCTGATAATTCCGGCCGTGTCGCCATCTATGCGCTTCTTACCTTGGACATTTTTCCTTCATATTGCCACGAAAAGAAATATCATGAAAACACTTGTAAATAATTCACCTGTAAGAATATCTTATAATTATCATTTTTATGTAAAATTCAGAAAGTCCATGTGCCACCGTCGCATACTGAAGCGGACGCAGATCGATGATTGGGACAACCGACAAATGAGAATTAGCTCTCCGATCGCCAGAATTAATAGTGATTCTGGGATATTACCAGAGATAGAACC
Source organism: Dactylonectria macrodidyma (assembly GCA_020744425.1). Classification (NCBI taxonomy): domain Eukaryota; kingdom Fungi; phylum Ascomycota; class Sordariomycetes; order Hypocreales; family Nectriaceae; genus Dactylonectria; species Dactylonectria macrodidyma. The sequence goes on along the minus strand of JAGMUV010000010.1, from coordinate 221,798 downwards.
ACTTGTGATCCGAAGACAAAACAATACCGAATGAAGAGCATTCTTGCTCATGGCTTACTATGTATGATCCGCCACATCGTGATAGTACCATTGCTCGATGTGATTGTCCTGATCCTTTTACCAACATTGAATATTCCGCCGGGTGCTAGCAACATCCTACTCTGATTGTTCCAAGTGGACCACACGGCAGTGGAGGGATGACTGCTCCCTACCCGTGAAGCCACTTCTAGCATACTATTTCTCAATCCTCGCCTTATGTGCGCTTGATGAAGCACTCACGCTCCCGGTTTAGTCGCCTGAGCTAAAGTCATGGGCACCCTCAGGTGTATTGTTTTCGTGCGGGTGGCTGCCGATGAAGAAGAAGGTGGTTGTAACGCTAGCCGTGTTCTGACCGTCCTGGTCGGTCCCCTTGTGCGTCATGTGCTTGGTGCTGGCGTAGTTGGTAACGTGCTGGTTGTTTTGTGTCACGGAGCCGCCCTTGAACTGCCAACGGCCGGCGATGTCGTCGACGTTGTTGAGCTCAACTTGACATTTGAAATCCTTGTCACCTGTTTCTGGCCCGCGATTAATAATCCTGGATTTCCTCGGCTATTTGCACAAATCTACGGTGATACCGGCACCGATATCGGCATTTGGGGTTCTTTATTTCCGATAAATCCTTCCGGGGCAAGAGGACAGATAACCTTCTTGACCGACTTGTAATTCCTTACAAAATACTAACGCAACACGCTTTTCAGGCAATCGAACAACTTTGCCGGATTCTTTGCCACAACTCTCTCACTCATTATCTTCAACTTGGCTTTGCGCACTTATCAAGGCTCCCCTGCGCCTAGAAAAATGGTCACTTTACATACGAAGATAGTGCTGAACAACGGCCAGCAGATTCCCGCCCTGGGATATGGCGTAAGTACACGCCCTTACATCACAACTGCCATATCTAACCTGGGTGCATGATAGCTTTGGAAGACGTAGGTGTGATTTACTTCTAAATATAGATAGGAGCTGATCGTTTCGAGGCCGCCCAAGCAAGCGAGGGAGGTCGTGACTGAAGCCTTGAGGCTTGGATATAGACATGTAAGAAACGCAATCACCACGGTTTTTGATAAGACTTTCAGCTAAGTTACGTTCTAGATCGACTCGGCCGCGTCGTACAAGAACGAAGCTGGAGCTAGCGAGGCCATTCGCGAGGCCACCAATATCCCGCGTTCCGATGTCCATTTCACTTCCAAAGTCCGCCTCATCACATACGACGACTGTAAGGCTCAGGTGGACAAGACCTTGGCCGAAACTGGCTTTGACTACATCGACTTGATGCTTTTACACTGCCCGTATGGCACCTCCGCAGGTCGAAAGGGTGCTTGGAAGGCTCTCGTAGAGGCCCAGGAGGCCGGAAAGGTCAAATCCATCGGCGTGAGTAATTACGGCATCCATCACCTTGACCAACTTGAGCAGCACATCCGCGAGCTCGAGGTCGAGCGTGGAGGAAAAGGCAAGGGTGGGAAGATCAATGTTGCTCAGTATGAACTCCACCCTTGGTGTGCGAGAAGGGAGATTGTAGAGTGGTGCAAGGCGCGCGACATAGCAGTCGAGGCCTATAGCCCGCTTGTCCGCGGCGAACGATGGGGCGATGCGCAGTTGGTGAAGCTGGCTGAGAAGTACAGCAAGTCAGAAGCGCAGATCTTGCTCAGGTGGAGTCTGCAAAAGGGCTTCATTCCGTTGCCGAAGAGCGTCACACCCGCAAGGATTCGGGACAACACCGATATCTACGACTTCGAACTGAGCGAGGCTGACGTGACTACGTTGGAGACCGACGAGTATGCCCCGGTCTGCTGGGATCCTACAGTTAGCCCCTTCGAATCAAACCCTCAATAGAATTTGAATATCTATCTTCCTCCTAAGTCATGTCTGCATTTGTAGTGATTATTTAGCGCTTCAACGCATGTTCATTCTCGTCTTATCATCAAGAGTCGGGCGCTTGACAAATGAACCCGAATAGAGCCTTGAGCGCTACCTAGGCTAAGGCCCTCATTGGATCAGGCTAAAAGGTCCGGGCAAATTACGTAAATAGACAGATGAAAACATTAATAAACTAACAACGGTGAAACCTAATCACAGAATGACGTTTTGGCTGCCGTCTAATTAAAACACGCGGTAAACCCGCTGAAATCTCATCGTGGCGCTCCAGTAGTTCTCAAATATCATCCCGGCGGAGCCATGCTCATCCGAACGGAGCAATACTCATCCCGACGGAACAGTATTCTGTTTAAGGGCCAGTGACAAGTAGCGCAGTTGAAATCTTTGAGAAAGCTTGCAAGGGAAGGGCCATCTTCAATTATTAGTGAGGCATAAGGAAGGGGTAGCATGAACAGAGGGGAATTGCCATTACATAGCAGCCGGTCACTCGCAAGCTCACTACGGCAAGATGACTGTTGAGACTTACATACGCTTCATTGCTACGTAACCACTCGTCAGGGAACTAGTAGTAAAACTCAGTGGACTGTCCAGGGCAATAGGGCATTGGCGATACTCAGATCCGCACTTGGCTCTATGGCTCCCTGAGGTTAGGCGTTTCATTCATATCAGCCGCCTCAACTCAACTGACAAGCTGACGCCCTTCCTAGCAGGAGAGGAGTTTCCTTATCCCGTGCGGCGGTCATGCACGCCTCCGGCATCAGCATTGCATCAAATAATCCTCGCACACACATCGCTGCACCAGCCATATCTTGTGAAGCCAGTAATACCACCCCATGGGGGCTCTAAGCGTAGCGGCCTTTATCCTCTCCCTCCTCAAGGCGACTCGGACAGTGAGTTCATGGGTCAGCCATGTCGTTCGAATAGGCGAGCACCTCGATGAGCTGCGTTCGTAGCCACAGTCTTTCGAGATTCTCATGCGGGGCCTCCGACGCGCCGTGGATGGCGGCGGGCTCTCTTCCGAGGCACTGCACGAGAAAACTGCCACCGCTATCGCCGAGGCTGAGAGGACAGTTGAGGGCCCGAAGCTTGTGCTGTTGCAAGCACGGAACAAACGCCACAGCCGAGTACAACTCACCAATGACAGATAGTTACCCAATAGTGCAGTCGCGTTGCTGGTTTAGTCAGTATCAATGCTCTACAACGAGGATAGGTGAATGGAATCGTAAGTAAGTCATAGAAAGGTTAAGGCACATGGATCTAAATCCAATACTAATACCCCATCCATCTCGTTCCTATTAATGAGCTTAGTAAATATTTCCTCCCCAAGCTAGCCCTGGGTCACATCCACCAGCATTGGGATCGGCTGTATATTCCCAGTGCCCTCCAGATTGGAAAGACCACCATGGATTATGATCCCCGTCAAGTACATGTATTCCTCCATACTCGCATAGTGCTGCCCCCTTGAGGCCAGCTTTGCATCTCTCGCTGTCTGGTGTGATACCGCCTTCCACGTATCTATTGACAGCAAGGGTCATAGAGTTAGAGTATGCTGTATAGCATACCTTCCAATCTTTGTAGTTAGATGGGATTTTATTGTCTCGGATCATTCCATCACAGAAATCGTCGATGGCGGCGTGAACTGCGGGCATCGGGTCACCGCTCTTCAATGCAGAAAAAGGAATATCCTTCTTATTGCTAAAACAGCCTTCCCCTAGAACAGCATTCACGCAGGCTGCTAGAGTAAGAAGGGTAGAAAGAGCAATCATTGCAGCGGTAGGGCGTCTTGCGGGGATTTGGATGCGTAGTTGCGATGTCTTGATTATAAAAAGATGTCCAATGCAGGGTTTCGTTGAGAGAGTAGGTAGAAGTAGCAACGAGGACAAGTGCGGCGCTACTGATATCTGAAGGGCGGAAAGAGTTCTTGTATTTGATTATCGTGGGCGATCGTATTTTAAGGCATATTGTGGGAGTTTATGATAATTTATATCTGTAAACAGTGACAGTACGGCGTGTCTGGCCGATGGTTGATCCCACAAGTGCAAGGCGAGCATACTTTATGCACAGCCCCTAACCGCCCCCAACCAGGTGGTAGCGGCATCACGTCAGCTGATCCTACGGATCCTTCAATTCCTACGGATCCTCCAACTCCTATAGATCTTCCAATTCCCATGGATCCTATAACTCCTTTGCTAAAAGCAGATACTTAGCTGGGGACTAGGAGGCATAATTTGCCACCATGAGGTATCCAGACTCCACCATGAGGTATCCAGACTCCACCATGAGGTATCCAGACTCCACCATGAGGTATCCAGACTCCACCATGGGTAATTCATGAGCACGAGAGAGCGGGCAGCATCAGGCACGTCTAACATTAAAGTTCGACTAGTTGAATTCTATTTCCAGTGCTTCAGAGCTAAACGGTCTCCATTCCGATGTGGCAGCAGAAGAACTTAAAACCTTTAACCAGTAGCAGCAAAATAGATCCTCTGTCTAGAGTAAGGCGCCAATAGCTACTGCCTCTAGGTTATCATTAGTCGTATAATGAATGGCATGACAATAGTGGTGGACTAACTAAATTCTTATTATTTCCTCCAACTCCACGCCCGTTGAGGATTCCGTCATTCGCTTGCGAAGATCCTATCCTTCGAAACCTTGTACAACATCTTGTTTCGCGTGCCACTTGGCCATGCGATATCAGGGTACATCTAGCAAATGGTGAAAGGGTGAAGACCTACGATTTCAGTAGCTGAGCGGGGAGACATGATGTGATCTCGCCCTGGCGGATACTCGACGTTCGGCCGATATACTGTTCAGCCTGGCGTACCATTCAAGCGATGGGGTAGGAGGAAGTGTAAAAGGCATCAAGCTACTACTAGGGGGGTCTCGTGACATCGCGTCAAGCTCAACCCCCCGTTCTTCCCTCACGGGGGGGCCACTGACCAAGCAAAAAGTCGTTGACTCGACAAATTTAGTTACATTGACTTACATCAAAAATCTAGTCAACGCAGTGTATTTTTGCGGGGAATTTTCTTAGTAAGTTAATAGATATTTTTTTTGGAGAAGGTACATAAATTTACTAAGGCATATACCTATTTTTCAGGTATTTGTTGAGTCAACGACTTTTTGCTTGGTCAGTGGCCCCCCCGTGAGGGAAGAACGGGGGGTTGAGCTTGACGCGATGTCACGAGACCCCCTAGTATCTTCAATTCAAAAGAGAAAATCCACAAACCATACGTAAAATGACACAGCGTACCAGTCACCATGTTGAATGTGACCCTTAGACTAGTGAGACAATATGGCCCGAAACAGGATGTCTAGCTATCTTAAACAATACTCCACCAATACTCTATTTCTTCTCTTCTTCTCCTTCTTCTTCTTGCTCTTCTTCTTGCTCCTCTTCTTCGCCCCGTTTACCGGAAATGGGTCCAATCGCATTGGGCAGCAGCACCCGGTATGTGCATCTATGGTTGCTACAGCGGTAACAGTCCTCGTAGGTGGTAGACAATGGGTAACAATCGTAGCTATAGTTGCAGCGCACAGTCTGACACGAGGTTGTGCGCCTTTCAAGTGGGTCCACGGCACGCCGTTCTTCCTGGACACCTTGCCAGGTAGCATTAAGCTCCTCATATGAGGGATGGTTCGCGAGAGCCTCTTTGAGCTCTTCGGGGCTCATGACAGGCCAATCCTCAGCATCCTCAGAGCCTCGATCAATATCGGGTTCATCCATATCTGGTGTAAGGAAGAGACGCTTGTTGTTTAGAGTCAACCAGGTATCTCCGTTCTTGAAGGTGTAGAACATTCCGACGTGGTCTACATGCTTGATATCGATCAAGGCATATGTATCTGGAACATGGAGGTATTTGATTATAGTGTTCTGATTCGTATTATCAGTCCACATGCGGATATCTCGCGTGCCCTCTGGAGCAACATCAGCTGAGCTGGCCCCCTGATCATAAGGCTGGGTAGAAGAGGTTGCCATAACGAGGGGAATGACAGCAGTAACAAGTTGAAGGAGGAGCATGGTGGACCGATGAAAATGGGAAAGGCTTGCGGGGCGGGGAACTTGTACACGTGACAAGAGGAAGATTTTGAATTTGTTTGTGGTTGCGTGCGAACCTGCTCTATTATATTCTCTGGCCGCTTGCATTGGCTTCAGACCACGGAGTGTTTGATTCCTCCCAAACACGAGAATTATGCAATTCACATCTATTTCCGCAATGACAAGATGCTGTCAACGGCCTATGAAGCACTGTGACACCCGCTCAAGGTAGGGGCATGCTGGGTCATTTGTTGGTAGTGCGCAGCTGTCAAGGTCGCTTCGAGATGCATGTGGAATGGTTTCGGAAATCACACTGAGAGATAAGCCTCGTGAGGCCATTTCGGTGCCGATTATCCGGAAAAGACCTGCCTAGGGCCAAATACAGCCTGCAGGTTCCACCTGTTCCGGGGATAACTTATTTTTTCGTATTCGTTGATACTGCAGGGTCAGATTTAGCCTCATTAGGGACCAGTATGAATAAGCTCGCCAATAATGGTACAGTAGGAGACATCACTTTTGTCAAGTGACTGCCAGATGAGGCAATGTCTCTACTAACTCTTTTAGATCCAGATAAGGTTATATGACAAGTGCTATGATTGCATTCCATGGTTGCTCTAATTGTTATTTATCACTTACATGGACTAATTGGAGCATTCCCGATGCCCACTGTCTTGTTGCAAACCTTTACCCTCAGCAGTATCTCATCAATGGAATGAAACAATTTGTTGCTCATAAAGTTTTAGCTGATCACCTTCCTTATTGGTGTATGGGACTTTTTGGGACCTTTCTTGCACCAATCTGAAAAAAAAAAACTAGGAGCCAACAACCAACAACCAACAACGTGCATGGGTCTGGTTTGGTCCAACTGGATCGGGACTCGCTCAGCAGCTGACTGCCCCAGCACCACCTCGCCAGTTAGGTACACCTCAACCTCGTCGATTGCCGCTCGTTCCGTCTGCCGGAACTCTTCCACCCGGTCTGACCAAGAGACGCAGCGCCTGACCGTCCTCTTCTCACGCCGACTAAGATCTCGCTTGAGCTTCAGCAGAGGATACCAGAGCAAAACATGCCTGACGTTCCGCCAATACTAATAAATTTTAACAATGGACTTCTCCGCTTGATTATATGGCCCCATGTCCAAGCATCAACGTCGGGATCGGCCGATCGGCAGCTGGCTGCCGAGAAGTCTCAGCAGAAACCCCAAACACCAGCTCAGTTCAGTGGACCAAGTATGGACCTAGATGCACCAATCACAGGTCACAATCCGCCACATAGTTCTTTATTACTGCGCCTCTCTCATCAGGCCGCCCGCGATGCTGCTCCCCAGGCGCGACGGAACTGGCGGGTCAGTCATGGGATCTCACCAGATGTTGGCTCACTATTCCCCTGGTGGTCGGGTAGAATAGTGGACGAGCTCCTGGACTTGCTGTCAGACATGTGACGAGCGGCGAGACAGTCAGTCGGTCTGGAGTCCGTATATCTCGACGCGGAACTGCGAACCCTTCAGGGCGTTGAATCCTCTCTCCGGGCAAGCCAGCCGTCAGTATTTGAAAGACCCGTCGATGGTCCTGTACTCCTGGAGCTTAACCGCTTGGATATGTGAAAATTCTTCAAAACAGTTAGTCTTATGTTGACACCTAACCTATAATCAAAGCGAAACCTATCTACCTCGGATCTCCTGAAGGGCATTCGGACAAGGCTTCAAGAAATAGTTAAAAATAGGCATTTCATATTAAAAAGGTGACAATTATTTAAATCTCTGACAAGGGGTTTTGGCCCCAGCCTCGGGACGAGGTTGGTAGGTGGCTTACCCCACAATACCAACGGGTGATTAATAAATGGTCGAGAGACATGACGTCAATAGTAAGCAGCTCAAAATATGGTCTTGCTCTGCATCTTAAATCTAATACTATGAACGGTCCTGAATTATCAGTTCCATTGCAATGTCTCAACCAAAGAAATTCGATCGCGACGCGATCCTAACAAACCCTTCTCTTCCGGAAGTCTACAACAAACTGGTAGATCTGGCGCAAGAGTTCGCTGTACTGGGCGAGATCGACACCACCAGAACCTTAGTATCACTTCTCCTCCCTGATACTACTTCAGATTGGCAGCGCAACCAGCTCCGACATTTCGAACCCTTCTTCGCGGCGACCAATCAATGGCCAGATGAAATCCCCGAGAATGAGAGAACAAAAGAGACATCGGATAAGACTGCTGCCAAACATGGTCTGGAAACCGACGATAGGGATGACACGCAAGATGATGAAAGGAAACTCGGAGAACAGCTGGAACGCGTGAGAAATGCCAAGTCGTCTTATGATGACGGGGTACGAAGCGCAGCGCTAGCTGACGCTCTATCTACCGCCATTACGCTAGCTTCAAATAAGACTTCCGATCTGGATGAGATTCAGAACGACTCGAAAGTCCAGGAAGTTCTCAAGCTCATCGCCGGAAATTTGCATAAGCGCCAGACCATATCGTACCTTGCCGGACGTCACGAGCTCTGTAAGCTTCTCTCTACCGGAGCAGTGGCTCGAAAAGTTCCCGTCGACAAGGACAGACTCGATGCCCTTGGCAAAGACGTCATAGCAACCTTCACTGAGCGTTTTACCAATGGCCGAAAAGCACATCGAATTGAGTAAATGTCATTAAAAGAACTTCTCCTGGAGGTGGAACGTAACACAAAAGCTAACTCTATGAGCCTTTGGGAGGAGAAGGGAAAACCAGTTCCTGAAACGCTCTTTGTGCTACCGCCAGCGACCGATGAACAGATCTTAGCTCTGGAGAAGAGACTCCACGTAACACTTCCAGACGACTACAAAGAGTTTCTCAAGATTACGAATGGGTTTGGGGGCACATGGAACGGCTTTCATCTTGATCCTCTCCTCTGTGGAGTAGACGATGTCCGCTGGACCGACCCAGGGCTCGAGACTCCTTATTTGGAATTCCACGAGAGCATTTCAGGCACAGTGGAACTCAATCTCCCTGATGGGCGTGTATGGCCAGATTCCGGACCAACAGTCGAGATTGGATCTGAAGACGTTCTATCTAATCTCCTGGTTACTCCCAAGGGCACCAAGAAAATCCTCGACGCCGTACAAAGAGGCTATGGATGGGTGGGATACCCCGGAGAATGCAAAGAAACAAGCCCTTAGAGTCATCGAATCTCGATATGGCAGCTTTGAAAAGATGCAAAAGCTTGAGTGGGCTGCTATAGAGCGGCATGATTCAGATACACTTCCTTGTGGTACCTTCAGGCAGTTTCTGGAACAACGACTACGCAGATCGGCGAATGGACCTTACCCCGACGAGATTGGGAAAAGACGAGAAGTCTTTCTTATAGCTACTTAGCTAACAGTTCTTGAGTTGGCATATACTAAGGCAGTATGTTTCAGCTACCCGATGAATATGACATCTCCAGAATGGTTTTGATTAAGACGAGTAGTAACCACGAAATGAACAGCAGACCCAGAGATCCGTTTTTCGTCGCAGATGAGTTCTGTATCCTATGCGTCAAAAAAAAAAAAAACCTCCGCTCAGAATGCACGCAACTTAGCTTTCCGAATGATACCACCACCCATAACCTTTTTTTTTTTGGCCAATGCCGCCAACTCCTAATATATTGTATGCTTGATTGAGACGAGATCCACCCATATTTTCATTCCAATGCCTAAGCTAAATTCAAAAGCTTAAGAGCGTTGGGTTAATCCTTGATCAACCTAAGCCAGCCGTCATATGTTAATAATGCGGCTTTGTTATTCACTTGAATCGTGTATTACAACACCTTTGAGATACGCATGATGTTAGTAAACCTGCCTGTCGTGGTCTGAAAGCTGGTCTTTCTCTATGGAGCCTCCCAGATCCAGGTAGTCTCCCTTTACGACCAGATAGCTCACGTCCTCATCCGCATCTAACTATCCAACGAGGCTCGGCTTGTAAGTCCCCTGGAACTCATCGTGGGCACTGATGAGATCCGGTTGGATCCTAGCACACCGCAGCGATAGTAGACATCTATTAATCGCCGCTAGGCGACTTGGACAGCCCGGGAAGGTTCTGTACCATGGCCATAGGACGTCTAGAGACCAACAACGGAGCCTCCGCAGGCCGGCAATGACTTCAAAAACACCGACCACGGAACTCGTGTTGCCAAACTCGACACTAGACAACACCGTCTAAGAAAGCAGGTCAGCGCGACAGTCTCCAGGATAGGCGCAGATATACATACAGTTGTAGCCTGATGGCGTGTTGTGATGACGAGCGACCAGATGTGACCCTGAACCACGATACCCGGTTGAAACCCAAGCTGATCGACAGGCTCAGCGCCGGCCCGTGATGCGAGAAATTCCCATTGCGCTGCATGCCAGATGCCCAGATGCTGTTCTCCCTTGGCCATATTGCCACCGTAACGCTTAGTCTCGATGCTGATGGCCAGCGGATACTGTTGCAGCAGCCGGTCGGTCGTCCAATTAAAGCATGGCGCCGCCGTGTCTAGAAGCAGCGGCTGCTGTATTGTGTCGGGTGTAATCGTTGGATCGCGTTCGGGAAGCAGCCGAAAGACAGAGTCAACACGGCTCGCCCCATCGGGAAACCGGTGATACGTCGAGTCGATGATAGTCGTAGTACTATAAGAAGTCAAGGTTAGCGTTGGATATTACCACAAAGGGAGAAGGTTATGTACCATAGCAGAAAGTTCAGAACATCCTGGCCAGGTGCATTGCGCATTTCGTACACGAATATCTCTAGTATCGGAGAATGTACTAGGTTATTCTAAGCCGACTTGTCGCTAAGTATGCGGGAGCGTTCATTAGACTGATCTACAATTTAAAAAGCGCAACAAACCAATTCTTCAGCGCTAGCACGGTCTCGCCATATATAATCACTTTCAGACTCTCTCGCGTCATCAAAGAACATGTAGTCATATAATTGGTCAAACGAGCTCGCGGCCTTAAGGCGCTGCTCCAATGCGGCCTTAATCCTTCAGGGCATTATGCTATGCCTGCCCGCCACATCCTTAATATCGCTAATTAAGTTTCGAAGGGTTGGGGAAAGAGCGTGTGCATTTATGGTAAAGCTGAGCGAGTCTTGGATAAGGCGGTGTCCTTCGGGGCCGTATAAGAGGAACAGTTTGGTTAGTAATTAGGACTGCCTTAATCGCTTACTATTGCGCGAGTAGGCAGCATTGCTTTGGGAGGAAAGACTAGGGGCACTGCCAATAGGGCGTCTTTTGCTAGTCATTTTAGCTCGAGGTGTCTGTTCATTATTAAGACTTATGATGATAATGATTTGTTAAGTATTAAAGGCTCTATAGGAACGCTATCTTCTAGCGATACGGATAAACTTGATACTGAACTTCAGTCAATAGCGTTTAAGGCGGGAGGAGAAATGGGTTGATAGCGCTTACGTGACTCGCTAGGCTTTAAGGATCGTCGTCGTTTCGCTGTACGCTCCTAATTGACTTCGGACGTTAGCGCGAACTGATCTAAGGGTATCGTATCGAGCTAAGATGCTACTTGGCTGACGTATAGGTCGAACTCTATCGGTATTGTATGAAAGGAGGCGGTGCGATCGTGGAAATGAACAGCATCCGTGAGGGTGGTAATGTTAGTAGTGTAGTTGTGTTTTAGTGATGGTGGTGATGTTAATGGTGTTGTTATAAGCGTGGTTGGCGGGGCGAGTTGCTGACTAATTAACCTCTACAATGAAATTTAATTTAATAACTTACAGTCTGATAATAAGGCCCTGGATTATAATAGTAGTATAAGTCTAGAGTATATAATGCTAGTTTAAAAGTGAATAGTTAGGATAATACTTAATTTAATAACCCGGCTGCTGGAAACGCCCTGCCTTTCCTAGCCCTGCCTTTCCTAGCCTTCGAAGACCCGACTGGAAACGCCCTGCCTTTCCAAGCTCGAGGCTCTGCTGCTAAGACCGCGTTTTCCTTCGCAGCTATCAGCCGCCGCGGACAGCTGTAACCGCATTTCCCTCTGCAGCTTATACCTACTAATTTGACTGGACTGCGGCCGCTGCCGGTTGCAGTAGCTGGCTTGGGCTGTTGCTGCCGGACCTTACTTTCCGCGGCTGCTGCTGCTGCCGGAACCCTCTTACAAGCTCGAGGCAGCCGGCCCCGATGACTACGGCCCCGACCGCCGCGATGACTACTCGCCGACCTGACCTTCCGTAAGGTCTTTCCTTCCTGCCCTAGGGCTGTTGCTGCTATTGGCCATAGCCGGCTAGCCTTAGGGACCGATTTTCTCTCTTTGCCGACCCTTTTTTTCGATTTGCTGGGGACCTTGCCTTCAGTCTGCAGCTGAAAGCAACTACCGCAAGACCTAGCTGTCTGCTAGTCTGACTATCTGACTGACCGTCTGACTGACTGTCTGATCAGCCGTCTGACTGACTGTCTATCTGACTGTCTGACTAGCTAACTGACTGACTGGAAGCCGGACTGATTATCTGACTGACTGTCAGTCTGACTGGTCAATTGACCCTCAGACCGACCGACCGACCGACCGATCGGCCGACTGACTGACTGCCGATACGACTGTCAAATCCGTCCCTGAAAACCTAGGAAGCTAGCGCTGTTTTCGTCGGCAGCTCCGACTAGCTGATAGGCTGAGGGATTGGAAGAGACTGCTGTTGCGGTTGACCGCAAGAGCCGCCGTTCCTGCTATTGGAAACAGCCGTCCTAACCTCCCTTTGAAGCTAGGGCTGTTGTTAACAGCAAGAGCCGCCTTTCTTTCTGTTAGAAACAGCTGTCCTAGCCGCCCCTTGAAGCTAGGGCTGCTGTTGCCGCTGACTGCAAGAGCCGCTGTTCCTGCTGTTAGAGATAGCTATCCTAGCTGCCTCTTGAAGCTAGGTCTGCTAGTCAAGCTGTTGTCTGATTGGTCCTGTTATTTCTGTCTATTAGAGTGATATTTTAGCTATTAGGATAGTAGCTTCTTTCTCTTTATATCCAGCACTTGTTATAGATGGGAAAAGAAGGATGTAGCTTAGTTATAGCTATAGCTAGCTATGGCTAGTTGTGGCTAGTTATGGCTGAATTTACTAGCTTAGTCAGCTAGTAAAGGGACTAGAAAAGGGGTTAATTCTGACCTCTTATTTTAGAATAACATATCTACAATACATCTTCATCTAGCTATTTCAATCCTTACCACATACTTAGAGAGGGGCTAGAAATTAAATAATTAAAAAAAAATAACTAATAATAAATAATAATGTAAGGGTCTAAAACCTAATCCTAAGGCAATAGTAACTTAAAATAACTAGAGTTTCTACTGCATTAGGGTGTAAGCCTTGCTATCCTAATCAACCCTTCGAGATACGCTAAGCAGCTAGAAAAGCTAGATAGAGAGGCTATATGTCGGAAGGCAAAATCGTCATGCGATAAAAGCCCCGTGAGTGCTCTGCATTCGTCGCATTCCAAGCTGTAACGTTGAAACGTGTGTATATATTGTGTAACTTCTGTTCCAGCACCCGCCCCTTAAGTTCAAGGCGATCTAGCCTAGCGAGAGCTCGGCGAGCTTTCCCTGATTCAGTTCCAAAAGACTACCTCTTCTCATATGACCACCCTGCGCCTAGGTGTTCCACTATGGTCCAATTTAACAATATTTATCAGCCTTTCAAGCTACTTCCATAAGCTTCCTTTTGCCACTATTTAACAAGTTAGATTAAGTTATTTATATTACTTTTGTCTCTCTTTGCAAATATATAATTCCCCCCGGTCAGAATTATCGAGGTTACCTTTGTAATGAAGTGACTTCACAATTCTAACAAATTGGCAGTATTCAGAGGTACCGTTGTTTTCTTAATCAAGGGCCCCTTTTCCTAGTAAGTGGCCCCCACAAGTATCCAGATCGAATTGACCGTTTCGGATCCAACAGAAGTTTAAGGATTGTCAGTGCAAACTATATTGCCAGCATGATGTTTGCGAATCCGGTCGGCTACACATTGATCCGTCCCGGATCCCCCATGTGGCTGACGCAGGCCATGGGTCAAGTCATGATACGTCATGCCGTCATGATGAAGTTGTTACTTTCGACTGTGCACTGGCAACATTACGAGCACCCTTCCACATCGCCCTCCTCCGCGTCGCCTCCTTGACAATGACCTCTCTTCTCCTCAGGAGTCGAAATGACGCTGTCCCTCTCGCCCCACCACCCCCGGACGTAACGCCGAACTTCGTGAACCCTCCAAGCAAAGCACACGTACTAGTTACGAACACCGTCATCTTCGCTGTGCTATCAACGGTGTTCATAGCCATACGGTTTTATACTTCTTTTCGCATCACACACATACGAGGGGCCGCTGAATGTCAGCATTCCTGCTCGGTCCTATACTAGATGCTGACTTGATAGATTTATTGGCGGTATCATGGGTGAGTTTGCTCCGATGCGGTCAATATTTCGCTTAACTAATTTTTGTATTTGGTAGATATTCGCCTTAGTGTCTTCTGTACTTACTTGTTCCTGTGAGGGTTTTCTCTGCATGCTTCCATTGGATTGTTCAGCTCATAACGTTGCTCATCTAGTGACCCAATACGGATTCGGTCGTCACTCCTGGGATGTCCCATTCGCCACATTTAACAACAACGGCATGAAGGTGAGTGCTCTGGGACTCTGTGATATCCTCTATCTACTAGTGTCACTTCGTTTTTTTAACAAGAGCTTTTCAAGATCGGTGCAATTTCTGGGACGTTCTACGGCATGTCAATCATGCTAACCAAACTCTCCATTTTATGCTTCTATCTTACATTTGCAACAGCGAGCAGACTAAGGCCTCTACTTTACTCAATCATGGCGCTAGTTGTCCTTTACAGTCTCACAGCATCGTTCGAGTGGATCTATGCCTGTCAGCCAATCGAGAAATACTGGGACTATACTATTACCGCCGGTCATTGCATTAACTGGTTGAAGGTGACAATTTTCAGTGGAATAATGAACGCTATCACGGACTTTATCATTCTTCTCATTCCTATCGGACTTTTACGACACTTACGACTCCCGATGTGCCAAAAGATCGGCGTTTTGTTAATCATGGCAACAGGGGGGTTGTACGCCTAAGTATCTCTACCAAAAGCACTACACTCTGGGCTAATATGTGTGGCAGCGTCTTGGTTATCAGTATAGTACGGGCAAAGATGAACATAGATTCTCTGGAGTGGAAAGATTTTACGTGGGACTCCGTCACAATAGCAGTGCTATGGTCCGCCCAACCTTCCGGCCGTCAGATTGCTATGACTAACGACCTATCTATAGGATGGTTGAAATGGACCTTGCCATTGTTTGTGCTTGCTTGCCAGCCGTGAAGCCATTCCTCCAGAGGCACGGGCCGAAACTTATTGGCAGCGGTGGCGGCGCTTCTGATCGCCAGGCATCGTGTGAAATGAATGGGAGTTCGACAACACGGCCGTTGCCGTCGAGAGAAACGGATGACATTCCGCTCGCCCCGTTTCCAGGTGGTCCAGCTCGGATCCGATAGTTTGAAGACGTATATGAATCGGTCGACGTGGAGTCAGTAAGCTCAAGGCCGTCAAGATATTAAGGCAGCCCGCAAGCACACGAGATAAAAATGGACGACATTTTTATATGTAACATAGTTCGTAAGTAAGTGAAATATATAAGCGAGTGAAATCGCTATTGAAACCGCTGTTCGGACTTTTGCTTCTATATTACTGCTTTCCTTATTACTACGTTTTTATATAATTATATATTTACATTACTTAAGTTACGCTGTTGAAACCGCTGTTCGGACTTGTGTTTCTGCGCTGCCGCGTTCCTCCTTGCCGGGTTTCTGTACAGTCACGTGTTTGCATTGCTTGAGTTGTCATAAGACGAAGGACTCGATTGATTGGTCGACCTAGTTATAGACTCTTATCCATCCTCCCCTAACCACCAGGAACTAACCTCCCTCCGCCACATCCTTCCATCTCTCTCAGTCCTTTTGCGCATTGATAGTAGCCACGTTGCCCATGACTTGCATCATCCACCCCTTGTTGATATCAGCTAGCGACTCGAGAAACGCTATTTCTTCTAGAGATATTTCAGTTACCGGCTTCGCTGCTAGTCGCCTCAAGAAGTCATATATAGAGAGAGCATAGCGGCTGCCGAAACCCGAGTTGCTAGGAGCGTGGAGTGTGTTGCGCTGGGCGTTCTGATGTTCGTTTTGGTCTCTGATGAGTTGAATAGCGATCTGGGATTGTAAAGAGGTAATTGAATTGTGACTTGAAACTGCGACGAGCCCTCACGGGGTTTTTATCGCATGACGATTTTGCCTTCCCACATCTAGCTTTTCTGTCTAGCTTTTCCAGCTGCTTGACGCATCTCAAAGGGTTGAATAGGACAGCAAGGCTTGCACCCTGATGCAGTAGAAACTCTAGTCATTCTGAGTTGCCATTGCCTTAGGCTTGGGTTTTAGGCCGTCACACTGTTATTCACTATTGATTGTTTTGTTTTTTTTGACTGTTTAACCTCTGGCCCCTCTCTGAGTGTGCGCTGCTAAGGACCATAACCTTAATAAAAAGAGTCTAATAATTATTAAAACCTAAATTATTAAAAATATATTATATATTAGTTAGATTATAAAGAGGTGACTTAAAAATAGTGCTGATATTTAATAAGTGAGTCTTTGCTAGAATTGTAAAATGGTAATTAAATTACGACTTAGAACTGCGACGAGGTAACTTAGAATATAATAAAGTGATCCTTACAAGGCTTTTATCATATGACGATTTTGCCTTCTAATATCTAGCTTTTATATCTAGCTTTTCTATCCAGGCGATACTCGGCCGCCATCTCCATGGTCCGCCCTTGCCACCCGGGCAGCTCGTCCCCAGTGTTGTGGTGGTTCTGCGTCGCAAGAGACAAAACCCCGTAGATCGAGGCTAGTCACATGATGGGGTTCAACACGGGTCTTGCTAGTGAACTTCTAGCTTCTGGTGCAAAGTTTGAGAGTGGAGGATGAGGACGGGGTTGTTCATGAAATTGAAGTACCTATGGCATAGGGCTAGGACAGCCGACCGAGGAGGCAATTCGGCTCGTAGCTCGACTTCGGTGGCGGGAGGAACAGATCCGAGGTGAAAGATAACGCCTTCTCTGGCACTCGCTAGCTTGGACATCTTAATCTTCTCGTAGCTGTTCTGGAGCTCCTTCTTGTGGTCGGAGAAGTAATTAGCTCTTGGCCTCTGAGATTTCCGACAAGATGGTATGCCAGTGCTATTAGCCAATGTAGACAACTTTCCTTTATGCAAGTCAATTTTCAAGACTCCCAGAGAATTGGCAAATACGCCATCAAAATGTCCGTTGACTTCATCATCTTGCGTGGTCGCTTGGCCAACTTTGTCAGACTGTAGAGTCCTGTTCGGTGTCCCAGTTGAAGCTAAAACGCTCGCCGCTGCTGCTAACCCAGGTTCGACATTCGCATCTCCTTGCATCAGCGTCACATTCAGATCTTCTAGGCGGCCGAGTCGATTCTGCATGTCATCATGGTCCAGGGTGCCCGTCGCTTGGACTTTTCCCGCGCAGTAGAGGTCGAGTAGATGCAGGAGCTGGCGTTGGGACCCTCGCCTTTCACGCAGCTGCTACACGGATGGTTTCTGTCACGCTTTATGACGGTTGAATTAATTTGGATGGATATGTCTATGCCACTAGTGTAGGCTTCTTACCATCTGTGGGAAACTGTTAGCCATTATTCGAGCTGCGAGCTCGAGTGCGGCCTTCGTTCCGCCTCAAGGATAACAAGGCGGGTAAAGTAGATAAAGCCGAGATAGGTACGTCGTATACCGGGGTGGATGAAGGAAATTAGGCCCAGTAGGTGGAAAAGAGCTATAGATAGCACAGAACTATGCTTGCAATGTTGAACGGGATTTGCTGTCATCACAATCCTAGGTAGCCATGAAGTATAGAAGGCGAAGGATAACATCGAGTGCAGGATCCTCCTCTACGTAGTTATGACTGAATATAAGCCCTTCTTATCAATAAGAGCTTTCGGAGTCGGACTCGTCGGCGGCTCTATCACTATGGCTATCGTCGACTGCATCTGTGTACTCTTCACCTTCATCATCTTCGTCTTCGTCCATCCTCGTCATCATCGATAACCCTCTAGCTAGTCTTGTACAGGTTAATAAGACCATAATCCAGCTACTCCCAATTCCACAGTCCAACCCGGCCCATATCACTATTTAGTATTTATCAGGGTTCAAAAATATTATGGCTGTCCCTTAAGCCTCTTGATCTCGTGCGGCCACCTTCCACATACCGGCCTGCATAGGATATCAGAGAATGACAAAGGTAAGTCCGGGCCATCTTTCGACTTTGTGGTAACATCGACTTTCTAATAATGGCTGTTTGCACGATCATTCAGCATATTAATGCATTTAAGACATCTCTGCCTCATCTTGATTCGGTGCCACCCAGCGCAGGCACACAGAATGACGAGCCAAGCAACACCAGTTCCTCCCAAGGCCAGCCAAGCAGAGGCTGCATCACGATCCATCTGCGTATCAGTCGAAAGCTTCACCAAGGCCATCGAGCGGTCTCGCGTCGTCGGCAGACCCCAGAAGATACCGGCCTTGCATATACAGTTTCGATACACACCCGTCAGCTGCATGATGGTCCCGCCAAGTGTTACGCAGAGAGCCACGATGCCAACAATGTAGTAAAGCCCAGTGACTGCCCAGAGGGCCAAGTATTTCGTCCATTGCCTACTCTTCTTCCAAGAAGCATTGCCTCTCGCCTCCCGGGCCATTGGAGAGGAGTGGATGGACCACAGTGCAATGAGAAAGACCTGGCTGCAGGCATAAGCCAGAACTGTGGCGGAGCGGCAGCTGACGCCTATTTCTGGCGTCAGATATGATACGGTGAAGGCGAGAGCCCAGGGGACGATCAGAATGAGGATGGCCGAGAAACAAGACCATATGGAATAATATTCGTCGAAAATAGGGCTATAGCGGTCGTCGAGTGTGACCATGCGCCTCTGGGGGTCACGTATCCGCTCCTGCGACCATCTCCATAGCTCCAGTCGTCGCTCACACATCCACTTCATTTTGTAGCCATTACTTGTCATGCTATGGTCCGCCATAACCATTTCGATCACCTTGGGGGCTCCGATGCTGAGGATCATAGAGCTAGTGATGGCGACAAGCACAATGGTGCAGTACCATAGGCTAAATGCAATCGAGTGTGCAGTGTCGTTATCACCAAGGCGTACCTGGGCATCGATAAGGGAGTAAGTGTATGCACTGACGTAGAACACCAACGGAATCCCGACTTGAACGCGGAAAGGGGCAAGCTGCGTGCAGGTCTGCTTGAGGAACAAGTAAGCCCCGCGGTTCTCTTGTAGTTTGAACTTGACTTTATCTGCAAAGGTCTGCTGCACTTGGTTCTGGCTCCGGTTGAGGTTCTGCTCCTCTGTCGCGCTCACATCGAAAGAGCCGACGAGGGTAATGGCGAGCGCGAACCATTCTGACTCTGTAGGTCTACGAGTGGGATCATCCCTATCGTTCATAACCCTATTGATTCTCTTCAGGATGGCCCAGTCGACAAAGACCTCATGCATCGCCCCAGCGATGAAGGGGCCGGCCCACCCAAACACGAGGGCGATACCGAGAAGGGTATCAAGAACGAGGGCGAAGAAGGAGGTCATTGTCCCCAAGATGGGGACATCGAATCCCTAGAAATGAATGTTCCACGGCCGCGGGATGGAGATGATGAAGCCGAGAGATGGAATGAGGAAGCCAACCAACGGGCCTGCCCACTGAGCAGGGCTCTCGATTTTGGATTTCTCCCACCCTGGGTTCAAGGCGAGGCATGTTTCCAAGTCGACGGTAATGTAATCTGCCGGGGGTATGTCCTTAGAATGACCCTGGTCACATACATATGTCTCGCGATTCTCCAACGAGGTGTTGTGAGCAATGGATTCGTTTCGGATATGTACGCAGAGCGCGGTGAAATTGGCATCCCACAGGGCGGCGTTGACAGTCCCAGCAGCAAAGAGTAAGCTGAGGGCAGCGGCTGAGATCATCACGGCACGTCGCATGGGAGATTCGAATGCTGAAGATGATCTTGGAGTTGGGAATAGGCGAAAGAGTTGTAGGTTTACTTGAGTATAGCTCGTAGGAGTGGTGAAGTTCTTCCAGGGCTAACCAGATCCTTGGAGCCGGGAGGAGAAGTTAAATACGGTCTGCATGAAGACTTTCGCCTGTACCTCTCCGAAATAGACTGATGTAGGGCCGTGTGACTACGTGTGTCCGAGGTGAAGCAGCTAAAAGTGATATTCCCTCTTCGTACAGAAGGTGGCGGCGCATGATTGACCTGAGTGGTCATTTTGGACACTAGTTCTCGGTGAGGACGTGGCTTGAAACACTTTCAACCGCGCCAGATAAGCCTTCATTCTCCCTTGTGGCAGGGTCTGGATGCGCCCTTTGCGCAAATCGTGGCTAAGCTTAACCAAGTCTACTACTTCACTGATGACATACTCGTCACCAGTTTGAAGGACTGGTATTTCAGCATACGATGCTTGCTTTGCCAGGAACTCCAGACACAGCAGCACCATAGTCACTCATCAGGATGCTCTGAAAGGCATGGACAGAGCCCTAAACGCATTGCTTGGTCGTTACACACCTAAAATCAATCTAGGAGTCCCTCGACGCTGCTTATCGGGTTGCGAAGATAGTCGGTAAGCGCTGTCATTATCAGTACGCCCATTACTAAAACGAATTGTGTTGAGAACACAAGTATCCCTCCCATCCCTCTTGTTACTTATCTCCTCCTTGCAACCAAGTCAGCTGGCTCAGCGCTGAGGCGCGAGTGGCGGGGGCGCAGATCGAGAGTTCTAGATTGCAAGCAAGACCATCGATCACTAGACACGCACATACATACAAGGGCGGGTGTGTCTTGGTAATTTGGCTCAGGACCGTGGGGCTGGTGCCTAGATCCAAGTTTCTTACATCTCCAATCAGCTGTTTCAATTTCGCCCTGAGTATATGCATGGCCGTCCACGACATCCAAACGATATTGTTCTTGCACTTCAAAGCATTCACTGTACTTATCATGCTCAAGGCTTCAGGAAATATGCCTTATCTCACTTGTGTGCGATTATGATTGGCTAAAGTAATAGCTGTTACTAACGCACATCAGGCTGTCATATCTCAGACTGCCATGTCTCCACCCCCAATAATGTGAAGGGAGGCTTTTGGCACGTGAGTTGAGGCAAGGTGAATAGAGTCACGCTAGACTGCGGCTCTTCATTGCCTGGCTTCTCAGCCGCACGCGCAAGACATCGCTAACTGAGGTGAAACCTGCACCCCGTGTCATCTTTCCATTGGACAGGTCTTGCCAAGGCAAATGAGGCTATTATTTCTTGGTTCTCAATAGTGCGATCTCAAGGAGAAAAGGGAACAGAAGCTGACCAAAAGCTCACCACAGCTAATTGTAAACGCCACGCCGATACTCCAGAACATGGACATCAGCTAGATCATCTATGAACCTCGCCCTCCCCTCTGGAGGACCCGTGGCTGCTTTGTACGGGCTTTTGGCCGCAGGCATGGGCAGACTTCTCGTGGCTGCCAGCTTGGCTGAACTTTGCTCCGTGTATCTGACAAACGGAGTCCAGTACGAATGGACGGTTGCCCTCACCGGACCTTCATACCAGAGATTCTTAAGCTTTGTTTGTGGATGGGTCGTCACGGCATCATTGTGGGCGCTCGCCGCTGCCGGACTCTCTCTCTTAGCTGCGGCTCTGATTCAGTTACTTGTCGAGAACTATGCCTTCCATAAATGGCACCAGTTTCTAATCGTCGTAGGGGTTGACGTCGGTGCAGGCTTGACGACCGATTTTGGAACAGCCTTGCTTCCAGTTGTGGGCAATGTTTTTTGTAATTGTCTCTCGCTGCTATCGATAACCGAGTGCCGACCGTTTCAGCTGTAGTCATCCTCTCTCTCTTGGGATTGTTCGCCATCTCCATTACGCTGCTCGCAACGACCTCTGGACAACACCAGTCTGCAAAGTACGATTGATTACCCCCTACATCGGATCCGAGCTTATACAATGACGATGCTTAGATTCGTCTTTACTGAGTTTATCAGCCAGAACGGGTGTGGTGATGGCGCAGCTTGGCTTTTGGGTCTGCTGCAGGGCTGTTACTCCTTCATCGCTTCAACGCGTACGTATTTATGGGAACCTTGTAACACCCATTTGATCTGAATTCTGTTGTAGAACCGCGAATTTGGTCGAATAGATGCCAAATCCCCAAAAGGATTGCCCTTGTACGATGGTTTTGTCCATCACTATGTACTCTAATAAAAGCGAATTAAACCCTTCTACATAGAACCAATATAGCGATTGACAAGGTCTATAGGTAGCTGGTGGGAATTAGTTTCGTTTAATGTGAGAGTTCAGGCTGGGTTCAACGACTGATGCTCATTTTGCTGCAGTTCCATTACATAACAAGAGTAACGGCGTGATTGTGGCCACCTCACTCGATAAGTTTAGTAAACGGGCGACTGAGAGTAACTTGGCTTGGCGACTTAACAGTGAAGCCTTGGAGCGACATAACGAGCATAGAAATGCACAGACGTTGGATCTGAATAATACCTCCCTGAGATGGCGAAGAATGCTAAGAAGTCCCAGAAGTTGAGTGGTGGGGTAGAGAACTTGGTATAGCAAATTTGTTCAAAGAGGCGGAGGACGCGAAGGACACTGAGATAGCTTGCGTTCTGGGTCTTTCCCTATATATCTATTAGTTGCATAGACAATGTCTTGGAACCTTTTTGGATATCAAACTTGAATTGAGCCTGCTTCTTTTGAACATATGTTGCTGTGTTTACAATTCGTATCTCTACTGCACGTTTTCCCATCCCTTAAGCCGCCTAATCTTAACTACAAAACCCTCTTCTTATCTTACCGGCTTCAATCAGCGAACTCTGTGCCATTTCAGGGAGTTTCTATACCTTGCTACCCAACAACTTAACCTTTAAAACCAAGCATAACAGTCGACACGACAGCCATCATCTCAGACACCGGAAAATGCCACCCCGGGCAGAGATGTGCTCCACCCCCCAAAAGGTTGACCCACCGTTGCCAAATACTAGGAGGGGGCGTCGCTATGTTAAATCCAGCGAGGTCCATGGCCAAGATAGCCGAAGGAGCTGGGAGGCTGGCAGTAGTTATTGAAACGGAGGGCGCGAGGTGAGTCATTCAGAAGGTTTGGGTGCCTTCTGGGGCAAAGGCTAAATCTGCAGTCATAGGTTTAGTTAGAGTTTGGATTTATAGCTTGGAGTTCCTGGGCTATGATCTTTTAAGATTTTAATAGACTTTTTTAGAAACACAATGAGATAGTCTATAAGGCCTCGTTGCCTTGTGTACTCTGAAGGTCCGGGTAGACATGAAGAGAGCCCAACAATAATATGACATGTCTGCTTGCGCCTCACCACTCTATCCTAAACCTACAACACCCTTTGGCGACCATTTGTTAATTGCCCCCTTTTTCTCATTTTTATACTCTCCTTTTGACTTCTACTCTTCTACTGTCCGATGGCTCTGCTATAGCCATCCTAATCAAAGGCTTTGTGTTGCAGCTACCTTTTATCAGCCGCGCCTGATCATCCGCTGACGGATAGCAGGCTCGAAACGATGCGCCTTTTGTGCCTATGATATGCCGGATAGTGTGGTCTGTTGTCGCTTCTCGCAAAAATTGTCTTCGCAAGATGCAATCAGATTGTAGATTGATCCCTAGTTCGGCACATCCTGTGCCCCAGTAGGGGACTTTTCGGGGCCGGAGGCCCCCCGGACGAAAATGTACATACATACATACCATCACTGATGATATGGTTGATGCCGGTTTCCTATTATAGAATGAGACACACAAACACAGCAGCAGCTAAAACAAATATCAGCTGTCTATGAGCTGAGTTTCTCAATTTGTTCCTCCTAAAACTTGACTATGGGTTCAGACAATGCCCTCCAAGAGGAGCCCACGGCGGCTGCTCTTTGGAGCCCTTCTTTTTTTTTCACTCAGTGAAATATGAATGTCTACAGCTTACATTCCCAAAGCGCGTCTGAACATCTTAGATAATGACTATATCGGAAAGTCGTGATTGTTCTACAGTTGATGAGCCTTTGGCCATAATGATTCCGAGAGCAGCATACATTTCAGGCTCGACTATAGCAGCATTTAGCTCCTCCCTTTGAAAGACATGAGTGAAGCCAATTCTTCGGTATGTTGTTCTAGGGAGCGCACAAAGAATAGGCTCCAGAACCAAACAACCCAAGTAGGGACAAGGTTCTAATCCTGACTGAAGTGCCAGCAAGGTGAAGGGCTTGCCTTTCTTCATTTCAATGCCCAAGTGATCTCTTAGAATGATCACATTGAGAACTTTGCGGCTCTCTAGAAAGATATCTGCTTTCCTCGACGATGTTGCGTGGGAATATGTAGCACGAGTCAAAACACCTCGTAAATGCAGTTGACCGAGGTGCATATAATCCACTTGCACCGAAATATGCGTATAGGGCTCCTCATTGAGATGAGGTGCCATGATAGGGCCGTCGAGAGACGCCCAAGACCACGACGGTGCTCTATACGCAGAACTCCGTTTCATTGCTGGCTTCTCGACCACATAGCCCAGCTGATCGACAATGCGGGGCTTCCACATTCCGAATGCGTAGTTATTTTGTGCTGATACAGGAAAATAACTCGCGATGCCCATAAAAGCGGACAATTTATCACCGGCGTGCGTGAACTGACATTCCGAGTACCGCTGGACAAGAATATTCCACTCTCTGAAGATTGCACATGAAGGGCACTCAAAGTGCTCTAAAGTGGCGGTGGCATCTCTGGCGAGTATCTGTGGCAGCTTGTCCTTTGAATTAGGAGCGAATGGAATACCAGCTGGGAACGCCTCGCATTTACACTCTTCGCCGCATTCCCAAAAGACCTGTTCTTCAGCAAAGTAGATAACCCTCACCGCAAGCATCCGCTCTTGGAATACCCAACCCCGGCTAAAAAGAGGAGCACAGCGCAGTTGTCGGTCAGGGTAGGACTGATCGATCAGGTAGTAGTTCTGAAGTCGAGCGCCGGGTAGGGGAGCCGCGCGGACACAGCCAAGGCGAAGCTTCTCAGGGTCCCTTTGGCGGAAAAGCCCCCCCTGGGGCATGACTGTGTTTCCCATCGCACTTGGCGCCTTCTAGCCCGAAAATAGCAAGGTTCAATTCGTTGTGGATATCAAAAGTTCAATGAGGGGTCAAGATGACAATCTCTAGTCATCTTACTAATAACATCATAGCAGCCGGGCTATTCAATCTATCCGGTGAAGCAAATTGAAGCTGGAACTTTGATCCGTCTCAGCCCGCTGCTATCCACAGCTGTGCGGCAAATTATAATAGTGCAATGACCTGAGCGACTCCAATAGACTGAATAAGGGCATTGATAATAGAGCCAAGACTTACATCCACCCGCGCTTCTGTATGCAGCTTCGGATTGGCAGCCGCAATAGCCCTCCAATTCCTGGCTAAATCGGCCCTATTTGATTCGATGTTGAAGTTGTCCTGTCGGTCTCCAGTTCCAAGAGTGCCCGAGATTGAGCCCGAGCGGCTCACCAACCACGGCTGATTATCCGCGTCGACGAAAACGCAAGCCACGCCGTAGTCGTAGCCGACGAGCCCCGAATCGTGGAGCCCTCCCGAGAATGTCGTGTGGCCACCAGAGGTGACGATCAAGTTGACCGAGCCACCAGCAGCGACTCCTCTGGGGAAGACAATATTGATACGTTCCCATGAGAGTTTAGGCGGAAGTGCCCCGGTTATGACATGCGCGCCCGTGCTGGGTGACCAGTAGATGGACCCGCCCTTATTGAAGTCGTTATAACGTCCGCCACGGTCACCGGCGGGCGACTCGTCCGTTGTAGGATACCCCAGCACACCAGATTCCCCACCGGTGGATTTCCACTTCAGAAAAATCTGGCCATAGATCAAGAAGGCACCAAGGTCACGCGTCCAGTATATAGAGCCGGTCACATTGCCGTCTTTGGCAAAGTCGTTGAAACGACACTGGCCATCTGGAGTTGACGCCTCATCGGTGATTGGATACCCGAGGAAACCCCCTTCGCCACCAATTGATTTCCACTTATGAAAAATCTGGCCATAGATCAAGAAGGCACCAAGGCTTCGCGTCCAGTATATAGAGCCGGTCACATTGCCGTCTTTGGCAAAGTCGTTGAAACGACACTGGCCATCTGGAGTTGAAGCCTCATCGGTGATTGGATACCCGAGAAAGCTTGTTTCTCCGCCGAAAGACCTCCACTTCAACCAGATGCTGCCGTATATGAGAAAGGCCCCATTGCGCAAAGTCCAGTAGACAGATCCAGTGTCAGCTCCATTGATAGCGAAGTCGTTAAAACGGCCCTGCCCGTCTTGAGTGGAGGCTTCATCTGTCTTTGGGTAGCCCAGATTAGACTTTGGTCCTCCAACTGAAATCCATTTCTGATAGATCTGGCCGTAAATGACGTGTGCTCCTTCCGTACTGGTCCAATAAATGGAGCCGCCGTTGTAATCGATATGACACCCGGGCGTGCCATCGATTCCAATGTCTTGGGTAAGGCTGGTTGTTGCACGACCGAGAAATCCAGCGTCGCCGCCAAGTTCTCTATACTTTGCCTCGATTGCATGGGATGCCATGTTGAAGCAATAGTTTGGATGGGGTGATGAATACAATTGAATAAAGGAGCACAAGGTCAGTAGTCAGGAAAATGCAAAGGATTCCAAAAGATAAGAACCGCCTATTCATATACCCTTCGCATCACATGTCAATCTAACGGCAAGCTCCAGGTGTTTTAAGCTTTCTAGATTGCGGCCAGGTATCATCCTCTACATTGGGGGGGAGGTGGTAGGAGCTCAAAGACTGGCCAAATTCACTTTACTTTGTATGGTTTGGCACGACGGCGACTTTATACATCACTATGACGCGTAGTTTTCCTCATTTATAAGTAATAAACGCACAAACTAGAATACTCTATTTTTCCTTTCGTGTTTATCATGTGAACTTATAGAATTGAGTAGTGAAGTACCATTTTCTATTTTTATTCTGAGGTATTAAGCCCCACCCCCACAGACCGCCCACCTGTTTCCCACCGACACGTGCACTGGATTCCAATTGACACCGCGATTTCTCGCGCCACATTGCAGCTGTGGCGATAATCTTTACATCATTAAATCGTCATGCCTAAATGTACTGAGAAAGATATCTAAAAGGCCCTTCAGGAAGTCCCGAACGGCGGGTCTTGCCGTGAGGCAAAAAGGGATTATATGAAACATTTCACAGTACTAGATAAAGTTACGGAGGGCCCTTTCAAAAGTCTTATCCAAGCGCTAAATGCGCCACATCTCTCAATCCTTGTCAGTTACCTAAGATACAAGATGTAGAATCCAGCCACAATGAGTTAGCTGCTATGTCCACTATAGTTTTAGGGGTGCTAGGGGGATTATAATCTAACACAGTGAGGACAGGCTGCTGTAAAATTAGCAGCCTTTAGCGAATACGGCACCGTAGAAAGTACTTGATGTACTTAACCCAGCCACAGCTGTCGGATTTCCTTTTTCGAACTAGCGCTTGGTCAAGACTTTTGAAAGGGCCCTCCGTAGGGACTTTATGAACTGGAAACGAACCCATCGCGAGCATCCGGTAGACCATCTTGGTGACCTTGAGCTGATACAGGGGCTTAAAGGCTTAATTCTTTTCCCAAATTTTTTTCATAAGCGTACAAGGAAACCCAAACCACTCCTCGATAGTAGGGTCACCAAAACTCGTGCCGACGGCAAAGGAATGAAAGCTGAAGTGTTGTAACCACTGCACAGCTCGCTGAGCGTTGTTAAAGCCCGAGTCTGTATGCATAAGAATGGTCTTATCGTCGAGAGTAGAATGAGTATACTCTTCGAGTAATACCTTCGCTGTGAGGATGAGAAATGAAGGAATTGCACGACTGCTGGCGCCAACGGCGTCGACAGAGGCTAGAGACTCCTTGTTGCCCGGTTGGAAGGCCGTAGGTCTGCTGTTCTTCCTTTTGCAGGTATAGAAGATCCTTGCCCTACTTCTCACCCACCTAATTTGGAAGGGGGTTTCGTCAAAGTTCCATAGGCTGCCCTGGTCGATAGCGAATGCGATGAGGTTATTATGATATTCCTCGAACCATGCTTCTATGTGGTCAACGTGAAGCTCAGCGCCAGCACGGGTGACTTCTTTGCCCTTTGGAAACCGATTGTTATGTACCTTAGGACTGTGACTTGGTTACGTGTCCAAAAGTACGTACTTGTAGGATGAGACTACAGATTACCCCATTGCTGATTAATAGCACCCTGATAAGAGAGTGGTCGAAGTCGCACCACCTTCCCCATTAGATGTCTGAAAGAGGTGTTGAGGAGAGTGTGACAACGACCGGCCGATCCAGGATAGATTGCTCCATGAGCGAATTCTCCTCTTGCCATGCTCTTGGGCTCAAATTTTCTCGTCATCATGCGTAGCCTTGTCATTCTACGCCCTTGCTGCTTAGCATGCATCCTCTTGAGCGGTCATGTTGCTGATAGATGCTGGATGAGTAATGCAAAGGCTATGACGCCGGACTTAATTTTCCTAGAGGTCCTACGTCACAACGACCCTTAGTGAAGGTGCACGCACTAGCCAAATGTCGGTTCCACTCGCATTTTACTGGACGTGACTAATAGCACAGTGGTAAGATGACGCGTGCTGAAGCAAGCAATTAATTGATTCCAAATGTGTTGGAACCATGGTGCAATTATCATCGTCGCGCATTAGGATATATATACCCGTCAGGCCTCTTGTCGATTTCAAGAATCCGAAGCCTCCGCTGCAACATAAGTTTCTCATACTTTGATGCATACAAACCACCCGGACACAGACTTAGCAAATTCGCATAAAACGGAAAGCAAAGGGCATTATGTCATCAACGCATATCGCAACTGTCGAGGTAGATGGTGTCAGAATCTTCTATCGATATGCTGGTGCAGAAAATGCGCCTACGGTTGTTCTGCTCCACGGCTTCCCCTCCTCATCCCACATGTTTCGCAACCTGATCCCTCAGCTGGCCACCAAATATCGCGTCATAGCTCCTGACCTACCTGGCTTCGGGTTCACCGATGTGCCACAGACGCTAAATTATCAGTACACATTCGAGAACTTGTCAAAGACATTCGCAGCGTTTGTGGATGCACTGAGTCTGCAACACTTCGCCATCTACATTTTCGACTACGGCGCTCCAGTCGCCCTGCGTTTTGCGCTCAACCACCCCGAATCCGTGGCAGCTATCATCACTCAGAATGGCAATGCCTATGTTGATGGGTTTGGCGCGTCATTCTGGGCGCCGCTCGAGAAGTACTGGGCAACTGGCAACGTGGAAGACCGTGAGGCGCTGCGTGGCGCCACGACGCTCGAGATCACCAAGTGGCAGTACACAGACGGGTCGCCAAACCCGGAGGCTATTCCGCCCGAGGCTTATTTCTTGGATCAGGCTTTGATGGACCGGCCCGGAAATAAGGATATCCAGCTCGATATCCTTTATGACTACAGAACCAATGTGCCTCTCTATCCCCAGTTTCAGGAGTATTTCCGCAAGTCAGACATCCCTGTGTTGGCAATTTGGGGAAAGAACGATACCATATTCATCGCTCCGGGCGCTGAGGCATACCAGCGAGATGTTCAGAAGTTTGAATTGCGTTGGCTGGATGCGGGACACTTTGCGCTCGAGACAAACGAAGATGAGGTAGCGAAGTGCATAGACAACTTTTTAATCAAGCATAATGTGTTCTAGGGGAACTGCCTGTACAATGATACCGAGACTAGTAGCTTAGCAAATACTAAGAACTATTTTATACACGGGTAGAGTGTGCATAATGTTGTCAAATAATACTGGTCAGCTATTTCTTTAGGGGCAATTGCTAGACCGGCATGAAGAATTGCTACACAGGCATGACTCTTACGCAGGCATGACTTTTATTGCATTTGATTCGCCCTTTTTTCCCGTTGACCCACAGGTACATCCCCCAAAGGCGGTGAAGCTATCTCTCTTAACAAAGCCAGGTCAAGCCTTCCTTAATGCAGAGTCTGGTTGTCAACACAGAACAAGGTTAATTCCAACACGCATTTAGGACAGCCTATGCTATGTCTTTATTGTCTAACTACTATAGAAGGAAGCACCTCCTCCTCACTGCTAAGCATCTCACTCCTTCGCCTGCGAATGCTAGGTTGCGTTTTCTGTCCACCGGCACGTACTCAGTAGTTCTCCCAGCTCTGTAGTACAGACGTCTTGAAAATGAGGCTGTTGGCGATGCCTGGTACAGCCTGTGTTTGGGGGCTAGTCTCAGCAGGGGTTCCTAAAACACTACGCCTGCAGCCCTGTGGCCTCGGCAAATATCAAATCTTTTGCGAACGATTATTCTAGGTGGCTTTAATATGTGACTAAGGAGTAATTGGTGTAGTAGGTAGCCGGTGAACAGTTTCCTTGCTTGCCTCGGCCGTCACGATTGCGGAGAGTCGCGATTGCAGAGAGCAAAGCTCAAGGGTACAATGGAAGTTGTTGGCAGAATCTACATGCACTAACAAAAGAGGATGGGCCAATCAGAAGCCGTAAAAAGTCATGCCTGTGTAAGAGTCATGCCTGTGTAGCAATTCTTCATGCCGGTCTAGCAATTGCCTTCTTTAGGTAATGTAATAATGATTATATATATCCTCTGCTTTATAGAGTTCCTAAAGAGACAATTAGTAATTATCTTAGATGAGATTATGTAGTAACACCTTCTTCTGCTCGTAATAGCGAAGTAGTATATCTATTAGCATAAGGGTTTGTGAAAGCGTTTTTATCGCACCTTGGGTCCATAAAGTCGTAAATATAAATGGCTGGAGAAATGCGTGTGTTTTACACGATGCATTTCACATGTCAATTGGCTCATGCTGATATGTGGGTCTAACATATGTTTTGAATCAATATGCAGCACAGATTACCTTAAGTTTGTATAGTCCCCTATTTACAGGCAGCTCCTTGGTCTGATATAAAGGGGCATCATATTCCAGTGGCAGAGGAGAGGGTTCCTTGATCTTCACCATCTTCATCTTGAAACTTCTCAATTGTAGACGAATCCTTTTTGTTGAGAATCTGAAAGCACCGCCCTGACCCTGCACATCACCAGCGCACAACCGACATCTTGCACATCAACCACTTCCCAGCGCATGCTGCATCTGCCATTATGTCTACGACCAGCTCAGGTGTTGCCAGACTCGCAAAAGACCTTAAGAGAAGATTTCTATACACCTAGATATTGCGAGGTAGGATCTTGGGGTCTTGTGAACATATCCTTGCGTGGAGGAAGACAAGCTTTTGAAATCTGCGTATCATCATAGACAGCAGGACTCATTTGCCTCCTCATTTGCCTACACCAGCTGTGGTATTGCAGATGAGTTCATGGGCTTGGTCTATGACGTGGTCCGCTCGACGACGTGCGAGGAGCCGGATTGCTATGTCAGGGGGCTAGTGAGTCATCGACGGTAGAAGGAGACTACTCCATGTGTCCTTATCATACTCCTCTTTGTAGAATAACTATAACTATTACAGCTGGGACTTAAATTTGACCTTGTCTGTTTGACTCCTCTGCTTCCTACGCCACGGTATAAAACCCCTTTTCTCTTCTGGAAAGGGAACATCATCCAATATAGGTCCATTCGCAACAAGAGGTACAGCCCTCATGTCGGCAATTCTCGCTGTCTTCAAGGCTGGTTGAGAAGGGCCTGTGGACAGATCAAGGTTGAGCCGCGAAATGTCCATCCATAGCCTTGCTGCAGACTCGCGATCGTATTGGTACGCTACAAAGGTTTGGTGCAAGTCTCTCACGGAGGGATTCGAGTCAGAGCGCAATACTCCTTTGAGAGCGTTGACCAAGGCTATAGCGTCCTCGATACCGCAGCATGCTCCCGCACCTCTGACGGGGCTCATCTGATGAATGTCAGCATATTTACACAGCAAAATTCAATTAGGAAGAGTACCTTGTGCGCAGCATCCCCGACCAAAACCATCCTACCCCAGTGCCACCATTTTAGTACTCCTTCATCGAAATTTGCGCTCCCACCGGCGGTCTTGCTATTCCATAAATCACCAAACGTAACATTTTCGGCCACGGGAACCTGAAACCAGGACTTGGCAGTAACCTCTGCGTCATTTTGTCCAAAGTGGGTGCGCTCTTTCGACACTGGTATGCGGCGATAGGCAATGATGTGTGCCTCTGTCTCTGACGTAAAAACTTGGACGTGAGTATCACGCTGGTAGACATTGATGTTACTCCCAGGAACTAGTCCATCAGTGCGATCTGTTTTGGCGAATACACCCGAGTATGGTGCCTCGAACGGGTTCAAATTCCGGTCAAAGAGTCCTTCTGGGGCTTGGTCCATCATTTTATCTCTGACGGTGCTCCAAATACCATCGGCCCCAATGACAATTGACCCATTCTCCGAGGAACCATCTGCAAATTCGACTACGACGCCGTGTTTGTCAGATACGATGTTGGTAAGTCTTTTGCTTGTCTTCACATGTTGCTCCCAGTTGTCAAGTGATTCCACTAATGTTTTAGCAAAGCTTCCCCGATTGAATAGCATCATTGGGTATCCGTAGCTTGGATAAATTAGTATGCCGCAGCGTGAATACCTTGAAAAAAGATCTTGACTTACATCACCACTAGATCTTCAAAACCCTGACCATTACGGAGAACCTCGCCCTTGGCAGACAGGTGCATAGAATGAAGCATGGGCTGGCCAACCGCCTCAACAGCATCCAGAAGGCCTAATTGGTGAAAGATTCGCAAAATATGAGGCCATAAAAACAGAGCATAAGCTGGCTCTGGAGGAACTTGTGCTCGCTGCTCAACGATCACGTAGTCGATGCCAGACACTTGCAACGCATGCGCGAGGACCAAACCCACCGGCCCGGCGCCAACGATAATAGCCTTGAAAGGACTCATGTCACTATGCACATGCACAACAGGTCGTTCGAAGATAGGAAGCTGTTCGGGTAAGCAGAAGATTTAAAGCCGAGGGACGCGTCAGTAATCGGTGTCAGCCCGCTGTGTCAGCAAACTACTAAACCTGTCAGATTATTACCTGCCATATCCAGATTAGTGCTGACAAGATCAAACCCACGCTCGCACATGATGTCTCTGTGGCAACCCAAGGGTGATATTTATGCCCGAGCCCCGCGCTCGAAATGAACAGACAGTTCTCGCAATCTAAGTTTGGTGTTTCTGTCTCGCGATCAGGGAGTTGATGGTATGGTGGTACGAGTTCTCTGGATTACATTACGCAGCGTAGCTATCGTTTGCTCTGTGCATTACTTACATCATCGCTGCTACGGCCATCCTAGATATTGATGGAGTGAACCTGATTAGTGACGCTGTCTACTCGCCCACCCGCACGAAATTCGACGTCACTACTTGTTTCTCAAAGGAACCGGGCAGATGCTTGTCTCTGTAGATGACACGAAGCTAAATGTTAGAAAGGGAATGATGGAACTTTAGGTGACAAATTTAGCAACTTTCTAAAGGAATGCGATAAACCAGCATTCTTTAATAAGACTCGATGCCTATCCAAGAGACTAACTATTGAGTCAAATCCTCAGTTTTTATCTGTTGAAGGCTGAGTTGGTTTGGCATAGAAAGCCGTGATTGGCAGAGATGGGAGCTTACTAAGGCGCAGCTCGGCAGGCTGAGAACCATGTGATTGGCCAGTCTCATCCACCTTTTGGTGGCCCAAATGACGCTACGCCTACCCTATGGCTGCGAAACAGGACAGCATCAGTAATCCAAAACACTGGTTACTAAGTACGAGGGGATTCTTGTGGCCTTGAACAAGGACTATAGTGAGGCCATGTCATCGTGAGAGGATGTCGCAAGGCTTTTTTTCTCGCATTTGTAAGGCTCCGCCACTATCCGAAAATCAATTTGATATGGCTTGAGCTGTTCTTCCAGATCCCGCCACGCATCAATCAGCCGGTGCAGCCCAACGCACATCTAGTATGCCTAACCGCTCTGCTAACATAACCCCCCGGTTTATCCCTTAGGAACCCGCCCTTGAGCTACCCTATACCCCGTACAGGTTAGCTCAGAGCACGACTGTTGATTCCCAGATTATTTTTTCACCAGTTTTAGGAAGTCACGTGGGAGATACGGGAGGTCTCGTGACTTAGTCAGCTGAAGCTCGCCAAGCGAGTACCTCAACCAGCTAGTCCGTATTAGGAAGAAGTGAACAGCTAGACCCCCCTGACCTCAAGGGGCGGCGGGAGCTGCCAATGAACAGATACAGATATATACACACATACATGTTCAAGGTCATCAAGTGGTTACATAAGCTATCCAACAATCCTTTTCTTCACACACTTTCTTCTCTCTGCCTATTTTAATTGCTGCTCCTTAAACAACACCAAAAATGGGTGTCGCGCGGATTTCGACTTGGACTAGATTCCGGTTTCCACTCGCCACGACCTTCGATGAATCAATTTTCAAGCCACTACAGGCAGTGAAGGCCGACTTCGATAATCCCGCCTACTATGGCCCGATTTCAGAGTCTCCAGGAGAATATTTGCTTATAGTAGACTGGAACACACCCGAAGTCTTCAGCGCATTCAGAAATTCCATCCACTATGAACAGCTGCTAGCCAACTTAAGAGCTCAATCTGCCACGGAACCGAAAACGCAGATGGTCGATTTCAGTAACGTCGCCTTTTCGTGGCGCTTTGGATCCAACACCGACATCCGGACCGTCTACTTCCCAGCCTCCATCTCGTCGCAGGAACGCGAGGCAGTAGGCAAAACCAAAGGCCTCGTTCTCACCATGACTCCAGGTCTCGGCGCGAGCGGGTCACATCAAGCTCCTTACAAAGGGGTTCCGACAATCGGCTGGGTGGACGGCACAGAGAATTGGGATGGCAATGATGCAGTGGCATGCGTGTGGTGTCATTATTGGAAGGACAAGGATGCTGAGCAGCAATTTAAGAACAACGAGCGGAGACCGCCGCGGATCGCGGAGTCACACCGTCCGCTGGCGGTAGAGGCCTTTGAGCTGGACTTGCAAAACTTGGGCGCCATAGGCTGGACAGAGCACCATGTGGACTTCAAGCAGGTCAAGTTGGAATAATCGTGCGGATGTGGATAAAGCCAAGTTCAATCACCAACGCTGCATTATGATAGCAGGGAATCAGAAATTATATCGACGACATGAAAGGGGCTTACGAAAGAATAAAAAAATGAAAACGAACTGTCGTCTTTCGAGTAGTTCAGCAGGCCTAGCAATCGACCAACACTAAAATGAATCAACCATGTCGCCGTCTCCCATATAAAAAACATCCCATCTACCAAAGCTATTGACCAGTTGCTGCCAAGAAAGTCGCTGCAAAATCTTTCGCACCTCAACTGGAAACGCCAGGTCTATCCCCTGGTCCTTCTGGGCTTCACTGACCTCCCAGAAGCAAAGGTGTACACGGGGTTCTGTTGTCCAAGATACAACGCCAACGCGTAAAAACTGTACGACTCAGGGTTTTGTACCGCCGTTGCTGCCGGGAAGTTTAGAATTTTGGACAGTTCATCTGCGGCAGACGGTTAGTACTCTTCCGAGGAAGGCAGGTGCTTTTGTGTTACTTACAGCTATGGTCCGGGGTGTCATCGCTTCCGGAACTTAGATGGAATAACTCGTGGAAAAGGGTCAGAGAGTTGGCCTGGCGATCTTTGATAGAGATGCGCGGAGCGTCCACCGAGGCAATTTGGGCCAGGGTGGAAGCCCCGGAAGGAAAGTTGTTGATGCAAAGCGTTACAGTGTTTGGCTCAGTGAGATCCTGAGTAGCGCCCTGGTTCAATGGGTCGCTCTTCTTCTTTCGCAGAGTGCAGTAGTCCCCAGGCTCAAAGAAGATGTAGCCAAGCTCAGCGCTCCAAAACGGGCGCTTATCGATTTCTGGAATAGTTTTGTTAATGCCAATTAAAGTTACTCGCTGAGAAGGTGTAAAATACTTTGCTGGTCCGTTGGTTCATATTTCTGTTCTGCAGTCTCTCCATCCTCCTGAGGATTCCCATCTGAATCCCTGAGCACCGCATCCCACGCTTGCTCTAAATTCAACAAGTCAGTACGGATAGCCCTAGTAGAGAGAAGCATAATGAGAGTGTGCTAACCTTCGAGCCAGGTACTATCGCAAAAGAGCCATGGTTTACCTCCAGGTGGGATCTGCTCATTGCTGAGCACTTTCTGAACTCGGCTAACAAAAACTGATGTATAAGGTTAGTGGATATGATTCCTGCAGGTCAGTTGCTTGGGCAAGCTTACGAGAAACAGCTGAAGTGTCACCGCCTGGTCCAATGCTGAAGAAGCCGTCCAGATACTCGCGGGTCTTGTCATCCGTAGCCGCTATGCCTGCGGCTGCGATGTCGGCAAGTTTGATCGCGTCCTCAAACCATAGAGCTAGATCGGCTTTGTACGCGTCACAGCCGCCTTTTTCCGTCCCCTCCTTTACTCGAAAGACATCGTCGATTGTCACACCCAACACAAGTTTACTGAGCAATCCGGTGGCGAAGGCCAACCGTGTCAACGTTTTGGAGGGTGAGAGTGGGAACATGTCGATTGAGGCAATCGTCAGTGTCTGAGATCTGAGAGGATGAAATGATGGTATACGAAATGGAAGTGAGGAGTGCAAGGCTGCAATATGACCCAAAAGAATATGCGCTGGAAGTGTCCATATAACTAGCGCCGCTTGCCCGCAGTGCCATTTCCCTCCACGACCAAACGTCTGTGGTCTATCAATTGCTGAGCATTATCAAGGGTAGATTCAGGTACCAGGATCTGCTTCCCCAAAGGATCAGCACGCACAGGATGACTTCCCGGCTTAATTTTGCCGTATCCATCTATTTCAGGCATCACCTTGATTCCTCGCAACACGTAAGTTTGAGCGGCAGACGTATCCGGATCAGGCGGATACCGGTGCAGTAACGTGCGGGTGAGCAGGGATGGGTACATACCTGGACTCGGGGCTTCTCTTTCAGCGAAGCGCAGCTCGGGAACTTTGGTGTTACAGCCAATAGGACGGTAGTAATAGACGCGGAGCGAGACCCATTCTTTCCGCCCTACACCACTTCCTGTTGGACCTAATGCATATTGCTGTTTTAGAGGAGGGCGAGCGATCGCCAAGATGATCGTTTGTGTGGGGGGCGGTCATGTCATGGAGGGAATGGAGAATATGTCCCGGAAGGATCTTGGCCGAGTAACAACATGAAGATGGCGGTAGTAAAGGTCCTAAACAGAAGTTGAACTGGGCAGACCCCTTCCCCTTCTCCATTTAGAATGCGACGTGATATCAGGCTGAATAAAGTGCATTTGGCTAGGAACGGCAGTCTGCTGCCCCTGTTTCACAAGGGCGAAGCTGACGGCCCCCAACAGTGAGCACTGCGATATCATTTGCCGCCTTATTTCCCGTGCACGCCGTAAAGGATAAAATTAATTAACAGGATCATACTGCATCGACGCTAGGATTCGCGTCCTGACTTCCGCTTAATCGGCATCGAGAAAGGAACCGCTAGGATTCTGCTAGGATTCCAACTGATGCTGCTGGTTACACCATTTTGCTTTCTATCTAGCTCCGCCTCCACAATCTGCAGTTTCAAAACATCTCACCCGAGCCGCCAGCTTGCAATGTTCGTATCGGGAGTGGGGCCGTTGAAAGGGCTTCTTTCGGAATGCGCGGCTACAGACGACTTTATTTGGCGCTAATTAACTTGTCTATGATCATCGCTATCTTACATACATTTCGATACCTTAATTGGGGTCTAAATTGCCATAGGGGCTCACGGTTGTATCAAGTGTAACCGATGCGGAGGACTGACCACGTACCACTTTGGCTACGCTTCGTGACTTGGATCAATGGTGTCCTTGCACTTGTTTTATTCTTACCAAGTGCTTTCCCTGACGGTGACTGGGCACATATACCATCGGAAGTCGTCCCATATCCGCCAACAACTCAAGTCAGGTGTGTTTCTTCAATCTTGTCCCACACTCACCCAATCACACCTTTTATCTGTTATTCTCCATCGTCTGAGAAACAACGCCATAACCTTCTCTTCTTCCTTCATCCAAAGAAGGGTGCAAAGATGCGGTTTTTTGCAAAAGCACCGCTGCTACTGCTGCTTGGCACGGACTTGGCTGATGCCTTTCGTCCTCAGCGGCATAGTGGGTGTGATGCTGGATCTTGCCGCTCAGGCTACTCGTGTCAGGCTCTTGGACGGCATGAAGCCTGCTGTCCGCCCAGGCATGGATATCCTGAACACATCTGCGGCCATGGTATGTTGTCATTTTTTTAATTTTTTTTACCAACGATGTCAGATCTTATCCTAACGCCATTCTCATAGAAGAAGAGTGCTGCGGTAAAGGCTGCTGTCCAAAGGGCTGGCAGTGCGGGGCAAACAAAAAGTGCTATCCGCCAAGTGCTGCTCCCTCTCAACAGGACGATTGTTTGACGACGATCCTCACTGTAGTCAAGCGCGGACCTGTTTACCGTAGAATCGACGAGGCGACACCGACTACCCCGGTGGAACAGCCTACAGATACAACAACGCCCGGCCAAGATGCTGTGTCTAGCACTTCGACGACTGAGCCTCCGTCGACTCTTACCACCCAGACTCTGTCAACTGACGAGAATACGCCGACAACTAAGATGGAGTCTATGGAGGTTTCGGATTCGACTACGACAACATGGGAACAGATTCCAGATACGCCCACCTCTACTACGGCGTTGTCGACCATACCTATCGTTTCTATGACAGACAGAACGCCCACTAGTCCCGGAACGCCTACTGAATCCGAAACCTTGTCGACAACTACTGCCATCACATCTGATACTCTCACCACCGAGACAGAATCTCAGACGTCCACCACTGCCCAAGAAACATCCACCACAGTCAACAAGCCAACTGGCACGGTGATTACGGAGCCCGATGGCCAGACCACCACCGTCCCTCCTACAACAACCACCACTTCGGACTACGCCGGCTTTATTTTCCCAATTACCACCTCTGTCAGCAATCCTCAACCGACCGATGACGGCTTTGTGATCCCCTGTGGCTTTTGGTTCTTCAACGCCTGTATTGGTGGCATCTTCGGCTGGCATATTACCATCCCTCCTGGAATTCACCCACCGTAAGACTAAACATTCTAAGCCTTCACACATTGATGGCAACTTACTAAGATCACCGCAGGGGACCGCCTCCATCATTTAAGATTGATCCGGAGTTTCCTATCAAGATTGACATCAACGGAAATCTCCCCGATTGGCCAGAATTCACGTACGAGTCCTATGTGGCAGTGTGCCGAATCCCTTTATTCTAATGTCATGTATAGTGTTGGACCGGACAATGTCCCCACATTCTCCGAAGAGCCCACCGAGTGCAAAACTGAAACGGCTGAGATGTGCGTCACTAGCACTTCTTACGGTGTCTCGGTCGATAACGGCGTCACTTCTACCACTGCATCCCAGGTGACATCGAGCTGTGGAACCGTCTATGGCTGTGATGTTGAAGATTCTGCTACCAGTGTAACTGCCGCCACCACCACTACCGGGGCTGCGACAGCTACAATGATTATTGTCGAGTGGGAGCAGTGGGAAGACTTTGACGAGAGTGACGCCGCCCTCCAAGATGCATCGGATCAAGCACAGTCGAGAATCGACGCAGATTTCGGGATTAGCGACACTCCTTCTGCTACTCCTTCTGCTACCACGACGGAGCTAACTAGCACGTTGACAACAGAGGACCTCTCTACCACGACTGAGATTTCGACAACGATAGTGAACACATCGACGACGACAGAAATTAATACGCCAACAACAACTGAAATCACTACGTCGACAGCAGAGCCTACTACATTGGCAACTGAGATCATCTCGACCACAGAATTGACCACCACCTCAGCTGTAGTTGAACCACCAACAACTACAGCAGTAGAGGAGCCACCTACCACCACGGCGGTTGAAGAGCCGACCCCCAACGCGTCGTTGGTGAGAGGGCCAGTCATCTGCCACAATGAGGCTGACTTCCCAGGCCACGCAGACATCAATGGAGGCGCCCAGGATGACTTTTCCACAGATTTCAGCGGCAAACTGGGGTCCGATGGCACTACCATGTCCCCTACCTCGGGGCCGATCGTGTGGAACACGCAGGACAAGCATGGTATCAACTATTGGTTTTCAGCCTCTTGGGTAGATGGGTGCATCACGACTGTGCCCACACAAGATTTTCAGTTCCCACTGGGCTTAGGCAGCATAATAACTGCATACCTGATGGTGAGGGAAGACTACACGACATGTAAGCGCCCAGCACCGCATTTTTATGAAATGATGGCTGACATGATATTCAGGTAATAACGGCGGCGTCGGCGGATCGTGCCAGGTTGGATGTATATTGTATGAGTTCACTGGTGGAAAGTAGAGTGCAGGAATTGATTCCATTAGTACTAAGAGAGACTTGAAGGACAACGATAAGGACATCCCGTATTATTTTGGCAACATCGATTCATTCACTACTCTGTTAGATAGACGCCAACAACGAAATAAAGGCTACGTCACAACAGGCTATTGTATATCTTAACAATTGCATTATAAAATGCTCTCCCTCATTGATGGTACTGAGTCGGCACTGTGAGTCGTAGATCAGTCAGAAGCAAGGCGGTTTCATGCAGTTGTGGGCAAATTCTAATCAATTCCGAACGCGATTGTGGCTGCTTGGGTTGTCTAATATGTAGAGCGCTTACCTAAAACATCCTATCTTTATCTTAGCAAGTTTGCGGTTTGCAATCAAGAACTCGCCCCGTAGATATAACAATCTCAATGTGAAGGGAGTGAGTGATGTCTCTCCCTTCTATGCTTTTATACCCCAGGCATACCGAAACTCTTGCCTTTGAGAATGATATTCCATGAAATAGTCAAATTCTATATAGGCGGTGCCGTTGGGACCAAGATAATCCCACTTCCAGCCTTCATACGAGACCTTCCCGCCCAGTACGCGGACCACGTGGCGGACCAAACCAAGGGGTAATATTTTCGGCTTAGTAACCTGGAGTATATGCAAGGGAAGGCTAGTGTGAGTAGCAGTCGCTTGTGGGCTGTTTTCGGTGCCGCATACCTTTACTCAGACTGTCTTGCCATTCCTTTTGTGAAGTTGCATTGTCAGATAATGAGTACGCTGTTTGGTTCCATGGCATGCCAACACTGTTCGGTGCCAAATTTTGCTGGTTATTCCAGCATGCAGGTAAGGTAAAGTCGTCGATACAGAATGACGGCTGATCTAAAAAGCCTGGGATCGATTCTGGGTCAGTAGGCGATAATGTTGCGGCTATGAATGCGCAATTGGAGGACTTCATTCCGAGCCATGTCCTAGAGCGGTGGTGCATGACTCGTCATGACTATTCTCGGAGGACGACGAAGTCATTGCCGACTCCGAATATTGTTGTTCGGAAACATAATCCTGAGACGGCTGATTGTTGCTTATTGGGTTGCTTGGACCAACCCGGCGCTTTCTGGGGGCAGCATAAGCATATTGCAAGAACCTTGTGGTACACCTTGTATAAGGCAATTTGCCGTCGTAGCGCTGCTTAGACTTGGCGCAGTAAATACAAGCCCTGGATACATAGGCAAGCCCACGACGCTTTGGCACCACGTTTATCGCTGGGTCATGAACAAGCTTGTGCTGGCTGGGGGCGTCTCTGTTGGCGGTTGTTAGCTCGAGGTGTCCATAAGTATGGCGAATTAGTCTCACTTTTGAGAAAAGGTAGATTCACATTTCTCGCATGTAAAAGGACGGAGGCCAAGGTGTCGCTGGCGGTGTCGCCCAAGGTGCTCGTTTCTGGCGACGTTGGCACCACAATCGATACACGAGTTGGAGATTTCCGAGGATCGGCTCTACATAAAAAGTCGAGAGCAGGGGGAGGAAGAAGCGTCGGAATTGGGGAGGCCTAGACCCAAAGGTGTGGAAGAGACCATCTTACTAGGCCATCTTATTACTAGGCCTCGAAGGAAGGCCTCTTGCAGGTTCCTTGAAGGTTTACTCCAACTTTGACTAGAGTCTGTTAGAATGACTCATAATTCTTTCTTTCATTACTTTGCTAGACTATGTACCAAGACTCTAATGACAAGAATCAAATACTTCCTAACTCAATGTTGCGCCGCCCGCGACCGGAATATACAACCCGTTTATCCATCCCGCTTTCTCTTCGCACAGCATCGCCACCAGCCACGCGACCTCTGATGGCTCAGCCATACGGGAGGCCACCGGTGTGTCCTTAGTATTGTTCCGTATAATATCCAGAAATTTGGGGGGTGCAGAGAGCATCATTTCTGTAGCGACGGGCCCCGGGGCTACAGAGTTTACAGTACATCCATACTTCCGTGGCAAATCTCGAGCCCAGCATCTTGTGAAGCTCTCCATCATCCCTTTTGACCCAGCGTACATGGACATGTGTGGGTCGGGGTTGCGCGAGGTTGTACTGCAGATATTGATTATGCGGGAGTGCTTTGGCGTGAGGTGTTTTAAAACAGCACGAGCAAGCAAGAACGTCCCTCGAGCATTCAGGCTAATAACCGCGTCCCAGGACTTCAAACACGTGATGTCGTCTGGTTCTTCCAGATCGCAGAGTGCGCCGATGCCAGCATTGTTGACGAGAATGTCGATGCGGTAAAATTTCGTAACTGCGGCCTTAATCAATTTTGTAGGGCCGGTTGTGGTTGAAAGGTCAGCCTCAACAATGACAGCCTTTGTGGAGTCCTTCAGGCTGCGTAGGACATTCTCTGCATTTTTTCTTTCAGACTCTGCTGGGTAGTTGATCACCACGGCGGCACCGCGAAGAGAAAGCTCTCGAGCAATAGCAGCACCGATTCCAGATGAAGAGCCGCTGACAACGGCCACTTCTCCGGCTAGTGATTGGGTAATTGAGTCGTCACTCGGCGTCATCTTGTTAGTTGAGTATGTTTATGATTCCAACATGGGAAAGACGGATTAGGTCTCGTTGAACTGCTTCATATATCACTCTGCAGCTTCCGATAAAATCAGTCGATATCCCCGTGGAAAATGACGCTGCTGATTCCTAGCATCGTCGAAACCGAGATGATTGTTCTTGGGCCCGGTCGCAGGTGACTTTCGGCGCATTCGTCCGACGTGGTGTTCTGCCATAAGCCATTAGCCTAGCATCGGCATGCCGTTCTTTCGGGTCAAGGACTCTATCAGTAAGCCGTATTCTATGAGAAACCTAAGCCCTTGATCTTTTTATCTACTAGAGAATCGGGGGCTGGTGTTGTTATCTTGAGGACACAATCAAATTGTGTTTGGGATATTAATTTCTCTTAACGAGGCGATCGTCATTGGGTTAAAGTGACGAGCGGAAAATCTTAGTCGTCTAGTCAAGTCACGTTTGGTACTCTTATCGATCTGACCATTGATTCTCGCATAAATTTTGTCTCCTTGGTGCATCGCAAAAGAAGGGCATACGCATTCACTGTCATAGCCCGTTCATGACTGTGTAGTAGTAAAATACCAAATAGCTTCTACGATGTGTCTTAGATTACCGCTTCCACGGTTTTATTGGAATGTGATGGTATGTCTAATAGTATCAAATCGTCTGTATTCCCATGCCAATAGCTAACCCTCTCGTCATTTTAAATTAGAATTAGGTGCCGGGGCTGTCTCGGGATGCCGATCTACAGTTCGGCAACCCGATCCATGATCGGCATTCCGAGTTAACATCGGCTGGTCTGACCCCGCAGAAGCTCAAAACATTGAACGCATAAGCGGTATCCCGAACTAAGCCTTAACAATTCCTTGGGCTAGACGGCTTTGGCTAGTTCGACAATTTGCTACCGAAGCTCGGCAAGTTCGTCTTCGTCATCCAGCTATCCACGAGCAGATCGCCACCGGCCACAGGCCGAGTACAATATCATGTGCAAGAATTGATACAATTTAAGACAGCAGCGATAGACTGTCCGGAGCATCTACCCTTCAACTTGAAAGCATCTAGATATCATTTTATTCATCTTCTGAAATTTCTTTCCATTTTCTAAGCAAAGACGGATTTAAGTCAACAAGTCGTCCCACCCGCCAGGTGTCGTGCAGAGGCTGTTAGCCCAGATGGCAAAATCCTTAAGACCTCTTTCATGTGTAAACAAAATGTCTACAATCGCATGCTCTATACGCAGCCAACTACCTGATCGAAGCACGATATACCTTGGGCCACTGCTCCTC
Organism: Dactylonectria macrodidyma; assembly: GCA_020744425.1. NCBI lineage: Eukaryota > Fungi > Ascomycota > Sordariomycetes > Hypocreales > Nectriaceae > Dactylonectria > Dactylonectria macrodidyma. The sequence continues at coordinate 177,553 of JAGMUV010000010.1, read as the reverse complement.
ATTCTTAGCCTTTTAGCTTGGAAAACTTTCGAGGATATTTGGTTCAGGAAGAAATACCGTTTTCCGAACCTTGTGCCTGGTCTCCCTCTTATTGGTAATATTCATCAAATCCCATCGAAGGACGCTTGCCTATACTTTGAAAGGTTGGCTGGGCAGTATGGTGAAATGTAGGGAGATCTTTTCTCATCTGAGACTTGGCGGAAAGCCTAGCCAAAGAAACGCTCATGAGAAGAATACTGTGCTGAAATTATATAGGTTCACCTTACAAATTGGTCGATCATACTGGCTTTTCCTTAACTCGAGGGAAGTCGCAAGCGAACTTCTAGATAAACGGGCCGCCATCTATTCTTCGAGAATGAATCTTCCAATGGCCTTTGATCTTGTATCAAACGGAAAAAGAACTCTTCTGATGCCATATGGGGATCTATGGCGGCGAGAACGCAAAGTAATGCATCAAATCTTAAACGCCAATCAGCGAACGATCTTTGAGCCATTCCAGGATATCGAGTCAAAGGCCCTGTTATACTACTACTTGAAAGACCCTAATGACTGGTGGAGAGCCCATGGTACTTTCTCAGGCTCGGTTATAATGAGTGTTGTCTTTGGGCGGAGAGCGGGGCTTGATGACCCGAATATGAAAGCGTCACTCTCTGTATCAGAGGAGTTTGTGCCATTTCTCACTCCAGGAAGCGCATTTGTCGATATTTTCCCCTTCTTAGCCAAGATTCCATGGTTTAAAGCTCTACAGCCTTGGCGATGGTACGGGGATGATCTGTATAGACGCACTGCTAAGTAAGAGAACCTCTGTCACCTGCATCTATACGATCACTAACTACCGAAACACTAGAGTTTACCAAAAGGAAATGGATGATCTTCGTGAGCGCAGAAGGCTCGGAACTCAGAAGTCGTGCTTCATTTCAGAGTTCTTAGACTCCCAGCAGGATCAGAACTTCAGTGAAGACGAGCTGCTTTTTATCGCTGGTACTTTGATGGAAGCAGGCACAGACACAACACGCATTTCCCTCCATCAGTGCGCAGCAGCTGCTGCTTTGTGGCCCGATTGGGTTGAAAGAGCTCGAAAAGAGCTGGACAAAGTGTGTGGAGCTAACGCAGAGCGTCTTCCAACTGCACAGGACGCATCAGGCCTTCCGCTAATCAAAGCCGCCGTGAAAGAAAGTCTTCGTTGGAAGTAAGATTGTTTATCCCCCAAGCTCATCATTTACATATTGCAACGGTGTTCTTGAGTTCACGTTCTCGCTAACATATTTCAACTAGGCCTGTCATCGCTGATAGTGGTATCCCTCATGCGTTGACACGCGACGATGAATACAAGGGATTCAAAATACCTGCCGGCACCGTTGTGACCTATAATCACTGGGCCATCTCAAATTTGCCTAGCGAATACGAACAGCCAGAACGCTTTTGGCCAGAGCGGTTTATGAATGAAGATATCGACAAGGCGCCAAAGGGACATCTTGGGTTCGGAGCGGGTATGGAAGACCCATCTGGCCAAGTTAACGGATTTTTGGTGGCTAATCATGAATTCAATACAGGAAGACGACTATGCGTTGGTTACAATGTTGGTGCTACCAATATCTTCATCGCCCTTGCTCGACTTATTTATTGCTTCGACTTTGAGCAAGTCCCTGACTCTCCTATCGACACGTCGAAGCCGCTGAGGGCGAGCGGATTACGTCCACTTTTTGACGTGAATATCAAGGTGAGGAGTGAAGCGCATCTACAACTCATTGAGAGGGAGTGCAAACAGGCAGCTATGACTACGAAATGAGAGATGGGAAGCAGATGGACAGAGGAGCCTCGTTTTGTGATGTTAATTTGCTCAAGACATGCGATCTGGCCTAGCAGCACCAAAGGAACCGGCGGCCCAGCCGGACCCGTGTTAAGCAGTTATTCCGTCTAAAACCACCGCGTTGGCGAAATTACCTCCGACAGAGCTTCCACTGACCATGAGACCGACGGATAGATCTAGCGATATTCGAAATCTATTGCCCGAGTATTGCATTAAGTTAATCCGACAAATGAAATGTATTGCTTCAAATAATTTTCCTACGTGGTCTCATAATAGATAAAGATAAAGACGGGTCCGGGCCGGGAGCTCCGGGAGGCACAACTCTCTCTCATGCATATAACTACTCGGACTAAACAACAGTGAAGCTTTTGTTCAATTGAATAACTTTGAAACCTCATATTAATATTTCCATTTTCCTTGTAAAGTCGTTACCTGTTTAAACATATTAACTCGGGCCGTATTCGCCAAAGTTACATGCCCGATAATAGGAATTCATATATTAGTTTCGTCATGGGGTACGACGCTTGAAGAGAAGCGCGCGTTACTAAAGTTCTCGTAATTACTGTATTCACCGACTTCATTTGCCGAGATCAAAAGCCGACATTTTACATCCTTAGTAGAGTGGGCCAGATGTAACTTGAGCTACCTGATGAATTGCATGGCTTATAATTGGCTCTCCCCCCCACATTCCGTGTTTTCACTCGTTTTCACTAAGGAAGCGGTATCTGCGGGGTGATGGCCCAGCATGGAGAATGCCAGATCTGAAAATCAATTTGCTATTGTGATACACATCCAAGTTCAAAATATGAGGACGACGTAAGCATTTTAAGTATTTTCTTGAGCCTCCAGCTTATATTATTTTGTATAAGGTGGAAAAAGCCCCCTGCAGCTCGTGAAAAAGGCTAATCGCCATGCCGTGTAGAAAGACTGACATCATTACAGGCTTTAGTGGATTCATAATGCCCTTTCGTGCTCTGCCATATGCTATATTCACCATCGTATCTTATACACGTACCGTCTATCTAATAATTTACTTCTGTTGTCGTGCGGATTTGGCATGGAGGTTCGTTGTCGGCTTCGCTTGCCAGGATTTAAAATGTTTTTCCTGTTAGACATCAACCCACATGGCCACTTTCCGAGGATCTCATCGTAACTAGGCTATATTACCCCGCATTCATGTCCCGCCTTTTTCTCAAAAGCCCTTAACCTTGAGGCTAACGAGATTCCCAAAGGGGCCAGTCAACTTGTCGTTCCTCTTCGTGTCCCGGACAGCTCCGCCAAGCAAGCTCCCGCAGTTAGCGATGTTAATAGCTCTCTGTATCTTTTCTGCTTCAGTTTAACCCTTACCTTGCAGCCGTCCAGCATTGTCCAAGGATGAGCCAACCTGATATTACCCCCGAGTCTGAAGGCGCGACGCGACCTGCGACCAATTTTGTCCCCTTCAACGATCATTCAGGTGAGACCTTCTCTACTCAACTACCACTTGAACTACCGTATTCTTCTCCTTCCCACCCAAGAGAAAATGAAATAATCTCTGTCCCATCTCCTATGTCATTGCGCAATTCTAAATAGACCTTTACTAGATGCCAGGAACAACACCTTACCATGTCCAACCATTGTAATTGATGAAGATAATGTCAGCAACCCGATTATTGCATCGCCTATGTAGGTTGACCTTGAGCTGAGAGGCTTGCTCACTTCTCGTTTACATTTCTGACTGGAAGTCAGTGTCAAGCGCAAGCGTCATGTCCTTCAAGAAGGCCAGGACAATCGCCGAGTCCCATCCAAAAGACGGCTTGCCAGCCAACCTCCTCGGGCGTCCCAGGCCTGTCAATCTTGTGCAGTGTCCAAGGTTCGGTGCGATGATCTTCAAACATGTCGGAGGTGCCAAAAAAAAGGCGTGCCATGCCTGAGAAGTCCTTACCAGCCCACCAACAGCAGTGATGTTCCGCTCTCGCCGCCCTCGGCAATCTCGCAGCAGAGAACCAGCATTTCATCCAACACAAACACGACTCTATCTTACCTGGATGCAAACATGAGCTGGCAACCTTTGGCATTCTCCACATCCCCAGCAACTACCTGGTCAGAGAGCTCCAGGGTGAACCGGGTGTCTTCCCAACTTGAGACGATGGCTGCACCTCGTCCGGCATTCGAAGGTGGGCAGGATATGAATGACTTGTTCGACTTTCCCCTGTCTATTCCACTAGAGTGGCCCGGGCTGGCCGCTTTTGATAATGGACCGAGCGAGCCACTGTTTGATGCAATCACATCTGTTGACATTGCAAACGATTCCTATGAAGCCCTGGGCCACGGTAGATTCGGTGTCGAAGCGTTGACTCCGGGAAGCTCCGTATGCAACGAAACTAAGGCCTTCAAAGATGTTGCCCAAGCATATGATTGCACGCTAGGCAGTTGGAATCCAATGTCCAAAGACTATTTGGCTCCAGATGTGGCCTCCTTATCAATACCATCAGAGGAGCAGGAAGCTATGCTAGGACGCATGGGATACATTGATCCAACAGTGACCCACCAAGAAATACCATCTGCCAGACGAGATGAGATCCTGGTCGCTGTGACTGGCCGCTTTTCGACAACTCAACCGTTGAAGCCTATCCTGTCCTTCCCTTCAGTTAAGATACTCGATGAACTGCTTAAAATATTTCTCACCAAGCAGAAGAATCAGCTAACTGGTTTTATCCACCTTCCCACTTTCAACCCTGCCAGTTGTGACGTCTCTCTTCTGATGGCCTGCATCGCTGCGGGTGCCATCTCATCACCCAACTCAACAGCTCATAAACTTGGGCTTGCGTTAGTGGAAGTTCTGCGCTGGCATCTTCCCAATCTAGTAAGTAGACTTGTCTGGGATTCGTTAGTGCTGCGAGGATTTCAGGCTGACTGCTTTGCCGAAAGGCTGATCGTGAGAATATGGTAACTCGTAAGTTACCTTACGTGCAATCCCTTGTCATCTTGTCCGATATAGGACTCTGGGGTGGCGACAAACGCAAGTCAGAAATTTCCGACATTATGTCAGAATTTGCTGCGACAGTACGAACCCATGCTCGGGTGACCATCATCTATAATTCATTTCAGCTGACGTGTAGCTCTGGCAGATGATGAGGCACGGTCGTTATTTTGTTCGATCATCTTACGCAAATAGCTTTCCGCCCTCGGACGATAGTCTTTGCCAGCTGAACGTCACCTGGAAACGTTGGGTCGATCAAGAATCCATGAAGAGGTACCATATCGCTATTCTGCACGGTTTGAACCCAAAATCTAACAGGATAAATCCAGGACAGTCTATCAGCACTTAATTAATTGCACACACCGTGCTATTGTTAGGAACAAATCAACGCAAATATCATGCATGGAAATCTGGACTCCACTCCCGGAGATAGCTAGTCTCTGGTTCGCAGACTCAGCAACTGAGTGGAAGTTGATTTACTTGGAGCTCCAAGACTCTAAGGGCAATCGCAAGTTGTCTCTAACCGATTGTCTTGCCCATGCCACAGCATCACAGTCACTTCCGCAATTACAGGATTACAACCTAGCGAGACTATTAATAGTAGATTCTCTGCTATCGATGCTCGTGGAGGATCGTTGTCGAAGCATTGTGTTCAACACGCACACTGGAGATGACTGGTCATATCAAAGTCTACCCGGGACATTAACGTCCGGGCCAATTGCATCACTTGTTGATTTTATGCGCTCTGTGACCGATAAGGATGCACCATCCCCCCAATCGGCTCCTCTGACGTTCATCTTTGAGTTCTACGGCTTGTTCTCGACGAGTCCGAGCTATTTGATAGAAGCTCTTCTCGGTAATGAAAGGCATTTATCAGCTCGCGAAGCCTTCTGCCGGCTGAAGGACTGGCGAAAGACTCGGCAAGCAAGAGCTGCCATCTGGCACGCAGGGCAGCTGTTTCGAGTTTGTGGAACTATTGTGCCAAAGGAGAGGACGGACTTTCACGTCTTCGCTATGTATCACGCTATCATGTGCCTTTGGGCATATGGGAATGTGGGCGAGGGATCATCTTCAGACGCGACCGATGCACATCAACCTGCAGTGGGAAGTGATGTGCCTCAAGTCCGGCTCGATGGACTTGAGTCTGTTCGAACCCAGCGATGGATTAGCCACAACCATGGTTCCCCATATATATCTAAACGATGTGAAATGGTCGGAATTGTTGATTACGTCGCCGAGGTGGTACCGATTGCTCCGGGATCAGCTCCAGAGGATTCATTTATATCACCGTTGTTAGGTATGATGAAGCGATGCTTCTCTCACGAAAGGACCTATAAGCGGTACCCTGTATTACAGCATGTTTGTCAAGTCCTGCAGGCTTTAGAGGGAGTTTATAACTGTCCAAATAAGTAGTTTAGTATAAGGCAAGTAAATAACATACACTGCACTATCGTCAGGGTAGAGTGAAAATTAGTATAGAAAAAATGAATAGGTTGTTGGGAGGAGGCAGGCTCACTTAGGTAATTGTTCCTACGGCTCGTTACTATGTTTTGGATTGCGGTTGAAGAATTTGAATTTGTCAGAGAGGCAGGAGAGTCTACTCTGCTACTCGCTATTCCCTCCCCCAGAGTGATTTGTAAGCAACAGACAAACCTTTCGGTCGCGTACAAGGTCCTGCTTGAGGTGGGTTGCTCAGTGGATCTAAGGGAACGTAAAGCCACAGCCCGAGTTCGTGGTTAACCAAATTTGCCACCTTCATTGCATCCTCAGGAATAGCATGTCCCGGAAACCAACTCTGCGCAAACTCCAGAGTGATGAACTCCTGGGAAGAGTTGTGCTGGCTGAGAAACTCGCGTATCTGAGCAATCAAATCCCTTATTGGGCTTAGGAAGCCCAAGCATAGAAGTCGGTGCGTGAGTTGAAGATTCGGTCGAAAGCAACGAGAGAAGCGACGACATATATTACGACCTAAAGGTAGAAATAGAAGATTTAGCGTAAAATCAGCCCGTTTCAATGTGCTATGTGTTTAGGCAATGCATTCGATCATGTTCGAGACCGGTCTTTGAACTAAGATGAAAAGAGTTAGGCAAGGGAACAAAGATCCTTAAGTCAAGGGAAGATGGAGTCATGTGGAGAAGAGCATGTTGTTACTTTGCATTGTGTCATTTTGATGCCGTTGTATTCAAGACAAACCGCTACGCAAGATATGTAGACATATTGAGACGAGTCTCAGTGCGTTTTGCATCTGAAAGGTCGATTTTATGGATACTGCGCTTGTTATAAATTAATTTCAAACTACCAGACTCAGTCCAAAAATTGATGCACGATAGTACACTATCTGAGTGATGGTGTAGATAGGTCGTTGTCCACCACTGCCCTGAATTTCAAACATACTACTCATATCATTGCCGTCCGTGTCCACCCCAGAGAACTCATTAGATACAATCTTGTTACCGCCTTCTTTCGCACGATCATATCCATCTTTGGCTGTAATAGATTCAAGTACTGCGGTTGTGTGGGATCTTATAACAAGGCATGTGAAACCATGGGTTCTATGTGAGCAATGACGTGTAGAAATCCAAAGAGCCTACTCACGAAAGCAAGGTTGATGTCGTAGCCATATCCCATACCTTCCCAAGTTGAAACAAGGTGGTGGGCGCACTTGGAGCTGGAATTGCATACAATTCTTTACAATGCCTTGAATCCAATAACCCTTCTTCTTGGTGGCATCGGACGGCTCGGGGTTTGGAGTCGTAAATATCTTCCGGTAATCAGTACAGTTGGCAGTTCAATCAATCAAAAATACTTTTGCAATCTTGTTCTCGAGGTCCTGTTTCGTCACCAGAATAACTTTGGTTTCAGGGGCCCGGTTGTTATTCGATGCTGCGGCAACTGGGTGGCAAGGGCTCGCTATTCTTGCTGTGATATCTGAACATTTCTAAGGGGAAGGCTAGGTGCTCGTTCTTTGAAATAAGGGCATCTGTTAGTTGTCCTTAGAGGACTGTAATATAAATACAACAATATGCATATTCTGAATATCGCAGGCTAGGCTCTGCTAGACAAGGTTATTGTGAGTATCTGTATTTACTTTACAAAAGCGCTCTGTTATTTAAGTTAAGCTGATTTTAAACTATATATTCAATGGCCTGTTTTTAAGAAGTTATTTTAATTATATTTTAAATGCTTATTATTTTTTCCCTCCTCAATTCTTCATCTTCACTCCGTCTCCTCGGTCATCCGTCACCCACTCTCAGTCATTTGCATTGTGGCGCCTTTTAGAATCCCTAAGTATTTGCGGTAATGGACGTAGTACGGATTGAATATTTTCTTTTTCATGCTGGTCTTACGTATGCTCTTTTCGACACCAATGTTCACGGTCCCGGTATGTAGGGTAGCTACTGGTGCAGTCTTCCTGAAGGCTATGACGACGAGTCTACCATTGATCCTGCCATCTTTTAGCTTCACGCCGGCATGTCTAGGGCCAGTGAGAGAGCTATGGCGGCAAATATGTATATAAACGCTATGAAAGCTGGAATGATTTTTTATAAGGTTGCTGTACTTGAATTTCAGGATTGATACGATTCAAGACCCACTACGTCACTCGAACGTTGCAGGCACGGGATCCCCCTCTAGATTACGACGGATACGGACGACTATCGGCCTGTTACACCCGAAAATCAATTTAATGTTCACCAGAATTGCAGGGATTCATATGGATATTTCTGGATTGATTGTGAAGTAGTTGCTAGTCTAAACGCCGATGTAATGATGTAAGAAGGAACGCTGGCCTGTAAACCCCCATATAATGCGAAACTCGACGAAGAATTAAAAACGCCACGCCCTGTGAATCTAACAACCTATGTCCTAAGAATTCTAAAGTGGATGCACCCAATCCCATGTTAAATTCCATGTTGAATTTAAACTTGAGATGGCAAGAAGTAATCGTCACGCTTGGCGTTGCGCGTGAGACCACACTTGTTCAAGCAGGCATCGATGCCGAGGGCGATGTTATCAGGAATATGCTCTCTGAAGCTCTCGATATCTTGGCCGTCCAGGGTAGTGACTCCACCTAGCGTGGCAGTGACAACATCAGGGTTGAGGCCGAAGAAGGCCTGAGCAACCTGCTCGACGCCGGGGTCGGGGTTGTTGAAGCCAGCGACGAAGACAGTGTCCTCGCAGTCAGGGTTAAACTCCTGGTGGATGGCTCCCTGGGGGAAGACGCTCATTTGGTACAGGTCCATGGTGTTGGCGATGACAGGCGTTCCGTTCTCGACGATGAAGTTTGTGACGAGGCGTCCCTTGACGACCACGTTGAGTTCAGTCGCCCGGTTGTGGACGTGAGCCGTGTTCATGCCGCAGGGACCGAGGAAGCCGAGAGTCATGGCGGCTCCGTTGCCGATGAGGGCCGGAAAGGTGCGGGCCGTGGCAGAGGTGGAAAATCCACCCTTGCCCTTGGACTCGGAGCCAGGGACTTCGCGGTCGTTGAAGTCGAAGACAAAGTCACCCGGCTGGTTGAGAAGATTGACACGCTCGCGCTGTGTGGGAGCCGTGAGAAGCTTTGTGATGAGGTCTTGGTCAGCCGCGCGGGTGTTTATAGGCACAATAGGCGGGAGAACATCATCGATAGAAGCACCGCGAGGCTGCGCATGCTGCACGGGCACAGCCAAGGTGCCAGCAGCTAGAAGAAGTGTGGAAAAGACGGCGGTCGAGTGCATCTTTGGGATATTATTCGGTGGGTCTGAGAGCCAGGTTTGTGGGCGGAGTCTAAAGTCTGGAGTCTTAACGAAGATATGAATGCTTGGTACGGACAGGTTCTTGTTTCTCTTATCCCGAAGGTTATTGAATGCCTGAGTGCGTGAGGTGGAAAATGAATTGAATCGTCTTGGTTGCTGGAATATGTCTGGTTTATGTAGACGAGCCCGCTCTATATAAATTGGACGAGTCCAGTCTGTGACTTAGTTATTTCCTCAAATAGACAGCTGGGATAGTTCGGCGGTGTTGATGAATGATGATCTTACTGTCATCAGCCTGACTGCCTGAGCCCCCAAGGCAAGGACTGCGCCCTCGAGAAGAGCCGTCATCTCGGGTTCTTAGCAGTCGTTGTTCTCGACAACACGGCAGCCCTTTCCAAGGAAATAGGCACTGGAAATAGAATCGGCTGCGCCATTTCCAAGGCGGGTCATCTGCGTGGTTAGCCAACACACCAGACTAATGATCGGCCAGGTCGTCTCCTGATAGGAAGCTTAGAAGTGGTGGGTGAGCATCCTTTCGCCCATACACATAAGCGCTAAACGCGCTAACTATGAGGGACCCCTGTCATCGGCGCGCATGTGCGATATTATCAGCTTAGCCACGTCAGACTTAAAAAGATCTTTGGATTAAACCGTAACTAGTTTAAGTGCTTGGCACGTTTTAGGTCATCGACTATGATGTGGCATAATTCCCGGCCCGGCAAATTTTGACTTATATCCGTCGACTATCGGCTTAGCTCCCGGCACTCGAGTATAGGTCAGGTTGCTCAGCCATGTTCACATCCTGCTTTGCTGCAGTCCATAACGCTGGGGTATGGGGAAAGGCTGGTGAGCTATGAGAGCTCAGGGATGTCTAGACTGTAATAGTCTGAAAGCGAGTTGTACAGGGGAGCCAAGTTGGCATATCGATCGAGAAATGTAATGCTTATGGGGTCGTATGGGATCTGACTAATATGGAAAGAGCCAGACAAGCACACCCAGTGTGGACGGTTCAAATCAACACTGAAAAAGGCCATTATGGCATACCAGAAGCCTGTCTAAGTTTTATCGAGACCAGCTTGCTTCGACACTCGAGCGTGGATTTTTGACGAATGCCATGAAGAACTCCTTTTCTTGAATTATAGAGACACGCAGGGCCTAGAGCATGCGAGGCGCTCAATACACCCAGAGGCTTCTGGACAGGAAACGACCCTTTTCCATTTCAAACTCCACAGTGCAGCGAAACTGGGGGCAAGCCCATGATGATACAGCAAAAGTTCTGCCCCACCGCCGTTGCTGCACCTAGCTTCATTGGAATTGTCCCATGGAAGGAGGGGAAGATAAGCTGCTGGCAACTCCCATTGTGGAAGCATCCCATCAACTGATACGGCACCTTTGTCATGATTGTAACGTTCTGCATTTCGCAATCTGTAGCAAAAACTTTGGCGCTGTCAAGCTCCTTCTAGGCCGAGGCGCCGATGCAAATGCAGGGTTCTGGTTTCTCTCGACGCTATTACTTGGAAGACGGTATGAGTCAATGATGGAGTCTATCTGGGATCACTTTTATGAGGATCTTCAAGATAGTGGTACACTCCATTTATACAGCTCACCACTGGTGGAAGCGACTGGGGTAGTCTCCGAGGTCATGGTGCGGATGCTACTCAACCATGGCGCCAGTGTTCACACATCTGCTTGTGTTGAGGCTACGCTTCTAGCCACGGCTGCGTACTGAGGACAGGAAGTGATAGTAAAGCTTCTGATTGACAAAGGCACCATAATTGACCAACTCAACCATTCATTGACTCCGTTGGGCATGGCAGTGCGAGGCCAGCCAGATCCATTCAAAGTAGTCAAGTTACTCCTGGCCGCCGGAGCCGACATTAACAAAGCCAAAGGCAGAAGGTCGCTGACAAGGATTCGTGAGAGAACCTGGCGCCTCGAAAAAAAAGGTAGAGTTGTTCAAATTCACTAATAAGCTGCGCTTGCGTTAAAGATACTTGTGGCTGGATGTCTACTTGCCAGGCTGCCCAAAGGTCACCTAGTCTTTACCAGAATATCTTGCACTGTTAGCCGTTGCGTTCAGTTCTCCTATTGGTTTACTGAGACGTAGGATATAAATGAGCAAATGCTACATTTAAATACAATCTCGGCCGCACGCTACATGCTGTCGTTAAGACTGATCGCAACTGACATAAGCCGAACTATTACATGGCTACTGTCGCATTTCACACCCTTATAAATTTATTTTCGATCTGCTCCTGGTCACTTTCAAATACTAGGCTTATTAATTCGCACGAAAATGAGGGTGCTGGAGTAGCCCTCATAGCCCTCGGCGTTGCAGTCGGTCAATTACCAAGTCGGCATGAGAATCAACGTACAGAAGAATTTCATTACTGCCTGCACGCTTTTGCATTTGATCAACACAATCCATCCCGCGACAGCATGACAATACGACGAACTTGATTAAAACCCGGACGGCAGGCTTATGATAACTCGCGACCCTCTTCATAGTGAATATAGGGAGCGGCGCCAGACGAACTCGCCACGTCGCCCAGTCAGAAATCCCTCCTTGACCAAGAACTTTCCGACTGATACTTTACCACACATCTTACGCAAGGCTTTGAGGAAGCGGTCAAAGAACGAGTCGAAGCGATCCCAGAGCCTAAATTTGAGAACAAGGAGTTTGAGGAGAATTATCATATTCCTGCGAGCTGTTGCACAATCACTTTCGACCCGACAACTCAAACGGCAACGATCACGCCCCCAAGGGCCTGAATTTAGGAGCGCGAAATCGGACACTATAAAGATGCAGTGACTGAAAAGCTCTGGAACACGACTCTTGAACAGCCTAGACAAGGCGCTGCCACTCCTAAATCAGCAGACGCTTGGCGGGATATTGTTAGCTTCTACCAGGATATCCTGTGAACTCTCGGCTTTTCTACCCAAGGGATAACGCGCCTTGGGCTCTCCATCGACGCGCAAGACTACTGTAAGACCGAAAAGGAGCCGCCTGAGCCACTTTCGAACCTGTGCGAACGTCACTTGATGGAGCATTGGACAAAGATGCGGGAAAAAAAGACACGCCGATCTCGTCAAAGGGTATCCGCGCCGTGGCCGGTCAGGCGCGAGACTGCACAATCTCGACTAGATGACCGACTGCCAGCTCAAATGATGTCTAAAGCCGGCAGCTCAAAACGGGCTGGTATGTCAAAACGCAAGTTGCGGAGTGGAGTTCTGCCACACCTAGCTGGACCTGCAAAGATCGCATGGAAGCCCCTAGCCTTCAGGATGAAGTCGAATGACGCAGAGCCAATCGGGTATAAACAGTACTAACAAAGTACTGCCCGCATAATAGGCCACCAAAGGTTACAAATCTGACGGTACGGCGTCCAGAAATTAGAGGATATCGTTTTAGCAAGCCGATTCCGAAATTCGAAGCTTATTGAAAGCGACATTCTAGCAGTCCAGGGCCTGCTACAACCTAGCACCCTCTCAAAATGCACTTCCAACTGACCTACTTGGACGATCCTTCTATGAGAGTCTGCTTTTTCATTAACAAACGAATTGATTTTGGTGTTTGAGACGTCGCATACGGTTCCGAGGACATCATCTACCTGACCATCCTCAGCCCAGACTCGGGCGGAAACAACACTTTTTTCCACGTCTGCAACGAACCGGGAACGATCAGTCTCTACACGCTAGCTGCAGCTATGGGAAGTGGAAAATACGAAAATTGTTGGGTTATATACTGGATAATTCCTAGCTATAGCAATAAGGGGGCACCCTGAACTTTTAGCGTAGCTGGTGAATCCACCAAAAATCCTTCCTGAGCTGGGATAAGCCTATTAGGATCCTTGTGGGTCTGTATTTGTAAGGCATTACATTGCACTAGTCTAACTTTTATAAGTGCTCGCGCTAGCTTATTAAGTATCGGCATTTGTAGAAACTGGCGGAGAGCCTATTGATATCACCCGGTCGGTTCCCTTGGAATTCCTAGTATACCACATGTCGACAAACCCTTCCAGACTTACTTACTATGCACTCGACATTGTTACTAGTCTGGCCGAATCGCGATCTTAGAAGGTTAATATTAAGCTAACAGTAGTTTACTGGTGTTAACAAACATGTGATAAATATGCCTAGGGAAATGATCGTTCGATATATACCAATCAAGCCTTAACCTATCATGATGTGGTCTTTGTCATTCAATACTGGCTGCACAGTCTACTACTGTGTCCCACAACCGCCTTTTGCCCCTTAAATCCTAAATGAGAAGGATGCGCTTGCTGCCAAGATTGAAGTCGGTATGAGGTAAAGCTAAAACTTTGATAATTTTAGATCATCTATTCACGTGCTAACAAAAATAGGTAAAACCGGTCCTAGTGGGAGGCAGGGTTTTTTTTTTGGATAGGCGGTGGAGCCTCGATTTTCAAGTCGGCCGCTCCATGGTGATTCGTATCGTTTAGGATGGAGAACTGGAGAAAGAGGGAATGATCAGACGTCATTCACGGGCGTGAATAACCCATTAGACGGGTAAGGCACGCAGGAAGCCATACGATCTCATTTGCCGAGCTGAGATTCAAGGGTTGTTGCAGGATTCCGACCCCGTAAAGGACACGTACATACCATTCTTGACCCATCGTCATGCAGGTCTCCAGAGGTATATCTTCCCTGGCCTCGAGCGGCCAAGACCGCTCATCATCACTCTGTCCCAGGGCGACCCTCAACAACAAGCTCTCATCGACCTTTGGGTATTTATCTCGCCCAACTCTCAATTATTTACTTTTACCTAAACCAAACTCCTGGACCATAAGTTCTCGCAAGCGGTACGTGTGAAACTCATGGCAGGCCGTGCTTTTTGCTGACAGAAAGAGATCAGCCTCAATCATGCAGCTCCTCCAGGTCTCAGCAATTTTCATTGCGGTTCTCTCGACCGGCGTCCATGCCAACACATGGGCGCTTTCAGCCTTTAAATCGGGCGACTGTTCAATCAAACAGGTCCTGGATGTCAGGAGCGGAAGTGGCCAGCAAGGGTGCACAAATCTCGCAGGACAAGCGCAGAGCTTTCGCTTCAACGGCGATGGCCAGTTCAAGTACAGAGTGTACCAAGGGCCTAACTGTTCCGGCTCGTCTTTGGTAGGGTCTAGCACGGGCGTTACCTCTTGCGTCTCCGTCGGTCAGCTTGGGTGGTCGAATATTCAGAGCTTCCAGACTTATGTCTAGATATGGGGAGTCAGGGGTCAGATGGTGTGCATCTTGTTGGTGTGACATAGCACCGTATTCACTACCCTGGGGATAGCTCTTAGGGTCAAAATATGAAGGAACCAAATGAAGATAGGCCACGTTGAAAAGTGGACAATAACCCATCAGTACTCCGTAACCACCTATGTACCTGTATGAAAGCCCAGCAGCTTACAATTGGACTGAGTAAGGCTATAAGCCTTTGAACAGGCTTACCCTATCTCTGTGTTCCAACAATGTACGCGGGAATTGAAATGACTCCGATCCTGGGCGAGGCGGACAGCGGCGTCATGTTGACGAAGCGCGATTCCCAGATCCTATCCACCGCCGTCTTGTACGATATAGATCTCACCATGAGTCTCCCAGTCTACCTCATGCTGAGACCCAGAGTTATAGCTATACGCAGTCCAAGAATGGGATGACTCGTGACACCTAATCACCGCTCACCGGCGGCTGCGATTGTCGAAGCTGGTGGGCGATATCCCGGCCTGATTGGGGCGGACTTCCAATTCGAGATACGCCAACATCCAACATTAGGGTCTGTTGGTGCTTTCGCTTGTCATCGTTCAACGGAGTCCGCGTTGGAAAGCCTGTCGAAACATAGGTTTGACATAGCCGTGAAGCAAGCTGAAGGCACTATACCTTTGTTCACGATCTGGAACGAGCAAGGAACTACTATAAGCGAAGAACATCAGGAATTGACGTACTGGGTTACCGCCGAATTGCCGCACGAAATCAATATTACTACTCTCCGACAACGGCTCATCGGGTTTGTTACCCGTGCTCACCATTTCAACTGCAAATTGGACGGGGATCCGACTCAAGGATATCTTGGATCTCTTTAGTCGAGACTTTCCTAGCAATTCCTCCACTCTCTTTGGTTTCATCTTTGTCAGCACGCCGAAATTCTGCCCAGTCGCTTTCCCATGGAGTAAATTGGCAACTAAGGGCATATTCGAGGCCCTCTCCATCAGTGGTAATATCGCCATTGGAGGCAGACTCAAGCCTGATCCAGAGGGAACAGACCGAGCCAAAGCAACACACATTTTGGGATTGATACTCAACAGCTACAGCAAAGCTTGCTGTCTTACTGGTGGAGAGCATTTGAAAAGACCGGAATGTCGGGCCCAACACATTGTTGATGTGTGCATGCAGCTTCTCCTTGGAGTTAGCAAATACCGCGACTGGCTGGCTAATTTTCCAGCCGAGAAACTCCCCGAGCTTCGACAAGACGTCCTGGATCTTATTTCAATGATAGATATTTGGTTTAAGGTTCGATGTGAACGCGTCAAACTCCATTGCACGAAATTCATGGTCCTTATCGACACAGTCGGCTTTCAGCAGATGACGGAGTGCCTCAATGAGCTTCCGCCGCAAGCCAATAGCACATCGATCCGACGGTTGATATGCCTCTACCGGGAGTATGTCAAGCCCGAAAAATCTCGGGATTGGCATTCTCATGGACTCACACAGAGTGAGGGCATTAAGATTCTCACCGCATGGGCAAAATCAATGGGGCATGCTAATTTCAATGATGGGTTGGACCTCGCGCGTTTAATTTCGCCGAGGTGTGAAACTTTGTTTGACCTTTGGAGTGAACAGGATCATTTCTCGGAACCCAGGGGTGTCGAGGTAGTAGCCCCGGCTGGGTCGTCACGGACAGACATCGCCACCAAATTAGAAGAGGAATTCATCATTAACGCCTTCAAGGCAAAACAACGAGAGGCAAGTACTATATGTTAGAGTAACACACGGTAGAACGTTAAGATCGATACTAACAGCCTAACAAAAGACTCAGGCCGAAACAACAGAAAGACATGGCGGAGAACAGTCCGGGGGAACCGAGATCGATCAAGCCGAAGACAGTCTCGTTACTCGGGTGCTAGCATGGAGGGTATTACTAGTTGCTGTATTATACTTTACAGCCCTTGATACTACGCCTATGCTGTCCTCTGGAATTTGGGAACAGGTTGTGCCGATGCTGTGAGTTTCCGGTTTAATAGTCTCAATGTTAGCCCAATTGCCTTATATTCGCACCCGATCCCACACTCTGCCAAGCATCATTAACATCTGCTCCTATGCCCTTAAAGTCTTCAACTTAAAGCATTCACCTGGAGGGTGGTCATGGATGTGATGGAGTGCAGATGATGACCTGGTTTAGCCCGCGTCCGTAGGGCGATGCAGATAGCCACTCTTCGTGCGCTACATCGTCACTCTAAACTTTGAGCATTATTGCTGGCCGGTACAGGACGGTGTTGGTGGCAGCAGGGGATGTCCTGGGTGTCGTGGATGCCCGCGGGATACCAGAAAGAGAAAGAGAAAGAGATGAGCTTGGTGAGACTGAGCCTTCGTTGTCTCGGTGGTTCATTTCTCTGCGAGATTCAGGCTTGCTAGAGAAAGAGCCCAAGGGGGCAGGTAGCTATAGGTCTATCTGATCTAGCACGTCTGTAACAGACAATACAGACCTGATCAAACCTCTGGTCAAAGACTCAGACTGGACAAAGTTTTAGACTTGTCAATCACATACCCAACTCACGCGCCTGCACACAGCTTCTCCAACAGTTGCCTGGCAGTCCATGGTTTCGCCAAGGGAGGTAGGGGGTAGGGGGGTAGGGGGGTTAGGGGGGAAGAGAGACATGGAACCCACCTGGTCCACACCCCAACACGCTTTAGAATAATGACAAGTGTTTTGCGCCGTGTAAGACATTCAGACGGGACGGGACATCTGCCAGCCACCGGGATGTTCATGCGGGCTGTGCGGTGTACACATAGGGATACATCCGGAGTACTCCGTGCTCCGTACCTATATACGTCCATGATCAGGGAGGGCATGGAACTAGGGGCTGTGTTTAGACTATTGGATAAGACTATTAGACAGAGGTGTAAAAATGTGATCTATCATATCTCGTAGAGTGCGCCATCACACGTGTGGTTGCAAAATAAATCACGCGCCCTAGCACGCGCCCGAGCACGCGCCCGAGCACGCGCCCGAGCACGCGCCACGCCCGGCTGCAGCGGCTCACGGCTGAACCGGGCAGGCGCGTCAGGCGCGTCCAACAGTGCGGCAAAGCGGCGTGCACTTTACTGACGGTGCCAAGGAAGCGAGCGTGCTTAACAATCGCAGCGACAACCCGCACGCGGCAGCGGTGGCTGGGAACCTCCAGGCCGCAAGGACATTTGACACTGAGTGCTTACTATGGAGTAGTACTCCCTAGAAGGTAGTGGATCTAGGGTACAAAAACATCCGCCAGTCGCTCGCTATTCTTTTCTTGTTTGCCACAGGTCGGGCCGCCTCTGTTTCCCGCGCTGTCCATGGCCGCCCGCCGGCTCCGTCTCTTTAGATGCCGTAATGCTGATGGAGCCAGGCTGATAATGGAGCCAGCCAGGGCTGGCATAACACAAAAACAAGCATAGCTTAACCGACCAAACTGAACTGACCGACTTCCGGACCCGCCAGAGGGACGCATTTTCTAGGTACAGCTGAGTCCGTAGGATCATTCGTCACAGCTAGCCTACCCTAGACCGAAGTCCCCACCCAACACGACCATCTCCTCACCCTGCACCCCCTCGTCCATGCCTTCTCTGCGCCTGTCCACAAGCCCCCTCGGCCTTCACCTTCCACCAGCGTGCCTATGGCCAACGAGGCTGCCCCCGATCCTGATTCCCCGGCGTCATCACCGGACCGTGGATCCAGCAAAAGGCTTCGGCGCCTTCGGGATCTGTGCGGCCGTCGCGCAAGCTCCAGCGGGTCCAGACGCCGCTGTGCTCGCTGTAGGCCGGATCGCGGCGGCGTTGGACAAACTGGTGCTCGCGGGCGCGGTCGATGTAGGCGACGTCCCGGGCCTCGGCTTGGATCCAGGTGAAGGTGTGCTGCCAGCGACGGATGAGGTCGTGGATAGCAGGGAAGGAGAACGGAGGCGTATCGGACTTTGTCGAGGCCGTGGTCATGGCCTTTAATCTACCCCCGCATGTTAGTGCATCTTTCACTGCTATCACTGTTTCATGCCACATGGTCTGTGAGGTTATGCCTGTACTCCCTATGCAACTCGTTTTCGGCCCGCTCCATCCGCCTACAGATTCCAGGGACTGTTTCAGGGGTTATGACTTGGACAATAGATATTCCGCTTAGTTCCTTGCACATAGTGTGGGTCCGCATGCCCTTCACGAGTTGAAGGAGTCATCGGCTGACAAGAGCCGAGGACTTTACGTTCCGTGACAATTTATTTCCTATGTGATTTATCCCCCGGGGCAATGTTGGTCGTTGAAGTACAGGCGTACCTCATGGAAGTTCTGTCTGTCCAGCATCGTGGCGAAGATCCTTGACGGAGCTGACAGTTCACAACCCCCTCGAATCGACAAGTGGAGAAATCTAATTAGCGTTGACCAGACCCAACTGTAAGCAATGTTAACGGAGTTGATGTAGCTCCGCAGCTCAGCTTTTTTTTTTACGTACATGCCGTTTATCACTTTCCCATTTAAGTAGATTCACAACTGTGCTACGCCTTCCACTAAGCCCTACTTAGCAAGGGGCATCTACTCCATGGATGATAGGATTCAGCTGTACATCGGAGCTTTTACTTTTCGTAGGTGGAAAGTGGAGTGCGTGTGGCTGTTGGTTGTTGAATTGCTGGTTAGCAGCATTGCCAAGTCTAATTTGAGTGATTTGTTGGTTGTAGTCTTCTCGTCACTCAAGCCGCCGAGCCTGGATAAAATCACGGCCCTGTCCGTATTTTCTGTTGTCCTGTTACTAGTATGGTCTAATTATTATTTTGCTCCCGCTACCCTCATAGTAGCACTATCAACACCAACAAAGAAGGACAACCAATATGAAATAGAGGCAGATCATATTTTTACCTGTAGTACCGAGTTGCTTTGATCTACTGCACCACGACCCTGCCCAACATGTCCCATTGCGCACAAAGCCATCCGCATGACCCCACAGTCAGGCAGCCTGTCGCTTACACCAGGGTTGATGCAACTAAATCGAATGATGCGCACCAGCCTTGCTCGCCTGCAGAAGAGGTTGAGACCGCCCAATGGCGAGTTGGATGGCAAACTCCTGCCAAGATGCTCGGTTTCCTCGTGCTTGGGATCATTTCGGCTCTTAGCCATCACTTATACTATTTGTCGCTCAGCTCAACCCCAGTGAGAACTCGAGAGGACGGCGCCCAGGCTTGGGCTACGCAGGTGTGGATTTCGAGGTATGGGCTTGCACTCGCCTTTACCACCAAAACTTTCCTCGCATGTGCCGTGGCTATTGCATATAAGCAGCGCATTTGGACCAACTTCCGCCAGCGACCGTACTCCGTGTCCGGCATCAATGCAATCTATGATGCCACTACAGATATCCTGTCTTTCACGAATTGGGAATTTGTTTGGAGAGCCAAAATGGCTACCTTTCTCGCGGCTTTGACATGGTAAGCGCCTGGTGTGATATACGCTTGTACCGTCCACTCACACAACCTAGGACGATTCCTCTCTCTGCCCTCGTCACTCCTTCTTCCCTTCTTGTCACCTTGAAAAGTCAAGAATTTCAGAGACCAATGGCCGTTCCGATGTTAGAATTCGACAACAGTTCGTCGTACCGGTTTGAAGGAATGGCTGGCAATGTTTCTCCCCTCTTGATGAGAGTCACTTCCGCGACAGCATCCAGTGGCGAGATCTTGCCCATGGCTCTGCAGGCACTGAATACATCCTACACTTTGCAGTTCGACGGCCCATCTCTGAAGTGCGATAATGCCACTGGATTTATGCTGAAATTCATTGACATTATCCACGCCGAAGCAGTCCACGTCGTAGGTGGCAGCTCAGGTGGCCAAGCGATCTACCTGTCGATCACGGCTGATTCCAGTTATTTGGAACTCACTTCTACGGAAACAAACTACCTGAACTTATCAGCATGGGATTTCTCCAAGATGAATGAAGAATGTTTGCAAGGTCGCGGAGCATGCCCATATCAACCTCAACCCGAAGGGCATCCTGGCTCTTTCCCGTTACTAGTGCGCCTTCATGACCAAAGTTTGGTATGCTCTCTTCAGAATACCACGTACGATATTACACTTAGCTCTTCAGACACGACACAAATTCTTGCGGTTGCGCATCCGTATGACTTCAAATGGAGAGGCCCAGCCAATGTCGCGAACAGTAATTCTTCTTACGTCGCAGCAGCCCAAGCTTTGGCGAATCTTTTGAATGGTGCCATCAGCCAGCAAAGATCCGGCGCGGGTAGTCATACTCATGGTATCCTTACCACCAATATAAAAACGACCGGTACTAGCATCATGCAAACCTCACTGATTGGAACCATTAACGCGTCAACGGACGGAGTGTGGGGCCAGGTTCTTCCACCGTTACCGGAAGAGGATCAAGCACTTGCTCGGAGTTTGCCCATTGGACGCTTAATCGAGGAATTATCAAGAAACCAGACTCTAAGTCTTTTCAGTTCACCCCGGTTCTGGTGAGTGATAAACTTCTCCAGACGCATGTTAATGCTAATAGCCACTTAGGACTGATAATGGCAAGTGGGCAATCAAAAATACAACTCAGACTTTGTCTATCAATATATGGGAATACCATATGCGGAATCTCTGGCTCTCAAACGGCCTTGCAATTTTGGGTGCAAGTTTCGGTGTTCTCGTTGGCCTTTTTGCTATACACCAGAATGGCATAAGCCACAACACGAGCTTTTGTGGCATCATGGCAATGACAAGGAACGGAACTCTGGATGAGCTCACCAAAAGATCATCCCTGGGAGGCAACACAGTAGCCAAGGAGCTTCGAGAGACGAAGTTGCTATTTGGTGTTTTGAATGCTAATAAAAGCATGGCTGTTGCCCCTCGAGCAGCATTTGGTGTCCCAACGGAGATATCCCAGTTGCAAAAAGGCCAGGCGGTGATGTGAGGAAACTGGAGCTACACGCTGCGGTCTTAGCTACTGGCTGGCGATCCATTCCACATTCACAGTCCACGCATCGTGCATCCATTCCCATCCATTCTATAGAGCTAGCCGTTATCCATTCATCTAGGCTAGAGTGATAAGGCAAAAACGTATTAGTAGTAATTTATTGAAAGGCCTAACAGTGATTTTTTTTTATGAGGAGCACAGTTGAGTTCAGCTAGGTAGGTATGCAATTGCAACTTGACGTGCCTCTAGCGAGAATCCAAAGTTAACTAAGGACGCCAAACCCGGTGGATTTAGTGCTGACAAACTTGCATCTGATACTCTTGTGAAAAAGCTTACCCAACTCCAAAAGCTTCTAATATGTCCATATACGCCACTATTGTGAACGTTGACACATAAGCTGTGACAAACCTGAGAATGAATGGTGAGCTCGGCTTGGTTGTAAAGAGAGTGGTTTAAAGGCAAAGTGATCAGATGTAAAACACCATTGGACTATCATCTGGTTATATGATGCCTGTGTGTGAAGGGTTACCAGGTGTGTGAACTATCGCCAAGCGATGTAGAATCAGAAGATGCACCCAGAGTATGGGAGCTAACAGGAACCTTCTTTCCCAGTTCTACATGGAGGAAATAAACTGTACACGCGGAGACAGAACGCGTGTGGCTTCAGAATAAGCTACCCTACATCAACACACGAGGTTGGTGAATGGCGCCCCCGGTCTAGATGGTAGCAATCAAGAAGTGCGCTACTAGACGACAAGATCAAAAACCACAATGTTCTTCTCGGGTTGGGCATTTGAAAACCTAGTGTGCTGCATTTGATGTGACGTTTGCTTATTCGTTGTGCGAGTACATGTATAAGAGTTGTGAAGATACACTCGGGCAACAGACATCCCAAGTGCTAGTGTTGTTGCTCTCATAATCGATTGATTATTCGCCTTAGCAACCCAAGAGCCTACAAAAGAACATTCGCCATCTTAGCGACTTCAATAGGGATATTAAAATGTTTTGTTTAACCTTATGGCAACAGTGCGCCCCTTAACGGAGCAAACTGTAAAAAGGTGAAACATTTGTTAGCATCCTCTCACTACTCCGCACTCCTAGTGTAGCTGTGACTTTAAATCTTCTCACACACTCGCTGTATACTATTAGGAAGTGGTTTGGCATAAATATTCTCAATACCTCAATAGACTCTTTACACATCACCCAGCATGGTGTAGAATAGGCTAGATCCTCTAGTAGTGATGGTAGCCGGCCCCAATGCTTCATTTGATACGGTAAAGAAGCAAGGCCGATATATATAACGACGGTGCAAATATCCTGCCCTTGTCAGAAACAAAAAAAAGCCACAGTAACACAGACATACCATCAGATGACAGAGTATGGAAGAAAACAGTGCAGGTCATATTCTAATGGAGGCAGATGTTTTGCTAGTATGATCCTCCGCTTATTGGAAAGGGCTTCGCAGGGGCCATAGTTTCCATGACACTTATGTTATCACTGTCTGCCGCCTGAAGATGAACAAGTTGATGGCAAAAATGCAAAATAACACAGTCCTTCCTATGGCACTCAGGGCAATCGAAGGTCTTCTGAAATCTGAAGGGGACTGAAGATTGTAGGAGAAGCCAGGATTGGGCAGATGGTCAAGTAGGTAGGTAGATAGGAAAGTGGAGAATTCGATTCAGCATGTCTGCATTTCTACAACTCACTCCTGATTTTAGTTAGATCCAGCCCTCATCTCTTCCATCCCTACCATCCGCTTTTGATCTCTACAATGTTATTGCATTTAACATCCAACCTGGAGCAGTGTTCGGTGCTGCCGCTGCTCTTACTACCTCACACTATCGACCGCCACCTACGCCCCAACCCGAAACTTGTAAATCTTTACTGGTTGGGGTACTTTGTCCACGGTTCCATACCTATATGTAGTGAGGGAAGTTCGGGTCCAGCAACCTGTCTGGGTGGAAGCTGTCCGGGTCTGGCCTCAATGCTGGATCTCGGTGAATCTGCCTATGCAGCCTAGGATGGTCAGCATCACGGCTGCCCCTTTTAAAACAACCTCTCCAACTCACTTTTGATTGGGATGAAAGATGGTGCCCTCCTTGAACTGGTACGCATTGTACTCATCGTCTTTGGCCAGTTGGCGAGGAAATCACCTGTCGTGACCAGGCCTCACCGCAAAGCCTCCTTGATGATGAATGGACCGTGGGCAGTTTCTTAACACGAGGATCTTTTTGGACTCATAGTATTGAACTGGTTGATACGAGTCCGCCGCTGATGGCATGGTCAATTGATGCATCAGCTTGCGGCCGCGGCGCGGAAGTTGCAGCTACGGCCAGGTTGCCAGATATTTCCAATTTTGATTCCCGGGCTATGTTGCACAACCCCCGTAATCCATGCTACTGAGGTCGAGAAACATGTCTACATCATCGGGGAGGTCTATCACCTCGCCATAGTTACATGATGCAACCGTGGACTCTATCATCTCGTTAGACAGGGTTTCGTCATCACAATTCGACATTTCGCTGGTGTTATTGTCGAGCGTTTCTGGGTTAGGCGACCTGAACAGGAAGTCGTTAAGCGGTAGTACTCCTGGTTCTTTAGTCCGTGAAGAGTTCGCTTCAGGAATCAATGCCTCCGATGAAAAGACCACAGACGGAGTGGTGATAGAGTGCAAGTCAATACTCTGCAAGTGATTGATCTGGTCGAAGGTGATTTGGTCCTGTATCAAGGCTCCCGATTCGATAGAATTGTCGTGAGGCTCTGGTGCTTGTATTTGCCGTGTTGTGCCATGATCTTCCAGATTGGGACCCCGGATAAGGGGAAGTTTAGGACTTAAAACGCCCCTCAATATGACGGGAAAGTCCTGGTCGTCGGGGATGTTGACATGGCTGATGCTCAGATATATGCCTAGAGTTAGGCGGAGATAAAGGGTTGGTTGCTGGATCAAGAGATCCGTCCAGCTTCTGGCTAGCGTATTCGAACTCAACACTGAATCTAATTGCGCAAGGTCAGCAGTAATGCGAACTGCGTAGCTGACCCATTCAACTCCATCATAACGCCGTTGATAGACTTTCAAAGCTTCAGTCAAGGGCTTCAGATGATGTTGATTTGCTGCCAACTTCGTAGCATGTTCACTCGATGGCATGAGCCGTGTGTTGAGTACATGGTGAAAGAGGGGCATGGCGGTGAACGCAAGACTACCTGCAATTAGCTGGGATCCTAATATTGTCCGGCATTGGATTCTCACACGCTAAGTGGCAAGTAGCGAATCAGGTCAAGTTCCATTAACTCTCTCAGACACTCAATCAGGCCCACATTTGCTTCTATGACTTCTTGACTTCGTCTGCAGTTTTCCCGAGAGATGGTTTGATGCGTTCTAAATTTGTAACAACTGAGCAATATTTCTTGGTGGATTAGGGTAGTTCGGGATGTGCTGCGTGATGGAGGCATCAGTCATTATACCAATCATACCTGACTAACGTGGCTGCAACACTTACTAGTAGAAGATGTACATGGTGTGCGTATGAACGATGATGGAATGCTGACGCAGCCCGCCGCTTGAGTTTGAGGAAGAGATCTCTCTCTCCGTCTTAGCATGCCAGTCTCGTAGTGTAGTCCTACACTCTGTGAGCTTGTGTATATCTGGGTTTTCAACCGCAAGACTGTCATCTGACGGTGATACAAGGAGGATAAGTTCCGTGAGAGTGTTGCAAAGGTCCATGAGCCGTAGCGAAATACGAATCAAACGCCGCTTTGTCTCCGGACTGTGCACTTCGGAGCGGCTTATTTCGCTCTGAAAGTCTGACATGTACAGGACTGGGTATGGCCTGGTAATCTGGAGACTTCGCTTCAACCCCATGGACATGAAGTGGTCGCGAATAATGCAACCCCACCAGAGCCTCCTCAACATTCGCTGGTCCTGCTGGAAGTGTGGGATGGTACAATTTGAGGCAGTCGATGACTCCCATGCTTTATGAGCACCGGCGCACTTGGCGTGGTGCAACGCAATCTTGAGCCACATGGTATTTAATTTACTCCGGTGCGACTCAGGCGATGCCCAGAAGGTCATGAGTAGAGAAGCTTGCGCCATAGAAATAGATGACGCCTCTGTGTTGAAGTCGTAGAGTAGCTGTTAGGTATTAGACGCGTGCGTTTACGAGCATATAGAGTGAACAGAATATTGGTACCTTTGCTTTGTGGAAGAATGAAGATCTTGCCGATCGAATGCTCTTGAAGCCCAGGCCTGTGATGACCGTTGGTGCGATGAACTTCTCATAGATCAGATATTGTTCCCAGAGCGGAAGCAAGAGATTGTGCTGTTAACTTACGCCACAGGATGCGAAGAGCATGGCTTGGAATACCAACAGCGAAATTGCTGCAAGAGAGCCGGCCGAATCTTCCTGTTGGTATGCTCTCCAGAAGGCTCCCTCGTCGAGGATGGGTAGAAATGGATGTACGTGAAGGAAATACTGGCGTATAAATTCGTCCAAGAGACGTTTGACTGGAATAGACAGGCAACCCTTCGCTTCGATGAAGCTTAGATCTTGTGATGACAACCGAGACAAATTACTAGAGTCGAGGAACTTGCATGATGTGTATGGCATTTCTGTTTCAGTCGACATCGATTGAGAGTCTGTTGTGTGGTCGCACCATGAGTCCGTGTCATTCGCACGTGGACATGTCGTGGTACTGGTACCAATGATTGCATTGCGGAGATCTAGATGACGATGAGTAGGAATTTCTCAGCCCGAGTCAGTACAAATTCGCTGACGTACCATCGGTACCATCATAGCCTTGGAGGCATTCCAGCGAGCCGAGTTCTGGATCCACTGGGATAACCTCACTCGTCTGTTCGGGATGCTCCTCAAGAAGCGGCGGAGAAGCCTCATTCTCAGGTGTCTGCTTGTCGCCGGCTGCCACTCCAATTTCAAAACGGACAAAGTAAGACTCCGGAATTTGGTCCCGGGTGTGGCAGTCGCGTTCGGTGCTCTCCGTGCTGTCCATAACGACAATCGGATGAGGAGAATCAAATGTTTGCTCAGTCCCATCCATCACTAATATTCGACTACCAAAATGTTTCAGCTCTATACATAAGCCAACCCAGTCTTTATGTCAAGAGGACTTACCGTCTCGATGCCCGATCCACAGTAGTGCAAGTCTTTCCGTCAAGGAGGCAGTTCGTGCATGGGGAGCCCCTCATAGACACATCGCATCGTACCTTTCTTTCCCTGCATTTGAGGCAGGCCTTTGGGGCCCGCAATCGAGTCGCAGGCAGCTGTCGATGCCTCGGGGCCAGTCGATCTGATTGAGGAGTGGGAGGCGTCATGTTGACCTGGTCAGCAAAGAACCAAGGATCCCAGGGCACGTTCGTTCTAATTTGAGTTGTATACTGCCAGGCGAGTTCCCGGAGGTGTAGGGGAAGTCTATTCTCAATTTAATCGATTGACGCCTGCTCTGTCCTCGACGGCAAGATGAAATGAAATGAACAGGTCCTGTTAGAGGTGTGCGGTTGAAGAGTAGTGCTGACAAGGTTACACTCAGTTTTTGCTGGTCCTGAAAAGTACTTACGGCCTCGATAACTGTATAAAGAGTTATTGGGCGTTTTCAACGTTATGCCCTTATCCAGCTCCGAGGATCTAGGTCTATCGGGTCCCCAGCAGGCCTCACAGAAAACGTATCCGGAATGGGAACAGCCGAGGACTCTGCACACTTGCCCCTCTAGGTCTACCCCGCAATCAACTTGGTGCCACTGGAGATGGACGTAACTCCGATCGACATGGGTTTTGTTTAGCACATTGAGACCCCGCTTCCCCAGGATTTGCTAGTTCCAGATTCCAGATGCGGGGGCACCGATGGCTAACAGCAAACCACCATAGCGACAGTTCTCGCTTGTTCGATATAAGGGCGATATTGATAGAGATGAAGACCATATGAGTATGGAAATAAGGACGAATAATATCCACAAATAAATTTCTCCCCGGAACACCGTCGGCTACGTAATCACCTACGGGGATCTTCCTGCACTCGCAGCTGGTTTGTCTAGGCCAACCTGGACATCTCCGGCTGCACCTTCGCAAAGCCCTCCTTTCTGTCTCTTACCCCCCATGCTCTCTCCTCCTTTATCTCAAGCAAGTTTTGCCTTGATGCCTCTCACTTCTCTTTCTGCCCTCTACCGCAGAACCCGGCGAAGGATCTTTCCAGACTAGCGCCATGTTAGCTTAGGGAATCGTCTGAGAGGAGTGATGATCGATTTGATGTCTACTTACCGGAATGCGGGGGATGCTGTCGACAAAGGTAAATCCACCCATTAGCCACTTGTATTTGGCCGCCCGACTCTCCATCCACTCGATTATTTCCTACTCCGTCACGTTAGAGTTCTTGACCACATAGGCCCGAGGTACCTCTTCTCCATTGATCACCACACCAACAACGCCGGCATCTATGATATTTAGATGATCGAGGAGGACCCCTTATAGCTCAGGGGGCGACACCTGAAGGAACGCATTTTAATGAGCTCCTTGATGCGGCCAGAAATGAACATCTTGGCACCTGGCCCAATTCTATCCACGTACGCAACATCACCCGTCTTTAGCCATCAAACTCCATCCTTCTCCACCGTGGCCTCAAGAGTAGCCTTTGGGTTGCGCCAGTACCCTTTTATCAGTGTCGGGCCGGAAAACCACTGCTCGCCCTCCGCCTTGGGCTCTGCGACCTCTGCATCGCCGTTCATGATTTAAAGCTTGCTTTTGGAAGAGTCTCACCAACCGCTGGGGACTTTTACTTATCGTCGGGGCTCCAATATGATCATAAGGAGGTGAGCTCCGACATCCCCCAAGCCTGGCGAACGAAGGATTCGCCTTTCGGCTACAGGAGCTTCTCTACTTGCTCCGATACCTCATTGGCTAGTGGTGCTGTACCGCAAAGGACCTCTTCAACGCTCGACAGGTCGAATTTTGAACAAAGAGGACTCTTAGCGAGCGCCAGCACGATGGACGGTGCTGTGGTAAGAGTCGTGATCTTGAAGTTATGGACGCACTTGAGCAGCTTCTCGAAATTGCATGCTGGCATAATGTATGACGGGATCCCCGTCTTGGGGTGATTGGCGATGAATGCGGTCTGCCCCGCGGCATGGTACATAGGCATGAAGCAAATAGTTCTCTGCCTCTGAATATTATCTCGCCAGGAAGGATCCAAGCCCTTCAGTTAGCAGTGTGCCTCCCCATTGGCAACATATGCGTAGTGCGTGATCTCGACTCCTTTGGGTATGCCTGTAGTCTTGGAACTATAGTGGAGGCAGCAGGTTGTTGAGCGCGGATCCACCGGCTGGACCCAATGGAACTTCTCTGCTTCTGCGGTGGGAGCGAGAAGATCTGTCCAATGTCTGATATCATATCCATTGGTTCTTTCGGTCCCCGTGGCGGAGTTATGAAATGCGTAAATGCGGTTCCTTGGTAGGCCGACCTGCGGCGCGGCTTCGACTGCAACCGAGAGACTGCTGTTCCCGGCAATTGCGAATGCCGCACCACTATCTTTAAGCTGATATGCAAGTTCCGCTTTTCCAGACGCGGGGCTTGCACCGGTAAATATCCCACCGGCCATCAGTTTGCCCTTGAAGGCTGGAAGGATGCGATCTCCCGGCCACGGACCCGCCCTTTGAAGTCCAAGGGCTATTCGTTTCGATAACAGACGGAAGTCCGAGAGGGTGAGAAAGTTTTGATCGGGGTTTTCGGCGTTAATGAAGATTTTCTGATTTGGAAGGGTCTCAGATGGAAAACCGAAAACCCATCTTTGCGGAGATGTTTCAGGGATGGGCACAACCCAGTGTGATTGGATCGACATCTTGGCGGTTCCCCTCCCCCCCTCCCCCCCGTCCTGTCTCGATGTCTGTAGTCTTCGGCGTTTGCACTAATAAAGCGATAGAGAATTCAGGATTAGAATATCGCCCAGGAGATCTTTTCATCAGCGCTGGTGAGTAAACTTAAGCTACCATGGTTTCAATTCAGAGGTAGATGGTCTTGGTATAGGTGGGTCACTTCTATCAGGGTTATTCGAATCAGGGCTTGTCCTCGAATGCTGGCAAAAGAGGTCCCGAGGTGACAACTACGGTCCCCATGCCGCCGTCACGGGTATGCGTTAATGAGCATCCTTGACTCACACACCGAGTGTGGATTTCATAATTTTTTTTAAAGGGAATACACACTGTTTCCGTATGCCATGTAGTGTGTTTATTCCAAGCAACTGTCTATCGTGTAGCTACCACATTATCTAATTTCCATTTCGAACTCCCCGCCGACCAGGCATCATTCGCGTTTCTAGTAATAGTCTATAACTGTCCTAGATCTTCGCAGTCTCGTTACTCACGTCTTTCTTCAGTCTAACGACACCCTAGCTCAAAATTAGCGGATTCTGATGTCTCTAGCTACAGGGTAACCGACCTCTTGAACACATGTAGCGAGGTGGGTTCCGTCTCTGGCGAAGATTCTCGACGTTGCGAGGCCCCTTCCTCCTCCTGACCATGGGCTCTTAGATTCTAGAAGCATCCACTCGTCGGTTCGAATATCAAGCGGTTCATGAAAAAGCATGGTGTGATCTAAAGATGTCAACATACTAACGCTCGTCCCCTCTAGAGGTGACGGGCTGCTATCGGATGAGGCCACTGCCGGGAATTCCCACAGTCTATGAGTATACACTATGGTAGATATCAATTGCCAGTCAGACAGAAAGGCCAAAATAACCTGATGTGTACGGCAGTTATGAGACTGTGAGATCTTTTGTGGAATTCGAAGCCAACATCGCAGTATTTGATCTTGCGGGTCGGCATCGCGGTTTTCCAAGCCGATAGACAATACTTGGGGAGTATAGTGATTAGTGGATTCCATTTCTTCGTCTTCTTTGCCAGGAGGCTTCAACCAGTCCGGCATCAGGGAGGCGTGATGCAGGGGCCGTGTTCCTCCAGAGCCCTGACGCATGAACGACATGGTGCCCATGAAGATACACCGTTGTTTTTGGTTTGCTGAGATGGTTCGGGTGATGAAGGAATTGCTATCGCGTACTCGCTGCACCGAGAAGGTGACGGGGATCGTGCTGTCCCCCACAAGTAAGAAATAGCAATGCATTGAGTGGATGTTGAAGCCGTCGGCCACAGTCTGTTGAGCGGCGGAGAGGGCCAGGCCGAGAATCACCCTATAGAGGCCCATCAGTAATTAGCAAGTATGATCAAACTACTCCGAAGATGGAGCTCAGGAGCTCAAATACCTACCCTCCGAAAATTCCCCTGCCTCCAGGAGGGTGCCACAGTTCTTGGGTAGTCGTGAATTGATCCTTAACCAAGACGGAACCGTTCAGCAAAGTTGCAGTGTTGAGCCCGAGGGCAAAAGCCAACCAAAGCAGGAGAGTCTCACCGGCTCCATCCCAGGAAGTGGAATCAGTTCCAACATCTCCTCCAACCGAGACAGCTCAGGAGGGGTGGGTTGCTTCTGGCATGTTGTCATTGCCACGACTTGGGGGAGTTGTCAAGTGCGTAGACTAGATCCGGTGGCCGGAAAGAAATGATGGATGGATGGATGGATGCCCCGGGATATTGCAAGTTGAGCAAGTTCGCAGTGTGCCCTTAGCCGAACCAGCCCATCAGGATGTCTGAACCTCTCATATCATGTTCCGTTCCTTTCAGCTGCGGAAAAGAAACATGGGAAGTGTGTGTACCCTGTAGCCGTCGGGCCGGTAGCCACGTGGGGAAGCGGGGGAAGTGGGGCCCCTCTGATCGGTAAATGTGGGTCATGGGTGGGGTGGTCGGCCCGGAGCTCGGAGGTGGCCGCATCCATGTTGGAGGAGCATCCATCTCGGACTAAGGAGCAAGCAGGCGCAACAGAAACGACAGGTCTATCCGGCCGAATATACCGCTTGCTGTGAAATAGTGCCCCCGACGCATTATACACACCTGTTCGATGCCAAGCACAACATGATAGAATGGTCATGGGATCAGAAGAATCATGAATGCATGAGTCAACCTCGCATTGTCTCCTGCAGGCATGCCACCTACTCCTTGATTCAGTCTACTGGGTTATTTTGGAAAGAGTTGCCAAGGCGAATTCGGGTATTCTGCTATTTAGGTCTATCAAATATCTAGTCATCTTCCCTTCCACTCCTTTGCTCCTCTGACCTGACCGCAACTGCCAACACACCACCAACATGGTCGTCCTTGAATCAGCCCTGACGGGCAATTCTCTTCATGTCACCGCTTTTCTTGTCGGTGTTTTCTTACATATTCTTGTATTTCGTCTGGGAGAATGGGATGCCGTGCCGACCGACGTCGTAGCGTGTTTCAGTGGACTCTACATCGCTTCGACTACCGCTAGCGTTTTCTACCTACCTTCCGGAAAGGATGACCCGTGGTCGGCCCTCACGTTCGTATCTGCAATTTTCGCATCTCTATTAGCCGGACTATATACGAGTTTGGTTGTTTATCGGGTTTTGTTCCATCCTTTACGTCGGTTTCCTGGTCCATTCCTCGCCCGACTGTCTAGCGGCTATCCAACCTCGCTTGTCTTGAAAAGACTTCATTTTTTTGAGGAAACAGAGAGACTGCACGCAGTCTATGGCGATTACGTTAGAACTGGTAGGAATCGATTCACTGTTGTGATTATTCTTAATAACAAGAAACTAACTGATGGATGTGCAGGCCCAAACGAGTTGTCTATAGTGAACCCCAAAGCTGTTCAAGCCATCCACTCAAATGCCTCAAAATGCTCAAAAGGCCCATGGTATAACTTGCAACTTCCTTCCGTATCACTTCACTCGACACGAGACCGCGCGGAGCATGCACATAGGCGCAAGACATGGGATCAGGGCTTCTCTTCTAAGGGTTAGTGTCATTTCTAACAAGTGTGGACTATCGAAATTAACAGCGTTCAGCACTGCGAGACTACGAGCCCAGAGTGATTCACTACACAAATCAATTGATGACCCAGATTGAGATGATGAAAGGGAAGCCGATGAATGTGGCCGAGGAGTTTAACCTTTATAGCTTTGACATTATGGGTAATCTCGCATTCGGCAAAGACTTCAACATGGTGAAGACGCAGAAAATGCATCCTGCGATGCATCTACTGCACTCGACAACGAAGCTGGTGGGCATAATCAGCCACCTTTCATGGGTATTCCCGCTTGCACAGACAATCCCCGGCCTAACAGCCGAGTTTCACAGGTTCGAAAAGTGGCTAGACCAGCAGGTACTCGAACGGATGGAAGTGGGTGTCTCCTATTTCGTAGCATCAAAGGCCCTCGTTTTAATATTGGTGATAGAACGAGCCAGAAGTTCCGGACGTCTTCTCATGGATCTTAAAGACATATAGATCGCTACAAAAGCCTACAAGACAGGACGAGCTGAACCTACGAGGAGATGCGATGCTTATAGTAGTAGCCGGGAGGTAAGGCAATCATCGATCGACACAGGGAATAAAATTAACAAGAGTAGTGACACAACCGCTGCAAGTCTGACTTGCTTGTTTCTCGAACTTGCTATTCACCCCGAGAAGTACAGAACGCTTCAAACAGAGGTGGACAAGTACTTTTCAGGAACAGATGCTCCCGATCATGTGTCTTTGACCAAACTCCCTTACTTGCAGGCGTGTATTGACGAGTCTCTCCGCATGCATCCAGCCCTTCCGTCAGGCGTGCAGAGAAAAACACCTAAGCAGGGCCTTCAGATTGGGGAAACGTATATTCCTGGAAACTCTCTTGTCCAAATTCCGTTGCATACTCTGTACAAAGGTAAGAGATTTCTATTGCTGCGAATCCCTATGGTGGCTTGATTAGCTAACCCCTTTAGATGCACGAGTCTTTACACAGCCTAATGATTACATACCTGAGCGCTGGACATCGAGGCCAGAACTGGTCAGAGACAACTCTGTCTTTGCGCCTTTCTTGATTGGTACGTTGCAAACAGCTCACAAGCGATTGTCAGGCGCTGACATGCAAATTCTAGGTCGCTACTCATGTGTGGGAAAGCAGCTCGCCCTGATGGAAATTCGTCACGTCGCCAGCCAGATTGCGCACAATTATGACATCCGTCTGGCTGATGACCAAAATATTGAGGATTTCTTTGACAACGTTGTTGACGGTTTCACTTTGACCTGCCCAAAATTGGACCTTGTGTTTACACCGAGAAAGAAATGAGCGGCGGACTGAGATCACTTGGACTAAATTGGATACGTGAGATTAACGTGCAGATCGATTCAGAGACACTAGCTAACCTCCCATCGTTATTATCGTCCGAGAAACAAATCACAAATATGGAATCATACACAGACGCTTTATGTTTGCATAACGACGCAATGTGCTTAGCAATGCTTTGTCTTTAATCCTCATCGTTGCCACTTCAAGCAGGTTCACTCAAAGTTTTTTCACACGGCGGCAGCACCGTGCAGATATGACTATGGGAGTATTAGATATGTGAGGTCTAGGCTGTCGGGGATGTGGAATTAACAACACCTCAAGCTACAACAGTGCTTACTATGACTACGGAAGCTAGCATACACGGGTAGGAAAGGATCCAGGCTACTTGTTAGGGTTATCTAGCAGGCCGTAATACTATGTGAGGTCACGCCCATCAAGCTAGCGTATGTCGAGAGTTGTGAGGTGCCTAATGAGAAGAGTGAAGGACGCAGCCCAATAGCATCTCAATAGCAGTAGTATAGAAGGTAGTGGTCATGATAGATACAGTCTGATCGCTGGCCTCCCCTATTCTAGGGGTCGGCCCCCCTTATATACATGCTCTCGCCGGTGGCTAGCTAGTAGCTAGCCCGGCCCTCGCTCGAATCCTCTGTCAGGCCTATAGGCACGTGACAAGAGTCCAAGACATCCTACCTCCTGTTTGCGGAATCGATATGGCAGGTTCTATCCATCAACGATGATAGGAAACGCCGACCGGAAGCTGGTATCGAAGCCGATGGCGCAATGTATGGCATTCATATCCTTCGCGTTACCTCGACTGTCAATGAGCCCGTTAAGTGTGACTTCCTGAACCTCCTCGGTGAGAACCGTCGCCTTGTCGCAGCAGAGCGCCTCAAGAAACCTATTACCTTGGGTTGGCCGACGACAACCGACAGGTCGGCCAAGAGTCTTGCAATGGAATATGCTGATATTATCTCCCGTTAGCGAGAACACAATAACCCGCTATGGAGGTAGTTCGAGTTCATCAGAAGCTTAGATTGCGACCTCTAGGCACATAGGATCTTCCAAGAAAAGTCGAGAATCCGAATCACGCAGCTAGTATGTCAGTTCTTCAAAGGGTGTTATTTTCGCTCTCCACGTTCTCATATTAGGGTTCGATTGGCACTCGATGACTTCCTTGGCTACTCGAACCGAGAGCTCAAGATCGTCGTCAATACGGGCGGCTTGAATCCGAGGACACTGGCCAACAAAGTTCAGTTGTTTTGGAATCCACAGGTTACAACAAGAGTGTGGCATTCATCCTTTGGGACAGCTTTCTCCTTGAGATCGACTCGCCGCAAATCCATTCACTGGCTGGATGTACAGGAATCGCCGCGAGCTGGGAGACTGAATTTCACGCCCCAAAAAAAGGCACATCATTTGTAGACATGGCTCGTAGAATAACCGACCTCTCGAGGTTCCAAGTACTTAACTTGTAGCTCTATGGATTCCCAAAAGAAGACCCGACACATCAACTCCAAGCAACACATCAAATCGGCGTACTTGTCAGTGAGGCGGTAAGAAGTTTCTAAGCCTTGAGAAGTGTTCTCGGACCCATGATGAGTAACCAGCCTACGGGTTATCCTAGGCTGACCTGTGTCCGTACTATCTGCGCACGAGATGAAGGACA
Organism: Dactylonectria macrodidyma; assembly: GCA_020744425.1. NCBI lineage: Eukaryota > Fungi > Ascomycota > Sordariomycetes > Hypocreales > Nectriaceae > Dactylonectria > Dactylonectria macrodidyma. Next base: position 142,067 of record JAGMUV010000010.1, on the reverse strand, counting down.
GCGAGGACATGACAGTGTCATGTCCCATCTAACTAGTGTTATTTCAGGGTGCGACCAAGCATAGAGTTTCGCTGGAGTCGCAGCTTTTGGCAGTGCCACAAGACAGAAAAGGACAGCTAGGCCACAGAGACTAATGAGCCGATGTAAAAGACGCCAAGACGCCAAATAAGCAACTTCTAACTACAAGGTTGGGTTTGGCTGCGCAAACGAGATGGAGACCTTGTTATGCTCTGCTACAGAGAGCAAATTCCCAGTTGCCCTGTCCCTCATCTGACCCCTAATCGTAGCTAATCGTTTGCCTAGCTGCAACACCTCACACTCAACCAAGATATCCATGCTCGCTTTTGCTGGTCTCATATATGTCACTGACAAACATCTAGACACGCCTCCGAACTCCCAGAACCCCTTCTTAGCCAGAGGAGCCGTACACATTGTTGTGCACATGTCGTAGATCAGAGCCACCGCACCACCATGGAGATTTCCAATCCGATTCGTCAAATTTGGTCCTCCCTTGAGCAGAAACACCACACGGGTATTTTCTTGAGAGCTCGTTGCCGAGATTAACTTCAGGTGCTCCAGCATAAGCTTATCGTCAAACCCCTTCATTTCGTCAGTACTTGGCCCTTGGGTCACATTGTAGCTGTGCTGTGGTCAAGAAAGTGGACATCATACCTCGCTGCCGTCTGACGACACTGGGGACTGGTACGAGTCGATGTAGGCTTGAATTCTCATACTGGGGTCAGCAATCTCGACTTCAAATGCTACTCCAGGGACAGAGAGCAACTCGATGGGGTATTGCCCCGGCAGGGAACTTGAGCCCATTACTAAGAAACAGCTGGAAGGCACAGATTATCGTAATTGGCACGGAAGAGTTACGACGTTTTGTCAACATGAAAAGTTCCTGCTTTTCTCAGCTCTCAGAAGGCACCGCCTGTCGTGGAAATGGTTTCCCAAACCTCAATGCCGAGGTAGCAACCGAATTAGGAACCGAGGCACTAGTAGGTAACCCTGTTTCCATGCTCCTCACTATGCAGCCAATTTCTCCAAGGAACGATCCTCTCGGCTCGCTGAATGCGTGTCACTGTGTGAGTGACCGAGTGGAGTGATATCAATACGTCAAAATGATTGCTACAAACGTGAGCGCACGTAGGAGCTCGCTTCGTACATCACGACACGTTTTGGTATCCGGAGACGAAACTCGAGTGACTTATTAGTCATCACAGATGGCAGCTTTAACGGTCTTCCTGAGCCCCAGCTCAAGTCGCTCATTGGCGGTCCTCGACCCCCTCGGCGCCGCATCGGTGCGGTATTCACCCCTCAGGCTGAGCAGCCTGAAACCGCAATAAATCAAATCAAGTCGCCACATGAAATACAGAAACGCGCTGTAATTTTGAGCAATGATTTTTGGGACGCTGACCTTTGTGTCCTCCTGTCCAGGCCGCGGGGATTACAAAGTTTAACCGTGTCTTGTACTACTAAGCTGTGCGTTGGCAGTGGGAATACCTGCGTCACTAGTTATGCCGTTAACCTGGGTAACTCCAGCGGCCTGTAAGAATCCCAAGCGCAGCCCGGCTCGGGCCTCTTGTCTCATGCATCAACTGAGTAGTCGATGTAACGTAGTCTACATAACCCTGCGCTATATAGGGGGGTGCAACACCATAACTGTAAGTAGTTGCCTGCAACATCTAGCAGCAGAGCCTGGAATAGGGCTAGGCTACTGTAGCGGCTTTGGGACTTTAACCCCGATTTATAACTTAATTATGGCCTTCCATATGCGCCTTGTTATGCCAGCTTTCAAGCCTGCAAACAGAGGGCTGCGATTACAGCATCGCCAACCCATAATTCAGAAAGAAGAGCGAAAAAAGGTATAGGTAGGTCTAAGCAGGCCATAACTGAGAGATTATTATATCTAATAGCTAAGTTATGACTCCTATTAGTTATTATATAACTAATAGACTAATAAAACACAGTAAAGTTTCTATCTACTTTAACCTAACCCTAATTAGTTAAGCACAGAGTTCATAAATGCGATGGCCAGCGTAACTTATCAACTAGGTTATACAAACACAATAGAGATACTAAGGTTACTCTCTATTCTCTCTCCGTTTCCCTTTCCGTTTCCCTTTCCCCTACTATAATTTTAATACCACTATTAATCACGTCTAGCATGTACCCATGGCGAGAACAACATAACTAACCTCCAATGCGTATGGATAGTATCAGGCTGGAGATATGTCACACCCAGTATATAAGCCATTACTGCACTGCGCATTAGCGGAGTGATCGTTCCCTTTTGCCGTAGTGGCAAAAATGCAACAAGATGTCTTTGACTTTTAGTGCTCTTTAAAACAAGGAGCATTTATCAGCGCAATTATCTTTGGAACCTAGTTCAACAACAAGCTCTGTGGTAGAAGGGAACTGGGACGGGACTTCAATGTGGTCAAAATTCTGGTGTTGCCACACAATAGCTGAAATGGACGATATTTCATCGCTCAAAATATCCCCAACATTGCGCTCCGATGTGATAGTCACGGTCTTCTTTATGGTATCTCCATTCATCAGATGGCTGAAATATCGCTGTTTGCGAGTGTGAGGAAGGAAAAGGAGTCAGGGACCGGCTGCTTGGAGCAACTAATGCAGCCTATATATCAGTCTAGATTTGAGTTTTTCAGCCTGAAAAAGTCAGAAAGGCTTGATATCTGGTCATTGTGAAAGCGTTGGGTCTCTGAGCAATATTTCAGAGAGCACCATTGCACCAAGTCATTGGACTGTGTCCACTATCGTTGTATATTTTCCTTGCTCCTCCGCTCAAAAATCAAGCAACCCGTTTTCTCACACAGACACTACATGTCACGGCGGCCAATCATAAACAAAGCCGCGGGGTGAGATGGGCTCATCCGCTCGACCCACATCTACCTCGGGAATGGAGCTCCGCTCTTACTGTACGGCGATGTATCGGTACAACTGGCAGGGAGCGTGATGCAACATACCAGATCGATAGCATACGCATGTTCTGAGCCTCGGAGCAATATAATAACTATTCGTTTCGTTATAAAATGACTATTTCGCTTTTGGTTGATACAAATCAGTCATAGACTTCGGCTTGTACATTCATCTCTACCTCTCACCTTAGGGACATGTCCAAAATGGCCGACTTCAAATTTCTCATACTTTCAATCGAAGATGGAGTTGGAATTATTCAACTGAACCACCCGGAAAAGAAAAATGCCCTAGGTTGGGAACTCCACTACGAGATTATACGTGCGCTGGAGCTTTGGGCGGAAGACGACAACGTGGCCGCCGTGCTCTTCGTGGGCAACGAGGAGTATTTTTGCTCCGGATGGGCTCTCGATGTTCTCCAGGGAACTGATAAGAATGGCAATGAGCGAACCAGGTTTGTCAACCTCGCCTATAAACTCATGATGGCAATGTACGATTACCGAAAGCCCACCGTGGCCGGTGTCGCTGGGACGGCTCCTGGATACGGCATGGACTTGGCCAATATGTGCGATGTGACAGTGGCTTCAAGGAACTCCCGTTTCGGTTCTACGCAGGTCAAATACGCCATGAATGGCTTCTATCATGGGATGGTACGAAAGGTTGGAGCACAGAGGGCGCGGAGGATGCTGTTCACTGGAGACTCTATCACAGCGGAGGAAGCCTATCGAGTCGGTCTCGTCGACGAGCTAGCCCCTATTGGACAGGTTCGGGCTACTGCTTTGAAACTAGCTAAGAACATTGCAGAAGCCGGATCGGAGATGACGACGGTCCTCAAGGAGGTTGCGCTGCGGTCAAATAACATGGACCACGTAGGAGCTACGGCCTACGAGCTACGTGTAACGGCCGACCTAGTCCAACGGAATCAGTTTACTAAAATGATCAATGAAGGGGTAGAAAAGATGAGGGCAAAGAAGAGCAGGGCTTTGGAAAGGTTGTAAGCTTAAGGCCATGTACTGTGTGTCTGCACAACCAGGGTAGTGATCATAATCTATAGCAGCCAAAACTCCGATAGCTTCAATTGCCAAGTGATGAGATTCAACTCCTTGTCATATTCTTCATTCTCACCCATTATTCAAGACGACGGATCTAGCATCCTAGTACTTTGTAATTATGACGACGTGTGTTAAGTATCAACGATGCCCCACTACCTCTTACATGCCTCCGAGCAAAGGAAAACAGTTCTCTGCGATACAAGACGTTGCAAGAGCCTAGGGTAGCGAGGGTTGCGCTCAAACTACGGTGCACATGAAGAATGGAGCATCTGCAATATTCAATATTTGTTACTTAGTCCTCGCTCAGAATATGGTCAATATTTACCCAGTTCACGATCCGCACCGGCCATAATCAATAGTGATTGCAGATTTAGTATATTTAAGTCCATCCACCATACACACTGAATGCAAATTTGTACCTAGGCCAGGCGACCCGGAAATGTTTCCTGGCCCTTGATGGTTTGCAAACAACACTATTCATCCCGTTGTTTCGATTTATTAACTATTACATGAAATAACTTTGAGGTGTTCCGGTAGTTCTTCGTTTCCAGTGTATATACCCTTGGCAATCAGAAAATTCAAAGGCACTGTTGTGCTTAGATATAGTAAGTGGTGGTGCATAAACATGCCAGAGTGGCCACGCACGCAATCACTTCGATGTGACTGGTCGTGGTGCTCTGGAATCGCCTGAATCACCGTGGGTGCAAGCTTTTCTACCCCTGCCAAGATGTTCTCGATACCTGCCCACTTTCTTTTATACAGATCCATTGACTGAGTCATACTTCGCTGGAATTTGATGAGGTCATTATTAGAACTGCCGGAAGCCGGGAAGGTTTGCCCGTGCTGCATTAAAAGAAAAGGCAAAACCAAAAATGCCGGTCTATGTTTATTAGTGTCTAGTTAGAAGCCGAGGTATTTTGGGATGCGTACGCTAGCACAGGTAATTTTGAGATTAGCCCGGATGAGATCATGCGGTCAGTGATCTGACAGATAGAAAGGCTGTTGTCGTGGATACTCTGTCGTGCTTGAGAAAGCATTTCCAAGATGGCAGAGTTAATCAAGTTGGGACTGTACAAAGCAACCTGAATTTCGCAGTGTCGGAGAGAAATTTGTGCCGCACTTGTTCTCGATTAGTACCGTATTGAGAGATCAGATAAGTGTGTTGAGGTTTCTTACTGATAGGACATTATGAGTACGTTGTAAAACATTGAAACAGGCTTGTGCGTCTCATCATCCTGTGTCTCAGGACTTTGTTTTGACTTGAGATCAGTCAACCAAGCATCCAAGTCATCCCCCGAAGCTTGAATTTGATCCAACATTTCAAAATACCCCCGCAGACTGAAGACCTGGGGTCCCGATAGACCAGTTGCGGGGTAGGTGATTGTAAGCAAGTTGGAGAGCGCATCGGTGAGTCTAACTTGCATCAAGAAGAGCTCCTCCAGTTTTGGCTTATTTTTCTCTTGGAATTGTGTTCGGTTGGCGATATCATGAAAGTGGCTAGTCATCAACTCTGCGGCTATAGACGTATCAAAAATGTCGCGTGTAATCTGCATCGGTCGCCTTGACATCAACGACATGAATCGATCCCGTATGAGGCAACACCACCATAATCTCCGTGAAAGGTGAAGAGGGAAGTCAGCAACTGTCTGGTTGAGATTTAGTCTGTGCACCCGGGCATAATGGATAGCTCGACCAAGCCATACACTATTCCCTTGACGCCGGTCATCATGGCGGCAGCTCAGAGAAAGAAGTAAACTCCCCTGCACAGTTGCCACGGGACATTCCTCAGTCTGCATATCAAACAATATCTACACCGTTGTGTGTCAGTATCTATGCATCTAGATGTGAGTTCTTTAAGTACTTCACGAACCTTTGCTCTGTGGCAGAAGACTGAACGGGCATCTCGATAATCAAGGAAGCCGCAGTTTTGCAAGACTTCCATTGGCATTACCTAGCATTTTCTATCAGCCGCTCGTAATTTGGTACTTGGCGTAACGGATACCTTCGGCTTCCCAAACACTGGAACAAAAGGTGTGAACTTGAAAGATAAACTTACGATTGATGACGCCGCCAACATGGCTTGGAGCGTGAATAAGGACATTGATAAACTGCTCGGCTCTTGTACTAGTCCACTATACAATGCCCAAAAGCGGGTTTCGTCGATTACGGGGAGCATCGGGTGAACATAGAGGAAATATCCCTTCATAAATGCGTCCATTATGGGCCTGGAAGGGAGCATAAAGCAGCCGCGCTGATTGAGAAAGGTATAATTAACCTCGTCAAGACCCGTTAGTCCATCGGCTGGTAGGAAGGTGTAGGATCTAAATGACCACCACTTTCCACCCGGAGGGCCTCCTATCAAACTATTGACATGGATGCTCTCCAGAAATTCGGACGGCTGCTGATATCTTACTACCGGAGATATCCATTAGTATGCTGAAGTCGGTTCACTTTGCTGAAGACTTACCTAGGCTGGGCTGTGAAATCTGGCGGCCCGGTAAGACAGGAGGTTGTGGAAAAACAAATGACACGGCATCATTGTCTAGAGTGACATGGTCCCAGACGTGATCAAATATATCAGAATTGGGAGCTGCGACAACCTCTTCTGTAGCTAGGGTCCAGCAGGACTCGTGGAATGAGATTCCAGGGCTAGATTCAACCCGTTGCCGCGCAAGCGTAGTCTCACCCTCACTGCCTTGACACTCGACTCTAGTTTGTTTTGGCATTTCATGGTTGTTCGCTGGCTTTCCCGCGCTCGGAGCACTTGGACATACTAAGTGAGATGGCCAGTTCACGGCGCGGAGATCGTAGACGGTGCATACCTTTGAATGCTTGACAAATTACATTCGAATCCATCCAAAACACACTTTGTGCAGATGGTTCCGGGGGTGCCATCACATCGAATCTTGCGTCGGTGGCAAGAATGGCAAGCTGGTGTCTTCTTTTTCCTATATTTGACGTGTGTCGACTTCATTTCCAAGGATGGATTACGGAGACGGACACGGGGTGGTGATGCAAATAATGCATTCTCCTCACTTGGATATACTCGGGAAGAAGATGCAGCGGTGGTTGCAAATGACGGATCTTATATCGGCAATAATGGGGGCACAAAGGTAGAAAGTGGGACCGGTCTGGTACCGGTACATCGGCCATCCCCACATATCGCACCCTTGCACGGGCCGGGATGGTCTGAACGTGGTCTAGCTCAATTCAATGAGAAAGGTAAGACAATTCAGTGTCTAGTGAGGGGTTGATCAAGCTCTTGTCTCATCTGGAAAGCTCAGCTAGCTAGCAAAACTCTTCTCACCCACATCTTCGAGATCGCATCATTCAGTATCCCGTCAACGTGACCTACTTGAGTCTTAAAGCTTGTAAGATACTCTCAACTCTCCAATTTCCTGCTCATAGAGTTTGAGCATCTGTCTGATGGCTAGATCCAACAGAATGTCCTCTGATCCGCCGGGAATGCGTGTCAAATACACCTCGCGAGCAATCACTACTTGGTCAGTGTCTGCAGACGCAGAAATATGGGGCGGGGTTCATGAACATACTCTCAACAAGTTGACCTTGTCCCGTCAAAGTAACACTGTTCCCCCCAAGGAGCAGCTGAGCCTGCTCGACACACTGCGCAAGCAACTTTCCCGCACGAACCTTGGCGAGAGCTGTTTGGCCACCCAGGAGTCTATCGGCGTGTTTTTTTCTCAAGGTATTCATGGAGAAGGTCAAGTTTTCGACCCACGACCACTGTGCCTCGAGATCTGCCCCGGCGGTTGCGAGTCGGTGCCGTACGACCGGCTGGTCGATCAAGCGCTTTCCGAATGCCTCTCTCTTTAGCACGTACTCAAAGGCAGTGCTCAGCACCTTTCTAGACTGCGCAGTCGCACTAATGGCCATGCTTAATCGCTCGTGGTTGAAGTTGGTCAAGATGTATTTGAATCCCTCGGACTCGTTTCCGATGATGTTTTTCGCGTCGACGAGGACGTCGTCGAACGTGATAAATGTTGTACCACCAATACTGCCTCCTGAGATCTCCATCATGCGACAGGAAACCCCAGGAGTATGTTTTAACGGAATAACAAGCAGTGACAAACCTCCCGGCCCTGGTCCTCCGGTTCTTACAGCAGTGGTGGCATAGTCCGCCCAGATTCCGTTTGAGATCCTGCCAGTGTCAATGCCCCGACCAGCGTAACCGAATCACTGGAACTAACCATTTCTTTGAGCCGTTTACAATAAACTGCTTACCATCGTCGGTTCTGACCGCTGTGGTCTCGATGTTGGCGACATCGGAGCCTCCACTTGGCTCCGTAATTGCGATGCATGCTCTTTTGCGCCCAGACAACAAGTCCGGCAGAAGTCGCTTCTGGAGCTCTTCGTTGCCATAGCTGTAAATAGGCGGAACTCCGAACGCGATACCTGGTATGATAATGGAAGCAGGACCCCAGAGTCCACAGTGGTACAGCTATCTCGACTTAAGCTACGCGGTTTCCGCTGTACATATGTGAGCAAACTTACCTCATTTGTGTAAAGTAGATAGTGAAAGTAATCGAAATCTTGGGTTTTCAACCCTCCTGGGAGAGTGGTTATACCACTCAGTTCCAGTTGCTTGACAGGGAGAGGAGCTGGGAGGCAAGGCACAAGGAAACCAGCTTTGGCGAAGGTGGAAAACAAGTCCGAGGGGGCAGATCCATCCTTCTGCCATCTCAGGCCATGTTCAAATAGGTGACCAATGAAAGACCTGCAAGTCATTTGCCATTTATAGTGAGATTCGTTGTAGTACGGTGATGGAACACCAGTAAGCCAAGGCGCTTCAGAGAATGGTGTGGTAGGCATCGCGAGGTTGGTGTAGACAACAATAGGGCTCGTAGAATGGTCTAGTTCTGAAATTCTTTCCGCATAACCGTCCGAAATGCCGGGAGTGCTATTCAGTAAATGTAAGGCACAGCGAACTGAGTGATACAGGGTCTATCGGCATATTGCAGTCGCCCGAGATTACCGGGTCCTGGCTAGCCAATAGGACACGATTCATCGGCGACCCCCAGCCAGCCGACGGCGACTACGCCGAGGCCGTCCGGATCATGAGGAGTTAGATCATCAACAAGTATCTTAACTCCGTTGATCCAGGTCGAAGTACATCATAACCTCGTGTTGCTGTTGCACAATCTAACCAATAACGGAGAGTACTTCACCGGCCGGCAAAATGGCGAACTGAAGGCGACCACACCGAGGCTTTACTGCCCACTGACACTCAGATGATCACTCACCACTATAAATCACGGTTCTTTATTTGGACTGCCTGAGCTAACCATTGATATGCCGTTCATCGGCTCCGAAACAGTCAGCTAAACAAGACCGTGCCGAGGTCCTACAATGCCCATTAATAACTACATGGTTGTGGTCCAGTTAGTGACGAAGTGACAACACTGTCATCTTGGGTAAATTACTGCCAATCGACGCTTAGTAACCATGGTCTTTACAGCACCGTCATGGACGCCGCAGCTGGGCGATATCCCCAACGTGTCACTTGTTGACTTCATGTTTGACGAACAATATGGGCGTGCATCATTCGATACTTCGCTACCTGCCTATGTGTGCGCTACCTCGGGAGCCATCATCTCGGCGCGTGAACTAAAGAGGAGGGTAGAAGCACTGGCAAAGGGACTCGCGTCCGAGTTAGGTTGGCAAGTGAACGTTGGCTCCGAGTTGGACAAAGTAGTTGGAATATTTGCCTTGAACACGGTAGGATGACAGAATTTCGCATTATCACCGTTACGGATTGTTGAAAAAAAGCAGGTCGATGTTCCAACGCTGACTTGGGCTATCCACAGACTAAACGGAGTTTGTGCCCCGGTCAACGCTGCCTTCACGGAGAGCGAGCTTGCCCAACAACTTGTAAACTCAAAGGCCAAGGTTTTGTTTACTGTGTGGCCTCTCTTGGGGATTGCACTTCAAGCGGCGAAGCGCTGCGGCATCCCAGAGCGGAGAATCTATATCTGTGACATGCACAAGACTGAAGGGTTCACGACATACCTAGGATATACAACTATTTCCGAGCTTCTTGCCAAAGGAGTCTCGGCTCCAGAGATTGACATCATCAAGTGGACACCAGGGCAATCGAAACGCCAAGTTGCGTTTCTCAGTCACTCCAGCGGGACCTCGGGTGCTCCGGTATGTAAGCTCCTAAGTAGTTCGTCCATCGGTCAGCTAATCTGTTGAAGAAAATGGCCATGATCTCCCATCACAACCTCATTGCCAATGTCATGCAGCTCACACTATTTGAGCAAACTGGCCGTGGTGGGCCCGATCATCGAGAGGTTGTGCTTGGCTTGCTGCCACACTCGCACATCTATGGAGTGGTCGTCATCAGTCATCTGAGCACCTACAGAGGCGATTCGGTTGTCGTGTTGCCGAGGTTTTCAATGAAGAAAATGCTTGAAAGCGTCTCCAAGTATCGCATCTCGGCACTCAATGTCGTCCCGCCTATCATTGTAACGATGAGCAAGAATCAAGGTCTTCTTCAACAATATGACTTGTCCAGCATTAGGACCGTTGTCAGTGGTGGCGCACCTCTAAGCGAAGATACTGTTCGTGGCATTCAAACCCATTATCCAGAGTGGGTCCTACGACAAGCATACGGTCTCACTGAGGCTGCTGGATGCGCTTGTCATACCAGCGCTCACGATCCGTTAGCCGGTAGCTCAGGTTCCGTTATCCCTGGCGTTCAGGTCACACTTTTCGATGAAAGTGGCCTTGAGATTACAGCCTATGATCAAATTGGCGAGATTTGGATTCAGAGCCCCAGCATTATCCTAGGGTACTTTGATGACCAAGTCGCGACCAAAGAAACCATCAAAGAAGACGAAACGGGAAGATGGCTCAAAACTGGTGACATCGGCTGCTTCCGGAAGTCGATGGGGAGCAACTCGGTTACTGATAACGAGCATATCTTCATCATCGACAGAATCAAGGAGTTGATCAAGGTCAAGGTGTGTTTCAAATATTTACCATAACATATCCAGCTCTCCGTATGCTGATTCGCGAGCAGGGATATCAGGTTGTACCATCTGAGCTTGAGCAACTTCTGCTCACCCATCCGGCTGTGGCGGAATGTGCAGTAATTGGCATCAAGGATGCTGCTGTAGGAGAGGTACCAAGGGCGTACATTCAGCGGTCATCTGATTCTGCGGCAATGTCAAACGTTGATCTTTCCAAGGATTTACATCGGCTTGTTCAGGGACATAAGGCAAAGTTCAAATGGCTTCAAGGGGGAATCATCTTTATGGAATCAATCCCGAAGAGCCCGTCTGGGAAGACCCTTCGTCGCTTGATTCGAAATGAAGCAGACGCGGAAGTTGCAGTAACGGCCAAATTATAAGACCCAGTTACACAGAAGGCCTAGTCTATGCATATCATCTAAGTGCAAAATTGCCTGTAATAATTCCTGATCTTGATCAAACTTCTCAAATAATTGCGAGCCAATGTATTAGGCGATATCCATGCACCAAACTAAGCAAAGTCCATCCTCGTCACTTGACGCATTTACGTTTCGGGAGGGGTTCGGTTCAATCCACCACTTTGCTGGCATTCCAAAACCGTCTAGATGAAACTATTGGTACCAATAAGTGCGTATTAAGGCGTTGTGTCTAGCCTCGGAGTACTTACTACGGTCATCAACCGACTGATTTTCGATACCCTTGAATAGGGCTCGACCCTTGGCTCAGGCTCGGCCCTAAGCCTAGGCCCCTCTAGGCCACTCCCTGTAACCGGGAAATCGAAGTTGCTCTTTATGACTTGTCTGTAGCCCATTCATAGTCTTACAATCGGATGTTGAACCCGGCCGTGGCACCGCAAGGGCCTTGGCCGGTCCTCGTCATATGATTGGCTGTCCTGGTGTTTTACCGAGGAGGGGTAACTTGATGGCCCCTTTCAGGGCTGGCCATAAGTGGTACCGAGGCTTCACCGTTGTATCTGTGGTTAAGATCGACCAAGGTTTTCATTGACGAGGTCTACGCCGACGGCTGTTTTCCGACTGGCTGATTATTGCAACCCACCTCGGAGCCAGAGCCCCCGCGGTTTTGTAGCAAGATACATGTATATATATCAATAGGTATGCGAGGATAAGGATACCAACATTCCTGAAATCAGCATCCCTTTTACAAAGTTTCAGTCTCACTACCATTTGATCCTTCTTTTGCTCTCAAAAATGGAGAATATGAGAAAATTCGAAACCGTCAACACCTGGATCGACCAGGGTGTTGCTGTTGTGCAAATCAACTACCCTGAAAAGCGCAATACATTGGGATGGCAGGTACATCACGACATGTTGAAAGTACTCGACGAGTACAAGGAGGACAAAAGTGTGGCATGCATTCTGCTTTATGGCAACGAAAAGTTCTTCAGCTCGGGATGGGCGATCGACATCCTGGAGAGCACTGGAGGCGAGGAACGACAAGCCTTCTCAGATATTGCACTCAAGTTGATGCTTACCGTCTACGACTATCCTAAGCCAACTATTGCCGCTGTTGCCGGCCTGTGTCCTGGGTATGGAATGGACATTGCCAACATGACCGACATAACAATCGCCTCCCAAAACGCTGCATTCGCTGCGAGCCAGGTCAAATATGGACTCAACCCAATGGTCCATCCAATGTTCCGCAAGATGAACCTCCAGCGCGCGAAGCGTCTACTCTTCACGGGAGACCCAATGGGTGCCGAGGAAGCACACCGGGTAGGCTTGGTAGATGAACTGACGCCCGAGGGGAAGCTATTCGAAAGATCCATCACGTTAGCAAAGCATATTGCCGAACGTGGTTCTGAGCTTGCCGTGAATTTAAAGGAGGTGGCTCTGCGCGTGCCGAATATGGACCACGTTGGCGCGACGTACTATGAAACGAGGTTCACCAACGATCTGCTTGCGCGTCCACTCTTTGCGCAGCTGGCAGCAGAGGGTATTAAGAGAATTAAAGAGAAGAGACCTAAGGCCACTGAGAGGCTAGGAAAGCTGTAAGGAGTAGCAATAGAATATTCAGTTGCAGTTCAGTATGATGCACCTATGCGTCTCTCGCTATTGTGTATCTCAGTATAAAAACATGGAATAACTACGTTTATCCTGTAGTAATCTGATTCTTCCTATTACTGGGGTATTAATATCATTTGAGGGAATTTAACTTTACCACGTTCTTTTTTAAAGGTATTTATTCTGGCTTTTATAAGACCCGGAAATATGTTCCAGCTAGAGGGATCTTTTTATGTGGAGTTAAGTATTTCCTTATTGTTACAGGCAAGGCCTAGGTTTAGGGGCTATTAGAGTAATTTTAGTGAGGCTTTATGGAATATTTTGCAATCTCGCACTAAAGTCTTACTAATGGTCAACCTAAGAAGCGATATTATTAGAGCCTAGTTCTAGAACCTAAGCCGAGGACTTCTCTCTTATATCAGACTCATTAAGCAGCATCCGAGGTCGGGGTGCCGCCAGCACAGTGCCACGACCAGGGGTGATTCGACATCGGATTTGAGGTCGAACTTCAATAGCGTCTCCATGGTAGAAACTAGATTCATATACATGGCTAGGACTATCAGAGGTGAATCAAAGACATTGTCTGTGTGTTGATGTCTGGCTTTGAAAACAGGATGGCCGCGAGAAGATTATCCAGCCCCGCGGGCAATGGATCGTGTCGAAAGGTCTCCGGGCTAGTCAAACGTCGCTACATCGGGTGTTTTCTCAAGGAGTATGTCCAAGGCACCACCCTTGCCGTATGCCGCGGCCCAGCAGATGGAATCTCTGAGTTGGGCTTCGTCGACTTTCACCTACTCAAGATAGCCACTGGACCGTGTCTTTATTGCCTGCTGTCGCGGCTTCCGTGATGGCATACTAGTAATCCTTCTCGAATGAGGCATCTCTTCTCTCAGGTTCGCACTCGCTCCTGGCCAGGCCTTCCAAACCCAGCATTGCAAAAACTGGCAAGAACGAGATGTAGGATCGATAAGTACGTGTGATTCAGTTGGATATTGTATAAAATGGAACCTCCCAAGCAGCTTTGGACTCCTTGGACGCGAACAGTCCCCGTACAAGTCCGCTGGGTTTGAGTTTCTCGCTGTCAAGATTGCCCGCCACTGGATTCAGGAAAGCCGGCTGCATCATGTCTTGCCAGAAAGAAGGTGTCAAGCTGGATCTAGTCATTTGAGGAAAAGCATCCACCAACCGACTTCACGCAAATCTTTTCTTTGAGTAGTGCTTAGCGATATGATATGATGTCAATAGCATTCGTCTTTTCCTTTTGGGCTCCCTCATCCATTGAGAAGGGCAGTACCCGGCTCTAAGGGCAAAATGCGTTCCTTCAAATGCAGACACCTCAGGGACATAGCGGCGTGCATCATGTCCGGCGATGGTGTTGGTATGGGAAAGCCACATTGGGTCATCCATATCTCGCCCATAGCCATAGTTCTTCCAAGTGGTAAGCGATATCCTGAACACGCGACCCAGTGCATGGCAGCACGATATAATGAATGCGGTACAGCAATCATCACACAATGTGCCCTTGTTTCTTCTTGTTGTTCCATCATTCGGGGATGCAATGCCTCGTCGCGTCTCATTCTCTTTCCGCAAAGCGCAGTCATGTGCAAATCGCGTGCGCACGTCCAGGTCCGCATCGGGCTCGTGCTCTCCCAAGACGTGCTGCCATTCGTGATGCTCGCAGATATGCATCAACTGGTGGTTGTTCTCCAGAAACTCCTTCAACAGCGGCACAAGGACGTTCGGATCTCTTTGGCAAAGTCTAATATTCGATTCCACTATAAGCTGGTCGTGAACAACCCTGGCTAGCACTCTGACCACGATTTTCCCCGTGACTTCGGATCCTGTCGAGTAGCTTTGTATCGTGAATAGCATTCTGGGACGATAGAAGCTGCTTTTATGCCGGTGGCTCCTCAGAATGGCGGCGACCATGTCGAATCGTAATGGCGCCATGTCCCCGTACCCCATGGCTTGCATTCTTTCGGTTCTGCGACTCAAGCAGGCTCGTTGCCCCTCAAAATGGGACGGTTCCTCTCCGGGGCTGAATCGGGCGAGGTCGAGGGGGAGGTGAAAGTACTGGCACACGGGGCATAGCATCTCCCCCTCCTCCATCAGGTATCCATCGCGCTCAAGGCGTTGAAGGAGCAGGAATTTATCCTCAGCATGTAGCCTCAGGACACCTCTCCCGACCGTCGAGAGGGCCCGTCGGCATGACAGAGCAAGAGCAGCACGGTCGACGTCGCTGAGGTGCCAGCAGGTCTGTGAGACGAGGTGATAATGATTGAAAAATCTTGAAACATTTCTTGATGGACCATCCTCGCGCTTCCTTGCCGACACCAGCCTCTCCCCCAAGCTGGCGAGTTGTTTCATAGCCGACAAAGCCCGAGAAAGTGCCATGATGAGACCAAGAGGGATGGCGAAGTCAGCTGAGGCAGCCTCGGGGTGAACTGATCTGGAGAGGAGAGATGCGTGGGTTTTATTCTCATTACAGCATTTTTCCATCTAACTTCTGACTTATACTTCAACTCTTGGATTTTTAAACTTCAACTGTGTTCCTCGTGATCGTTCATGTGGATTGTTGAATACGCGTCTACTCCGCATGCTCCAGATTTTGGGTTAAGGATCCACAAACTATCTTGACAGAAATCACAATATGTTCACCAAAGTATTTTTAAACTCAATGATTTCATGGTTACTATTGGAATGCACAAACTCTAATAATTTAAACATCAAGTTACTCTCAGGCAGTATGACGAGAATAACCTATGACAATTTGCTAGACGATGATAGAGTACTTTGATCTCCTGATTCCCTAATTGGGCTGCTATGAAGTCCATGTATTAATACTGACGGACAATGACGACTAAAGTGACGTTGTAGGTGGTCCTGATCGACCAGGGATGAGATAGGAAAGGTAGAGCCAGGTAAAGTGCTCCGCCGGTCTTTTCAATATGAACATTTCTTTTAAGTTCGCCAGAACCAAAAGCTGTCAAGTCAGGTTCAGGCAGTCGAAATCAAACACTTATCACTAGCAAAGATGAAAAGGAGCCTGGCCAAACTTCGAAACAAGGACTCTGATCCGGACATGGATGAACTGAGATGCTGGAGCTTGATGGACTCGTCTCGTTGGCCCACTAGCTCATGACCAGGCGAATCAACGAGCGAGTTTTAACGTTAAAGATAAGATATCGCTAAAAACGTAGCTGATAACTAACCAGGTTATGACGACGGTGATCTCAGTTATGATTTAAATCGCAAGAAGGAGAAAGAGGGTATAAGGGACCCATTGTTTTACATGATTGCATTCTGAACCCTTCATTAATCTAGATATATATATATATGCAGACATATTCTGGTTCATCGATAGCCAGAATTGCCCTGCCATTGATTATCATAACAACCGACACTACAAGTACTTTGATGTCGCACAATCTGCTAACGCATTCATCATCTGAGATAGTAATAAGTCCCAGCTACTAACAAGAAGTATCCTTTAGTAGTAAAATGGTATGACCAAGATCCGACTGGCATTGCCCACCCTGGAACTGATGGAGTAAGCAAGGCATCAGGCCATGCCGGTCCGATTAAGCTCCGAGGCTCATTCAGTCGAGGGATCAAGCTCGCACTAGCATAAGGAGAGGATTCTCGATATGGCCTTTGACACACCAGATAATCAGGCTCGTCTTGTCAATTCCATTGGCAGGTGAAATTCAGTTTACCTGGAACAACTCCAGTGGTTTCCATATCTGACTCAATCCTCTGGTTTGATGACATCCATTATTCAGGAGTACCATCGATGCGCCTCTCGCACTAAAAAAGTCGACTTTTGCATCTATCTCGAACCTTCCAAAGATGCTTCTTATACCGAGCCTGAATCCGCCCTCCACCGATTTTCCAAGACTCTACACTGTGGAGTCATAGCCACACAGACTTTTATCCGCTCCGCAACCGTCTCATCGCCCTGAGCATCGAGACTAAGAAACCCGGTGAGAGCTGGGAGAAGGCAAAGTTGCAGCTTGGGATTTGGGAGTCTGCAAGCTGGGCCTTTCTACGGCACCTATTTAGCAAGTGTCAGGGCCAGGTATTTCGAGTCGAATCTGCAACAGAACACCAAGACAATGCTCCTGCTCCTTTACCCTCTTTACCCGGGCTGCCTGAGTTCCTCCCAGGAATAATCGTCCAAGGACATGCTGGAATCTCGACATCACTACTCAAGGAGGAGAACGAACAATCCTCTGGCAAAGGGTCCTAAGAAGATCTACCTTGAATCCAAATGGTGTCTAACAAATCATTTGCTGTCTCCAGCTACTGCGGCAGTGGGCGCAAGATACCTTCTGGCCGTGGCTAAGGGAGGTTATACGCCAGTCAAGCAAATCATGCCCGGGTTGACTGGTGTTGTTTCTGGTTCTGAATACCATGCCACCAGACATCAAAACTGCAATATCGAGCTGAGCGAAGGTCCAAGCCACCGCCAGGAAACCAGGAAACCACTCCAGTCTAGGGTGCGACTGCAGTCATCCGTGAATGGTCATTAGCTCAAGGTTTGCGATCCATACGGGGCAAGTTGCCCACAAGATGACCCGTATCCCAACCCATACCACAATCCTCTAGGCTTATCATCCACCGTTGTTGAAGAAAGGATTTTCACTCAATAGCCTTTCCAATGGCCTTGAATACTGTTCGTGGCTTAAAACCCTTAACTCACGTTTCTGGGGCTTGGGCTTTCCCTGCGGTGTCCGCGGTCATTTTACTTGACCTGTAACCAAATGCTCTTTACATTTGCTGTCAAGAATCTCACGCTTCTTCTGCTGCTGCAACTTGGTCGTAAGTTGAATGAAAGTCACACCAACCTCCAACAGCCCTGCCAAAACTCCCTTGCTGTGGACTTCTAGTATCACACGGAAGTTATGAGGAGTAATGCCGGCACTCTCTTTCTCATCCACATTGGAGGGAAATATTGTCTTCATTTTGTGCTTATCCGTGATTCTGGTCCCTCTAACCGCCATCTCAGGTCTTAGATGTGGTCATTTCTTCCCTTGTGAAGAGATACCGCGGCAATCTTGATCAAAAAGATTTTGCGCAGAGTTTAGAGCTCTCTTGGGCTTGTCGTTGTTTCTTTCTGACATGTGGTCGTCTTCGACACGTTAGTATATTCATAAAACTAAAAGAAACCCGTGATTGAAACGATGCGGTTCAATTTATGTAACAGAGTCTTTTGCCTAATATTCTAATCATAGGATGGGTAGATCAGGTTCCTTTAAATAAAGCGGGCCTGTTATTCATATACTTGTTTGAGAAATGTCTCCTACTACACGTCTCAAATTGAATATTACGTAGCTTGCTACACCGAACATCTCCAATCCATACTCTAACTACTGCCACTGTCAGTGTTAGTCATGTTGTCTTCATGTCACTTCTTTCCTACTCTGCTTCTACATTATAAGCCTAGCTTGCATAAAGCATCCTCGTCTCCAGCAGCACGCACAACCCACCATGACGGAGCGATCTGATAGGCGCGCTATAAATGTATTTTGATCGCACCCTACACTCTTTAACTACCCTACAGCGGATTGAAGCTAACGCATCGTCTTTAAGGTGAAGGATTTAGCAGATAGTAAATTGCGGTGTAAAAACTATAAATCGTCACTACGGCCCGGTTAGCAATATCCTTAACTTTAACTATCTCCCCAGAATCTATTCACACTCAAGTCTCCTAGGATGATCATAATCGGCCCGATATTAGCACTTGAAAACATATTACACATGAGTAAGGCCCAGTCAGGCCTAAAGAAGACATAAAGACGGCTAATTCTATGGGCTAGACTCCACAATTCATCGGTTAACCTAGCGCCGATTGGCGGTTTCATACCCGTGCTTCATTCAGTCCCACACCTCGACGGATATCTTGCCGACTTTCACGCGTCCATTGCCACTCCTACTCCTGATTCTACCTTAATGCAATTGGCTGATGGCGTCATGGCCTTGATGCGAATCATCTCGGCCTCCAAACCCCAGATTTCTTTAGGTTTAGTCCCACAACATGACTGGGATTCTCAGGCACAAGGATTCTAACGTCCTTTTCAATGAAGCAGTAGAGTGCGGCCGACAATGGCCGACATCTCGTCTATAAGTATGATCATGCTCCCGCACGAAGAGCCAACATTATCTCTCAACTCACTCAGAAGTCTAGACTATTCTCTACTTCTTCATTTGAAGACGCGACAGCACAGCCAAATCATCGCGATGCCATCAAAGGTGTGGGTTGTTTTGGTGGTTGCCGCCTTGTCAAGCGTCGCGCATACCGCTTCCTTATCCAATATCTGCACCAAGTCGTATGCCCAGTCTGCGCTCCCCGCGGACAATTTCAACCTCGGCATCACTATCGATGCATCGTCAGTCGAGACAAACCTGGTTGCCAACGCGTCCTTTAGCTCCGTTTGGTATCCGACCAGTAGTTTCGACTACTGCAACGTCACCTTCTCCTACTCGCACAACGGGATTGCTGGAGATGTTGTCCACGTTACTTATTGGCTCCCCGCACCAAGTCAGTTTCAAAACCGCTATGTATCTACGGGCGGTGGCGGTCTCGCTATCAATTCAGGCACCTCGAGCATCCCTACAGGCGTCATCGTCGGCGCTGTTTCGGGCTTGACCGACGGCGGGTTCGGCTCGTTCGACAAAGACTGGGACGATGTGTTCCTCTTGGCCAATAACACCATTAATTGGCAGTCTGTGTATATGTTTGGCTATCAAGCCCATCATGAACTCGCCATCTTAGGCAAGGAGTTTACCAGGAACCTCTACAACGTCTCCGACGGCTCCAAAATCTACTCTTATTATCAGGGGTGCTCCGAGGGCGGTCGTGAGGGCTGGAGCCAAGTCCAGAGGTTCGCTGACCAGTTTGACGGCGCTGCCATCGGTGCTCCAGCCTTCCGTTATGGCCAACAACAGGTCAACCATCTCACTGGCAATGTCATTGAGCAGACGATGGCCTACTTCCCTCCCAGCTGCGAACTGGACAAGATATTGAACTTGACTATTGCCGCTTGTGATCCCCTCGACGGCAAGGCCGACGGTATAATCTCGCGATCAGATCTCTGTAAACTGAAATTCGACCTGAACAGTACCATCGGCCAGGCTTACTCATGCGACGCCAGCACTGGGAGCAGCCTCAATAAACGCCAGTTCATGAGCGCACCAACCCCAGCGCAAGAAGGAACCGTCAGCGCCGAGGGAGTGGCCGTCATTAGCGCGTTTCTAGATGGCTTGCATGACTCCGAAGGTCGCCAGGTATACCTCAACTATCAGCCTGGGTCAGCCTTCAGCGATGCTGCTGCCTCCTACGATGATGAGACGGAGACTTGGGGCATGTCTATCAGCGGCCTCGGCGGCGAGTGGGTTGCTCGCTTCCTTCAGCTCCAGGACGTCAACACGCTCAGCAGCCTCGATAATGTCACCTATGATACGCTCAAACAGTGGATGACCTATGGCATGAACAAGTACGGCGATTCTCTACAGACCACATGGCCCGACCTCACCGACTTCCAGGCTGCTGGTGGAAAGGTGATTCATGTGCATGGCGAGTCGGATGACTCGATCCCGGCAGGTTCCTCCGTTCATTACTATGAATCCGTTCGGAGTACCATGTTCTCTGGTCTGGGCTACAACGAGAGTGTCGCAGCAGTTGATGACTTTTACCGCCTGTATCTTGTCCCCGGCGGCGCACATTGTAGCGCAAATACGCACCAACCTGGTGGTCCTTGGCCCCAGACCACCTTGCAGACGGTTATCGAATGGGTTGAGAATGGAGTTGCACCCGCCACACTCAATGCTACAGGCAACATTAGTTCGATATGTCGCTGGCCACTTCGACCTCTGTGGTCCAACAACGGCACCTCTTTTGACTGCGTCTATGACCAGGAGTCTATCGACACCTGGATGTATGATTTTGATGCCTTTAACGTGCCCATTTACTAGGTATTGGGTTGCTGAACAGGTATTCGGCCATGCCGACGATGATTGCGATTGTCCACTTGGGTGGGAAATCATCTATCAGCCCAAATGGATTAACCAAAGACTGATCAGGCATCATGCTTATATCATCACTCCTTGGAAGCCAGTATAGCAAATGAATTTACTACGATTAGGTAGCTCTTTGAACTAAATTAAATGTGCTGAAGACTCTAGAACGTTGTGATGGTTCTGTCTAAACTGATAATTTTGATGAAGCGGCATCAGTGTTTGCTCAGGTACATGTTATATAGTAGTGATATCATGGGACCTTCAATCGGGGATGGTAGAGTTGTTCTCTTCTTTCATAGTCGACTAGGTCATGCACAGTATCGTGTCTGCATTTGCAGTCCCGTCGACCACATTCACGAAGATGGAAGCAGCCTGATAGTGAATTGAAGGACTTGAGACAGGTCCAAAGGATGATGCTAGCCCTTAAGATAGAAACAACTAGCAATTTTGTTCATTCAGTTATCGGAGGGGAGTTTGAGTCTGCGCAACTGTCATGTCAGAGCCAAAAGCTGTGGTAGACCTAGCGCATTTGTCTAGGGTAGGGTGATGCTAGTCGCATGGTCAAGTACATGACACCGAAATACCCCGAACGTCGCTAGTTTCCCAGCAGAATCAAATGAACGTGCAAGTAAAATTATTGCATCTGAATTCTATCACCGAGACCTTTCACTATTGAATCTCAGAATGATCAGACAAATACTTCAGACTTGTATTAACATGTGTGAGGGCTCTTAATTTTCCCTGGTTGTCGAACTGGCCGTACTCACAGTCCGGGTGTGAAACGCCGCTGCGACGTTTGTATGAGTCCATCCATGTCTGTGACACAGATCATAATGTCCAAAATGGACAATGATTTGCGAGATAGAATTACATCGACGATTGGTTGAAAGCTGTAATGACGGAAGAAGAGTGTTCTACGGCATGTCTCCATCGAGAAGCTACCAGGGCGGAATTGAGGCTAATCAGGACAATGAGCACTCATTCTTCACAGTATTATTCCTTTTTCGGTCGCAACTTACCTGAGGTGTGGGGCACAAAGTGGCGTTTCGGAAGTGTTAGCTGGCTTAGGGTAATTTCATGGTTCTTGAATTGGAAGTTTTCCGCCGTCCATAACTTATCGCTTCGGGCGCAGGTAAGTGATAGCATCACTAAAACAGAGTGGCATGAGATCTCGGAGAGGCTGTGGTACTACGGATCGATCACCCGTGGCACGCTAAGGCGATAGATAAAGGTATACGCACTCGGCTAACCGAGGCAGGCCTCCCCCCCTCCTCCCCCCTTTACTTCCTTCCCGATATTTGTAGGATTTGTTTACCTTCTACATCCTCTATCCTCTTCGCATCAGTCAACATGCGCTCGAAACGAGTCATTTCCATTGTTTCCTGCCACGCAGAAGGCGAAGTTGGCGATGTCATCATCGGTGGCGTGCTGGATGTCCCAGCCAAGACAATGCACGACAAACTCATGCGCTACATGGCCGAGAAAGACGACTTACGGCAGCTGCTGCTCCAAGAGCCTCGAGGTCGCTTGGAAATGAGCGTCAACTTAGTCGTGCCCCCGTGCCGTCCAGACGCAGACGCTGGATTTCTCATCATGGCCCCTGGCGACTGGGTCCCAATGTCTGGCTCTAATTGTGTATGCACAACCACTGTCCTTCTTGAAACGGGCATCGTACCGATGAACGAACCTGTCACCGAAGTAAGACTAGATACTGCTGCCGGCTTGGTCGTAGCGACCGCGGATTGTCAAAACGGCAAATGCAAGTCTGTTTCTTTTGACAATGTCCCCGCTTTTGTCTACGCCCTCGGTAAAGAGATCGAGGTTCCGGGGCTAGGCACCGTCGCTGTGGATATCGCGTATGGAGGTCAGTGGTATGTGCTGGTCCAAGCAGAGGCACTGGGGGTCAGGGTGGAAACAATCAATGCCGATCGCCTCATTGACCTAGGAAAACGGCTGAAGAGCGCAGTATTGGCCGACTGCCTGCCTACTCACCCTGAGAATCCAGCCATCTGTGGCATCAACAACGTCATCATCACAGACCCGCTAGAGGAATGGCCTGAGGGGAAGACAGTCAAACATACCGTCATCGTCACGCCGGGACGCTTAGACAGAAGCCCTTGCGGAACAGGCAGCTCATCTCGTCTCGCCATTCTCCACGCCAGGGGGCTCATCAAGGTTGGAGAGTCGGTTAAATTTAGAAGCATTATCAACACCGAGTTTGTTGGTAAAATCAGGGGTACTGCCAAGGTTGGGACTCTGGATGCGGTGCTTCCAACGATCAAGGGAAGGGCTTGGATTACCGGGGAGAGAAGTGTGTATCTTGATCCAGAGGATCCCTTTCCTACAGGGTTTCTGCTTTAGACAATAAGTCGAGCAATGAATAAATTGATGCCATATATTGATACACTCTCTGCCAATATCGAATTTCGTCTGTAGAGGCATTGGTACCTCATTTACTGAGTCCATAGAATTGCCCTGATTGATTTGACTGTTACAGAGAAATTCCGGTCGCAGGCCTTCAAAAAGCAACTACCTGAGGAGGCAAGACAATGGCAACCAAGTAGACGATTGAGCTTATAGTTTTGCTCGAGTCTCGTCGACAACCTTGTCCACTAGCTCTACCACTCCCTCGGCGCAGCCGTACGACCCCATGTAGCCCCAGCCTGAGTGTCCGTAATTATGGATGATCCATGTCTCATCATCCAATTTCTCTTCTTCCAATCTCAGGCCTCCCTTTCTCCACGGACGGAAACCAACACCATGCCGGATCACATCCAGCCCTGTGACACCTTTGCCACCTGCAATTTCCGGGCACAACGTCACAATCCGCTCCATGATCCGATTTGCAGTGTTGGGATCGGGCTGTGAGTCCCAATCGCCGATCTGGTATGTACCGCCTAATACCGTTCCGCCACCGGCCGCTCTCTGCATTGCGTAAATCTCTTCGCCGCTCTCGTCTAGTGCACTTGAGCACATGAAAAGCGGGAGATGCTTCGGGGTCTCGTTGCGCACAACCACAATCTGTCCGCGAGCGGGGGCCATTGTTGTATCCTGAACACCCCCGAGCTTTAGGGAGCCAAGGCCACTTGCGTTGACAATGATGTTGGCCTTTTTGCCGGTGTGACTGAGGTACTTGGCCTCTTTGATATCGTCGAGGATGGCGCGCTTCATCACAACGCCGTGCTTGAGGCACTGGCCAAGCAGCCAAGGGAGATAGATGGCCGTGTTGATGCAGATGCCCTGGTACTGGAATCCCGAGTCGTACCCAAGGGCTACTTCGGTCGGAGTGTTGTCTCGGAAGTGGTTGAATATCTCCTTGAACCATGGATTCGCGGTGTAGAAATGTGCCGAGAACCCCGACTTGGCCTCTTCTATATCCTTGTTTCGACGGAGGACATGAGTCGCTATGGATGTGTTGTCAATTATGGGATAAAACGTGAGGCGGGTGAAGGCCAGAAACTAACTCTGAAAGTGAATGCCTGCTTCAGGACTCTCTTCAGTCAGTTTCTTCAGGGCCACCCAGGTCCTGCGTTCCCAGCGGCTTGTGTCTTTAGGCGAAAGTCTGTAATAGCTCGTCAGAATGCGGAGTGTGACAACATGAAGGCGAGTGACTTACGGGATTACGTTGGCTCCAGCCCAGGGTGAAGCATACTCGGCATCATAGTCACCGGGCATGTGTTTGGCGACTACGGTAACATTGTCCCTATTCTCCTTTGCCAGCAACAAAGCTGATGTGAGGCCGATGACACCGGCACTGAAGGGAAATATTAGTTAAGCTGTATCGACGCTCTTGATAGACTGGTTTACTCACCCGACGACAACAATAGTGTTTGGCATATTGTAAGAACTGCGTGATAGTGAAGCTGAAGATGATCCGCGCACTTTGAGCTGAGGTGTGGTAGAGGCTCGTAATGGACTGCTGATTGATCGAACCACTAAGTACATGAAAGCCGAAAAACTGAAGTGCTGGTTACGTATCCAATGATCCTTGATCACTCGATTGGCCGTGGCGCGGACGCATTCCTATCTGATCAGGGCTGGGCCAGCTTGTTTCCCAAAAGGGATTGTGGAGAGACTTAGTGTTTCCTGGGCCCCGCGCTTGATTAGACGAAGCTATACCAATTGTTCACTAGTGTCGCTGGGGTTGAACATGAGAAACGCGTGAGGGGACGCGTTTGTGTACAGCCCATCTCAAGGGGCTGACTCCATCCTCGCGCTGGCCTTCCTGCCTCAATTGAGAGGTGGTTTCATGTGACGTCGATGCCCGTCACCCATTTTGCTCTAGAGCAAGAGTCGCAGTTACTTTCCGCGTGAAATCTTCTAATCGTCGCATTGCATGACAGCTCTATGTATCAACCCCCGCAGGTGATGCGATTTTAGCAATCGCACTTGGCACGCCTACCCCAACAAGTACAAGGTCAAGTGGAGGCGGCATCAGGCTCGAGACGGGCCTCGTGAAATCTAGGCATTGAAAGACCGGTGTAAAAGAACAACATTGAGTAAGTCTTGTTTGTTATTACGAGCAGCAATGATGCTGTAGATTCCCCTGCCGCAATGTACCAGCAGACGGAAAAGAACACAAATCTAGTCAATGATACTAAGGTCGTCGCACCAGACGAGCAAAGGGGTCGGATATGAGGAGTTGCTGTTATTACCAAAGAAATATGGATCCACAAAGGGAATGTTTCCGCGAGAGGAGAAGAAGTCGCTCGAGTAGCAGGGCGATAGAGCAAGTCATTACACAAGGTATGCTTGGTTTTGTTTCCAGAAGGTGAGGAATACTTCACCTCTGGCTGCGGTTTAGTCCCTTTCATCTCGCTTCCGGAGTTGCGTTTGTCACGACGCAGAAATGATGCGTATGAAGATGGATCATTGATTTGCGTCAATACTGCCGGCACACAATTACTGCACACAATATCCGTAAGGCCTAGGTCATCAAAACCTTTAAGAAGCCTCTCTTCTTAGCTTCCTCGATCTAAAAGTAAAGAGCTATTATACAGTTGTCCTCCTTCTACGCATGGTATGTTCCCAGCCGAAGCAAGCAATCGTTATCAATCAACAACCGAAAGACCTTCTCCTAGCTTTTTCGTGTTATAACGCGCCGTTTGCCAAGAAGTCGCGTTTCGGTTCCCGACCATTCCTACTTACGTAGAGTTGGAGTTATCAGCGCACGACCAAGCACCCGTTCTCTCTGGGGAATTGATGATGCCCACGATAGATCCATAAGTCCCTGCAATCATCAAGAAAGTGCCAGACACGATGATAAAGATACTCCACCCAACCATGAAGTACCACTTAGTGGTTCGGTCTTCCTTCCAGTGATCATAGAGCCACATACAGCCCATGGGCTGTAGGGAAAGAAAGGTGCCGAAAAGCGCGCCGATCAAAGAAACAAGTCCACCAAAAACAGGAATTGCACTGGCGACAATGTAGGCCACAAGGGATACGGATAGGGTAGACCCGATCCAAGTAATCCAGTGAATAGCAGTATTGGCAGTAAGGTGTTGAGATCCTCGCAGGATTCTAATGAAGATATGCTTGGCGGGCAGCTATGACGGGTAAGCTTAGTTGTGACACGGGCACGACGAGATTCCTACATGAGAAAGAAGAATCGCAGAACCAAATAATCCGGGCAGTGCAATACCGTAGCCAACCTTCTTCATCAGAGGGCCGGCAGAGCCGAGAGCAGGAGAGGCAACATAAGAGCCGCAAAAGTAGTAGACAACTGTGCCTACTATGATATACACAACTGTAACGGTTACCTGACAGACAGCCAAGGCTCGAGTATATAGGCGGGGGTCGCGCATCTCTGAAACGATGTTGAAAAAGGCGGGTGTTCCGGCATAGGTGAAGACCAGAGTTGAAACGGCCGAGATGGCATCGGTAAAGCTCGGATGGGCAACGATCTTGTAGTCGGACTTCCATTCGCCAAGACCTTTCGGTGCCGCTGAAGGTCGATCCTGAAGTCCAACGGCAATTGTGACGACAAAGACTTTTTCGGATGAGCCATCGCCACGCCAATGGAGAGCCATGAGATCTTACCTGAAATTATGATGCAAGATGCACCTACCCATGCCACCCAACTGATGCGGCCTAGGGTCTGAATGCTAGACAAGCAGAAGGTCATGATTGCAGCAACGGCGACAAAGATGGCAGTACAAGCCCCATGCTCCGAGAGAGCATTCAAGGCAACCGAGATACTGAGCATAGCAGAGCCAGATACGAAAGTAAAGTCTAAAAAGGTCAGTACACGCCAAGCAAACCCAGAGATAGCAACGTACACAAGGCATACATAGCCCCAAAAGCCTCATAGCCAATACGGCCGAACATCATTCGGCCAACGTCGTCAATACCGTAGACATGACGGTGGCGTAGTTTGAAGACACCAACGATGTAGTCCGACCAAGTCGTAATACCGGCAATGACTATGAGAAGAATGATGCCAGGTACAAGACCAAGAGTATCGAAGACGACAGGCATGGAAAGAACTCCAAGGCCAATCTGGGTCTTCATCATCAAAGCCGTTGTACCGATCCACCCAACATTACGGTAGTTGGGTCCGTCTTCCGTGATGTCTCCAAACACGGCATCATGCTCGATCGTATTGCCTTCGAGGACTTCGCCGGCTTGTGGAGGTACTTGAGCGATACCATCAGGGTCGTACTCGGTCTTGATATCGTTTGTCATGATGAGAGAGATGGAGGAGATTTGGTGGACATGCGACTAGAGTAAAGGTTACAATGGGCTGCAGAGATGCTTATATACGGGGCTAAAGATATCTGGGGTACATGGGGGTATCTGGGGTAGATTCTTGATATCGCGGAGAGTTGCCATTTGGAAATGGAGATAGGCGAAGGCTTAACGACTAGCCTTCAACTTTCGCCGCCCGGGCACTCGACGCCGATCGGCGCCGATTAGCGTCTGCTAGCAATAAACAGCTAATGATTTCAGAATGCATTCCCTCTAAGGTCATTGCACGCTTGCTGCAATCAATGATTGATGACAACAGAGCAATGGTACGCTACGAGGCACTGCTGCTCTCCGACCGCTGTTCAAGAGTTGCACAGTTTCCTTCGGACCACGTTAGCTTACTAGTAATTAATATACCTAGTTATATTAAATCTATAATGCTACTATTACTAGATTATTACCTACATTGTTTACTATAACAACCTAATTTACTTCTATATCTCACGCCTCAGACCTACTCTAGGCCCCTATAATAGACCCAACTGTTACATATATGTGGAATATATTAAAGGATATGGAAATGCTGAAGCTTATGTAAAATGGAATGGAATAGATATAAGTCCATATGTGGATTCTGTTATATGGATTTGAATTTTAGAAAAGAAATTGATGCAATATGTGGTACTTATAATTTGATCAAATATATAAAATCTGCCCCGTTCACGCGGTCGTGTCTTTTCAAACGTGTGTACCCTTTGATACAGTAGTAGGAGGCTCGAGGTGTTACAAGCCACGGCCCTTATCCTTGCGGCTGTACTGCAAGACTTACACATTGAGCTTAGTAGACCTGTATCCACCAGAGACGAATAAAAATTTACACATCTTAGCAGCACTTAGGAACTTCTTTCTTTCTTCTTCATCTTTGATACAAATAGCCTCCTAGACTAGATAACCGGTGTACGGTCACTAGAGACTATTTGCAGAAGGAAACCCTTTGTTACTATAAGAGAGCCAGTGACTTTAGCTCGGTGACCACGAATGTGGTTAGGTTCCGTAAAGCCAAGCTACTCAAGTCGCCAGCATGTGGGCTTCCGGACCGGGCGATCCATAAGAAGAAAAGGTGCCTAGGCTTCATTTCCGTCTTGACAATAGTCTGAAAACCGAACTCGCCTCTCTGTGGCGAGTTTCCTACATGATAATTTCTCGAGTGGCATATCGAACACAGGCATTGTGGATGTCCTCGCGCCGATGTGGAGGGCTAGGACCCGGATGTGCCAAGAAACCCGAACCCGGCTGGACGGATTTCATTTCGACACGGACATGCAACGGCATATTACATCAGCCAGTCACGCAGGTTGTCCAGGGCATGTGTGACCGTAACCAACCCCTGGCCTGGGTGTCTATAAGCCTGTGGAAGGTTAGCGTTAAACTGGGGAGAAACTCCAAGCACGGACCTGGGGCATATTATATCGCTTGGGTTTTTTGCGGGCCAATCTCTGTCCTGGAAGGCCTAAGTTACTTCAATTCAATGACGGCATATACAGCCGTCACTTTGCTACATGGACACCCGGATCCATCTTGCCAACAGTTGGACACCGGCGTGGAGTTCGGGACTCTTACATAGGAATGCGGAGGAAATGGCGTGTGGGGTGAGGAGGTGTGGATCAAGACGTAGCTAGAATAGTCGATAAGCAGCTCCTCGGACTACGCCGCGCGTACTGCGGTATTTGAACACGGGCCGCGATATGGTCCGAGATAATCTCCTTCGGATTCGGTTTC
The DNA here is from genome assembly GCA_020744425.1 of Dactylonectria macrodidyma. NCBI lineage: Eukaryota > Fungi > Ascomycota > Sordariomycetes > Hypocreales > Nectriaceae > Dactylonectria > Dactylonectria macrodidyma. The sequence continues at coordinate 112,574 of JAGMUV010000010.1, read as the reverse complement.
GTACACCGCAATACCTTCTAAGAAATGGTCCAGGCCGGTCTATAATTTGCCGGTTTGCCGCTCACCTGCTATCATCCCAAGCTCTAGGCCGTTTAGACATGCCTAAGGTGTCACACGAGGAAGATCTGGGGAAGAGCGATCAGAACTTACCAAACAAAATGCTTGTGCCTGATCCACTGCGCAGTACCTACTGACAGGGGACGTCGTGTTAGCCCCAGCTAGGTACTCACCCTGACGGACGGTTGGTATAGTCGAGTTTAGGTTAAAAGAGCCCATGATATCTTCATATCAGGACTTTGATGCGCAAAGGGCTATAACAGTCACATGAGTGGTGTCAGCATAGTGTTAAAGATTCCAATGGCCCAGTAGGGGCCTTGGTCTTGGGCTGGATATTGTAGCAAGATGCAACGGGTGGGTGTTTACGAAGCAGAAGATGGGTGCATGTATAGTCATCCAAGGAAATCACCTTGAGTCTTCAAAGTTAGATTAAGTAGCGAGCCTCTACTAGTCTCAAAGACCCTTAGATATGACGGATGTCGTGGCGGTGCTCTAGTACCGGAACTGCTGGCTATAAAGGTATCAGAGCTCCGAAGGTCATCAGAGTATCGAGATAAAGTATTAAAGGGCCAGCAACTCGCAGCCAAGTCTCTTTTCACATCCCACAATCACACACTTAAACCGCCCTTCATTCTTTTGTCCCTCTTCACAGCCCAACTACTCGTTCAACCTTTTACTTCAAGCAAAATGCATCTCTCTAAGGTTGCCGCTCTGGCGGCGTTCTTTGCTACGGGCACCTTGGCCGCTCCTGCTGAGGAGGCCCAGCCTGGCTTCTCGAGGCTTGAACGCCGGGCCGTCGAGGTTGCGCACGACTCTCTGAATGCTCTGGCTCAGAATCTCGACAACTCGGCGACTTCGAATGCTATCAAGAAGCTACAGCCTAGTCTTTACATTGAGAGCGGTTGCCAACCCTATCCCGCCATCGACACCAGCGGCGATTGGAGGTTCGTCTGACTATCGTGTTCGCTTGCCTTCCTATAACGCTAACCAAACAAGCGGTGGCTTGAACCCCAGCGGCTCCGCCTCTGGTGGCTGCCGTGACCTGACCAAGGCCCAAGTCTACCAACGTGGCGGCTGGCACAACGGCGTCTACGGCATCCTGTACACCTGGTACATGCCCAAAGACCAAGGTGGCGGTAACACCGGTATCACTGGCCACCGACATGACTGGGAAGGCGTCGTCGTCTGGGTTAACAACCCGGCCGCCTCCATCCCCAAGGTGCTCGGCATCGCCACTTCCGCACATGGCAAATACGTCAAGGAGGCTGGCGCCTTCAAGAACACCATGCCCGGCACCACGCACCCTACGGTCAAGTACTACCAGGACACTGCCTTCTTTGGCACCCACTCTATCCACACCACCGGCAACGAGGGCCGCTACCAGCCCATTATCGGATGGGATTTTATGAATGACAATATGCGCAAGGCCCTCAACACCGTTAACTGGGGTAGCGCTAACTGCCCTATCAGCAACGGCAACTTCGCGAACAACCTAGCCAAGGCCGCTCTGTAAGCTGGGGCATAGGTGTGGATAGCCGACGCGCTCAACTCCCCTTGCCTTCGACTGGCCAGGACACTGATACACCTTTTACTTCGTGGTCGCCTGCTCTTTCAGTCTTGAATGGAATGTATTTAGAAAATCGTGGGCATCTTCTGTCCTTCATTGCTTTTAGACTGTTGCTTTGAGTACGCATTTGTTAATTTTGAATAAAACACCTTTCTTATGCCACAAATGCAATAGGTGATGGACTGACTTGGCATGCTATCACTCTGACACGTGGTCCAATGCGTCCCGATTTATGCCTGAGATACTAGGCAACTGGCGACATATATATTAGCTAAGCTTTACTATATATTCCTTAGTTATATTAAAGCATAAGTATATAACCTCATACTTTAACTGAGATAAATAAATAATAAGTGCTTATTTAGGATATGGACTTTTCTTCGTTAAATGTCAAAAGTAGCAAGACTTGCTATAACTCTTTTATCTTTATTCTCTTACACTATGGCTTTGTAGTAGCAAATTTACCAGTGCCTAATATATCACCGTCCTCTTCTTTGCCATTCTGTGCCCGATCAATGCGGAACTGGCTCGTCTGGAAAAGGCGGGGCAATCTCGTTTCCTCAAACTGAATCCCCTGGGAGACCATCTGAGCTAGCTCTTTGGCTGCCAACCAGATGACAGGCATACCATGGCCATTAAAACCAGCCAGGATGAATTGTCCGTCTTTGTTAGGAACCTTTCCGATGTGTGGGTTCGAGTCGTACGAATAACCCATGACGCCAGTCCAGATATTGCTGATTTTGGCATTGCTCTGTTCCCAGCCACTATAGGTTCGCTGCATATAACCCTCATAGTAGTCCTTTGCAGAGTCGATGAGAACACTGTCATCCACATTGTCATACCATTGTTCCTTGAATGGCCGGAACACGGAAGCGGCGCCACCGACGACGATGCTGCCATCGTGCCGAGGAACAAAGTACGAAAGCGTATTATCCTGGGTTCGCGTAATGTATGAGTTGTTTAACAATGGTGCTGTAGCTCCCTCTGGGACGGTGATGCGACAGCAAATGCCTTTACAGGGGATGATATTTTTGCTGTATTCCGGGAGCAGCGCTGAGGCATAGGCGTTGCTGGCGTGGATGACCTTTCCTGCTCGCATTTTGCCTCGAGGCGTCTCGACGATGAAGCCGCCCGTGGGGTCTGCAGTCACGGACGTTACAGGTGTATGTGTCTGGAGATTGGCACCTGCGGCAAGGAGTTGTCTTGCGAGGTGCATCAAGAATTTGTAGGGCCACATGGTACCGGCCGTGAAGCTTGCGCATGCAACAGCGCCCTTGACACCACAGATCTGATGGACGTCAGCATGCGTCTTCGCCCTAAGCTGGCATTCAGGTCACTTACACCTTCTACTTTCTCGCCTGTATAAAACACAACATCATCCATGTACTCAAAGTTCTCGGAAACCATTCTTTGATAGACGGCTTCCGCTTTCTTAGCCGAGTCCTCGTTGCACCAGACATCGATGGACCGGGTCAGAGTGAAATCACAATCGATCTTCTCTTCTTCAATGATCTTTTTGATGGCGCGCAGGTTAGCAATCTCAAACTCGGCAATCTCGGCACCAGCACGCGCCCCTGCTCGGTCCATGTACGTGGGGATATGGCCGTAGAAGTCTGGCCTGCAATGCCCACCGTTGCGGCCAGTTGCACCGGAGCAAACGCCCCGGGCCTCGAGGATGCAGATGGACATGGACTTGGAGGCGCCAGTATCGCGGGTGAGGTGGTGGGCTGTGCTGAGTCCAGCGAACCCCGCGCCGATGATGACGATGTCGCTGTGCTCGGGCAGCTGCTCTGAAGACCGGTGGTCGCGTAGCTCAGTCGGATCCTTCTGCCAGAAGCAATCCGCCGGGTTTGGCACGGGCAGACACTTGGGCGTACCAGCCGTGCGGGATGCGATACCGTTTGGGATGGCCATGATTGTGATGAGATTGTGCTTTACAGAATAGAGCTTAGCTGGGCACACACCGTTTCAGTATGGCTTAACTTAGGTCTAACTTATAGGATACGTGGTGGATCTCCATCCACCGAAGTAGCACGGATTTGTCTCTGTTCATTGGTTGGATGAACCGGACCGGCATTGCCTGATATGGACAAATGGTCCCGGCCCTGTTGACGACGCCATATCGCAGTTGATTAGCATACACAACCCCAACGAAAACAACACCTTGACGCTTTTCGCAGAGCGTGTTATCTCGAAAGCCGGTCAGGATCCGGTCTGATCTACAACCATCGCCCCTGGCCAGAGCTGCCCCGTAGCGGCTGATAAGCCGTGCAATAAGGGCTATGCTCAAAGTGCAAAAACAACATAAAGCCGTTTCGTAATACGGGAATGAATGGCACGCTCCCCGTATTCTCCAGAAACATCTTGCTTGTGCAGTCTCAATCTCTTCGCAAACATGTCAAGCCCCGACACTTCGGCCAAAGTCCTCAGCGCATCCGCCATGCCTGCCGAGAAAGAACTCGGTCCTGCGGCCGATGCACGACGATACAGCGATGTCGAGAACATCGCCGGCCAGCTCGAGGAGTCTCGCGAGTTCAGACAGGGTCTCCACCAACGACACATTCAGATGATTGCCCTGGCAGGCACAATAGGCACTGGTCTCTTCCTGAGCTCCGGGCGAGCCATTGCGACGGCCGGTCCCCTCGGCGCGTTCCTAGCATACTCGGTCATTGGGCTCGCCGTGTCGAGTGTCGTCTGCGGCGTTGGCGAGATGGGTGCTCTGGCGCCTCTCAACGGCGGTGTGATTCGCTACGCCGAGCTCTTCTGCGACCCTGCTCTGGCATTTGCCAATGGATGGAACCAGGTGTACTCGTACGTCGTCTCCATCCCTGCCGAGATCGTCGCCGCGGCTGTCATCATCGAGTTCTGGATCACAATCAACAGCGCTATCTGGATCACCGTGCTTGGAATTCCCATGATCGTCACCTCGCTGCTGGCCGTCCGCATCTATGGCGAGCTCGAGTTCGGCTTCTCAATGTTGAAGATCATGCTCATTGTTGGCGTCAACATCATGGCTTTGGTTATTACCTGTGGCGGTGGCCCAGACCACAAAGCCATCGGCTTCGAGTACTGGAAAAGCCCCAACGGGCCATTCGCCCAGTACCTCGGCATTGGCGGGTCCCTAGGTCAGTTTCTGGGCTTCTGGAAGACGCTGGACAATGCGCTCTACGCCTACTCGGGAATAGAGAACATCACGGTGGCGGCTGCTGAGACGAGAAACCCTCGCCACGCCATCCCGATGGCTGCCCGGCGCATCTTCATCCGCATCGTGCTCTTCTACATCGTGACCATCTTCATGGTCGGCTTGGTCGTTGCGTCCACGGACGAACAGCTGCTGGGGTCCACGGGAAACGCGTCTCAGTCGCCCTTTGTCATTGCCGCCCGCAACGCAGGCATCAAGGTGGTGCCGTCCATCGTCAACGCCGTCGTGCTCACTTCGGCTTGGTCGGCGGGCAACTCCAACATGCTCGGCGGTTCCAGAATCTTGTACGGAATGGCAGCTCAAGGTCAAGCCCCGGCTGTCTTCATGCGACTCAACAGATTTGGTATCCCGTATGTCGCTGTTGCCCTGTATGGCCTTTTCATGGCGCTGGGATACATGACCCTGTCCAATTCGGCAAGCACAGTGTTCAACTGGCTGCAGGATCTCGTCTCCATCTCCACCTTAGTCAACTGGATCACCATCTGCATCGTCTATCTGCGATTCCTCTACGGCTGCAAGAAGCAAGGGATCAATCGCCCAAAGGAACTCCCTTGGGCCGCTCCGTTCCAGCCTTATATGACTTGGGCCTCTCTGATATTGTTTGTTGTGCTTTTCTTCACTGGCGGGTTTACGACTTTCATCCATGGGCACTGGGCCATCGAGTCTTTTATTTCATCGTATTTCAATTTGCCGTTCATCCTGGTTGTGTATTTCGGCTACAAGCTCTGGTATAAGACGAAGGTCATTCCATTGGAAGACCTTCCAATTCGTCCTTTGATCGATTGGTACGAAAATGAGCCAAAGATTGAACCGAAGGTTCGGCGCGGACTTGCAAGACTTAACATTCTGTGGTCGTAAACATTGGGGTAGCAGTAGCTTTGACATATTGATCATTTTTAAAGACTTGTCTCTAGTATCCACGCTTTACTTCCTCGGCCTTAAAATAAGATAAGCAAGACCTGAGTATCGACGTGTGACGTACACGAAGTCTGCACATTCCGTCCTCTCAATAATGAGGATACCATTGAGTGTGCGACTGGCTGCATAGCAACCACTGCTCTAGATTCAGAATGATACGTGCAGCAATGGTCCAAGTTACAGCAAAACTGCAATTGGCATTTGATGAACACGGTCTACCTCTGTGCTTTGCGGGGGAAAGTGGAACAAAGTGGAAATGCCAAGAGCATGGGTTGTGCGATTACTCGCTTTCGCGTGTAACTTCTGGAAAAGTATGCACGGAATAGTGGCAGGTGATCTTGAGCATCTCGTTCTAACAAAGGCGCTATCTCCCATTCGGAAAGCGACAAGCATCCGGAACCGCGAGAGCCGAAAGTGGGATCCATGACGATTGTGACAAAGGATTACCCAATCATGTCCAACCGGACCGGTCCTACTCAATCGGGCTAGACGAAGAGACAACGCGATGCCGGTGTTGTATCGTTGTGGCAAATGATAAGAGTCCCCCAAAATGACGTACGTATGTATCATGGTCTTCATTGGATAAAGAGATCCATGCTGACACTGTCTTGTCTCTCCCGAGATGGTCTAACTTGGTAGAGCTTTCTTTCGTCTGCATCTCATCTTGCTTCCGACTTTTTTTCCTATCTTCGAAACTCATATCACCGCCCTCTCTCCACCTTCTAGGATTGTAAGGTTGGGATCAAGTCCTGAATCAGCATTCCCAACTCTACCCCACGCCATGACCAAACAAAAGCATGTGGTCTTCGACGTCGTCGGCACGTGCGTGTCATTTGATGCGTTCTACAACTGCATCGACCGCGTCATTGGCGAAAAGCTAGTCGCAAAAAACATCACAGCCAATGCATTCGGCTTTACTTGGATGACAGCAGCCGAGCTGGAATTCACCTTTCTCTCCATTTCTGAGCGGCACCGTCCCTACAAAGACGTCCTTAGCGCCTTGTTTTTCCGCACGCTGTTTATGGTTGGCGTTACGGCGCCACGGGAATTTGCAACAGACGCCGAACGCGACGCCTGTGTCCAAGGATACTCGGAGCTCGAGCTGCGACCGGGAACAAAGGAGTGCTTTGCGACGTTGAGAGACGCGGGCTTCACAGTGTGGTGTTTGACAACGGGCGATACCAAGCGTGTTGGCGGATACTTTGAGCGCGCCGGCGTGGACATGCCGCTGGAGAACCTCATCAGCTGCGATGGACAGGGCGTTGCCAAGCCAGCGTTGGCAGCGTATAAGCCGACGCTTGCTCGATTTGCACCCGACGATATCAAATGGTTTGCCGCTGCTCACATGTGGGACGTGTCAGCTGCAGTCAAGGTTGGGTTCCGGGGTGCTTATTGCACCGTATATGAACAGGATCCTTGCGCCGAGATATTCGACACGCAGATGGAGGTTATGGCTGACACGTTACCAAAAATGGCAAAGGGGATTGTAGAAGCTTCCCTTTAGTTATTGTTATACCGGATCAATCAATGTACTAGCCTACGGTGCCTAGTTTCCTCCATGAGGTCCTGTAATGAATCGTCCCAATATTTCAGCCTCGGTGTAGGTAGGCCATCCAATAGATGGAGAGAGATTTTCGGTCCCGAAGATGGGTAGTTCAACCAGAGGATCAGCCGCGAGATCATAACCACTGAAAAAGTCCATACCGGACTGGAAATCAAGCTCCACGGGCCAGCTAGACATGGAGTCTGTCTCTGTTTGACCAGCCGGGGGATTAGGAGCCGCAGGTGTAGCATCAGGCACATTCTTGCCCGCCAGGTTGGCTCCCCAACTGCGGAATGCTTCGTAATCCGAGACGAGATATCCTTGGCCATGGCTGGCCCCGTGCGGTCGCGCTCCAGCGTGCAGGCGAGCAAGCGCACGCTCAAGCGACTCAATCAATGAGACCTCGGACCGCGCCGACTCCCCAGCTGCAGACATTTCCCGAATCATGTCCAAACCCTCACACAACGACTTGCGGAACTGCTCCGAGAAATTGCGGATCGAGTAGGCAATCAGCACGAGTAACGATGCCCGGCACGCGCTGTACTCGGAATATGAAGCCCGGGCGAGGCCTATCCCGCTCGATCGTAGTTGCTGGCAGATGTCAAGGGCTTCTGTTGCCGCTTGGACGCAGTCGCTTATCAGTTCTTCTCGACTAGACACGGGTTTTCTGGCGCTTTCTTCATTGGCCCCGGGGCTGTTTTCGGGGACTGACGGGCTTGCAGTAGAGTCTTGTGTTTCTCTCTTCAAGAGAAACGGTCTTCCGACAAACATGCGCACTAGGCAGTACTCGAGTCTGAGGTGCATTGTGGAACGGAACTGCGTCGTTTTTGGTTGGGCATTCTCGTCGATGGCGTCTGGGGGGAGAGATTGCCACCATGTTGTCAAGCCGTCTTTTTTTGCCACAAGCCGCGATACTACCGTGAGTATCTCTTGTCTTGGACAGTTTCGCAAGAGGCTGCTGTAGGGCTGTTATTGACATGCCGTGTATGAAATCACGTATGGGGTTACTCACATTTCGTGATATAAGTCTTCGAGGAAGTGCACCAACTGAACAGAGACTCGAGTGTAGGAAACCCTTTTGCGCCAGTCCTCTGATTGCGAACTGTCCTGATGCAGCGGTAGACTGGCATCGATGTTTGACCGAGACACTGAGATGGGCCTGCCATGGAAAATAGAAATTTTTCTTCTTCAAGTCAGCGGAACATGTCATCATTTGCAGTGAATGGAAGCAATACCTCTCCAACACATAGGTCGTCCACCAAACGCGATTTCGAGTTTCAATAACGCTTGAGTTGAAGGTGTTGTTGCTGCATTTTCGATGCATGCCGTTCTGTATCCCCAGCCTGATGGCCAGGTTAATGTAGATAAACCCCAGGCCAGAAGCGTCAATCGGCAGGGAATAGTATCCAAACAACAGGCATGCCTGCACACTTTCAAGGGACGAGATCTCAATGATCTCAGGCAGTAGCCGGATTGCTTGTTGATAGAACATAGTGCCTATCTCTTCCTCTAAGAGCCCTGACGTCGAGGTGCTTTCAGGGCCCTTGGTGCGTTCAAGATGTGCGTATTGTGTCCCGATGGCAAGGACTGTCAGGAGAATGCTGACTGTCACTTCACCACCAGCTTGGGCCAGACTTTTAGGTCTGTTATACAGCAAAGCTAATTTATCGAGAACCCAGCTTTCTTCAATAAAGAAGAGATAGCTCTCTGCGAATTTGAAAAAGACTGTCACCAGGAAGTTTGATATATGGCTGGGGGGGAACGATGATATGGCTGCTGACAAGTGATTATGCCCAGGACGTAGCTGATGGGCACGTGGAAAAGCCGATACACAGTCGTCATCTTGACGGTTCTCTTCCTACATATCAGTCAGTGGGGTGCGAGAAGCGTTGTGCAGTAGTGATACATACTCGGCTCTCTGGCTCTTGGATTTGGCTTTCAATGTGGCTTTTGATCCGCATGGAGAAGTTCCAATACGAGAATTCGCCAGAGAAGTCTATCATGGTTCAGTATCCGTACGGAGTGCGAGTGAAATATGAGGTCAACGGACGAGTTGTGGTGTCTCCAACTGGTTGCATCGTACACGCCTCATCATCGATCTCCAACCCTTCCAAGTCCCTCGGGCCAGCGGAGGCCGGATTTCGACTCTGATGGTCGGCTTCAAGTCTGTCTGCTATATTGGAAAGGTTCTTCGTGTCAAGCGAGATTCCTTCCATGGTGTGCTGCAATATCCGTTCCATGTGTTTCGAGCGCTCAATGAGCTCGCTGAAATCTGGTCTCCGACGGCTCTCCCTAGTAGGTGTCAGATATGCTCTCGGCGGTCGATAAAACTGCTCACCTCGGAACGTAGGGGCGAAACTCACGAGGTTTCGGGGTCGGATCTATGCATTCGCATGGTCGTTGAAGGTGGGAGCACCTCCGGCAAGGGACGCCACCCTCGCATTTCTCTTTCAATCGACGGCATTCATCGCACCTATCGCATACAATATTAGACGAACTGGCTATATCTCTGGCTTGTCTAGGGGTCTCACGCTCGGGAAACACGTTTCCGATACTCCATTATGACCTTGTTTGTACCTGAGGGTTACGTATTAAAGCAAGTATGCTAGATCAAGAGACATGTATGAGATGAGGGGGATGGGTAATAAATGCATGTTATGTTAGTCCGGGGCTAACTTTCTTGCACCCCGCTTTTTGAGCAGTCATTTTAAAAAGGTTAGCGCACAGCTCTTATCTTTGGCGGGGTAAGGCGAGAAGATAGCAGTAGTTCAGGAAGTTCCAATTTGGGGTTTGTAACATGTCAGTTCGATCATAACCAACTCCAAGACAACGACTTGGTGATGCAAATTGGGAGCTTATATACGAGTGTCCTTACGAGGGGTCATATGGTATTTGTGAAAACTGTGGGACCGCAATTCTGCCCGTCGTGACCCCCATTCGGCTGAATTGGGTGTGACGTGGTACTTCACCCGAAACCCCGGGGAGCGTACTACTGGTAGATCAGCTTGAACTCAAGTTTGCCTGTGGAGTAAAGTAAATGAAGCTTTGCCTACATGTATTAATAAATGAGCCTTTGCCAGGATTCCATCCCCGAAAAAAAGAAGACATAAAGTCACATCGATGGCTGTGAACAGAGACACCTAATTGAAATTCCTTTAACAAGTGTTGAGACTCTTCCGCGAAAGATCGAACACTCGTCTTTTTTTTTTTTTGCTCTTTCTATCTTCACACCAACAATGACTGAAGGGTGCGACAGAAAGAGCAGCCGCAGCACGTGCTGGGGTCAAGGCTGACACGAGTTTTACCAACATCGTGGTCAGTACCTCATCATTCACTCCCTGCGAGCGGCGTTGCTAGGACAAGAACAAAGTTGCTGATTGCCGACAGCTCATTTGCTCGGCCGCTTTGTCCAGCTTCAACTACGGCTACTCCATCAATGTCATTGCGGGAACTCTGGTACAGGTGGCCTTCAATCAAAAATTCTTGTCCGGATCGAATGCCAACATGCTCATAGACTCCAACGTTTCCGGGTAGGATAAGACGAGAACAATTCTAGGGAACGCTAGCTAACCCCAGCGACTCCCAGCTTCTTCGGTGCGGCTCTCATCGGCTGCGTTGTGCAAGCGTACATCTCCAACAGATGGGGCAGAAAGTCTGTCAACCGCGTGGCTGCCGTCCTCGTCGCCATCGACAACACTCTGCAGGCTGGCGCGCCACATATCGCTATGTTCCTGGTTGGCAGGTACATCACGGGGCTTGGATGCGGTATGATCATCACAACCACACCTGTCTACCTGAGCGAGATCTCGCCTGCGCACAGCCGAGGACTCCTCGTCGGCTTGCAAGGTAACTTTATCGTCTTTGGCTACATTTCATCCTCCTGCGCTGCTCTTGGCTTCCACTTCGTTTCCAAAACATACCAATGGCGCCTCAACTACATTAATGCCGCCTTCGTCGGTGTGTGCCTCTTATTCTCTCTCCTGTTTCTACCCGAGTCGCCCCGATGGCTCGTTGAGGTAAACCGGCCCGACGAAGCTGGAGAGATTCTGCACAACATCCACAAAACAAGGCAGGACCCCAACGGCAGGGTGGCTCGAGCCGAACTGTCGCAGATTGTCGCCCAGGTCGACCAGGATCGCTCCCAGCCACGAAGCTGGGCTTTCATCTTCCGCACGCCGTCCATGAGGAAGCGTCTTGTGTGCACGCTCCTGGTCTGGTCTATGGCGCAGTCGACTGGCATCACTGTCTTGGCAAACCTGACACCTCGACTCTTCGGCGCTCTCTGTTACGATACCATCCTACAGCTGGCTCTGGCTCTGGTCTGGACAGTCTGTCTATTTCTAAGCTGCTTGTCAACATCTGGCTGATTGACCGCATCGGCCGCGTTAAGCTTATCGGTAGGTTCCTGCCGTTTGCGTCCTTTCTCTCTCCGTTTTTTTTCTTGCCTCTTTTCTTTTCTTTTGTTTCTTCCAATTCCCTGGACACGTCGGCTAATCATGATGAATAGTGGCCGGTGGCTGGGGTATGGCCATTCTTGTTGCCATACAGGCAGCGCTGCGAAGCCAGTACCTTGACAGTTCAAACCTGGCTGGCGTCCGCGCCGCTGTAGCAATCTACTTCCTAATCGCCTTTTACTTCTGCTGCACCTTGGAGTGTGTCGGATACGTGTATGGTTGCGAGATCTGGCCCACCCACCTGCGCAGTAAAGGCTCTGCTATATCATACTTTGGCTTCTATGTTTTCTCCATCTAGACGACTGCGCCTGCAGCACATGCTTTTGGAAGCATCGGATGGAAGTATTACATAGTCTTCATCTGCGTCACCGTTGCCCTGACTATTCCTTGCATGTTTATGCTACCAGAGGTACGTGTAGTCTGTTGCAGCGCGTCCTATGTACACATATATATCACACTGGATACTTCTCTTTGCAGACTGCTGGCATGTCGTTGGAAGAGATTGCCGTCAAATTCGGCGACCAAGTCGCTCTGGACTTTGAGCAGGCCATGGATGCCAAGGGAGGCTCTACTCACATCGAGACTACAAACTAAAAGTCTCGTGATACAACTGAGTGAGAAACGCCATGGCTCATACGACACAAAAGGGATCATCTCGAGATCTGTAGCTAAAATAGGTATTGGTAAGGGAGAAAGGTTGCAACTAGCTCTACTTGCCCCATGGAATCCGAAGCCTGGGACATAGGAGCTAGGCAACTCATTACTTCACCTTGAACAGAAGAGAGGACCAGAGATCTGTAAAATGACGTGGTTGGGAGCTAATTTATGATTTACCTTATCCATAGTCTTGTGTTTGAATTCAATTATTCGTTTTCTAACCAATTGGTACCTTTTGCGATTACGTTGTTGACCCTTGACAGGAATCTCGAGTGTAATCTACAACCACGCAAAAATAACAATACAAACATCAACACCTCTAGCCTTCGGAAAGTTTCCGCTTGATTACATCTTTTCGCAAGTTACCTGAAACTTTGCGATCACGTAACTTGGTTCAACGGGCCATCCCTTTTGGGTATGAAGCATTATAGTCTCCACAATTGGGGTTGGGATGACGCTCAGTGATGCTCCTCTTAACATAAATAAGCCATTTTCACTAGAAAAAACATGCATTAGGGGGGTTTACTGGTCCGAGTTACTCAGCTAGTCTGCTTAGAAACAAGGATTGATACGAGATGACTGTTTCAGTGCCGGTCTTGAATATGCTACTCGTTCCAAGTCAAATCACCAAGATTAATTGCCAAGACACAATGGAAAGCGAAAATAAGGTTTCTTTAATAGCCTAAAAGATTACGTCGCCGTGAACCCGCCATCCAAGGGAAGTGTGACACCAGTGAGGTAGGTGGCCATGCCACTCACCATGAAGCACACGGCATCGGCGCGTAAAAGCAGTCGGTCTCTGCCGCTCTGACATCGACATGATGAACAGCCAGCCCGGCGAGGGTCCCTATGCGAGCGTGGTTGATGCCGGCTACATCGTCGGACACGAGACGGCCGGCTTTGTTGAGTCATGGGGCTCGAGTGTGACCGATTCGGGAAAGGGGGAGACGGTTGTGCTCCGTCACATGCGCCACTGCGGTTTCTGCGAGTACTGCGAAGCCGGCATCGAACAGCATTGTGACCACTTTCGGCGGGGTGCGATTGGCATGACCCGAGGCTGCGGCTTCGATGAAGGACTCGCAGACTTCATCGTCGTCCCCCGTACCGAGCTTATCTCCGTAGGCTCCGCCGATCCTGTCTTGTTCGCTCCCCTCACAGACGCCGGCGTGACCGCGTACGCCGGTTGCAAACCCTTTTGGCCCCTACTGCGCCCAGGGACGAGCGTCCTAGTCATTGGCGTCGGCGGCGTCGGCGCCTACGCAATCCAACTCATCAAGCTGCGCACTGCCGCCAAAGTCGTTGCGGTAGATACGTCTCAGGACCGCCTCGATCTTGCCAAGAAACTCGGTGCCGATAGCGTCGTGCTCTCACAGTCAGACACTGAAGAAGCTCGCATACGCCAGTTCCTTAACGGAAGAGGCGTTGAGTGTGTCTTGGACGTTGTGGGAACCGATCGCACTCTGGCTCTGGCCGCCGCCCTAGTGCGTCCGGAGGGATTTGTCTCTGTTGTGGGCATGCAGGGCGGTAGCGTCAGACTTGGCTGGAACAGGATAGCGACGAGTGCTAGGTTTGCAACCTCACTGGGCAGCACGCGTCAGGACCTGCGCGAGGTTTGTCAGCTAGCACTCGAGCGGAAACTGCAGATTGACGTTGATCGATTCTCCTTTGATCAGATCCCCGAGGCGTACGAGGAGCTGCGAAAAGGACAACTCTATGGTCGTGCCGTGATTGTCATGGACGAGCTATTGCAGTAGCTCTTTTGGGTTTGAAAACTACGTCTATATACCACTCAGTCAAGTCGAATATCTAAGGCTGTTACTCCTACAACCCACTCTTCATCGAACTGTGGGCTATCCAATGCGGCGAGTGCTGGGACAGCGTGCCCAATCACTCGGGTGGTGGGGAGGGAGTAATGGGGCTCCAGGAACGTCTGACAATATGTATTAACAATGAAATATGCTGACACCCTCACCGACGGTGGGGAGGGTGTACTTCACTAATTGGGGGGCATTCAGAGCTACTGGAATTGGGAAGATGTGTTGTTACGGATCTTTTAGTCTTAGTAATAGAAGGGATGATACTAAAGATAGTGTTTATTAGGAAGAGTGCCTGACTCACTATCCAACCCTCGTTCAGCTTAAATATATCTCAATTTAATTTAATGACAGTCTCTTAAAGTGTCTATTGAGGGTATCTTCGACGAAAAGACCTTGAGCAAGGCCTCATTCCGCAGTTTCCCTATAGTTGCAGGCGAGTTTCGCCAGTTTGTGATTCCAGTGTATTTAATGAGGATACGGCAAAGCGCCACTGATACTGATGTTGCCAAAGGGCGTCAATTTCATGAAGGCAGTCCGGGAGCCCAATGTTTCTTGCCACTTCACCCCCGCCGCACGGCCAACAAATGAGGTAGTCATCGGCGAAGATGGCACAGAGGTCAAATGCGACACCATAATTTTTGCGACTGGGTTTGACACCAGTGAGCTGTCTCTTTTGCTTCCGGCGTTGAGGCAGCGAGTAAACACCCACTAGCTTTCCGCCCGCACTACAAGGTTGTTGACCAAAACGGCGTTTCCCTAGCCGATAAGTGGAAAGATGTCCCGGAGGATTACTTGGGCGTGAGCTGTCCCGTTTCCGAACTTTCTGTTCTTCTTCGGCCCCGCCTGGCCAGTCTTTTCTGGGTCAGTCGCAGCTTCACTTACGGCAGTGTCAACTCTGGCACTCAAAATGATCCGAAAGATCTAGACAGACGACATCAAATCCATTGCACCAAGACAGGATGCAACTGATGTATTCAATGTTCATCAGCAAACAATGTTCCATGGGATCGTTTAGGAAGATAACTGTAGCAGTTAGTGTACGTGACTCAAATTAAGCAGAGGCAGACTGAGAGCTAACTCACTGCTATAGATACGGACAGAATCGGACGGACTACAGCTATTTGGCCTGTGAGTGGTTTGCATTTTCCAAGAACTGTTTTCAGATCCTCGGTGGGAAGATCACAACATCAGGTATCGAAGTGAGGTAAGGAATTGATTTCACCGTTAGAAAACTCTGTTCGGAAGTTCCTGTTACTTAACTCAATACGATGGATAATAGCGTAACATGTAGACGTTCCTCGCCAGAGGTTCTACCCAGCGTGAAAGAGATCCCTAGAGCGATACAGCGCCATACTTCAATGTAAAAGTGGTTGATCTAGAGTCGCTCAGCAGCCCCGTTCTATGGCATCATTCGGCTTGAATCTGATTCGAACTGGCTCCAGCCAGCCCGTCTCTCGCAAGTCAAGATAGCATAATGTAGCCTGAACGGACCTTACTCTAGAATTTATCTCATAAGACTGGATTCAAGCCTTGTAGAAAATATGCCACATCAGAGGTCGTTCTCGGGAATGCTTCTTACAACGCCAAGAGATGTCGGATTACTCCTGAAACTAGCAACGGGCCCGTTGGGATTGAGTTTCCAGTGTGGAGTAGACAGTAAAACTTTGATGGCTCCTCGCGAAGTCGGTCTGCCAAAATGAAGTGGGACATCGTGATCATCCGCTCGTTTACAGCTCTGCTGGTCATAACGTTGATCGTCGCGGCCGGGGATTTGGACAATTTGAGATTAGAGGGTAACTGATGCTTTGTGTCGGGGACGAGATCTGCCCGACCTATTCTCAGTGCCGAGTTCTATCAACCCTACTAGGTAGTGGCACCATCCGAAGCTGCCGAGAAAGTCAAGCCCCGAACGGCCACTGCCACTGACGATCTCTAACTTAAGTCGGCACTGCAAAGGCGGTGAGGGCAGTGTTGAGCGGGCGTTGACAAGTCGACGGACCGGGAACATAAAGTTTAAGGGCCATGTTTCTATAAATTCAGGGTTTACAAGGTCGGCAGCTAGCTAAGCTGCAGGGGTTTCAGGCGCATGAAAGAGGTGGATGTAATCAAATATGAAGCCTACCCTGCGGTGACGCACCATCTAGATTCAATAGTCACCTTGCCCTACAAAGAAGCCTTGATTTAACGGCAGGGGTTGAAATCTTGTCATGGAAAAGAAACAAGGAGTTGCCGGTCTCGTGTTATGGCGTGAACCTTATTTGGTCACATAGGACGTGTCTATTGCATTATTGTCATCTGTGCTAGTTTGGGGTAATCCCTTATGCTTCGCATTGAGGATATGATGTGGATAGCTGTCCTTCAAAGTCTCTACAAGTACCAAAAAGCGGCACCACGCTTACGGAATTCCTTCCCGTCATTTAATATTCAACTCGCTGCGAGTGGAGGTCGGATTGGGACTATGTTTACAACGCTGCGGCCAGAGGACCACAATGGAGAAGTCGTCTGCATATCGAGCACGAACCGACCGCCCCGGACAGGTCAAAATGCCAATCACTTCGCGTGCGATGGCTGTCGCGCCAAGAAGGTACCTCCCTATTGCCCTTTAACGATGAGAAGTATTAATTGACCTTTTACACAGCTAAAATGCACTGGCCATAGATTCGGTTGCCAGCGCTGCCGTGACCGTAACTTGGCCTGCACATACTCTGGAACTTCACAGTTCAAACGACGCAAGGCCGGGAGGCAGGGAGGGCCAGGACCTTGTAACGTCATGGCTGAGTCCATGTCCTCACGACCAGCTTCCAGTATCGCTACAGATTCTTCCAAAGGGTCCGGTAGAGCCGTGACCATGTCAGACTCAAGACGATCAGAGCAATCTACGACTAGAGACACTTGCGTTCACAATGAGCCAAAGTTACCGCAAACGCTGACCAACTTAGAGATGCAAACCCTCGCGTTGGTCAGTCCAAAAGAGCGTGATCAATCATCTGGAGGAACGTCACAAGATGGAGTTGTCTTTGTCGCATCTACGTTTACACAACCGACCATACCAGAGCCTATTGACACGGGCTTTGACGAATGGGATATGCAACTGTTTGATGCCGAGCTTGTTGCATCACATCAGGACTCCGGAGATACCATGCCAGATACCAGCCCAGATTCTTGCATATCGATAGGCCAGGCATCAAGGCCAGGCAATCCAAGCACATTTGACCATGTTGATAAAGCTTCAGGTGAGTCCGCCCACCTACATCTTGGCTCATTCCCTCCCGCTTCTTGGACAGAGTGGAGGCTCATCAATCACCCGTACGCATCAACAGACATGGAGTGGAACACATCATCACGCCTGGAGACACAACCAGAAGCCCAGTCGCATTTTGAGAGCCCATTGCCAAACAAAACAACCAGTTCCGGTACGCTCTCTAGGACCCCAAGCCCTCTGCCATTCTCATCTGAGGTGAATGTCAAGGTCAACAACAAAGACCCACTGACTACCTACGACCCGCCAAGGAGCCAAGCCAACAGGCCATTGTCAAGTTCCCAACATGCGTCTCGTTGTCGCTGTATGAGTGTAACTCTGGGGATCCTGGAGAGAATTCAAAACTACACTGCCGTAACGAGCTTTCGCAGAGCAGAACGAGCCCTTTTCTTTTTGAAAGAGTCGATATCAAACTGTCACGGACTTGTCTATTACCAATCCTGCCGGAACCCCCCAAGACTAATGACATTCTCTATCTTGGTAGCTGAGAAAATGATAGGAGTGTTGGAAGGCATTGCGACCTTCTGTGAAACTAAGGCAGACGAAACGCACGGGAACGACACCATTCTTTTTGGCGAATACCGAATCAACAGCACCCAAGAACGGTGTGAAGTTTTGGGCGTCTTGATCCTACTGCAGGTCAAGCGTCTCGGTGCGCTGTCTGGAGCTTTTACGCATCAGGCAGGAAAAGGAGATTGGGCATCTCACCAAGCTGGGCTGAGGCCCATTGTCATAAGAATTCGGGAACTGCGAGAAGCAGTTGAGGAGATGACAACGGCCCTAGCTAGGTAAACGAACGTGACTTGAGGCCTATTTAGACCTAGTGCATTTCATACAAGCAAAGAGGGTAACTAGACTTAGAAAACCTTACATACGGTAGATACAACATCAAAAAGGCAGCATTGAGAGTAGAAGTTAGATTCTCATTTGAGAAAGCATTAATCATCATCTCTTGGTCAACCTTAAGTGACTCCGTCTCACTGCCATCGAAATAGAGCTTGTCTGAGCGAAGTCGCCATGCCCAGATGCGAGTGAGCCGATTGGGTGCGGCATATTACCAAATTGAGAGTACCTTGACATGTAAGCATGCCATGTCACCTTGAATGAGGACACGTTCAAGCCTGATTGAACTAAGAGGGTGGTATAAATTAAACTCCTACATCTAGAGAGTATAGTGGTGGCAACTATATGTCAAGATCAACCTGCCCCGCGCCCACCTTTGTCTAACACATTGAGATGTTTACTACACTCCAATCTGCCGTCAAAGGGCCTCGCCACGTGCACTCCACGATCAACTACTACCGGGACCCTGGTGATGGAAGAGGACACCCTGCCGTCACTGCTCGCAAGAGAAGTACGTTCAACCAGCCATCTATTGACATGGAGACGACCATACATGATATTACGGGAGAGGAGGAAAAGTACACGCTCGACAACAATGGCTTCCAGCTCTGCCATCACAGCACCAAATTAGAGCACTTCGACGATGATGACCGCATCAAAGAGGTCTACTATGCAGAGGTGATACAATCCGTCCAGCAGATGTAAGTAAAGGCTTTCAGCACTGGCTTCAGATAAATGGTTGGATTAATGAGCCATAGCACTGGGGCTACTAGGGTGGTCATCTTCGATCACACAATTCGTCGGCCCAATCCCACTGCCGTCGATCCTGATGACGAGCGCCGTCCCGTCAAAAGGGCTCATATCGACCAGAGCGAGTGGGCAGCTATCAACCAAGTAAATCGCCACCTTGGGCAAGACAGCCCTCGACTGCTGCAATCGCGTTTCCAGATTATAAATTTCTGGCGCCCCATCAAAACTATCTACAAGGATCCGCTGGCCGTATGCGACGCCACCTCGTGCCTGGACGAGGATATCCTCCCAATTAGGCTGCATCATTCGGACTGGGTGGGCGAGCCATGCACAATCCTACCTAACAAGAAACATCAATGGTATTACAAATACGAGCAGACGCCGGATATGGTGCTGTTGATGAAAGTCTACGACTCCAAGAAAGATGGCAGGGCTTGGAGAACTCCGCACTGCGCCTTCACAGACCGAGAGATGGATGACAAAGAGCCCCGGCAGAGTATAGAGGTAAGAGCACTAGTTTTCCATGAGGACGACATCGAGCCTTAGTCGTTGAGCGATTCGTATGAAAAAGGCCTTTTCAATCGTGATACAGATAGATAATAGATGCTTGCTTACCCTACATGACATTGGCCTGCTCGGTATCGTTTTCCATCTCGGTGCTTTACCCTTTTCGTCTAAACACCGAGCTCGAACGATCTAAACAGGGCTGCCCCTAAGATGTCCGTACTCGAAGATCAGGCTTCTTTCATAATCAGAATTAGAGTATCTGCGGTACTCATTGACCCAGTGATAAAATTTGTCGATATGCAGTGGGCCACGTCCTGCCTCGATCGCAGCTATGCCTGTAAAGCAGCAATCGTAGTCCTTCTACTTGTGAGTATCGCAACTGGCATCCATCTATGGCATGCTTCTCTTATGGGTTCCGTACTAATCTATTACCGAGGAAAGAGCGCGCTCTACGTAGCATCTACTCTGGTCTACAATCTATTCTTCCATCCCTTAGCCCAATTCCCCGGGCCACTACTTGCTCGCTCCTCGCTGGTTAGTACAGAGCAATATCAGTTTTCCCATCGCCTTCTATGGCTAACGGCCGCTTACTAGTTATGGAGATTTTACCATTCGATGAGTGGCCGTTTCCACCTGGCTATCCAAGAGCAGCATAAACTGCTAGGTAGATCAATTAACGTGACAACCTTGCGAAGAAGGAGGCTGACTTTTAAGGCCCTGTGGTCAGGATCTCACCAAACGAACTGTCGTTCTCCTCGGTCCAGTCCTGGACACAAATTTATGGACACGCCACGGGAGGCAAGCACACAATGACCAAGAGTGATTTTTCTGACATGTACGGCTCTGGTTTTGAGTCTTCCTGCATCGGTAGCGAGAGAGACCCGAAAAGGCAGAGCCAAATGAAAAAGTCTCTTTCAGCAGCATTCTCAACCAAAGCACTCTCGCAGCAAGAAGAGACTGTCCAACGATGTGTCAACGGTTTTGTTCGTCGTCTAGGAAGAGAAGGCATGTTTGAGTGCGGCTTGAATATGACAAAGTGGTTTGAAATGATTGCGTTTGACATATTGGGCGAGATGGCGTTTGGAGAGACGTTTCATTGCATTGACGAGGGTAAGATGTCGAATAGGTACACATTTATCTTCATGCTGATCAACATTATGTCAGGCAAACCTCACTTCTGGTCAGACATTGTGGTAGAGCATTTGTTCTTCATCACCGTTCTCGACAACTTGCGCCGTTACCTGGTGATAGCAGCTATAGGACGGAGGTTATTGCCTCGCTTGACAATCCACGTGCGCGACAAACATTCTGGGTATAGTAGAGAGAAAGTAGCACGGTAAATATCTCAGACACCCGCATCATGAGACTCGTTGTTGTTGTTGTTGTTGTTGATTTATTATCGTCATGAAGACATCTACTAGAGATATCTACAGAATCCCCTAAGGGCAAGATGACGTGCTAGGCTGGTGTCAACAGCTGAAGAAACCTAAGTACAATAACCCGGGGCCGGGAGCTATAGGCACTACTGGCCTATAGCTCGGGCCTACAATCCATCCTAGACTGCAATCCTTCTTCCTCTTCCATCTAGCAATTAAGCAGCCCTATTTGACTTATGATTTCGAGCCCGATATCCGTCAGCGGATTGTCAGGGCGGGTGTCGGCATACCCATATTTATTAACCAGCTTGGAATTCTCCAGTATTCCTATTCCTGCCTGCCGGCATTCAAAACCTCCAGAAATCGAGATCCGTATGATAGGAAAAACTGCAGATGGGAAAACCTCGCGGGAGCTCATAGAGGGAAAAACCACTGCAGCTAGCATCCATTGATCAGGGCCATCAAGCCAGAACCCTGATGCCTACAGGTAGCCCGATTCTGTGACTTCCTATAGACCTGGATTAACAGCCAAGATCCGTAGATCAAGGCATCTAAGACCCGGAGGTCATAGTAGCCAAGGCCCGGAGGCCGAGGCAGGTGCTAAGACGCGGTGGCCTTATGCACCTAAGGGCCGAGACGCAGAGGTCAGGGCAGCTTAGGCCCGGAGGCCTAAGCAGGTGCCGAGGCCCAGAGGCCAAGGCAGCTCAGGCCCGGAGGCCTAAGCAGGTACTAAGACTAAGATATAGCCTTATATACCTAAGTGCCGAGTCGCAGAGATCAGGGCAAAGGTCGACGCCCACCTAGATTGAAGCTGGTGTCGTGATTGCTATTAGCTGCGATAGCTATACCTGCTGCGAGGTCTGAACCAGCATTACAGCATGTATAAGAGCCACAGCGGTGTCGTTGGCCCCCGCAAGCCGTGCTGTGACCCTGCTGCTATCTTAGCTGCCCAGCTGGTCAGGGCAGCAGGCTTCGATCGTGGCCGGAGCCCTTGGGCTGTGACCTTGGCTGCTGCGTAAAGGAAGTCAACCCTCTCAATCCTTCCTTTACTGTGCTGTTAGTACCCGATGGGTACCCAGCTGCTGCAGCAGCCAAATTTGGTGGGCCTGCAAAAATTTCCACGCTAGTGCTAACAGCCGCTAGCCAGGAAAAATTTTTACAGGAGAGAGTTGCATCATGAGACTCTGGGGCTAACGACACTCCAGGAGGCTCGGCACAGACACAGGGCGACAAGACTTCATGACCAATGTTGCTGGAAAGGTCAAATGCGGTGAAATATCGCAGGAGGAAATGACAGCCCACGCGTCAACTCTGGTGTTCGTGCTGGCAGGTCAACAGTTGTTGTGTCCATACTAACAATGATGCACAGTATCGCTGGTGGAGAAACTGTTGCCACGTTTCTGGCGGGTATGACATATTTTCTCCTCAAGACCCCAATCGCGTATCGTAAACTCAGAGACGAAATTCGCGGTCGCTATCGATCTCTAGATGAGATCACAGCCACGTCAGCAGCACAGCTTCCGTATCTACAAGCTGCAATATCCGAAGGGTTGAGGATTTATCCCCCAGGATCACAGGAGTTTCCGAGAATCTGTCCAGGGGCAATCGTCGATGGACATTGGGTTCCGGAAGGGGTAGGTGCTTTGCAAATAACGGCTTGGGGACAAAATGGCTAACACGTCGTGTATAGACAGAAGTCTACACCAGTGCATGGACGGTGACCCATGACGAGGAAAACTTCCATCTTCCATATGAATTTAAGCCCGAGCGATGGTTGGATGATGCTTGCACAGACAATCTGAGTGCAAGCCAGCCCTTCTCTCTGGGGCCCCGAGCATGTGTAGGAAAAAAGTACGTGATTAAACAAAGCTAAGGTGTACTGTGGTGTGGCTCACTCTTGAACGGTTGACTTACATTGAATAGCTTCGCTTACATGGAGATCAACTTGATCTTGGCAAAATTGCACTATGAATTTGATCTAGAATTGTTGGATGAGGAGTTGGATTGGTTGGAACAAAGCCGGATGCATGTCATGTGGTGGAAGCCGGCGCTGAATGTGAGGTTCAAGTCAGTGCCAGGCAGAGAGGCGCATTTCTGAAGCACGTCTCTAGTGGAGGGCACATATACGATTCATTCAGGCATAAATTTTGTATGATGGGTCTCAGATACTTTGTTGAGAATGACGCATATATCATGACAATGAGAGTGATACATCCAGTATCAGACTACAAGTGTAGGTGAGTTAAGCCCCTAGGGACAGGATCCCAAAAATGATAGTCAACTATTGCAAACAGTTTCAGCCATCTACGTAATGGGTACGAGTCCAAGTTCCGAGCTCAATACCATTTATGAATTCAGCCAGTCCTAAAATTAGTATGCCTACTGCGTCCGCATGATTGGCAGATGAGACTGGCGAGGCCGCCGTCAGACTCTGGCACCGTGCAGGCAAGTCTTTCCACCTTGTCATCAAACCAAGGGTGTTAGTAGTCTTGACACTCGCCCCAGAAGTTGCCCTGGTAAGGTCTCGCCATGTGTTAGCATTGCCTTGGCCTAATTCTATTCTTTCGCCGCCCGTCACAAGGGACAAAACAATGTCACTACGCCGAGACGAAATTCACCGCCTATTCATGTGGCTACTATCGGTGTTTAATTTCAGGCCGAGATGTTGATCCCTGTCTCCGAGCACCTCGGTCTTCCGAGATAGGAAATACCCCGAGCTTTGGGCCGGACCTCATCAATACCTTGTGGACAGCCGCGTCAACTGCTTGAATTGCGGAAATGAGTAGATTTTGGTTCCAACATCTTGGTTGCTTATACTTTTTTTTACAACTCTCAAATAGTGGTCTGACTGTACTCCAACCCCCTGATGCCTTGTGCAAACATGCACGCGAACAAAGTTGCAAGGGAAGACGCAGCGTTACGCGTCGTATCTCTGCAAAAACTCGTGGAGGGCGATGGGGATACAAATACTCAGCTACTAAGAGCTTGTACCGATCTTGGATTCTTTTACCTCGACTGCCGTGATGTTGCATCAGGGCGAGTTATGGAAGAGGTCCAATCGATGTATCAGCTTGCCACCAGCTTCTATGACCTCCAACAGGGAGAAAAGCTGGAATGGTTTGTCGACAGAGACCATGACGAGGATTTAGTCCTGGGGTAAGGCTGAATCTTTGAATGAGTTCCCTCAGTTTGAATCGAACTTTAAGCCTGCTAACGCCATGCCACTGTACCAGCTACAAGCCGGCGGGACACGGCAACGGGCCGGTCGTAGGAAAGAAAGACGGCTTTGAAGGACTGATGGTAACATAATCTCTTATCCTATGATGTGTAGCGAGTCACTAATGGCCAATAGTTATTTGAGCAGCCAATCCTAGGCATCGAAGACCCTGCGGCATTCCCAGGACCTGAAGTCATTGCTCGTCAGCTTGATCCTCTAAAGAAGGCTGTTTCTAGCTTCCGAGAAATAAGTATTCTGCTTCTCTCACGCATATCTTCGGCGTTGGGTCTAGATAAAAGTCGATCTTATGAGCAATACCATCGCAAGAATGCAGTCTGCCCAACTGCTCTAGGTCTGTTGAAATACACGCTCGCGGATCTTGAGCCCGACAAGGTGGGCCAAATTGCCCATACTGACGCAGGAAGTCTGTCTATCGTCTTTACTGAAGTTGCTGGCCTTCAGGTGCTGAAGCCAAAGGAGGAGGAATGGTATTACATTGCTCCCAAACCGGGCCATGCAGTAGTCAACATTGGCGATGCCCTTCGTTTCATATCTGGCGGAGTATTAGAGTCCAGTCTTCACCGAATCATCCCCCACAAGGACGAGAAGGACAGACACAAGTACTCTATAGTGTATCTACTGCGTCCTGAGATGGATGCCGAGTTCACTGATACGGAAGGAAGAACGTGGAAGGGCTTAGAGTGGACCAACAAGAAACACGCAGTCTTTCGTGCGTCGGCCAAAGAGCAGGCACAAGGAACCTATTTGACGGGGAGGGATGGATATGTTGGACATTGGGATCCGGAGACGGACAGAGAAGGGCAAACAATTGCTATAGAATAAAGCGCCAGACGACGGTAGTCATAGGCACATCTGCACATTTTACGACTTGATATGACATGTGCACTGGCCGCTGTATAATCTTCTCAATACATAGCAACTAACACTTGGTCAAATCGTACGTACACCTCCCAACACAAAGAGCAATAGCATACCCAAAACGCATCGAGAAGCCTGCTCATACTTCTTAAACCTTTGCATGGAACAAAATCTTCCTTACTACTGTTAAGCATCGGTCCATCAATCAAGTACACCTCGGCTTTACCACTACCTTCATAACTGGCTTCTGCCACAGTGTATGCATCTCTGACTGTGCATGCCAATCTAATGATGGATCTAAGAGCTCAAAGTCGTATTTGAAATGCATCTTAGCAAGAATTGTGCGCATTTCGAGCCAACCAAGACTTAAACAAGGCCACCAATAAGTTAGTTTATGGAACAAACCACAACGAGCATCCCAAAACATCTCACCTCTTGCCAAGGCAACTTCTCGGACCAAGCGAGAACGGCTGGCTAGCCTCCAGATTGTCCTCTGGCTCAGAATCAAGCCATCTTTCAGGGTTAAACACCCATGGATCATGGAAGTTATCCGACGACATGGAAGCAGCAAACGGGTTGGTCGAGACAATGGTCTAATATTGCACAATCAGAATGGTTTCCATTACATATGTCAGGTTGAAAGATGAATTAGGATTCTGTCAACTAAAAGGAGGTTAAAGAAAAGGAAATGAAATCACTCACACCACCAGGGATAAAATAGCCATCAACAGTATCACCGCCCTCCGGTATGACACGTGGCAATGGGAAGGGAAGCGGCGGGTACATCCTCATGCCTTCAAGGATAACTGCGTTCATGTAGGGCAGGCTTGAAGTCGATACACCATCGATGTCTTGATAAGACCCGAAGGCAGTTTGAACTTCGTGCTGAAGTCTCTTTAGGACATGCGGGTGTTTCTGCAGATAATATGTAATGCACGACAGAGCTGTGGCTGTCGTCTCACTACCTGCAATGCTGCCATCAAAGTTAGCAGACTGTTGTTAAGCAAGGAATAATGGCCTTAATTACACAAAGTCTGACGAGTGCGCTGCTATCTGAATATCAGAAACATTGTCGATTTCCCTCTTGTGAAGAATTTTGGTCAAGAAATCTTTGCGATTGCTTTTCTGGCTGATTCTCCTTCAACAGGGATTAGTACGTGGCAATTCCCACACCCAGAACTCAACTGACTTCTTCACAAGACTCATCGTATATGCTTCATGCTTTCTGGTGTCCTCAATCAGCTTGTTGAGCAGCTTCGGAAACACTCGCTGAAACATGACCCCCAGCCATGGAAAGCGTTTGAAGCAGTCGGCGAGAGCGCCCATCCTCAGACTTTTGACTACAATGGAGACCCAAAAGTGCTCAGTGCCTGGAGGTTGTTTAGCCAAAGAAGAGACGCTTGAAACTTGAGCATATGCTTACCAGATGAGACTCCACCAAAGGATTGCCCGAAAGCCAGGTTGCCGATAATGTCGAAAGTCACCAAGTTGAACCACAGTACAATGTCGATGCCGGACGAGGAGCCTCCTGCTTCTCCAATACGAGTTATAAATTCGTCAGTACTTTGATTAATGAAGGCTTCCTGCTCTCGAAGTGAGCGATCTGAAAATGCATCACGAAGATATCGCCGCATCTGAGCGTGCTTCTCTGGGTCACGTTCGCTGACAATCGAATGTGCCTCAGCTGCAAAATTTCCGCCGTCATAAAAGTCGCTCTTGATGAAAGGCATATGCCCTTTCCTCTTGTCATAGATATCTCTCCAAGAGCTCGAGGTACTGAAGGAGAGCTCGTTAGGGGCGACTCTGACGACGGGGCCTGGAGGACGTAATGAGCGGTGCCGAGTTGCATACTGCTAGCTTGACATATCACATACCATATTTGCGATGAAGATTGAGCATTTCATAAGGCTGTCTGCCTCCTAAGAACCGTTTGCAATGCGAAAACTAGAGAGTAGCTATTATTAGATAGAGTCTTATTAGGTCTTGGGTGTTCGAGCCCATATCTCACGTTACTAAACTTGGCGGTAGGGGGCCCTGGAAACCGGGACAGTGGATGTCTTTGAGCATTGAACAGCTTCAAGAGAACCCAAAAGGTCAACATCTGTTACGAGTCAGCGACATGATGCAATCGCGACTACAAGTCCCAACTGAACAGAACACCTACCAAAGGGACAGCCAAGACGAGTTCATCAGTCCATGGTTGACCAAACCAGTTGACTCTGTCCATCCAACCTTGTACTTGCACAATGAAACTGCGGTTTGCCATGGTAGGGTATTTCGATGTGTTAGGGTTAGGGTTAACCACGGGCGGTTCGAAATAACGGACTCGAACAGACTATGACGACCGCCAAAAAAAATCGAACAGTACTATTGATGAGATGCCATAAATATTGCTAGATTCCACCGGATCTCGAGCGAGTGTGAATGATTTTCACTAGTCTTGCTGACAACATTGCCTCCCAATATCGGAATGTCCCAATCAGGAAATGCCCCGATAGCTTCCGTTGATGTTGGGCAGAATTGATATTTGTTTGGCAATGGTTCAATGGTTCAAAGAGCCTTAGAGCCTTGTCCCCCTCATCGTCTGAGGCTCACAGTGGTTGTCTCACACTATTGCCCGACATTCAGCAGCAAAGATGACCACCCTACAAATTCAAGAGAAGGATATCCCAGAGCTGAACGGAAAGACTGCAGTAATAACAGGTCGGTCTAACTATCCCATCCACCCCCTACAAGACTATGTAATCTAACATCCTCGCGATAGGAGGATCATCCGGAATTGGATGGGCCACGGCAAAGATTCTTGCCAGCAAAGGCGCCCAAGTCTATATCTTTGACCGACAGGAACCGACCGAGCCTTTCCCCTCGGGGACAGAGTACATATATTGCGATATCAGTCTTTGGTCTGATATTGTTGCAGCTTTGAAGAAAATTGGCCCTCTTCATATCGCCGTCGCAAATGCGGGAGTAAGTGAAGAAGGGGATTATCTGACCGACTCGTATGATGAGAATGGCGACTTGATTGAACCGACATATAAGGTGATTGATGTCAACCTCCGAGGAACGTTGAACTTTGTGAAGCTTGCTCTGAACAATATGAAGAAGAATCGCGTCCAGGGCAGCATCGTGATCACTTCTAGTGCCACGGCATATTCAGCAGAACAGTCTCTGCCTGTTTATAGCGCCATGAAAGCAGCGGTGAGTGCCGTTGGAAGTCGATCCTATCGTGACTTGGGCCAATTTAAACTTGTTATAGTTGATCAACTACATGCGAGCCATGCGCTCTACACTTCAAGGCAGCGGAATCACCATCAACTCGGTTGCCCCGGCTGCCACCATCACCAAGCTCTTGCCGCCAGATCTAGCTGCCCCGATTATAGCATCTGGTCTGCCTGTCAGCAGCGCACATTTCGTCGGGCTCGCTGTTGCATACTCGGCAACCGCCTCGGAGCATCAGAAAGTGCAGGCTTACGGAAAAGACACGGAGAAGTGGAAGCAGGCACCAGGCCGTTGGAACGGACGAGCTATTTTGACGCTAGGCGAAAGGTACACGGAGCTCGAGGGTTCCATCTCCGACTCACGTCCCTTGTGGTTTGGAAAGGCCAATCTTGAGGAGACTAGGATGCAGCAAGCAGCCACAGACTTTAGAGAGTTTTCCTGATGGGATGCGTTAGGCACTTGTGTCCTCCACACTGAGTACTGTTCGCACACTTTCCAAATCGGGAAGTCTTCCGATGCCGCAATACTTCCCGAATAGGAATCGCAGCTAGCTACGGTGGTGGTGATGTTACATGAAGCACCGATTTTCCAGCATCATGGGTTATGGGCCAAACAACTTTGTTAGTTATTCTTCTCTTTTGGCTTCAAAATGACCTCCCTTACTGCCCTGACATCATTGATGTTGTCCCTGACTCCAAAGTGGCTGCAAAGTTACCCACAGGCTGTTGAAGCCGCCCCCAAGCGCTACGACCCTCAGGATGCAACCCCAGCAGCGCGCTTCATCCCGCGGATCCACCCTCGGGAGCCAGATGTTTCTGCTGAAGTGAATGGGTACTTCTTGAAGCACTGGCCTTTTGTAAATAATGAAGCGAGACAAAAATTCTTGGCTGCCGGCTTCTCGCGTGTTACCTGTTACTACTACCCGGCCGCTCTGGACACGAGGATAGCGTTTGCTTGCCGCCTGCTGACATTGCTGTTTTTAATCGATGGTGAGTCCATTCGCGGGTCCAAGAACGTCATTTCCTCGGATTACTAACGTGTTGCCGATCTCAATCACGCAGATTTGCTGGAGCACATGTCTCTCCAGGATGGTTCAAGCTATAACGAAAGGCTGATCCTCATTTCCAAGAATGATGCGACCCCAGATGCCAATATTCCGATCGAGTGGATCACGCATCATCTGTGGAGTGACATGAGAGCATGTGACAAAGAACTAGCGGATGAGATCTTGGAGCCTGTCTTCACCTTTATGCGGGCGCAAACGGACAAGTCTCGCTTGAGCATGAAGGAACTTGGGCAGTACTTGGATTATCGTGAGAGAGACGTTGGAAAGGCGTGAGTATTCATCCACTTGAAATATTTGAGCGTAGTTACGCAAGAATAGCTCCTAACTATATTGCAGTCTCCTCTCCGCATTGATGCGCTTTAGCATGAAGCTGCACCTTGATCCTGGCGAACTGGAATCCGTCCACGACATAGAGATGAACTGCTCCAAGCACATTTCTGTCGTGAATGACATATACAGCTGGGAGAAGGAGCTGAAAGCATCTCAGGCGGGCCATCAAGAAGGATCTGCTCTTTGTTCGGCTGTGTCAGTTCTATCAGCCGAGGCAAGCTTGAGCTTCGCGGCATCTAAGCGAGTGCTATGGACCATGTGCCGGGAATGGGAACTGGTACATGAAGGTCTTGTAAAGAAAAGGTTGCAATCAAGTGCACCTTGTAGCAAGGGTTTAGAGGAGTTTATGAAGGGGTTGGAGTATCAGATGAGCGGCAATGAAGCATGGAGCAGATCAACCCCTCGGTATAACGCAGTGTAGGGTTTAAAAGACTCATGTATATTTTGGAGGTAGATATATAGATTCATGTGTGTTTCATACGGAAAAAACTCTCTAGTTCCGTAGTAGCTAGCTCGTAACAGGGCCACTTGTTTTTTCCAGAGCCTTCTTTGACTCACAGCTAAAGATTCCGAGCTCTTTGTGGGAGCTGATGGAATGATGAAGGATCTCTCGTATTAGCTGTACATGAGACGACTGTAGGTCCGGCTTAATATGTATGGCTACCTATGCGTTCATCAGGCCACAAATGAGCATGTGAGTCTTGATCATCATCGGGATGTGAAGCGGGTAGTCAAACTTTCAGTCGATATGAGGGTTATAATGCTTTTATACTATCTATTACACAGCCATTGAACTGAAATCATACACATGGCTAGTGGACGATAAAATCTCACTAGTACGTGTCTCGCGTCGGCTCAACTGTAGTAAAGGAAGCAAGATTCTTTACATATATCCATGCAGCAGATTGAATGTCCATAACAGCAAACCGGCCTGATAATTTATTCTAATGCACCACCATCCTCCGATGTAATAGCCATCGTTTGTCGGCTTAGTGGAACGTTTGATCTAGACACATTGACATCGGCATCCTTGTACTCGATCCCTTTGGTTGTATTCTCGCCATTAGCCAGCTTCTCAACAACCTTGGTCATCTTGGCCTCCAATTTCTCATCATGCTCTGCCACGAGGTCATGGGGTAGTTTTGCCAGCGCTTGGTCGAGGTCCTCGATGATATCTCGTACGTCTTCGGTTCCCACAGAGAACCGGATGAATGCCTACACAGTTAATTAGCACATCAGTGTTTAATTATAAAGTTCAAGGGTCTAGCTTACGGGAGTGATGCCGGCCTCTCGTCTGTCCTTCTCGGACATTATGACGTGGGTAGAGTTCCATGGGTGTGTGGCCAACGTTTTCGAGTCGCCCACGCTAGTAATCCAGGTCAGGGTTCCAATCTAAGTGACCAGGCACGCTATGCTTCTGACTTACTTTGTCTGGTGAGATATTATTTTGACGAAGTTCAGGAGCATCTTACTCGCCACATCGCCGCCTTTGGGGCCAAAAGCCAGTACACCTCCGTACCCCCGCCGAAGATACTTATTCGCATTCTCGTGATACTGGTTGTTCTCGAGACCTATATTCCTCGATATTAGCTGTTGTCTATGCTAGAATGTGAATGCATTTGCTTGTCCGACACTCACCGGGGTAGTTGACCCACGCAACTCTAGGATGAGACTCCAGGAAGCGAGCAACGGCCATCGTGTTAGTAGCATGACGCTCACAGCGCAAGCTCAATGTCTCCATGCCAATGAGGAGCTGTTGCGCGGATGCTGGGTTTAGCGCCGACCCAACCTCCATCAAGATGTCGAGCCTCAGAGCCATGGCAAAGGCAATGTTTCCAAACGCCTTCCAGTACGAGAAGCTCATGGGTCCGTCTTTCTGGAGCATCTTCGGGAAGCGATCGCCAGCCTTGCCCCAGTCAAAGGTTCCGCAGTCGATGATGACGCCGCCAACAACGGTGCCGTGGCCGCCCATCCACTTAGTAGCTGAATGCAAGATGATGTCGGCGCCAAAGTCAATGGGTCGGCACCAGGTTCCGCAAGCACCGAATGTGTTGTCCACCTACATGTTTGTTGCGTGAGAAAAGGCCCGTGATGAAAAGAGAAATACTTACCACGAACGGAACCCGGTTTTCATGTGCCAAGTCAGCCAATCCACAAAGGTCAGGCACACTGCAGCGTGGGTTTCCGATGGTCTCTACAAAAAAGAGCTTGGTCTTATCGTCGACATGCCGGGCAAACTCCTTTGGGGTCTCCTGTGAAGACCACTTGACTGTGATTCCGAGACGTGGGAGAAGTGTTTTGAAGAGGCTGTAGGTTCCACCGTAGAGGTTGATGGACGCTACGATGTTGTCGCCGGCTCCAGCAAGACATATGATGGTGTTGAAGATGGCGGCCTGTCCCGAGGCTGTTGCAACTGCCGCCGTACCTCCTTCGAGAGCTGCGGATCGCTTCTCAAATACGGCGACGGTGGGCTTGAGTAGCGAGCACTGTTAGCATTGCTACCGAGCGCAGACAGCATCAAGTATTCCAAGACTTACGTTAGAGATACGGCTGTAGAAGTAGCCCCCTTCCTTCATGGAACAGATGCCCTTGGCGTGTTCGCTGTCTGTGAAAACGAAGGACTACAACGATGTGAGCTTCTTGAGTCCTGTAGAGTACGAAACTTAAACTGCCAGCCCCTTACCACACTGTTGTATATGGGCACAGCTCTCGCATGGGTCTCTTTGTCGGGTCTATGACCCCCATGGACCTGTATCGTGTCATAGCGGAATCCGGCATCAAATTTCTCAATCTTGTACGGCTGAAGTGGATCATGCCCTTCTAGCAGGCCGTTGGCAAAGGCGCCATTTGTTCCATTTGTATGGGTGACACCGTTCCCATTTGTTTCCGACATGGTCTTTAGGGCTAGATCGTCTTTGCGTTAGGGTTAATATCTTGTCCTTTTTGAAACGGCAAAGATCTTGTAAGAATAAGACATCCGTGTTACATTCCTAGGTAGCTTAAAGGCTCGTATCAACATGATAAACTATCCTCGCGACTCGGTCTGTTTCCTAATCCGGCAATGCTATACTCGTTCAGTAGTCCGGGGTGGAGCACGGATCGGACGTTTTCCGTTTTAGGGTTTGCGCCGAATTCAACCTTGACTCTTGCACTACGTTTCTGCCTCTCTATACATATATGCAAATGTATTTCATTGATACGGCCATCGAACTGCCCAGGTTCTTCTGCTTTATTCCCCCCACAAGCGATGTCAAGTTACGTTTGATCATTACTCCAAAATGGGGATAGTCCCGGATATTACGCATCTCCCGGCCTTTCGTCATGCCTGTCATCAAATCCTCAATGTCGAATCAATGACACACCTTGTCATCATCGGCTGTTTAGTCGTCATAGTTTATGCGTACTCCCAAAGGAGAAATCAACGCCTCCTGCCGGGAGTCCTGGTGGTGGGGGGCAATGACAAGCAAAGCATCAAGAAGAATCGCGTGAGATTCAGGCAGCATGCCAAAGAAATGTTAGACGAAGGCTACAAGAAGGTACATGTGCCAAGCAGCTGTATGCGCAGTGCTGAGGAAATTATCATCTAACAGCTTCCAGTCCGCCGGTGACTTCTTCTATGTCCCCAGTCCGCTCGGGGAGCGTTTGATGATACCGCTGAGATATCTCGACGAGCTCAAATCAGCCCCGGTAGATCATGTAGACTTTGTTGGGACCTTTATCGAGGTGAGCATCATTCTATTATTTGGACGACTCGGGACTTGTGACAATAACCATATCAGATGTTTGAGGGTAGATACACAACGATGGGCAGCCGATCCACGCTGCACCCCCGCGTGATCAAGGCTCAGCTGAATCACCATCTGGGTACGTAGTTAGACCATCACTAAGAATGGCAGCGTCTAGCTAAACAAACTGATTTGCAAGCGGACGTCATGCCTGCCGTGCAGGAGGAGATTGCCGACTCGTTCCGCGACATATTTCCCAAATGCGAAGGTAAGCTAGCTATCATATCGATATGTTGATAGTTCAGCCAGTAACTGTAGCAGATTGGACGCCCATTCCTGTGGTTGAGGTCATGACCAAAATTGTTGCAAGGGTATCTAGCCGCATGTTTGGAGGCACTAGTCTATCGCACAATGAAGAATGGCTCCAGGCATCTGTCAACTTTGCCATTGACGGCTTCATCGGCGCGCAAAAGCTCAAAAAATATCCAGAAATACTCAAACCACTTGTAGCTCGTTTTCTCCCCGAGGTCCGGAGGATCGCGTCTTACTACGCCACTGCTGAAGCAGCAGCAATTCCGCTACTCGAAACTCGACAACGCACCGGGGAGAAAGCCACCGATTTACTATACTGGATGGCAGACCAGGCTGAGGGCGGGGAGAGACAACTCAGGTTTCTCGCCGGTATCCTGCTCAAGGTCAGCTTTGCCGCTATACACACCAGCGCAGCGGCCCCAGCTCAGCTCATCTTTGACTTGTGCAACCATCCTGAGATCATCGAGCCGCTCAGAACAGAGGTAGATAGTGTTTGCAGTCCTAGCGGCCAGATCGATAAGCATGGTTTTTTAAAGATGGTCAAGATGGATAGCGTGATGAAGGAGAGTCAGAGGTTCAACCCGCTCCTGCTCAGTATGTCTCCACCCATAACTCAAGAGTTTAGTCACGCCATCATGAGCTAACTCATTGGTTAGTTACCTTTGAACGCATCATTCACAAACCCTTCACTCTTTCTTCTGGGCTTGCAATCCCGGCAAACACGACCATCGGGATCCCAACCCAGGCCATCACTATGGATCCCTCCCTGTACCCTGATCCCGAAAGGTTTGATGCGTTCCGCTTCGCCAAGCTCCGCGTGGCAGAACCGGAGCTAGATGGACGCACCCAGTACGTCGCCTCTAACACATCTTCGATGAGTTTTGGTTACGGGCGGCACGCATGCCCTGGACGTTTCTTCGCTGCGCAGGAGATAAAAGCTATTATGAGTTTTATCCTAAGGGAATATGACGTGCGGTTTTCTCCGGGACAGACGCGTCCTAAGAGTTTCCCTGTCGAGTCGCAGTTTCTACCGAACCCAATTGCAACAGTCGAGTTCAAAAGAAGAGAGAGGTAGAAAGGAAAGGAGTTACGGAATCGCCGACCTTAGGTTAAAGGGTACCTGAGTAAATTGATGCTACTGTCTGCTGTTGATTTTTCTGCGCCCTATAGCTGTGTATAGGACCCGGCCACCCATTTGTATCGTTGCAAATAAGGCCATTACTGGAGTTGACGCGATGAACAATCTTTAAATTAACACAATGATACTATTCCATGCATAGCTAGAGCCTTTGCTTGCTTTGCAGTTCTTAAATACTTTTATTTCCTCTAACGGGTAGCCAGAGTCTGGTCAGGGAGGCGGGAATTGTTAAACAGGGTTCTGGTTCTGGGTGGGCGCCGAGGTCGAGATGTTCAACTCCAAATTCGAAGTCCAGGCCATCTGCACCGGCACTTTTAAGGAGGTGACCTCAAGGGCGTTAATATCACATTCAAATACAAACACGTCTACTCCGAAGGGTGGAGTCTGAACCGGTTCATCGACTTTGATCTGAACGACGCAACGAGAAGGGTCCCAGAAATAGCGGTACAAGGCCTCGGTGAAGGAGCTGTTCAAGATTCTACCATATGGTCCGGTCAATTTCCGCCTTGGGTTTAACGTACCTAAGAATATGACGCCACTAGCAGATGCCGACGGCCTTCATCTAACTATTCCTCTAAACTTGTTCCATCTCGGCCTTAGATCAGACAGTGGGGAGTATCACCATCAAAGACCTGGCATTTAGCCTCGCAGTGACCGTGGTCTGTCTTGATATCTGGACTCAGCTCGAAAACGGAAGTGGCTTGCTGCGTACGAAAGGTTGGACAAAGCCCATCTCGTGAAAGAAATTAGCCTCAAGGCTGGAGCAAGAACACTTCAGAACATGGAAAAACCAGGGACCACACCCGCAAGCGCAAGTTAGATCAAAACATAGACAAGCTACACTGTAACAGAAAAAAGTTGGATTCAGACACAAAGTCCAGGAAAGAGAGCCGATAACGGTGGTCTGAAGCCGCGTCTTGCGACCTCTGCTTTGTCTGTTGTGAATGCATTGAAACACAACGCCCATGGTCGTTCAATCAGGTTCCTTTTCATTGACAATGAAAGTGTGTGACAGTGCCAAGAGCATATCTCCACAGAAGCTCTCGTAGCCACATATGATCTCATCGCAAGCCCTAGTGGAAGATGCAACATCGTGGAACTCGTGTTCAAGTAACAACATCGTCCAGGCATCCGGCCATTGGTCACCTCAACCCATCCGAGCCCGTACCACAGATGTAGAGTGGTTTGGAATTCACTTTCGTCCCGTCTTGTGAAACTTGGCTGTCTGATATTCTAGAGACAAAGGGCCGGTGCATTAATCGCAACCCCATGGCCCTACTAGGGCTCGGATACGTCGACTTTTTGTGAGTGCATTGCTGATCAGGAGGGTTAAGTTACAGGCATTGAGAACGATCGATAATACGAGTTTTAAGCTCGGTGTAGCGAAAGGAGCTAAAGGCGATGAGCTCTCAAAGTTCAAAGTAAGCGTATTGTTTCCCCCTAGTACTTGGTTAGCTTGGTGAGTGATGCTAATCTCGCCGTAAGCGCCACAATAATAGAGGAAGGCATCCCTTTAGAGGGAAAAACATGACCTAGTCGATACGATGCCATGACTTTAAATGGACGTTGCCATTCCCGTGATACCTAATGCCTTTCCGGTCTTTACTGATAGAAAATCTTTGTAAATAGAGGTGCTTATGGCTGGCGTGTTCTCTGCCATAACACCATCATCTGCCTTGCTTCAGTTCTGTCCGGCACTAATTGCTACGGTCTCATCCGGGCTACTCTACTTGCGCAGTCGGTCAGCTGGCCTCAGACAAGTAGTCTGGCAGTGGTTTCTCAATAAGCAACCATGCTTGTGGAATGATTGCCAATGGCGGCAATCAGTCATAATTTTATAGTGGCATTTACTTTGGAGAAGAGGCCTCTCCAAGTCCCAGTGTTCGCCGAATTACTCCAGGAGTTGGGATCTTCATTCACGTCTGAGTTCACAGGTAAACCTGGTTGTAATGTAAGGAACTTTTGTTGAAGTGGTGGGGCCTTGGCCGCCAATCTTAACCAATATTTGCGGTATATATTTCTTCCGCAGTTGAATCTCTCCACTTGCCGTGGTGGATTATCAAGCAGGGTCACTAAGTGCGGGCCGTGTCAAACGATCTTCCGCTTCTTAATTGCTCCCCGCACGTTCTGCTTCACCTGGCTCTTTGTGCCTAACTAAGAAACTTTTCCATCCTGTTGTGCCAGGAGAACAAGTCGACACAGACAGACAGACATACGAATAGGCAGCTTCAGCCCCCATCGAAGCCGTCGGACCGTATTAATGGCTGCCGAGCCAGAGGAGCAGGCAGTGGGGACAAGCTCCCCTCTGCCGGCCCAAGACAATACCCAGCTCGCCGTCGACGACAATGTTCAAGTTCCCTCTCCGTTTTGGCGAATCCCCTCTGACAATGTTGTGTAGGCCGTTCCTCAGGATGACGACGATGCCGACTCAACCGTCGGACTTGTGAGAAACGAAGCGCTTGTCCAACACAACGAGTGGCTCCTGCTGACCCCAATAGGACAACGCGAGCGATACTGCCTCCCTGTCGTCTAGCATCATGACCTATCGCCAGGAGAATGGCCGGACGTACCATGCATATAGGGATGGCAGTGAGGACCTTCCAATTCATTTCCCGATTGCATGAAAAGTGAAGACCCGACTGACTCAATCCTAGTCTACGTCCTTCCCAATGATGAGGTCCGTTTGTCCCGTCACCCTCACGACCCCTTCTCATTCTAACTGAGATTCGGCCACTCAGGCGGAAAATGAGCGTTTAGGTATATATGGCTTGCTTCTGCCTATCATCCCGTGTCTGACTTTGACCCAGATCTGCAGCACAACTTGCTGCTAATGACCTTTGACGGACTTCACTGTGCTCCGTTAGAGAAGTCTCCCCGTCGCGTGCTTGATGCCGGCTGTGGCACAGGAATCTGGTCTATTGATTTCGGTAGGATTTAACTCGAACCCCTTGGCGAATTTCCATTTTGAGGATATTTTCTGACAAAACACAAGCCGGCGAGCATCCTGAATGCCAGGTAAGAAGATACCCCGTCTTTCTTAGGTATCGAAGAGCCTTGACAGTCTCCGTTTTAGGTAACAGGGATTGATCTGAGTCCTATACAACCGCCATTGTAAGCCAAGAAAAGAACCAAGAAGCAGTTTTTTTAGCAGACCATTACTAATTTCTCTATTACCAACTGAAAGTGTGCCGCCCAACGTCAGCTTTTACGTGGATGACTTAGAAGATGAGTGGAACTTTAGCTCTAAGTTTGACTTTATTTTCTCACGCTTCATGACGGGCTCCATCCGAAACTGGTCTAAGTACCTGAAGCAGTGCTATGAGTACATCTCTCCATTGACATTTCGGTGACGTAGCTAATGCGCTACTCATAGTTTCCTAGAGCCTGGAGGTACTTTGGAGCTTATGGACATCATATATCCTCTCGAATCCGATGATGGTACGCTCAAGGAGGAGCATCCATCGCGCAAGTGGTCCATACTGCTACAAGAAGGCTTTGCCCGTGGTGGCCATCCACTTAACACTGCTCTCAGCTATAAAGACTGGCTTCCAGATGCTGGCTTTGTCGATGTCGTTGAAGTAAAGCAGAAGTGGCCACTCAATGGCTGGCCTAAAGACCCCAAGTACAAACAGATCGGTAAGCAGCAATCTCGGTCCACCCAAACCGAGCTTATAGGTGTTTGTAGTACTGATACACTTACCATTTAGGCCTATGGACGCATGAAAATGGCATGCAGGCCTTGGAACCTCTAAGCCTGGCTATATTCACGCGCTCAAAAGAGGCGGGCGGGCTAGGCTGGAGTATTGAGGACCTACAGCTTCTTCTAGCTGGAGTCAGGAAGGACTTCAAGAACGTGGGCATTCATTCGTACTGGCCGGTGTAAGTTTCCCATTAAGCTTGATCCTAAGTGTACATTATCCATTTGGACCCAGTTCTGACCGAGGCCATAGGTATTCGGTATACGCCAGGAAGCCTCATTAATATGATATTCTTCTCTAGCTTATTAGCGCATTGAGGGTTTGGGAGCAACTGTTCGTTGATCAATTTAATCTGCGATAGTCCCCATTCAATTCTTAGTAGTGCTATGCGA
Source organism: Dactylonectria macrodidyma (assembly GCA_020744425.1). Lineage (NCBI taxonomy): Eukaryota > Fungi > Ascomycota > Sordariomycetes > Hypocreales > Nectriaceae > Dactylonectria > Dactylonectria macrodidyma. The sequence continues at coordinate 73,648 of JAGMUV010000010.1, read as the reverse complement.
TTCCGAAAATTTTCTGGACCTCTCATCATCTTAAATTGGATATTTGAATCGTGCTTGGCTTGGTCGTTATGCTGATATTAATTAACATAACCAATTGTCTAACTCGCACAACTAGGTTGCACGAGGTTGACTCTTTATGAACACGGTCGTGTCCAAATCTATGAGAAGCTCTCAAAATAATGAATGAGCCCAGCCGCACATGGGTGCACAGCCAATGACTAGACTTGAGTCATTGCCTAAACAAGGATCTAGCTCCCTCGTTCCCCCCAGTGCACGCCCGCTGGTCACATTATTCGCACAATTTGACTCTGACAGATGATCCATGAGAATTTCAGTTAATCTATCCAACATACAGAACCTCGGAATAAGTAGCTGCACAACTATTATTATGTATTATAAATAAAATATTTAAACATAGTTTATAATAAAGGGAAAAGGCATTGAAGAGTTGATAGAATGTAGAAAATATAAGAACTAACGTAATAGGTGATTAGAAGAGATATCTCATCTCTTATCTAGCGGGTAGTAGCTATAATTCATAAAGATATATTATTACGGGAGGCTAACTATATATAGACCCACATAGAAAAATAGTAGAAATCCTAGTAAATCAAAGGTATAGTTTGTGTTTTTATAGCCCTTGTCTTATCTAGGTCATGTAACTATGTATGTGACATATCGCATGCAAAGTCTTCCAGTTTTAATAGATTCTTCCATTAGATTAACGCCCACTTACAGAGAGTCTCGGGGAACACTTCCACACCTGTCGATATTGGAGACACCGGTTCACAAATGACAATGGAGGCGAACGTTATATGCATGGGAATCTAGTATCGCTGCACTTTCCTCTGTAGAGACGATGACAGTGTTAACCCACCTATGTCTCGCTGGCCACGAGATCAGGCCTCGCACCAAGCCACAACCGAGACCAACCCATGACACATCAGTGCAAGAACCGTAAGTTACCAAAGGAGAACATATGTTCTCTCAGCATAGACGAATGTCTCGGCCATCGACGCCCAGTTCTACCCAAGCTCTGCTGCGGCTATCCCCGATCATAGGTGCTATTACGTTGCCACTAGCATTTGAAGCCACGGTCTTGCTTGGAAGTCACATATCTCCGATAACCTTGTAGTGACCTCTATGGTCCGCTTTTCGCAGTAGAAGCAGCGTTCCAGCTCCAAAGATGATACTGCACACATCGCCCGGCTTTGCGACTAGAGGCGCCAGGCCGAAATATCCCCGCTCCGTGACAATGAACCTACGATTCTGCACAAAACGTTGGACCTGGACGTGGAATGAGTCCAGGGCGCTGTTCGGTGGTCCTCCATTTAGTCTTTCAATGTATGCCGTACGTTGGGACTCCCACGCCTCTCGCTCACCCCACCGGGAGCCTATGACCAAAGTGCTCATGAAAGCCAGCGAAGTATGGGATGTTGCGTAAGCCAAGGAGGCCGCCGTTGCTGTGACGATCTTCCAAATAGAAACGATAGTCTCCACTGGTTCAGTGCGTGTGAGGAGTTGGGAACTGAACCTAACCCTGTCGAAGAGGACACCCCTGACTGCCAGTGTGTTGGATCCGCGGCAGGACGGCTTCCACAAGGCTGGCTGATCTTCAGACGCGGGAGTCACTGCTGGGTCAGTGGGATGGAAAATAGACTGAGTGAACATGTCGATATTCCATCGTGGAACCCAAGAGGCAATTCGGTCATTATTGATACTCTCTTCGGTGTGTTGGACGTAGTGCAGAATAGTAACATCTTCCGTCGAGCGCACGTAGCGATGAGCAAAGTCAGAGTAGACGTCGAGACAGTGTTTCGTGTAGTCTGGATTCCAAGCGATCGCCTTCTCGGGTGCTTCCATGGAATTCGCCAGCGGGATGAAGGCATATAGTCTGTCTCGCTCGCCCTTCATGCCCAAGCACCTGGCATACTCCAGGATTTTGAGGAGGCCGAGGCAAAACCAGCGCGCCTCGAGGAAGAGGGTTCGCAGTTCGTGCTTATATCGCGCTTTAGAGATTTCCAGGTGTATGTCAGAGAGCTGAAACTGTCTCAGCCCAGCAGCTGCCCGCTGAATGAACCAGAAATAGCATCGTATCAGGGCTTGCCAACTGAACTCGGCGTTGCCCCATAATATCAAGGCCTGCTTCGCGAGTCCGACTTCCTGAACGACCCAGCCGCGGCCAAACCAAGGCGCGTCGGTCAGAGCCTGAAGGGACTTCCATCTTTGATCGCGGGCAAGCCGCTCTTGCTTCTCTTTTTTCGATAAAAGGGAAACAATTCCAGGAATATTCGAGCGTGGTGAGAGTTTCCTGAATCATGGTATCTAGCTCAGTTAACATCGAGCTCACGTCGGATCCGCAGCCGCCTTGGTCAGATCCTAGACAGACCAAGGCTCTCTGAGCGCTGGCGTAGATCTTTGCCATGAGCGACACCTGATGAGGACGTTCCTTCAGATCGTTCTGGTTGATGGAGATCGAGTCAGCCCAAAGACTCCGCGGCTCGGCTGGCTTTCTCACGCGCAATAACGCCGAGTGCAAGTTGGTCGTAATGTGAACTCTCTCCCCATCGCAAGTTATTTCTTGATCTTTCACATCACTTCCCCAGAAGTAGGAGACTGCCTCAAAGGGTGGTGCTCTCTGGAGGCTAGAGATGTGGAGAGTGCAGGTGAGGTCGTCATTCTTGTTTCCGGGGTGGAGAACGAGGTATCGGAAGAAGTCTCTCTTGGGAAGGGGCTGGTAGATATAACCGGTCTTGTCTGGATTCATGGTCTCAGCTGTAAAAAGTTTTAGGGAACAGAGATTCTCAGGGCGGGCAGCTTAAGGATCTGCTCACTTATCTTTTGCAGGATGAAATCTGCTGACAGCTGACTGCATGGTGGCTGCATAAGTCGTCACCTGGCTTCGCTGAGCAGCTGCACATTCGGCCACGACTCTTCTAGCATCAACGCGAGGCGACGAATTATGGTCACCCCTCTTCCATGCGCTCTGAGAGCTTGGTGGGGGTACATGGACCTAACTGTGAGTAGATGTGCATGTGTCTTCAAACGGGTGCTAAGATCCTCGAAACTGGAGGTGTGCCATTGCACAGACTCGTTAGTGCAGATCTAGGCGCTGAGAATAATTGGTGCTCAATGCGAATGTGCAAACCATGGCCACGTCAGCACCACATGCAGGTTATAGTGCGACCAAGCTTTGTGCGTTCTCAACAATTGATGGGTGTGGTCGTCGGATGGATCACAGCTCAACGGGTGAAACCGTCCTTCTTGGCTCTTTTGCCTTGATATATCTCTTTTCGGGCACATAATGAACGTCTTGACGGACACCGAAGTCCTCAGTGGGGATCATCCCTATTATCCCAAATCTTCAATCACCAATTTCGCCCTGCAGAATGACCCTCACCCAAAATCCCACATCGACACAATGAACAACAGGTAAGAAAGGACCTGTAGTTTCCAGGAGTTCGCAAATCCCATGGCTTTTTGTATCTGGGGAGGCTTCCAAGATGTCAGGGCCGGGATCGTACTTGGTGCGCTTGTAGTCCACGAAGTCAATCAAGGTGGCATCCTGACCGATGCTCCAAGCTGCCCCCGGCTGTGGCCTCCAGACAATAAAGTTACCAGGAAGCCAAGACCTTTGGCAAGCTCCACAGCCTCAACCACCTGTTCGAGTTTGGTGGGACGAACAACCGCGTTTGAAAAGCGATCTGGGTGGTTGAGACGGAACACACGATCCAAAACACTTGCCACTTCTCTTCGAGTGACGACCAGTCTGCATCCTGCCAGTCATCTTGGTCATTTATATCGCATAAGTTCAAGTAGTTTGCAAGTTGGAAGTAGACGCCGACAGGAATTCAGTTGTAATGAGTCAGAACTACGGTCGCAATCTAAATATCGAGATCAATCGTAGAAGTAGTTGAAATCAAACCAAATGACGTATCAAAGTAGTAACACATATGAAGCTCCCAGTGAAAGCATTTTCACTGAATTGACTAAACTTCATAGCCAATGTAATACTGCTATTGCTATAGAGCTGTCAGCCTATGCCAAGATTTCGGAGGGGTATTACCCCGTGTCTGACACCACCAACATCACCCCTGCCAATTGTATCATATTGGCTTAGCAATCCTACATTATGAAAGCAGATAAGATTTCAAATACACCTTACAACCTTAAAATGTCGACACCAACACCTTTGCCCATTCAAAAGGATAAAAAGGGAAATCCTGCCGCGGCGAGAAACACTTTCAACCACAAGAACATACAAGCCCAATCTCGAAAAATCTCATCATCCAAGATGTCGACCATTAAGTTTGCCGTCGTTGACATCTTCTCTTCAACCCCGTACAAGGGAAACCCTCTTGCAGTCGTTGATGATCTCGCCGGCACTCTCAGCGACACCCAGTTGAAGCTGATTACCCGGCAGTTCAATCTCTCCGAGACGACATTCTTCTCAAAGCCGACCCGGGCCCAAGCCACCTACCGGCTACGATCCTTCCTGCCAGACGGCAGAGAAGTTCTGGGTATCGGGCACAATATCCTCGGAGCTTGGTGGTACCTTGCTGAGGCGGGCTTTCTCGACTTTTCCGAGACCAAATTTGTGACCAAGTCGCCCGATTCTGAGGAGTTTACTTTTTTCCAAGAACTGGGAGATGCCGTCATGCCGGTCCAGATTCTGCGGACGAAGCGTGAAGGGCAACATCCTCTCTATTCAGTGGCAATCACGCAAGCACCCCCAAAAGCTCATAACCGACATCCAGATTTGGAGTCACTCGCTAGAAGTATTGGGCTCGAGGCCAAGGACATCGGTCTGCCCGATAATACTTCACTTGCCCCGCGAGTCATGTCAACTGCTTCCACACACCATCTGCTGGTGCCTATCAAGTCCATTCCTGCTCTGAATCAAGTCGTCGTCCAGAGGGACGTTCTCCTGCAACAAATTCGCTTGGCTGATGAGCGTGCCTATGGATTATTTCTCTTTACGCCAGATGTAAATAACTCCGGAGAGCCTATTCGCGATCGGTACCAGGCCAGGTTTTTCAGTCCAGGCATGTCTACCGAAGACCCGGCGACTGGCAGCGCCGCAGGACCGTTGTCCGCATACTTATATAATGAAGGCCACCTAAGTGTGGCCAAAGGAGAGGCAAGCATCGAGGTTCTGCAAGGATATAATGTTGGCAGGGAGTGTAAGATACAGGTTGGCCTGTCCGTTTCGACTGGCTCTGAGGACAGCCATGATGTGCGTGTTCAACTGATTGGAGGCGGCGTAGAAATATCCAAGGGCACGATTGTAATTCCAGGTGATGATGTTTTGTTCTAATTTGGGCGTTAGGTAGCCTTACTACGGTTCTAGGGAGAATTAGCAATAATCACAGGGATTATATTATCAGCCCACGCGAGATGAATAAAGAGAGCCTCAACAAGTCTTGGTTACAGGTGATTTTCATGGTGCCAACTCTTAAGACTAGCTTCTGCGAATAAAATGACATAAAGGATAATAGTATCAGGGTTACTAATCCGTGCATTATAGTACTCTTAGCAGGAACTCAACATTACTCTGAGTCAAGCCTTATACAATTAACACTTTGCAATGGTACCTGCAACCTGGCATCTGCTGAGAGTGATTATATAGTTCACATAAATACACATATAGTCCCACTATACTATTATAACAGACTTAATCTCGGCACGCTTTACGTACTGATCCGGCAATATCCAGACTTGTCAGCTGCATAAATGCACCGGGAACCGTGGCTGATCTTCCAAGCAGTAGCCCAATTATATTTAACGCTTCCGTTTATAGAAAGCCCAGGATTACGATCTTCATATTATAAGTCGATGAATTGCCATCTTCATTAGTGTAGCGTGAGGACCCCTCCCCGTCTTGGACTTGACAGTACGTTGTTTCAGTTTTGCCATCTTCCAACAAGCCATCTGCCTCACACATTCTTGTATCAAGGAGAACAAAATGTTCCCTTTTCCTTTTCTCCTAGCCTCTGACGATCGATCCCCCAGATTTCAAATTTTCATCATAAATATAATGAAGGTTTCAACTACGGGTCATAGGATAGTGACTGAACTAGAGAACACATCGCCAAGATGGTCAAAATCGTCTTGCGTACTATATCAGGGTGTTTGACTTCCGTCAGTCTCAACTTTATGCGGCTCGGCGAATGTTGGGTTCATATGACTAGGCTTCCGAGGCTTTCCTAGGAGCAGGCGGGAGCGATGCATGACTCTGGAAGGGAGGCATCACTCCAAGGACTTGGATGCCAGAGAACATCCCAGAATATGGAAGAACCCCACATGCTAGCCAGATATGTGACGTTTGTCCGCTGCGCCATGACTGAGGCAACGCCAGCTCAGGCAATAAGTCAATCGCTGGCTGAGGCAGTGACTTGTTTGGTGTAATTAGTAACATCTGTATATTACTTCGTATGTGTATCTTCAGCAGGTCTAGGAGACCCTGAGTGTAGGATTCTCAGTCCTTCGACCTTTGGTTAAGCTTAATCCGGATATGCAATTGACCTTCGGCTAGGCCTACTATATTAATAATAAAGTGTGTCCTCTTATAATCCTAAGCTCCTCCGAGAATCTCAAATTAATACTAGCAACTAAGTAGGAGTTGACTTTCATCACCACCTCGCAACTCTCGGACTTTTCGAACCCCGAGAAAGTGCGAGTCCCGAGTATAAATAATTTCGGCATTTATTTACCAAGCATTTATTCCCACAAAAGAACTGGTGAAACAAGCTTCTTTTAACATCTTCGCTTGCGCGGATTCTTATTTCTTTGGCCGTAGGCGAGGAGCATACCTGTTCCTCGATCTCACCCCGAGATCATACCAAGTCAACCAAATATCTCACACTATGAGTTCATGAAGAAGAGACCCGTTACAGCTACTTTCAGCAAGTTTTTCTTAAATTTAGCCTGTTTCACTTCCAACCTAGGGCGAAGCACCTATCCCATGTGGTGCAGCATGCCTTATTGAGACGGTGAGTCAAATAAACTTACGGAAAAGGTTGCGGAATTGTAGCAAACATCAGACTTAGCTAATAACAGGAGGGCAAAAGTCCGAAAGCAGGATTGGCTTTGCCGCTCAGGCGCACGTGCTGCAAACCGTGGTCCGCAATATCCTACGTTAGATATGGCACTACGCAATTGTTCATCAACAAGTTGCTCGACATGCAATTTTCAAGATGCCATCCTGATCTGGCCAACCGTATGATTCATGTAAGGTGTACAGAAGCCAAGTAGACAGCTTGATATTGGTAAATCCCTTGGTCAAGGCCATATCATGGCAACAACCCGGCTAACCATCTAGACGAGAGTAATCCAGGTCTCTTGAAGGCGACCGTTAGTTCCCTTCTCAAAGCTTTCAGGAATCTCCCCATGCATAATCTTATTAACATAACATTCGCCCACAAGATGATGACCCCCAGAAGCAAGTGGTCGAACAACAAAAGGAACCTCAGCTCCGCGAATGACGCATAACAAATCACCCCCCATTGTTGCCCCCGGCCCAATTCCCAAGAGTCCTAACCGGGTTACAAAGCGGGCACGTCCAGCACCAGCAGTTCCAGCAGCGTCTAAAAGTCGATCGGCACGCCCTTTTGAAGACAGCTCCATCAACGACTCGAAAGTAATGGACTTATTTTGTCCATCTGTTGCTGGATTTATATCACACTGTTTCCTGGCCTCCTGAAGCCAATTTAGTGACCACCGAAGCCCGTCCCGGATAAGGCACCTTGCATAGTCCGCAATATGGCCTTCCACATTTGAGACGGGAAAGCCATCCCAGCGCTTCCCGCAAGTAAGCGTCAGCGCGAGCATCTCAAGTTCATCCATAGTGAGGGCGGCGGCATCAAGCACGGTTTCAAAGGAATCCGGCCGTGACGCCGGTCGCGACGCTCCCCACACATTTGATCTGCTGTCATCTTGTCCTCTCCAGAACGTGTTGTATACTCGAAGTTCGCTAGGGTGGCTGATCGTGTCAACAATCACACCAAGTGTAGCCAATTTCGAATTATCGTCGCTGATCTGGACTGTCGGTGACGCTGCAGTTGCCGCTGAGAATCCAGCACATCTCTGTAGCGGGCAGATGGGTTCTGTGATATTTGTTTGCCATTGTGGGACCCAAGAGGGACCATCCAATATCAAGTTTCTGTGGGCCAGAGTCCCTGGCAACATATAGCGACAACTGTGGTCGATCTGGACTTGTGATAAAATATCCAAAGAGTTCGAGGTCCGAAGCATGAGAATGGCAAGGTCTCGATTCACTTGGGAGGCTGGTTTTGCATAATCGGGAACGATATTCGAAGATATTGTATCCTTCGTTGGAACTCCAAGCAAAGCGTAGATCTTATCATGTTCGAACTTGCACCGAAAGCCTCGTGTAAGCGTCAGTAACTGGTGAAATGTGAGTTTGAGGGGATCAAAGTATTGCTGAGACAGGGAGACGCGATATACTAAGTAGGCGTTGAGGATCCCGGGGGTGACAATTGGCCGTTTGCCATCGCTTTGGTCTGATATTTGACTGGACTGGACCCGGCCAAAGTTCTCTCTTAGTATAGCGGCGGCTAAGCCTATGCAATCCCAAGAGATCTGACTGTCTCCTAATACCACGACCGTAGACCTAGGGACAGACGCCTCCTGCAAAGACCATACGCTTCTGAACCACGCTCGTGTAAAGAAACGTATTGCGTGAGACCAAGCTTCCGGGAGAGTCATCTCCCTAGATTCTTGGAGCGGTGCGTGTATGCGACAGTTGATGGACTTTGCCTCTTTATAACACTCCTGAAAGTGACGTTTTCTTCGCCAAGTGTTGACTATTTTACAAAGACTGACAACCTGGGCATCCGACTCGGTGTCTGCCCCAGGACCTAGCCAAACAATTACATGGTAAGCATGCTGGAAAATGGGTCGTGCCAGTTGAACATGATAGTTTCGCTCATTGAGGTCGTCAAGGTTGATGCACAGAGGCGCCAGCCAAACTAACCGGGGCCGGTCCAGTAATCGTAGACGGTGTAGAAGCGAGGCAATATTGGCGCTGCACCTGATCTCTAATCCATTGCAATACAGAGACTCGAATCGCGGCGCCGGAGAGGTCGCATCGTCCTGTGAACTGTATGATATGACTTCGTACTTGAACATGCAGTCTGGGATCTTTGAAATGAAGAACTGGCATGAGATAGGACCCTCACGCCCTGGCGATATTTCCAGTAATCTCAAAGATCCTGCCGCAAGGGGCTCAAACCCCCCAAAGACGTGCTGACTACTGCGCTGGAGTCCACTCGACCGAGCAAACCCTTGAGGTAGATCCGGGTAACGATACTCTTGGGGTTCTGCCCCAGGCTCCGTGTTGTTTGTGGGCTGGTGCTCCATTCCGGACAACTGTTCTTGATCTATCACTGACAAGGTAGAAAGTAGCCTCTCATGGATCATGCGACCTTCTGCCTTAAAATAATAATTTCGTGCTACAAGTACCGGATACGGCTATTAGATTCCGTAGAAAGTTGTGTGATTGGCGACTGGAGACAAAAATCGAACGTACCACTTCCCATATACACCCTGAGCTCCTCATTCTCAAACTCCTGCCAGGCATCTTCCGGGTCCGCCAAGAGAATGTCGTCATCTTCATTGGATGTCAGCGGGGCCATGTCGCTTCAAGATGCACGAGGCTCACACCCGTGGTAGGCTTCAAGAGAGCTGAGTGACAAATGATGGCGCCAAGGTGGCAGTGCTTCTTTCAGCCTGCCTGGATAGTGGGGTTGGCTGGGACTCGTCGGATTAATATAAGTCCGTGAACCGCTGAAGTGTTGTGTCGATGCCTTAGGGTAGCGGACAAGTCTGGGGTCTTGACCATGTAGCGTCGTGGACACGAGTGTCGCCAGTGACTGGGCCCGAGTTAGGATACGCTACAGGGTAACACCGGTGGTATCATTTCGGTCGCATTCTCTCCTGACTCTATGCTTCTTGAGTTGACGTCAGGTGACTATATGGTTAGGGTCTGGCGCATGGATACGGGCGAGTGCGTTCAGACGTATGACGAACATGACAGGCTGTGCTATCAAAGTAAGATTATAGTTGCTAGGTTGGATCATGTACAAAGCATCAGACCAGGAGGTTACGCGGGGACATTCGGGACACGGCCGACCAGTCGCCGAGCCCTTGACAACCACTGCCCGAGTGGGAAGACGGACATGACCGGCTATTGGTGTAGATGGCTCAGGCTTCCACTTTAGTCTTGATTAGGTGGCCCCGGCGGGGATCCCTCCCAGCCTCACACACATAGAATACACACACAGTCAAGGTCCTCTGAATGCCACGCTAGCTTTCCAACACACTATGCCTAATATAAGAAGACTGTTCTAGACTGGATAAGGGTGGGGCACTCATGCTCCGGCAAGCCCTTGCTTGGGCTGTTATCAATGTAAGTTTGACTTCTCATGTGGCGAATTCGGCTGTATCGGGAATAGAGGTATTTATCCTGTGACGTTTACCGCGGAAAACTGATCATGATTCCATTACCCACTCACTCACAACCGCTACAGGCGTCGACACTGGCTTTTACTTTGGAGAACATGGATGCTGGGAACATATTTCGCGCTGTTATCAGGCACATACTCGTAACCCTAGCCATTCGGCATCTCTGCAGCTATGTTCATTGGTTTTGCGTCTGGCGTTTTAGTTGACATCTAAGGGTGTGCGAGTTGGCCGCGGGGAATCATTCTTGATGCGGGCTCGCCTTCTAGCTGGTGAAATTATAAAACTCGCAGACGCATGGTATGATGCAAGCCTTCTTGGTCTACAATTTTTCCATTCACATTTCCAAGATGGACAAGATCAACGTTGACCCATCCACGCTGGAGGCCCACCCCGGAGAGGAGGGAATGGGTTCCAGCACGGAGTACCATGATCTCACAAGAAAGCAAGACTCCCATATCCCCTATCCATGTCTAGCCAAAGTAGTTTTGCTTATAATTGTTTTATCAGGCTCGAGTCTCGTCACATTCAATTCATTGCCATCGGTGGCGCCATCGGCACCGGCCTGTTCTTAGGAATTGGCCGAGCTCTGACCCAGGCCGGCCCTCTTAGTCTTCTTCTTGGCTACACGTTGTCTGGAATTGCCATATACTGCATGGTAGGGAGAAGAAGGCAAAACACTATCTCCACACTCGTCCGCTCATCGATTTGTGATAGATGCAATGTCTCGGAGAGATGACAACCTGGCTCCCTCTCCCCGGCGCACTCCCTCAATTCGCGACTCGTTGGGTAGACCCAGCCCTCGGCTTCGCTCTCGGTTGGAATGTATGTCAATAGTCCCCCTGTTCCTCTTCATATTCTAACATGATAACCTCAGAGCTGGTACTACTGCGTGATCACTCTCTGTGCCGAAATCGCCGCCGTTGCTGTTGTGATCGGATACTGGCCCGGTGCCGAAGGTATAAACATTGCTGCCTGGATTTCCCTCTCGATTGTCGTCGTCACCGCTCTAAACCTCTTTGCCGTTTCTGTGTATGGAGAAGCCGAGTTTATATTTGCCAGCATCAAGATCCTCACCATCGTGGGCCTGATCTTGCTTGCCCTCATCATCGACCTCGGCGGATCCAGTCAAGGCAGACTCGGGTTCCGATACTGGAAGAACCCTGGTGCCATGAAAGAGTACGTTGCTGAGGGAGACTTGGGTCGCTTTCTGGGATTCTTCTCGACCTTAGTCAACGCTGCATTTTCCTATGGCGGCATTGAGACTGTTGCGGTTGCTGGAGGCGAGGCTAAGAACCCCAGACGAAATATTCCCAAGGCCGTGCGCCGCGTCTTTTGGCGGATTGCCTTTTTCTACGTCCTCGGAGCTCTGGCAATTGGAGTCACCGTCCCATACAACGATCCCAACTTACTCAGCGCTCAAAAGAGTGGCGCCAAAGGTGCTGCAGCTTCTCCTTGGGTCATCGCCATCTCTCGTGCCAACATCAAGGTTCTCCCTTCGATAATCAACGCAGTCATTCTAAGCTCGGCAGCTTCATCAGCAAATGCCATGACTTTCAACGGAAGCCGATACTTATATGCGTTGGCGTCAAGTGGTCAAGCTCCAAAGATTTTTCTGAAATGTAGCAAAGGGTATGTCTAGCGCTGATAATAGTTGTATAAAACTAACGTTTCCTTAGCGGAGTTCCATGGGTTGGAGTATTGACCGTCGCTAGCATTTCTCTCCTTTCATTCCTTTCGTGCAGCTCGGGCGGGAGCGTGGCTTTTACTTGGTTCCAAAACCTCGCCACACTTTCCTCTCTCTTTACCTGGATAGGCATTTGCATCATCTACGTCAGATTTTACAAAGCTCTTCAAGTCCAGGGAATCGACCGGGACACCCTTGTCTTTAAAGCTCCCTTCCAACCCTACCTTGCCTATTTCTCTCTCTTCTTTTTCTCCACAATTGTTATCTTCAATGGATTCTACGCCTTTGCGCCATGGAGCACAAACAACTTTATCACAAGCTACATCACCCTCCCGATTGTGATAGGGCTGTACTTGTTTTGGAAGGTTTACAAGAAAACAAAGTGGGTTTCGTCAAAGGATGCTGACTTGCTGCGGGATAAGGCTGAGATTGATTCTGTTGTCTGGGAAGACCCTGTGCCTAAGAATTGGATTGAAAAGTTTTGGTACTGGTTGGCCTAACCTATTTAGGCTTATAAAGGTCGCCTTCAAGTAATTTTCACATGTTACGCGAGTTGGGAGGTTCCGAGTCTGGGTCTACTAAACGGCTGGACTTTTCCCTTTCATGTACCGTAGCCTTTGAAAATAGAATTATGCATCATCAAGCAATTTTTGTTGATAATGATTTGCAAGCTTCCCGGGCGCCAAGAGTCATGGTAGTGACTGACGAGAGTTGTTTGAAGGGTGGCGAAGCACCCGCCACACTTAGTCGACTTCAGAATCGTGGCTTGCCTGGTATGAAAGCGTACCGAGTATTCGAATGATAATAAGTAGAGAAAGACAACAGATGAAATGTAGTGAATGAAAGAGAAGGCGAATGCCGATGGGTGAAAATCAAAGCATGGTGATGGTCGCGGTGAAGGGAATTTAGACAAAGATGAAAACGAAGACGGGAGGAAGAATGTGGATATAAATTACGGTGAGGAAGATGAGCACGAGAGGTTTCATGACATGCTTATGAAGGTGGTTAAGCAGTGCGAAGAACAGATCTAGACCTGAGAAGAAATTGATAGGGAGCGGGACAGGGAGCAGTGCGATAAGAGCCCCGAGCCCTGATAAGATCTGATTGTAGGCAAAAGAAATAGGAAGTCTGTATCCAGAAGCTTGTGACACCTACAGGCAGATCCAGTTGGCGGAGTGATATGGAAAGAAGATGACTCGAAATTAGATGAACCCGACGTGGAGTAGTGGGAAAATGTGGAGAGACGCTGGTGAGGAATAGAGCCACGGCAAGGTCTTCAAAATTACGGTGATCTAGACCTGTTAGCAAGCCGTCGTCTTGTTCTCGGCATTGAACGCACCTTGAATACCGCCAACAAGTGTTAGTAAGAAGATTGATTACTTTTTGCATCTAATGTAGACACTGGAAATTAGAACAGATAACGGCCCCGAAGCAACCCATAGCTTCTTCTTAGAGAGAGAACCTGATTTTATTTCATTATCTTATTCTATGTAATATGCATCAATTTGATGATTTTCGTAGCTGTATCATGCCGTCTCAGTATGCTGTCCCCGGGACTCTAGTACATGGTTAAGGATATGCAGACCCTCCTCAATCTCCTCAGCAATAATACTAACTGGATGGGCTAAACAGAACATACCACCCATACTAGGTAAGTTCATAATATTGCAAGAAAGTCCAAGCTTCATAGCCTAATCGGAGATGGCCTAGCTAAGGTCAGAGCCAGGGGCCTTGGTCTCAGAGTCGGAGATAATCTCGGCACCTAGGAGAAGACCACGGCCACGAGTGTCACCGATGTACCAGTACTTCTCTTGGAGCTTAGAAGACCATCTCGGAGCTAGGCACCACGCTCGGCAGCCTTCTGGCTTATATTATCACAATTAACAATCTCTAGGAACTTTCTACTTATAGCCGCGGTCAGAGGGTCGTTTAAGTAAGAAATAGTAAGTCACAGGAAGCCTACCTCCTTGCAGCCTCGCTCAATCTCGGCAGTTATGCTGACAGAGGCTAAGGAAGGACCGCAGCCCGGGGTCTTAGAAAGAGAGAAAATAAAAGGAACCTAGCCTTCCTCATGCTCGAAAGCGAATATCTGGCCGGTTCGGCCGATACTAGTCTGGGGCTCATCCATGATGATAAAGATACCACACGTCCTACATTCTTCAAACCGGCACCTTAAGTAACCCTTAGGGAGGTTAAGGCTACTACTAGTAGACAGAATGGGCTCCATAATGAAAGCAGCGATAGAACCGACAGACTGTTAGTCAATTAGCGACTAAACAAAGTCCAACTCGGTCTCCTGGTTCTAAGAGCCGCCAGGCCTGCGGAATAGGGATGCGTAACCATAAGGGGGCAGGGAAGGCAAGCTGGCGGGATATGGAAGGGTACTAAGAGCGCGGGTCATGACAATAGGGGAGAAAGGTACATTAGTAGTCATAAGATACTGGTTGGCCTTAGACGAGAACTGAGCTTCGGAGGTAAACTCAATGAGTTAAGGTGTGGTGATCATTCGGTTGAGGCTATGCAGGTATATCGTAGAGACTTTGATTGTCTGAATGAACTAGATGGTTTAAATACTTATCTCACCTTGATTTTGCCTCTGTTCGACAATATCCTCTATCATCTATTAGACGGCGAGGACGGAACATTCTCGTATTTCACGGGAAATTACCGCGGACTGGCGGGGAAGCCTTCAAGAGATGGAATTAAGTATTCCACGGGAAAATCTCCACACGCCGCGGAAAACTTCTCCACACCGCGGAAACCCCCTTTACAAGTCAAGTCCAGGTCAGCTTGGGTGTAGGCCGGAGAGCGAAAAGGGAAAAAAGGAAAAAAGGCATCCATCCATATGGTTTTATTACGTCAATTTTATCGCAGTCGCCAATTCTGAGATGGCTAGGTATAGCGTCAAATACGTCGTTGATTTTCATAAATATAAGTACTAATGTCCATGCTTTTAGCGTCTGAGAGGCTATTGATTGTGAATCTTGTCACATTTAACTTTCAAGTTGCCTCTATACTACAAGTCAGTTTTCTTTGAGCCTACAAGCTATTCATACGCCATGTCGGATAAGCACTTCCTTCACGATCCAACCCAGCTCGTTGATGCATCTCTATGGGCCACTATTCTAAACAACCCGTCACTGGCCCTTGACTCGGCCAACAAGATCATCTATCGACGTCAAAGAGGCTCGCAAGGCAGCCATGTCTCTCTTGTGTCTGGCGGTGGCTCAGGCCATGAACCTTCTTTTGGCGCCATGGTTGGCAAGGGGCTGCTGACTGCCTCGGTTGCGGGCACCATCTTTGCCTCGCCTGCCACACAGCAGATCCTCTCAGCCATCATAGGCCGGGTTGACAATTCGCAAGGTGTTCTTGTCATTGTTATGAATTACACTGGCGATGTTCTCAACTTTGGCGTTGCAGTTGAAAAGGCGCGTTCTAGAGGTATCAATGTTGACATGGTCGTGGTTGGGGATGACGTTGGAGTTGGCAGGGCCAAGGCCGGCAAAGTTGGGCGTCGCGGCATAGCCGGAACAGTTCTTGTGCAAAAAATTGCCGGTGCGCTGGCTGAACAGGGGGGAAGCCTACAGGAAGTTGCAAGTGTCGCTCGCCTCGCAGCCGAGAATATCGCTAGCGTCGGGGCAAGTCTAGAGCACGTCCATGTCCCTGGGCGACAGGCAACGGATGGAGCGAGTCATGGTTCCGGTGCTTCAGGCGACCAAGAGGTTGAGCTCGGCATGGGAATTCATAATGAACCAGGCTCAGGAACCGAAAAAGTGAGTTTTCCTACCTTGGTCAGCAACATGCTTCAGCAACTTCTAGATCCGAACGATGAAGATCGGTCTTTCCTTAAAATCGACTCGGAGGTAGTCCTGCTCGTCAATAACCTCGGCGGTGTTAGTCCCTTGGAGATGGGCGGAATTACTGCCGAGGTGGTGGAGCAGTTGGAAGGAACTTACAACATCAATCCGGTGAGAATTCTTACAGGCACGTTCATGACCAGTTTGAACGGCCTGGGCTTCTCCATCACACTTCTCAACCTCTCAACGGGGAACAAGCAAGGACTTGACTTGTTGAAGCTTCTCGATTCTCATGCAGAGGCTACAGGGTGGGCAGCGCCTATCATGCCCGAGACCTGGGCTCTTGCAAGAACAGTGACCTCGGACATGCACGAGGTTGAAGACAATCTTGTTAAGCCCAGTGGTCTACGTTATGATGCTGTTAGGGCAAGGAAAGCTCTTACTGCTGGCCTGGATTCCATTATAGCGGCAGAACCTGAAATTACCAGGTTTGATACTATTGTGGGCGACGGCGACTGTGGTACGGGAATGAGGCGTGGAGCTGAAGGTAAGTTTATTTTCCTTCACAATTACACATATCAAATTTGCTAACTATCTGTATCAGCCGTTCTTGATGGAATTAATCAGAGGCCACTCACGGGAGACGCGGTTTTGGACGTTGCCACTATTCTATCGAAAGTCGAGGCGTCCATGGATGGAACATCTGGCGCTCTCCATACCATCTTCCTCAACGCCTTGCTTAGCTACCTAGCTAATCATGGTCCTGGAGTCGTCGACACCAAGACCTGGGCGCAGGCACTCAAGCATAGTAGCGCGGCATTGTCAAAGTATACGCCCGCCCGGGTCGGCGACCGAACACTTATCGATGCCTTAGAACCATTTATCCAGGCGCTAGCCAGATTGGAGGATGTGCGGACAGCAGCCAAGGCTTCTAGGCGTGGAGCAGAGCTAACTAAGGGAATGAAGGCCAATTTAGGGCGGACAGTGTATATTGGTGGAGATGGCTTTGCTCAAGTTCCGGACCCGGGCGCTTGGGGGCTTAGTGCTTTCTTTTTAGGTTTAGCAAGTGAACTTTAATGAATTAAGTTAACATTTATTTCAGAAATAGAGTTGCTTCATCCTGTTTGTGACTGTAAAAACAATAATAGTAGACGTGAGCTGTCCCCCCAACTGAGGGCACTCTGGAGTGTTGGAGCTCTTTGATGTTTTCAATGATTTGGGGTGCTAGAATTGTCTTGCCAGCTCCAGGCACGCCGTCGATCCAAAGACATCTTTTGTGTCCCGCTATCCAAGTTTTCCAATCCTCCCAACGGAAAATCCAGTGTGCAGTTCCAGGCTCGTATAGCTTGCAAGCTCGATAGTAAAGAGCAGATGGATCCGTGGACTGGAGCCATTTGTAAACCTCATTTTCTTAAAGCTCTTGATGCGACTTGGTGTTAATAGTATATTCCAGGACAACATCAAATTGAGAAAGAAGCCACTTACCGGTCAGCTCCGCTTTGATATGCATGGTAACTTCTTTGATATCTTTAATTTCGCGACTTTTGGATATTAGAACAGGCCATTGATATAGAAATGATACTCTCTGCAATATCAACTAACCTTGAGTCTGCGGTAAGTGCCAAGGTGATGGTGTTTTTGTGTCTCGAGATCTGCTCGTGTAATTACTTTGCTCGTGTTTCCTTCAGGGTCCGACCTAGGGATGTCAATGAAGTCTTCAGTTTCCATCTTTTGGGCTTTGATAGACGATGGTGTGACAGCATGACCGCTCGGCAAGAGCTTTTCGATTTCGGAGAGTGCTTTGTGACAGCCCTCAATAGGGCCATCCGGACTGGTAAGGTGAGATAATGCTGAGGATCTCATCGTACAAGGGGCGAGGATGAGCACAGTGTCGAGAAGGGTCTTAACTGTGGAGACTTCAATGAGGATGAATCGGAGATCTAAAGGAGCGTCTTGGACAGCCCCAATGTATGTTTTACAGACCTTTACCACTCTGTCGGCTATCTGGGCGAAGGCGATGATGCCCTCCGTGAGACTGAATGGATCCATCTGGTAGAGCTGTTTAGATCCTGGGCGGCTGCTGGGCGATGAGCGAAAAGGATCGCGGTGTTGGGTGGGATGTGAGGCTTTGACAGGGTGAAACATAAAAAGAGGTGCAAAGAATGATCGACGAGGCCTCAAAATACGCATATAGTGGCAATGCAGGCGCCTCCTTGTGAGGCTTACTTGGTTGTATGCTGAGTTGGCAATTGATGTGTCGCTGCCCAATCTGCTGGCTTGGACGGCGGGCAAGCCAGGTTTCATGCACAGCCTAATGGCCTCAGAATGACTAGCCAGCCTTAGGCCTAGGCTCTGCACCTGATGCAGTGTCCGTTCAAAGTGTTGTTCAAAGTGTACTGCAGTCTGTCATTGGCAACGCGCGCATCCTGCCTCCTTGAAGGAAACGACTGTGCCATTAACGCGATGTGAGTGGGGGGTTCCCTCCCAATGATGCTAGTTTCCTACTCAGCCTGACTGACGTATGCCTCCCGGAATGTTAATAACGGGCTTGTTCACTGCGCTGAAGATACACGAGCTGCAGATGCCGGGCCCGTTAACGTTACCGCACCGTACAGCTCTGGGATACAACGACGGGTGCGTGCATGGCGACGCTCAAGGGCCATCGCGGCTCAGTTCAGTCAGTCGCGTTCTCATATGATCCGTGCGTCCAATCAGCCGATGATGAATCACCGATGCTGTCGACAATATTGTACATTTCATCCAAATCGAATGACCAAAGCTGCTGAGCTCACGCAGCGGCGAGCGCGGTTTGAGTGTAGTCCGCCTGGCTGTATTACAGGCCTAGCCTGAGTATGACTACGTCTGGAGGCAAATGTGTAGCCCTCGGTGGAAATGACCAGCGATTTCAATCCAAAGTGCTCATATACTCACCTGAGCCTCATCGCATTTAATTCATTACTGCTCGCAACCCTGCAGATCTATTAGCTAGGACTATTATTAAGGCTTAGTCGCCCGACAGAAGGCACACGTAATCTAACCTGCGCAACTGTGCACCAATAATATGGTCCTGGTTTTTTCTAGCACATATGTGCACCAATAACATGACGGGAGTCTAGGGCCTCTTGACAAAAAGTCGGGCTGCCGCATCCCTTTGGGACCTGCGGCATGTAAGCCAATTCAGTTGCCTAGCATAGCCAATTAGAAAATCCCAGGGCCTGTACATTTATCCTCTCCTAAATTTACCAAGGCAATAAGTACAGCGCCCCCCTGTGGTACAAGTTGGTACCTTGCTTTGCTCACACTCATAGTGTAGTTTGGCAGTCACTACTAGGTAGTATGAGTTAAAATGGGGCACCTCTACGCCTGTGTCAGCCCTTACCAAGAAATTCTTTTATCATATAAACTCTGCCTGCCTGCCTTCTGCTATCAATCTCTGGCCATGAATATACTGGTATCTTTAACTCATGCTAGCTATTTGGAAGCCTCCCACCCAATAGTTGTTCAACCCTGCCATGTGGCTGGTAGACATTTTTACGCTGAGGCTTCAGCGATACAATCGAGCCACAAATGACACACCTTATGCCACTCTTTCCTACTGTTGGGAAGATGGAGGAGTCAACTTCACGGATCTTAATAGTTCAGATGCGCATAGTTTGACGGCAGTTTCCCACGGAGCGGGCCTCGAGAATATCTTGAAGGCTTGTTCCGAGGCCCAAGCTTTCGGTGTCACGAAGTTATGGGCCAGTTTCTTGTGCGTTGATCGATCGTCAAGCGCTGATCTGTCCGAGGCTCTCAACTCGATGTTCGAGATATATCAGAACGCCCAAGTCTGCCTCGCACATCTAAGTGATGTGAAAACTCACCAACCACTGCTCGACAGCCCGATGACACAACTCGACGACCAAGGGAAGGAACTCGAAAGCCTAGGGGATTTACACAGTGACCCAGGGAAGTACATCGCGCAAAGCAAGTGGAGAAGGGGGGTTTGGATGCTGCCAGAGCTCATTGCCTCTAAGGATATTCAATTCTACGATCGTCAGTGGAATCAAATAGGATCCAAGAAATCGCTGGTTCCATTCCTTTCAAGGCTTCTTCGAATCGACAGGGCCGTTCTCGAGGATTCAGAAAGTCTCCCTGATTTCTCTATCGGGCAGAGGATGTCGTGGGCAGCCCAACTCTTAGCTGATCGGCCCGAGGATGTTGCGTATTCTCTACTGGGCATCTTCGGGGTCAGTATGACCATCATATACGGCGAAGGACAACAGGCCTTTCTCCGATTACAAGAGGAGATGTTAAAGGACACCGATGACGCAACACTGTTTGGATGGCAGTCTACGAGCGGTCAGCAGTATCGGGGTCTTTTCGCCAACTCTCCGTCCGAGTTTACCCATTTTGGTAATCACTCGCCTTCGACGCCTCTTCGAATCCGAGGCTACATACAGACCAGCTCTGCTGGGATTCTTATCGTGGGCACGTTTGGTCCAAAAAATGCAGACCAAGAAATTCTCCTGTGCCTCGTCGGATGGAACAGTGAAGATGACGGCCGAATAGGCTTGGGGATTCCTTTAAGGGCGTGGAACAATCGCTATGTCCGATCATCTCCATCCCTAGCGCTCAATCTCAGCGAATTACCAGAGGGCCGCCCGAGAAGGATTTGCATCACCCGCTCAGTAACCGCAAGAACGTCTAGTGCAATAGTTGCGGGGTATTCGCCTGCCTCCAAATTATCAATTGATCCATCTCGGTTTCTGAGAGCGGGCTCAGGGAAGAAGCGAGACGCGACGGGAACTCTGGCGCTAAATGAACCTGCCTCAGCTGCGAGCCGAGTCAATCCGGCGGCGTGGATAAAGCCCGGCAGGTACAATCTTTCACAAGATATCAAATCTGAGAGTGTTGCTGCTCCTACGCCAACCAGGGAATCATCTGTCTTTCTCGGTGCCACGGTGCCGTTGAGACCATTCCACGGCGGCCAGATTAGAGATCAAAGAGATACCAATAAAGGTAGAGCCGAGACAATCGGTGATGATGAGCGGCAAGGAAGTGTGAAATTGTTAGAGAATCCAGTGGGAGACACGAGTGATTCTCCGAAAAGTTCGGAACTGGAAGGGCAGGGCATTGAGTTGCATCGAAGTCGGCCAGGGGAATATCCACCTCGAGATTACAACCAGTCACTAGGCCAGTTTGCAGATGAGATGACGGAACATGGCCTTGAGCACTTCTTGCAATGGGTGACAAGTGTCAAGTCCGCCAACAACGTACCTGAACAAACACTTGTACCAACACTACCATCAAGAAAGCGGGTCAAGGCAGACTGCTTTGAAGAGTACACAGAAGTCGAGTATTTCACGGACTCGGAGGATATAGAAACCGTTGTTGTCGACAACCCGGGAACCAAGATACCCACCTTTGAACGTCGAACGCCCGAACGGTTCAAGTCTTGCGTCAAGGAAGGAGGCTTTTCCAGTAAGATTCAGACTCACGCCTTTGCCTGTCCCTTTGAACGTCGGACGCCCGAACGGTACAAGTCTTGCCTCAAGGAAGGGGGCTTTCCTAAGATTTGTGATCTCATTCGGCATTTGGAGAAAGCCCATCCCCTGCCCTACTACTGCCCAAAGTGCAGTCAAATCTTCGACACGCCTGGGGCTTGCGACGGCCATATAAGAAAACACACATGCGATTTAAGGGCCGAAGTAGGATATGAAGGGATATCCGAGCACCAGATGAGGCAATTGGCCACGCGTCTCATCCCACTCCAGTCGAAGGAGGAACGATGGTACGCAATCTGGAGGTGTCTGTTTGGTGGGCCTGAGAAGCCATCGGTCCCTTTTGTGTCGTCCAAAGTCGAGGCATGCATCCGATGGCTTAGAGAATACTGGCTGAACAATGGAAAGGATGTCGTCTTTGAGTTCCTAGAATCGAAAGGCTGCCGCGCTGACGGTGCTCACTGGACCGAGACGGACATGACGTTGGCCAGCCGGAAGGTGCTGGATCGGATGATCGATAAGCTGTTGGAGCTTTCCATTGAGGGCAAGGATGGACAGCAAGATTTTGGCAAGTATAGGGGAATCTGGGATGTGCTACAGAGGATTCTATCTTGAGCTAATCACCTTTTTCAGCAGTCACGTCGCTGAGTGTCGTTGGGGTTACATCTGATCCTGATGGACAATGACGAGGAGGAGCTGAGTAACACTGTATCTCAACTGTGGTTCTAAGGCATGGGGGCTAGAGACGCTATAACCCTTGATCCTAGTTTGTCAGTTACATAAGGTACAAGGCGTACTAACAAGTCGCCAGCTAAGTCCCCTATAACCTTAGGTGCGCTTAGGGTATTAGGCTGCTACCTAAGACCTACAGCCTACTATCAAGTTCGTAATATAATTCCTTTTTTTTTAAAAAAAAAAAAAAAAAACCACAAGACTATTGAAACGGTCCGTCACATACGCCGTCTACTGTGTTGCTTCTGTTTATCTGCGGGTTTATTGACGAAAGCTGGAAAAGAAAAACAAGCCCTCCATCCCAAAATCTGCATATTAAGCCGGTCTCCTTGGGGGCATGAAAGGAAAAGAGAAAAGGGAAAATAGTAATATCAAGTTCTCCGAGGCAATATCTGAGCTTATTGACTCTCGTCATAGCACGGATACTGTGGCGACGGGTGAACCCAAATGCCATATAGCTCATCATCGGTCTCTTGATGATGCGACAGTAGCTCCTGGGTAACGGGCGTGGGTGGTAAAGACGTTGCGGGTGCCAAGGCTGCTGGGCCTAAAAATTCAATGGCCGCTGAATTTTCCTCTGCGCCGGTAATTGGATACGCTGTACGGATAGGTGCTGGGCCGACCGGGGAAAACAACATGGCCGACATGGGCGATGGAGGCCGTGGCGGATAATTGGGGGGGAGACTGCGAGTGCCTCGTTCAGTTATTATGAAGAGACACAAATCATAGATGTGAAGCTCTGGGGGGGCCACCGCTTGCTCTTGGTTCCGGGACTGAAGAAATGCAGTTGCTTCATGTTGGAACATATCGACAACTTGCGAACGCACAGACTCGACGTACGGCGACCTGGGGCGGGAAGTATCGGGGAATATCATGTCCCATAAGGCGAACCATTTTTCTCTCTCGGAGCCGGTGAGTGTAGTGTGCCTGATCCGATGGATCAGGTCCTGTGTAAGACCGGGAACCTCAGGGCCCTTTTCAAGGTCGTCGCACTCTCGGATGTGAGCATCGCGCTGCTGCTGCACAGTCGAGGGCGTGGGGGCGGTGCTGGAGTCGTCGAAGATCATGTTGCATCTCGGGCAGTGTGGACGCTGGGGCGGGTGATTGCTTGATCTTTTAAGATGCTGGCGCACGTCTGCAACACTGCGTGGGTTGAAGGCTGAGCATTGCCAATATTTATCGGGGTCGTGCTTGAAATACGGGCATGCCAGGCGCTTCGCTTCTGAAGACGGGGAGTCGGCCCTCGATTTCTTGGGATCGTGTCCATCGGGGGGATCACCCGAGGGCGGCCGCTTCTTGTCGAGAGGAGGCGTGTTCCCGTTGCCTCTGCTGATGATATTCGAACAGTTGTAGGACTCGGCCGGCCCTGGTCCAGAAGACAAGGAGCTGTTGCCCTCCCTCTGTGCCACTGTCCCCTGGCCGTCATTATTGTCCTGATTGTCGTCGGTATTGCCGGTAGCTGAGCTCGTAATGACCAGAGCTTGGAGTGCACGGATGAGTAATAGTTGCGCTTCTTTCTGAGACGGGCCACCGTCGTCGTCGTCGTAATCGTCGCCGTGTTTGCCAAGAGAGTCGGAGAAGATGCAGCTGAGACAGGCCCCAGGTTGAGGTTGACGGGCCGGCAATTTAGCCCACCACTCGACACGGGTGTTGATATAAAACGGGTCATGGTCATGGTCATGGCGATCCAGTGGAACAGGGCCTGGAATGGCGGCGGGGTGGCCCTGAATTGTAACCCAAATCGTGGGGTCATCGCATCTAGATTGATGGCTATGGGGAGCGAGATCCGAGCAGGAACCAAAAGCTTGCTCATCCTGACAGCTACCGATAATCTTCACCGGGCACTAGTTCCCATCAGTCCCGTCATTAGTCCCACATGGCAAACAAAGGAAATATGGAGGCGCCCTTCCATACCTGGGACTCGGGATTGCTGGTGTCGCAAGCCATTGTTTGCCGTTGGGATCCCGGGTCCAATCGTACTGCGTCCAAGCCCCGATCGATTGTTTCGTTTCAGTGATACGCGGTCGAAACGTCGTCCGCCAAGTGTGCCTTTTCAGTACGACCAGATTTGCGGCCCTGAGGTGCTGCAACTGGTCCTGTGGATCAAAGCCTGGCTCGGCGTGTGTAAGTTGGATGGATGAACAGCGACAGACCCAAGAATCGAATGGAATCGAATGTAATCAGCAAACAGTAAATTCATCCGCAGACTAGGGTAAAGGAAGCCAAGTAGCCAGCCAGCTGAGATGGGAAATAAAATAAAATAAATCCCAACATGGGTGGCTTAATAGTGAAGTGGAAAAAAAAGATGCTGCTGGCACAGCCCTTCCTAGGCTTTCTTACCCTGGCCTCCACCCCGCCGGGGTGAGGGAGCCGCCGAAGGCACAACTCTGCTGTGACCGATAGTCCAACCTCTTGGCTTTGACCCTAGTGTGAAGGTACTATCTGGCCCGGGGCCTGGTCGGTGTGCCTTGATGCGCTGTACATGACGTTACGGCCCCAATGGCGAAAGCCGTCGTTGGTGTAGCGCTATCCCCCCCTACCGGCCTGGGTCGAGCAATTGCGTCCCGAAGTCGGTCAGGGGCCGTCGCCCGCGAGAGCGTAGTTGGAGGAGCACATGGGGATTGCGGGATGCCAATTGTCGGACATCCTCTTGTCGGCTCCTCGTCAAGATGCGTCCGCATGGGCGTGGATGGGATTTGCACACCTCAGGGTAGTAGGGTCATCAACTTCAAGGGGCTAGCTCCGTACGTTAATGGATCGATTCTTCCTTCCCAAAAACATCTTGGCTAGGATAACAAGCATCTCTCTAGAGCTTCCTCCCCGCCCTCCATCCCACGCTCAATGAGCTACAGTTCTGACCTCTGCCGTCGCTGGCAGTGACAGGTGAGTAACATGTCCCCGTTCATGCACAACTGGGCAACGAATGCATCAAACCTACTGACCATTGGCACGCTGTAGTTCCTCACTGAGCTTTCAACAAGAGCGACTGGACGCTTAGCAGCAAGATCCGTCGCTCCCGGTCCAAAAGACGCCTGCTGAGGCCGCGGCAGTCTGATCAGCCAACTACCATCACGGAACGGAAATTAAAAGCCATCGAGAGGATAGCGGAGTTTGCGAAGGGTTTTGGAGTAAGCAAGACCAATGACACACTGAAGTCTTGATTCTCCGTAGGCATATTGGGGCATCGGGGCCCACTGAGGAAGAAGGGTGGTGGGGGAAGGGAGTAGCATGAGGCCTCTTCATCTGTATTCGGAAGTGCAGCGTACGAATACTTAGTTCCTACGTACGGATACTTCACCAGAGTACACAACTACATAAGACTCGAGCGACACAGCTACATACCCGGAAAAATGGAGTTGGTAGATGAACGTATTTAACTTGATCAGTATAGATGAGCAGTCAGACACTTGATTACACAAGACTGTCGTGCAAGCTCAACATGCCATTAATGAATCGCCGGGATCCCACATCAGCTCATCGACGGAGACGGGTAAGAGGGGGTACGGATTTCGTCTTGGGCAACCATCCGGCATTCCTGGTCCACTTTTGCTTGTTTGCTCGTTGGGCACTGAGACATCACGCCTGCGCGTGGTCTGGGCAGACTTCCATTGTGGTTTTCGGAGGCGTTACACAGCCCTATGTGCTTCGCCGGGCCGCCTCGTGATGGCTGTTTCGAGGGTGGTTTGTATCTCGTACCTCGAGCACGCCTCTGCGTGATCCATCTGTCCAATCGCTGAAGACCCATCCATTCCATGACGTGTTACCGCCCTTGTGGTGCATTCTTACCACCATAGCGCAGGGTTTCCGGCGTCGATGGTAGGATACAACACCGTGACGGCGTAGTGCAAAGGTTTCCATGTGGTTTAATCTTGTAGCCACCAAGTTTTGGCCAAGTTCTTCCGGAGAATCCCCTCCCCGCCCCCAAAAAAACCCGTATCTCATATTCCTACCTTCTCAAGCTCAACATAACACACCTTGTTTTGCTCTACTATTCTATCCCCTTTTCTATTCTTTGTTTCTCTCAACTACTCCAACTTCACCGCATGAAGTCGTCGCTATGAGTCATGACCATCAACCGCCATGCCGCGTTCAAACTTGTTGGAGCCTCAACGCCAGCTACGAGCTTCCCCGAACACTGCCACCAAGTCCCCAGCGACACACAAGGCCAATTTGTTGCTACCTTCATGCCCACGAAGGACACATCCAATACTAGCGACGCTACCCCGTCCCTGCGACCTCGGTGTACTCGTGAATTGACGACTGATCGCAACGCCCCTTGCCCTGCACTACCAAGTCATACAAAACCTGGGAGCGATGTCCTGCAGAGCTCTCAGAACCCTTGCCGAACTCACTCTAGTCAGCAACCGAGCCTTCCTCAGCGTGCTCAGGCCACAGGTAACCAGGATCAAGCAAATGGAGGCAGTCAAGATTCAGAATGCGCCCTAAAGTCGTCGCTGTCGAATCCGTCGGCAGGTGAGATACAATTTGACACAATGCACCAAGTTTGCTAATCCAGGATGTTCGCAAAATAGGAAAACGACGCCGCGCCCACGAACCCTCCGCAATCACCTTGCCATCGAAAAAATCCAACTCTGGTACTCGGGATGCAGAGCAACACTCGGGAGTGCTTTCCATTGATTGGGACAGCGTCAATTGCGATTTTGACAACCAAGAGTATCAATATATCGGCATGGGTGGCTGGTTCGATCTGGACCATTGGTCCCTTTCTCCAACAGCCACCCCCGAGCTGCATTCCTTATCTGCCGCGCCGGAGCAAGGAGTTGTAGAGCCACGGCAGCTTCGCCTACCAGACGCTGAAGCAGAGACACCAAGATCAATGGTAAAGAGCAGTACGCAGACATCTCTGGGCAGCGATGTCGCAAAGCCGCCAGCCCAGGACAGCAACGATTCAAAACAACACCGATATTTGGCTTGCCCCTTCTACAAATGGGACCGCCACAAGTATCAAGAGTGCCTGAAGTACGAGCTTCGTCGGCCCAAGGACGTCAAACAGCACATTTTCAGAAAACATGCCCAGCCCGAGTTTTATTGCCAGCGCTGCTTCCAGACCTTTTCAAATGCGGAACGAAGGGATCGTCACGAACGGGAGCAACGATGCAATGTCGTTGACAGCCCCCAAGTCGATGGCATTACTGGCCACCACCGAAAGTTGCTCAAAGAATATGTCAGTCGAAACCGGTCGGCGGAACAACAGTGGTATGACACCTGGAGCATCATTTTTCCAGATCATTACTCCCAACCCAAGTCATGCTATTTGGGCAACTACGTTGAGGAGACAATGTCACAAATACGGGCCTTCTGGAACCGCAAACAGGCCGAGATTATTCCCGGTGTACTGGATGCCAACCAGGCCAAATTCTATGATCTCTCTCTTATTAGCAATGTTGTGAAGACGACATTTGATCAATTCGAATCTGAAATGTCAAGTTCAGCTACTGAAAGAGATACAACGAAACCGTTACCAACTCCAGATACGTCGTCACAGTTTATCCAGGGAGCTGCTATTAAGCCCAAGCAGATCAGCCAAGGAGGCGACCCCGCTGAAACAAAGCAAGCGTGCCAACAAACTGACCCTCTCATCATGGACCTACCTAGCCAGCTATCCTTCGAAGAGTTGTCCAATGACTGGGTATTCAGCTTTGATTATCCAAATGAGGGTATTTGCTATCCAACCCAGTTAGCAGAAGAGCTATAGCTATGAACATAGTTTCAAATGGGTGACACGGTTGCCCTTGACTTCAATGGCCAAAAGAATGCATCCTTTAGTCCTTTTATGCTATCTTGTATATTCATTTCTTCTTATTCTTTCGTTATCTATACTTGTTTCTCTTCATTCTTTTGTTATCTATACTTCATTCTTCTTTTTCTTTTCTTTGCATACATTATAAGACAGCTAGTTTTCCTCACAATTTCCTATTTCCAGCTTTCATTTTAGTAGCTACTAGGCTTTTCGTAGTGGTTTTTTGAAGTGTTAACACTTAAGGCAAATATCCATAATAGTTACGCTAATCTAATAAATTCAATAGGCTTCTCTAAAGTCTCAGCTGTCCAGGAAACTCCTCTACCGGTAAAAGTATTCTCAATGCTCTTCATTTGACATATAATCACGTGGAGGCTGAGTTCTGGCGTCGTTAGCAATGTAGGCAGTCTCCTTTCTGACGACAACCACCCTCTAGAGATTCTTAGGGCTGTTTTACGCATTCTTCAGGACGAGAACTTTGCATGTACTACTTGTCAGATGGAAGCCTAGAAGGTGTGATCTGAGGTTAGGGGAGGCGAGTATCTTCAATGAGAACACATTTAGTGGCAATGCGGCCTTTTCAAATTGGCCGGGGTCGTATAAGTCAAGCATCAAAATGATCATAAGCTCAGAGGGAAGCAGTCTCAAGACAGAAAACGCATGCAAAGTACTCTTGGCATACATTGGACAGTTTGATAAAACGATACTGAGGCACGGCCCCCTTAACACGTAGGCGTTTTCTACGGTAGCGCTCCCACATTGTACGGATACTGGTTATCTTTTAGCTGATTGGGCAGGGCTAGGCGTGCTCAAACAAAATGCATTAGTAGTACAGTGGTGTCTAACAGATAGTTGCGACATACACCCAAATTTTGGCCCTACTATACATCCCTATCGTGCTTTAATTTTCCGATAAAAAGAGCATTTCTTATCTCCTCATCTGTAAATAACACCCTCTGCAAACCCGCTTTTCCTCCACAATAGTCTATGGCGAGGGACCATGATGTAGGTAGTGACGTCATTGGCTCTTCTAAGACAGAACCAGGCACGGAATGCTGAATCTGTCCTATTGCTGGACGCTGCGCTAAATCCATTGTAGGCGATATTGTGATGAGTTGCTGCGCTGCCTCTCTTGTTACACTGCTTCTATGGTAGGCCACGTTGTGGTAAGTTGTGCTGGATCCGTTGTAGACCACATGGAGATAAGATCCGGTGCTGGATCTATTGTAGGCCATATTGCTCGCGTCGGGGACGACGAGAGACCTCCACTTCGTCAGTATGCCGCCCAGCACGATCCTCCTGACGCCTATTAGCATCAAAATAGAGTGCCAGAGGAGGCGGCTGTGGCAGAAGAATAAAGTCAGTTAGCAGGGGCTGCCATACGCCGCGGCTTTTGCTTGTACGGACTACAAAATCTAAAGTAAAACGTTAGATCGGGTTGCCTTCGAACTGCGCGGAACTAGGATGACGAGCATCGACGGTCAGGCGGTCTTGACGCAATGCGACCCATACAGTCTGTATGTGCAGCTATCGCAGTGCAAGTTACTAGACGACATCATGCTCCTATCAAAAGCGCGATAGAGGGACTTCGTAGGCAATAAGGTGCCTGATAACATGGTTGCAATGGAGGAGAGGTTGGAACGGTTAAGTGACGCAATGACCAGAGAAGCCGAGCTGTAGGACTAGTCGGGATAAGAACTAATCAAGAAGCGAGACAATAAGTGTTGGTAGGATATAGATGAAGGGGGATCATGAGGTGAAAACGCATTTATAGATTAAAGCTGATGTTTAGGATGTGGCTGGTGATCGTTTTTGATTTGGATGTTTTTCTAACCCTTTCAGGCTATCAGTATAGAGCTAGAAGCTAGAAGAGATGGTACGTGCTTGCTGCTTGCTATGATTACGGCCTAGACTACCTCACTCCAAAGTGAAACTTCCGCGAAGCTGGATATCCAGCACACTCTTGCCCACCATGACATCGTAGGCACCCCGGTCAAGAACCCACTGCTGGCTAGCGGTATCCCAAGAGCTGAGATCGCGCCTCTGGAGTGGGAATGTGAAATTCTCACTCGCTCCTGGGAGAAGCGTCTTCTTTTCGAACCCGCGAAGAACCTTGGCTGGCCCGTCGCCAGGTAGGTGGAGGTACAGCTGAGCAACCTCAGCGGATGTAAAGTTGCCCGTGTTACTGACAGTGCAAGTAACGGAGCCAATCGGATCCCAGAGCGAGCTAATTCCACCTTCCAACACCACTTCAGGGTTTGGTGGGAGAAGACCGGCAGACTCATCAATATCGACTGTCAGGTTGGAGTACTCAAATGTCGTATAGCTCAGGCCGAATCCGAACTCGAATCGTGGTGGGATACCGTAATGTTCAAAGTGCTTGTAATCAATGAAGACACCTTCGGTGAAGTTGCTTTGAGGGTAATATGGGGTCTCGTCACTAGGAAAGTCCGGATCCAGGAGAGATCCATAGTCCGACTCTTGTCTGGCAATCGTGTAAGGCAGTCGCCCGGATGGAGATTGTTTTCCATACAAGATCTCTACCAAGGCACGGCCAGAATCCTGGCCCGGCAGGTGGGCCATGATGACAGCCGTGATGTTGGGGTGCTCGATCCAGGGGTCAACAAGCCGAATGCCTGCCGCGTGTACAATCACCATTGTATTGCTGCACTTGGATGCGACAGATGTGACCAGATGATCCGAGTAAGGATCCGTCAAGTTCTTGCGGTCGTGGCTCTCCGATGCCATGGCGTTGATGAAGACCAGGCAAGCCTTGGAAGCTGGGTTGACGTTTGGCGAGTACGATACTGTGTCCCAGAAGAGGAATGTTCCATCATCGTACGCTTGGCGCTTCAACGCATCCAAGGGCGCATCAATCACACCCGTCGAAGCACCAGAACCGCCGCCAGAAACGAGAGTTCCGTTGAGGTAGACAGACGGTCCTACTTCGCTCATGTCCAGGCTGGCCCCGAAAAGAGTGAATAGGGTGTCGTTAGTGAAGAGACTGCCATTCAAAAAGTGTTGACCACCTCCGAATCCCATCGCCCACAGCGTAAATGGATTGGGATCGGGCGTGTTCATGTTTTGTGCCGCAGCATCGTACCCAAATACAGATAGAAAGCGAGGCTTCTCCAGCGGCAGAGCATTGTTGATATTTTTGACGAGAACGTGTCCTTCAATGGCGCTCTGCAGAATGACTGCGTTTGAAGCAGGGTCACGGGCTTCCACATATTCATGAGGCTTTGTCGGGTCGATTGGAAAGCCGACACCGGACTTAGTATCGCCATCCAGGGTACCATATTTCAGCCAAGAAGCCACGATACGAGTCGCCATATCATCGAGACGAGAAGCAGCCACGGAGCCATTGTTGACCATCTCGACCAAGCTGCCCTGTTTGCCGTTCCACAGGGGAGCCACTGGCATGACAACGTCCAGACCGGCGTTAGCGCTCCCCACGCCACTCTTGTGCTCGTACCAATCCGTGATGACGAAGCCCTGGAACCCCAACTCTTGCTTGAGAAGGCCGTTCATCAGTTTGCTGTTCTGGCAGGAATAGCTGTTGTTGACGCGGTTGTATGCGCACATGACAGACCCAGCCCCTGCACGGACAGCATCGTAGAACGGCCACAGGTAGAGCTCATGCATCGTCTTGTCGTCCAAGTTAGACGAGACAGAGGCGTTGAACTTGTGGGGAAGCCACTCCGGAGCTTTGCGGCTAGTTTCTTGTTCGTTTCCAATCAAATGCTTAACACAAGCAATGACCGACTGCTGTAAACCTTGAACCGTAGGACGAGTCAAAGCGCCGGTAAGGTAAGGGTCGTTGCTGGGAGCTTCCCAGTTTCGTCCACCCTTGACAACTCTTCCCAAGCCACCTATCGAAGGCGCCAAGGCGACATTGGCTCCCTTGCGCTTGAACTCGGCTCCGAGATGTGCAGCTCTTGTGTAAGCCAATTCTCGGTTCCAGCTGGCGCCAACGTGAACGCCTGCAGGATATGAGTTGACGCCCTCCTGAGCCCTCACCCCGGCGCTTGCATCAACATAGCACAGACCGGGGATGCTGAGACGCGGCACGCTGCCACCATTTCCACCGCAGCCGTTGAGTCCCTCGTAGCCGGTCGTGAGGTTTGCTCGCTCCTCGAGGGTCATTTGGGAAACGAGAGACCGGGCTTGCTCAAATGCTTCATGCCAATCACCCGTACCAGTTGCGCGAGCTACGTGAGAGAGTATGTTAGTCTTATGACACTAACACACTGGCTTAACAAAGTACCATTGACGAATAGCACTTACGAGAAGGGTAGACAGGAGGGGAACGGTCATAGCTCCAGAAACGCTCGAGCTCCGTATGATAAGAAGTGCTCTTGTTCGAGCATTGGGCCGCATAGGTGGGTGCTCCCAACGCAATTGCAGCAACTGCAAGCAGCTTCATCGTGCAGCCTGACCGTCGTGAGCGTTGATCTAATTGGAAAGAATAGAGTCCAGTGAGACCACGCAGACTGTGCGTTCACGATGCTTTCCCTTAATTCACCACAGGACTTGAGCGACCCCTTTTTATAATGTCTGGCTTCGGCGTCCCCATACCCCAGTACCCCGGATGGCGGTCAAGGATGCCTCTATTCGGCACAAAGGCTTGGGAAGCCAAATCCACTTTGCGGTGCCATTCTTTCGGGCCGTTCGCCAGGCAACACTGCGTGGATTCGAAATATGCCCGCGGCTAATATCTAGACTTTAGCTAGGAACATGCGCTGCTAGATGGCTTCCTCCTCTTGGTGGCGATGCCGACATGAATTCAATTCTAGACTACGAAGGTGGCACTTTTGAGTGATGAGTTGGTTACTCAGTTGAATGACTGAGTTAGAGTGCCTTTCGGTACGAAAGGTGCCTTTCGGTACGAAAGGTGCCTTTCGGTACGAAAGGTCTTCTTAAGCTCTGGGATTCCACCCCCAAAATTTTAGCCCCCCTTGTAAAATTACCCGATTCAGAAGCCTAACTGCGCCTCCTAATTGGTCCAATCCTCCTACTCTTATTTAGCATAAATCCTCTTACTCTTATTAGTATATATGGATGAACTTCGAATTTACCCTCTCCTAAGATTAAGTGTAAAGAAGTCTTTATTAGCTAGGATTTTTCTATTAAGATTTATATAAGATTTATATAAGTATTTAATTTATAATAATAATGTTATTCTTATTATTTGCATTTATTAAGATTCTTACTTCTACTTAAATTAAGTAAAATCTATTATATTAGATCGAATTTTTAATATATAATATATATAGAGGAAATAGTAAATTAATTTTTCTTAAAATCTTATTATTAATCTCCTTTATACCTTTTAGAATACTTAGTAGCTACTTAGTAGAGATTTTCAGTTTATAGTAAATATCTAGTACTATGAACCCCGCTTTAGATATTATTATTATTATAAAACGCAAACCGGACGTTCTGAGTAGGGAATATTATTATTATCAAATGTTAGAGTGAATTGCTTATATTCATATATTCCCCCTTGCTATTTGAGGTTTTAGAGCAAGCTCTATATGCCTTTTCTATACTATATAGAATCAACTAGAAGTTGCTTACTAAGCCTGTAGCAATAGGTGGCAACTGTTATCTTTAATGACAATATTTATCAGCTTTTCAAGCTAGTTCTATAAGCTTCCTTTTACCACTATTTAACACACACCCTTAGGCTTAAGTAAGTCCCTATTAAGCCTATATTTTATAGGCAGTCTTCTATATTTTAGAGCCTTTCTTCTATTCCTTCCTACTTCTAGTTCTATTATTTTTCCTAAATGTCATCTAGGCTAAGTTAATAAAGGAAGCGGTTCCATTTTCCTACTAGTAGGGCCTTTATTAAGCCGTCTATAACCATATTTATTAACTTGGTGTATTTAACCTAAATTTTCCCTCCTTAAACCTCCTGCCTCAGCCAGTGATTGTGGATATCCACATGCCTTAGCTTAGTCTTTAAAATAGCTATTTCAGCAGTTATAAGGTTAATAGTCTGAGTGTTATCACAGTTAATCTAAATAATCGAGTCATCTAGTTAAACTATAAGCTCCTTTAGCAGTTAGCTCATATAGAGGGACTCCTTAGCTGCCTATACTAAGGCTAGGAGTTCTGCTTCTATTATAGATATAGTGACTATATCTTGCTTACTAGCTCTCCAACTGATTAACCTATTAAATAGCTTAATTATATAAGCCTACGAACTTTTTCAGTTAAGGGTATTATTTACGAAAGAAGTATTACTAGTAACTTTGAGGCCACTAGGCCCCCTGAAGGCTAGGGCTCAGTGCTTAGTATGTGTAAGGTAGTGGATAATGCAGTTAGCAGCTTCTTAATAGGCTCTGCCTGGATTAATAAGGAATCGTACTAATCTAAAGATAGCGAAGGCTATATTAAGTCAGGTATTAATAGCGATATAGAGGACTGAGCTGACCTTACGTTAATAGCATTAAATTTCTACTAGAGTTACTAGCCCTATTCAAAGCTATAGCTCTATTTAAGTCATTAGTACTATAGTTATTCCTTTATTAGCTAGGTTTGCAATTTTATTAATATAGGCTGTTTAAGATAGTTAAATCTTTCTTAAAGGTCAGTCTTATATAACTTCTATTCTAAAGAACCATTATATAGGATTGCTGCCTATTAGCTTATATCTTAATTAGAGCTATTTAATTATTTCTTTAGCCTTATCTTCCTAAGCTTTTCAGTAAGCTATAATAATATCATTAATATAAAAGAAGAAGAGGATTCCTTCCTTCTTAAAGTAATAGGGCTTATAAGGAATTTATACATAACTAAGCTCTAAGAGGGTTTTTAAGAGCTCCTTTTATTATAGTAAGGGAGAGACTCATAGCCTATATAAAGCTTTATTTAGTTATAAAATAGTCCCTGCCTTCTTATATCCTAAAGGCATATATATAAAGATATCCTAATTAATTAGAGTATATATAAATATATTAACCATATTATATTAGACTATTTCTAGGTCGAACTTAGCTACTATTACTATCAGGATTCAAAAGGACCTTCTAGCTAGTATAGCTATATATATCTCTTATAATCTCCCTTTAGCTTATTAGTCTCCTCTAACTACTAGCCATACCTTACACTTCTAAAAGCGGCCGTGCTTATTATACTTATAGACATATACTTATATATAGCTAAGGACCTATTATTCAAAGGCTTAAGGGTCTTTAGTTCATATCTTAGTCTAAGACTTCATTTCCTTATGACTTTAAAGGTAATCTTCTTTAGCCTTTCAAAAGAGTTTTCTAAACGAATAATCCATAAGATCTTAGTATTTCCTTAGGAGTAGCGGCAGATTGCTTCTATACATCTTCACCCCCTAATAGAGCTTCCGTTCTATTAAAGTATATAGAAGGGTCTTTCTTCTAATTAGGAAGGCTGCTTACTAAAGAACTATTATTATACCTTCATTCGTCTTAATCGTAGGCTTAACTTCTTAATAGAGCGTTTAAATAGAATATACTAGAAGGACTAATAGTAGTGACTCTAGTAGTATTAGAAAAAGGATAAATTTTACTATTATATATAGACTGCTAATATATTTGACTATTTTATTAGCTTTTTTTACTAGTTATATTCCCTTATTATTAGTAAGAGCGTCTATTAGAAGGGTTACTTTAAAAGAGTCTTTAGCTTCGAATTCTTTAAAGCTATCTTTATTTAGAAGGGCAGACTCTTATGCGAATTTAGCTATTTTATTAAGATTGACTTTAAGAAGATCATCCTTAAATCGTTCCTAGTCTCTATTATAGATCTCATCTTCATTAAATATGATATCTTAAGTATTAACTATCTAGTTAATCATAGGGATCTAGATCCTATAGATATTCGAGGACCTATAGCTTACTAAGAAGCCGATCCAGCCTTTAGGCTTAAGTCACATTTTACGGTTGACCTTCTGTTAGGCTTCTGAGGTCATTATATAGGCCTTATAGTTAAATGCTTGTAGATATGTCTAATCCGGCTGCTTTTTTAATTATAGAATCTCTTTAGCTTTAGCTAATGCTATATGCAGTTAATTATATAGAGTCTTCTAGCCTGACCTATAGCTAGGCATGCGGTTATGTAGATAAATAGCTATTCTTCTGATTTCTAGCTATAACTGATAAGGAAGCTTAGCTCCTATCTGCATAGCCCTTTCTTTATCCTTAATCACACCCCCTGAGCGTTTAGCGCTGCTATTTTAGGCTTGTGTGTGCAGTACTAAAGGCTTGAGGATAATTACTCTATTTCTAAGGAAGTCTCCGACCTTCAGTTTGACCTCTATAATCTCATTATTGCATTTAATAACTCTGACCTTAAGGCTATATTACCATTTAATATAACCTAAGAAGGCTTTAAAAGCTATAATAATAGTATCTATTATATAGGCTATAAGATAATAATCCTAGATATATCCAGTAGCTCAGCAGGTTAGCAATATCTATAAGGTATAGCCGCCTATGCCTTCTTCATAGTCATAAAAGTCAATAGCAATACGCTCGCTAGCAGTCTGATCAGACTGCCTTAGGGCCTGTCTGACCTACCTCTTAACTTTTGATATCCTACAGGCTTCGCATTTAACAGTAATTAGACCTCGAATTCGCACCCCTTAAGATACTAAGACCAAGTGTTCAAGAGCTTATAGCCCCAGGTGCCCTAGGCGGCTATGCCAGTAGATGGCTTCTCCTATCAAAGGGGCCCGTTTAATATAAGAGGTGAATTTCCTATAGGCTGTAAAGGCGGCCTTTGAAGGCCTTACTAAGCTATATTCAATAATGTATTAACCGTATAGGTCTTAGATCAGGCATGTAAGTATTCGATCAAGCTATTAGAGAGTCATTAGGTCATGCTGGTTATCCTAATAGAGGCCTTTCCTTTATAGTTAATATAGGGAGACTAGGGTCATAAGGAGTCAAAAGCAGTAGGCCACATCTTTGAGCATTAAGGCTCGATTTTCTATAAGCCTGATAGTTATAGTTCTATAGCCTAAGATAGGTAGCTTTCAGTCCTTAGCCTAGATGAAGTCTCTTGGGATGGCTTGTTAGCAGTTGGCTAGTCTATCTGAGTTATTTATAATTAAGATAGTAGCTCTAGAGTTAAGGATTATAGAGTTTTATAAGGAATAGTTATCCTTTTAGGCTATACATATAGCCTTAATTATAGCAATTGCTTAACTATATAGTTATTAATCTTCTTAGCCTTCCTCCTTTAGCTATATAGTTCTAGCTTCTAAGGTCTTAGTTCTTTTTCATTTAAGGGCTTTGACTTAGGCCTATAGGTCTAAGTCTTCCTCAAGGGCTTTTTCTACCCTTTTCTATAGCCTTTCTCAGGCTTTAAATCCCTTCTATACCTAACTTAGAAAGACATAGAAGTATTTCTTTAATTCGTAGAATAGTCTACACGCTAGGCATTTCTCCTATCTCTCCTTAAGAGGCTACTGACATTTCTTTCCTCTCTTCTTTGAAGAGTAGTACTAGTCTTTAATAGTAGAAGCATCCCCTTTATCATCCTAGGGGTCCTCCCTAGCGTAACTCATAGAAAACGCGCCGCAGGCTACTTAGCCCTTTATAGCTTCTGTATCTTAGAGCTCGTTTTAGAAGTTATTCTTTAAATCCTAGTATAAGAGAGCTCCCTTTTATAATAAAGGCTTTAAAAAGATTTTATATAACACAGTCTAGCTTAATAAGACTTATATAATTATATTAAAAAAGTCCTAAGCTTATGCATAGTTATATAGGGTTTTTAGAACCTCTTATTATTGCTCTTTAGCTAGGGTTTCTTCCTATTAATCTAGCTACTTAAAAGCTTAGCTTATACTCTTTAGAGTAATTTTTATTAAAGTAAGATATTTAGTTTAAATATCTCTTACTTTATTTTCTTCAGACCTGCTATATTAGGCCTATAGGTTCTAATACTATTTAAATATTGATTCATAGGATTGATAGTAGGTTAGAATAAGATTTAAAGAGACAGTTCTAATAATCCAGTCTTAAAGGCTTTTAAGAGCCTTTTATTCCTTTTTAAAGATCTTCTCTTTAAGCTAATAGAAGGTAAGATCTTATTAAAAAATCTTCTGGCCTTGATCGGTTAGATCAGATATAGACTATCTTCCGCTAGTTATTTCTTAGATATTATCTAGAGAGCTTTCTTTAGAGTCAGCCGTCTAAGACCGTATTATACATTAGGCAGTAGCTATTTTTATATATTTTCATTTTCTAATATTCAGTATAGCTAGTTCTTCTTTAAGAAAAGTCTTCTTTTTAAGGTATTATTAAAGCTTAAGACTATTAACTTAGAGGAAAAATTCATACTCTTAGTTATAAAAGTCGCCAGGCTTAGAGAGGGTTATTATAAGACCTTCCTTCTAGGGCTTAGATAAAGACATTATATATATAAGAGAGAGGTCTTAAAAGCCCTTAGTATAATAGATATTTTAAAGTATTGAAAATATTAAAATAATGTTTTTTTAAGATAAATCGGTTAAAATAGTAAGACTCTTAATTATTAAATGTTAGAGTGAATTGCTTGTATTTATGTGTTCCCCCTTACTACTTAAGGTTTTAGAGTAAGCTCTATATGCCTTTTCTATACTATGTAGAATCAACTAGAAGTTGCTTACTAAGCCTGTAGCAATAGGTAGCAACTGTCATCTTTGATGATAATATTTATCAGCTTTTTAAGCTAGTTCCATGAGCTTCCTTTTGCCACTATTTAACAATTATCTACTAAGGGGGTCTTAGTCCTTAGTATAGCTTAACCCCCCCCCCCCTCCCTTCTGTAAGAAACGAACGGGGGAGGACGCTGACCTAGCTAAAAGTTATTAACTTGACTATTTTTTAGTACTTACTAGTATGCTAAAATCTAAGTAATTATAATATATTCTAACTTATTAAAATTATATATTAGGATTAAGGCTAGAGTATATATTAACTATAAGTATATATGATTTAGTAAAGTCTATATATAAATTATAGGTATTTTAAAGAAAATAGTCAGGTTAATGACTTTTAATTAAGTCAGCGTCCTACTTTATAAGGGATAAATAAGAGGGTTAAGCTATACTAAGGACTAAAACCCCTTTAGTAATTAGATATATATAAATACTGCTAAAATAATACTAATTAGTATTATTACTTAATTCTATCTATAGTTCGATTAGTAATTCTAAAACCAGTATTCTATATAGTAAATATATTCAGAATGCTAAGAGTTATATAAGAGATACTATACTAATAGTACTTTATAGGATTATTAAATAGGAAATATAAATATTTAATAACTAACCTAATTAGTAATATATTATATTAATAATAATTATTTAAAATTATACTTACTTTCTAAAGCCTATTATATATATCTTATTAATTATATAAAATAAAAGTAACTATTAGTATTATAAGAATACTTATACAGATTATAATTAAGTAAAGCAAAGGTTATAGTATTTATAATAACTATATTTTCTACTTATCTAATTATCTAAAGGGTTATTAATAGTAATAAGTATTTAACTATAGAATTATAAGTAAATCCTTATAATCTAATTAATTAAAGATATTTAATATTAGGCTAGAATTCCCTGCATTACCTTGCGTATGCCTATTAGGCCCTATATCCGATAGTTAATCTAATAGTAATACATACACACGCCCTATTAGCTAAGTCTCTTTATCTACCTACCCAGAGCTGACTACTTAAAACCGCGCCCTCTTCTTAATACGGGCAGCAACCCACTAGTAAAACAGGCTCTACTTTTGCAAGCTTCATACCGAAAGGCTACTCAGCGCAAGGGAGCCGCTAACTTGCCCATCACGCTCAGCTTCCAACTTCCAACGTCCCCCGGCGGACGTGCGCCTTCCCCTGTACGGCAGTGAACAATGTTCCATGATTGGCCGTAATTGAGCCGCGGCATTGCAAGCGTGTGGTTAGGCCGACTGTTGTGGTGCTAGAGCAGGCCTTTCAATATCCTGCTTTCGGAATGCACATGGGGGAATGGCCGAAGAAGTGCCGCTCGAGATGACTTGAGCTATCATTGGCTATGAATTAGCCGCCTCAGCCAGATTCAAAAGCCTCTAATAGCCGCGGAGTTTCTCTCCGTCCACCTCAACTTCCTCTTAACCTGCCATTGTGCATCAACCGCGATATCACAACTTTCGGTTGCTTGGTCTACCTTCCTTGACGAAATTTTCCGAAAGTTCTAATGCCACAGGATTCGCCACAACCGTCAGCAGACCCCGGCCAGCTAGGCGGTTCGGCATCTGTCGATGTTTCAACCACGGAAACCTCGGAGACCTCGGGGTCACCTCGTGCTACCATCGAAATCATTGTACCAGCCACATCAGACATTCC
Source organism: Dactylonectria macrodidyma (assembly GCA_020744425.1). NCBI lineage: Eukaryota > Fungi > Ascomycota > Sordariomycetes > Hypocreales > Nectriaceae > Dactylonectria > Dactylonectria macrodidyma. The sequence goes on along the minus strand of JAGMUV010000010.1, from coordinate 33,340 downwards.
AGCTCAACGGCGAGCCAGAGTTCTCAACTCAAGGGTGAGCTTGAGCTGTGATCTATGCCACAAAAGGAAGATCAAGGTAGGTTAGCACGACACGCTTCGGTGCACCATTTCCTGACGATCCTGGAAGTGCGATGCCAGACAACCGTCATGCGCAAATTGTCAAAATATCGGCGCTCAATGCCAGACACTGCGAGCCCTAGGCAAGCGTGGTAGGAAGGCCCGGAGCCGGCTACCAGATAAGGAAGTCTTGGATCTCCTTCGTCCCGCCGTAACGGAGCCACCGGGCTTGTCCTCTCCGGGTACAGCCCCGAATACCTTCCCAGCGGAACCACAGCACGTTGCCGCGGGTAATTTGCCCCATGATCTTGGGCTACAGCAGACTCGTGCATCCAATCTACACAGCTCTCCCCAAGATTGGCGAGAAGCCTCTTTCGGTCCGAATCCTGGAACTTCGTTGAGGATCTCTTGCACTTTGCCATGCTTGGAAAACGTCAAGTTCCACATCTGGTTGCAAGACTTGGCCAGAGACTTGGCAGCTGCCAACGTCCGCACAGAAAGCGTCATCTCCTATATGACGACCTGCATGGAATTATTCAGCGACAACATCTACCCGATCTATCCCGTTATCTACAAGCCTGATGTCAGCCGTACTCTGGTAGAATTGCAAGATCCGGGAGAGGCGTGGGACACAAAATCTTTCATGCTCTTGACCTCAATTTGTGCCTATACCCTTGCCGTCCTCCCAACTTCAATATCTGGAGCTTCATGGACGGCTTCTCAGGCATTCTACCGCGTCTTCAAAAAGGCACAGAATGCATACGGGCTAGCAGACATTGAGTACCCCAGCAGCTCCTCCGTGGTCATACATCTCATGCATGCAGCCTGGCACCATGTTTCTGGGAGTTCTAAGGCATCATGGTATGTTCTGGGAGAAGCCATCCGAGCAGCATTGTTGATGCGCCTGCATGATGAGAAGACCTATGAAGCAATGCCTTTTGTAGAAAGTCAACTCTGCCGACGTGCCTTTTGGGTATTGTATACAGGATGCCAGGCATCTTGCTTCCTTGGCGAGCATCCGAGTATTTTCAACAAGAGCTTGTTCTGGGGTGTCGCAGTTCCTAGGTATCCAGAGGAGTTCGGCCCAGAGGATCGGGCTACTGTGACGCATCAAAATGGGCGACAACACAACATCAGCATCTTGACCGGCTTCAACGCAAACCAGGATCTATGGCGGGCAGCAGAGGATCTCTTGCTGGCAGAGCGGGATGGGGATTCGGGTGCCACAGCCACATCAGACTGCACGTCTCGTCGCTTAACTACTGCATATGTCAAGTTCTGTACAGTTCTCGACGATCTACCCACTGTCCTCCGGTTTCACAACTCCGTGGACGCCACTGTGGAGGGCTTCTTCTTTGCTGACCAAGGGGACCATCGACCTCACGTTCCCCAGGCTCTTGCAACGCAAAGGACCAATTTGCACATATCATACCAATATCTGAAACTCTTCTTTCTACGAAAATATCCTTTCCTATGCTTGTTTCCAGCCCTGTCAAATCTAACCCCTAGTACATACTCCCGGATGTCTTTGTCCCCGTTAGAGAAAACGGCCGTTAACCCTACGTCCCGATTGTCATCACATCGCCACGACCAAGGTCGACCACAGACGGAACACCCACAGAGTCAGAGGGGTCTCGGCACTGGGTTGGTTCGACAAACATTGCAAATTGCCGAAGACATGCTGTATGTTATCCACACCTCAGGAGTCGACAGCCTTCGGCTAAACGGCGAGCCGTGCACCGAGAAAATTCGACGCGTAGCCGCATCTGTATTAGAGGTGCTCGCGCAAGACGTCGTCGATGCCGCTTTGTTGGAGCGTGCAGTCAAGTTTCGAGATCTCTATCCCCATCTCCTAGCTAGACTGGAAAGTAAGGCTTCTGACGAGCCAGATTCTGCAGCTGCTGGAAGTTCCGGTGTGGAAGCCTATTCTAATGACTGAAAATTGACTGCACTATGTATAAGGCTGGCCGCTCTAGTAAGGGCAAGTTGCTATTATAAAGTTAAAACAGACTTTTTTTATAATTTGTTAGATTGACTGCTTATATGGCGGCATAAGACCCAGATTTGCATAAACTTCTGATATATAGATATCCTAGCCTTAGTTAGATAATTAGAAAACCTCTTAAGAAGAAAGGGGCCTGGTGTCACGGCCTAGGTTCCCACTAGGCGGTTAGGAATGGTAGAACGATGGGGCCTGCATTTAGTTCAGACTAATAGCATAGCCCTACTCCAGGACTGATGCCCTACTAGGACTGATAGTAACAGTCTAGGACTAATAGCAGTCCTCTAAGTAAGATAGTAGTCTACTTAGTATATAGTTAACTAAGGAAGTATATATTTAATATAAGTAGCATTTTAACTATTAATATAATTTAATTATATTAAATATATCTTATTTTACTATTATTAAATATAATAAGTATTATTTAATTATAATTTATTTAATTACTTTATTATATATATCTTTAGATTAAGACTTAATATATATTAACTTTATAAGAATAGTATATTAACTTAATTATTATATATTAATAGCTCTTATTTATTATATTATTTATATTAAATTTAAATAATATTAAATTATTATAATAGCTTTATTTATTATATTTAGTTTAATTCTATTCTCTTTTTATTAATTAATAAATAAATTACTTATTCTAATTTTAATAAATATAAATAATAAAGAAAAAGTTATTATATTTATAAATTATAAAGTAAAAGTATATAAATTAAAATAATATAATAAATAATTTAATAATATATTTAATAATCTTATTAAAGCTTTTTATAAAGATATTATTAAAAAGTAAAGATAAATTAATAATTTAAATAACTAAGTTAAAGTACTTATAAATAAACTTAAGAAGCGTATTAAGGCTTTTAAAAAAATAAACTAGTTTTTATAAGAATTATATTAAGAATCTAACTTTTAATTTAATAATAAGAAAAGATACTAAAGAAATCTTTAAATTAAGATAATTAGATTCTTATAATAAATTTATAATTATACTTTAAGAATTCTTAATATAGCTTAAGGCTTACTAGTTATATTATTTAATCTAATTTATTATTAATAATACTAAAGTTTAATATATTATAAAGTTCTTTAAGAATAAAGCCTTTTAATAGTTTAAACTTATTATAAAGAATTATATTAATTATATTTATATTAATAAAAAGGAAGAAATTAGAACTATTTATAAAAGCTATAAAGTCTTTAAATATAAGCTTAAAAGTGCTTTTAGACTTTAAAATAAGAAATAAATAGTAAAATAATAAATCTAGAAATTCTATTAAAAAAGAATAGTATTTATATATATAGCTAAATATTATAATCTTATTTTATAACTTAATTAAAAAGAAGAAAGATATATAATAAGCTTTTATAAAGAGTTAAAGTCTAATATTAAAAATATAATAATTAAAAAAACTAAATTTATTATATATAATAAATTAATATAACTTACTATAAAAATTAATAATTAGTAATTTAAAAGATAATAAGAAAAGAAGACTAAGAAGTCTAAAAAATCCTATACTTTATAATAAAAGAATAAAAGAAATTATATAAATTAAAAAAAAGAATAATAAATAAATACTTAATATAGAATAGACTTAGGCCTTATAAATATTAAAATAGTTAAAAAAGACTATTTTAAAGTCTTTTATTAAAACTATAGTATTTTAAAATATACTTTTTATAAATATTAAAAACTTAAAACTAATTAATAATTTAAACTAATATTTAAAAGTAAAAAGAAAGTAAAATAAGTTAGCTAATAAAAAGAAGAACTTTAAATAGATAGGAAAATAATTATAATAACTAAAATAAGTTATAATAATATAAGGATTTTATTTAATAAAATTACTTTTTTTATAAATAAGAAATTTAAGAGTAAAAAGATATTTAAAAGTAAAACTTATAAAAAAAGAAAGCTAAGTTAGAAAATAAAAAAAGAATAATAAATACTTCTTAAAGACTAATAGAAGAGTATAACTTCTAATATTAATAATATCTTAATGCTTTAAATACTAATTTTATTATTTTTAAAATTAAAAAAGGAGAGATTATTTTATAGTATTATTAAAAAGATTAATATAATTAAAAAGAATAAAAAAATCTAAAAGAAAGATACTTTTAAATATATCTAACTAATAGTAGAAATAATAAGTAAAGAAAGTAATATCTTAAATTAATAATTTATTTTAAAGATATTATTAATTATAATAGCCTTTTATAAGAATACTATTAAAATCTTATAATAATAATAAATAAATAATAAGATTAAATATAAGTATTACTTATATAAAGAAAAAGAGCTAAATATTAATATAAGTATTAAAATTAAATAAATAAAAAAGCTTAAGCTTTTTATTATTAATAAAGATATACTAGCCTTAATAAATAAATGTTTTAAATTTAATAATAATAATAGTATTAATAATACTTTAGAAAAAAAATTAATTATTTTATAACTATTTAAATAAGAATTAAAAGAAAATACTTTTAATTTCTTTTTAAAAAAAAATAAAAAAAGTAAATAAATATTAAAATAATTTATTAAATAAATATTAAATATAATAAAAAGATAATCTATTTATATTTATATAATTTAATAAAAAGACCTTATTAAAGTAAATAATTAAATAAAATAAGTAATTATTAATAAACTATTATTATACTTTTAATATTTTAAATATATTAATATATTTTAAATATTATATACTTACTATATATACTTATTATATTACTTTAAGAAACTTTATTATAATTATTATTCTATATAAACTGCACTTTAGTTATTATAATAGTTTTATAATAGAATTAAAGTATAAAATTATAAAGTTATTAAATAGTTTAAAAGAATAAGAGTGATTTAATTAAAACTATATAATAACTTTTATTTTAAAAAATATATTAAAAAGAACTTAATAATTAATAATTATATTATAAAAGAATATTATATATATAAAAAATAAAAAGTATAATTATAATATAATTTATTAAAGTATTTAATTAATTATATTATAAACTATAATAATAAGAAGTGCTTTAAGTATATAAAATACTTATAAATAATTTATAAGAGAATTTATAAAATATATAAAAATAGATTTAATTTTAAGACTTATATAAAAAGAGAACTCTATAATAAACTATAATATAAAGAAATCTATAAATATATAAAAAATAATATTTACTATTTATAATAAATAATAAATAAGTATAGTAAAAGTAAAGATATTATTTTTAAAAAAGGCTCTAAGTATTATAAAAGGTCTTAAAGAGGATATAATTATAATAAAAGTCTAAATTAATAAAATATAAATAATAATACTAATAAATTATAGTATTATTATAAATTATATTTAATTAGAATTAGTAAATAAGTTAATATTATTATAGAAATATAAGAAATTTCTTTATAAAGTATTTAATTTAAAAAGAATACTTTTTAATTATAATAAAAGAAAAGTATTATAAAAGATTAATTACTTTAAAATATTTATAAAAAGAAGAAATTAAAGAATAGATTTTAATATCTTTAATATTAAAGACTATTTAATAATATTTAAATAATCTTAATTATAAAAGTATAATTCTAATATTAATTAAAAAAAGGCTAAATATATTAAAAAAAAATATTTTTTTAAATTATAAATAATAATAAATATAATCTAAGATCTTAAGCTTTAATTAATAATAAAATTAATAATAAAATTATAAAAGAAAAAATAATAAATACTTCTTTATTTTTAAAAGAAATAAAATAGAAGTATTAATAAAAGAAAATATAATATATAAAATAAATTATTATATTTATTTAAAAATAGTTTAAATAAATAAATAAGGACTTTAAAAAGTAAAAAAAATAATAATAAGTAAAAGAAGAATAATTTAAAAATATATTCTTAAGATACTAAATTTATAAAAAACTCTTTAAAGAAAAACTTAAGATTAATCTTTTAAAATTAAGTAAATAAGACTTAGAAATTATATTTAAAAATAGAACTAATCTTAAGTTTTTTTTTATTTATAATTTTAATAATAATAAGCTAATAATACTAAAAGAATATATTTAAAAAATAAAGAGAAAAGGCTATATTTAGAAATTAAAGTCTTTAATTAAATATTTAATTATATTTATATTTAAAAAGAATAAAAAACTATACTTTTATATAAACTATAAGTAATTTAACTTAATTATTAAAAAGGATTATATATTATTATTTTTAATCTTTAAAATATATAATAAACTATATAAAGCTAAGTAATTTATAATACTTAATTTTAAAAGAGCTTATAATTTAATTTATATTAAATAAAGATATAAATAAAAAACTGCTTTTAAAACTAAGTTTAAATTATATAAATACTTAATTATACTTTTTAAACTTATTAATAAATTAATTATATTTTAATAAATAATTAATAATATATTATATAAATATCTTAATATCTTTATTATATATTACTTAAATAATATATTTATTTTCTTTAAGAATAAAGAAGATTATAAATAATATATTTATATAATATTATAAAGACTATAAAATATAAACTTACTTATTAAATTAAAAAAAAGTAACTTTTATACTTTAGAAATAGAATTCTTTAGATATATTATATTTTATAACTAAGTATAAATAGATCTTAAGAAAATTATAATAATATAGAAATAGAAATAACTTAAAAACCTTATAGAATTATAATCCTTCTTTAGATTTATAAACTATTACTAATAATTTATTAAATACTTTAGTAAATATACTATTCTATTTACTAAGTTTATAAAGAAAGGAATTAAATTTAAATAGAATAATAAAGTAAAATAAGCCTTTTAATTAATTAAAAATATAATTATATTAGAATTTATCTTAATATTATTTAACTTTAATAAAAAAATTAAATTAAAAACTAATACTTTAAAATTTACTTTAAGTAATTAAATTAAATAAAAGGATAAAAATAGATTATTATACTTTATTATATTCTATTTATATAAAATATATAAAGTAAAACTTAATTACTCTATTTATAATTAAGAATTTCTAACTATTATTAATTATTTTAAAGAATTTTAATATTATCTTTTAAAAAGTAATTATAAAGTTAAGGTTTATATAAATTATAAGAATATCTTATACTTTATAATTATATAAAAACTTAATAAATAATAATTTAAATATATTAAATATCTATTAGAATTTAATTATATTATTATTTATATAAAAAGATTAAAAAATAAATATGCTAATATAATTAATTAATATATTAATTTTAATATTAAAAAGATTAAAGCTAGTAAGTAAATCTTTTTCTTTATTTTTAAAGAATACTTATAATAAAAATACTTAAGATATATATATTGATATTATAAATACTTATTATAAGTAATACTTAGTAATATATACTATATAACTTATAATAATAAACTATTAAAGAAAATTAAGTAATATAATTAGACTTATAAAATAAATAGAGTTATAAAAAACCCTTACTTAATCTTTACTTTATAATTAGAACTATAAAAACTATAAGTCTTAATAGAATTATAAGAATAACTTATTACGACTTATGTAACTAGGCCGCGACCTGATCACATATACTAATAGCACCCTCACTTTTCGCTCTAATTACATATAGATTACCTAGAATACTAGATAATCTAAATAATCTAGGATTATCAGAATCATTAGATAATCCTAATAATCCAACTCATACTATAATTATATAAATGCCTAAGAAATGCATATTTAATATAAGTAGCTCTTTAGCTATTAATATAACTTAGTTACTTTAATCTACTCTAACTACTATACATTACTATATATTAACTATTACCTAATGTAATACTATAATTACTACTTAGTAAGTATAACCTAACCGTTCTACTAATATAGACCTTAGTCTATCCTTTAAAAACCCTTTCTAAACTACCCTATACCCTATATAGCCTAGCTTAAGAATACAACCGTTATATATTAATAGCTCTTATTCAAACAGTTACCTTATACGCTAAGCAATATCTAACGAACTACGATAGCACCCACTACACCCTCTAGTAGTACGCCCTTATCTAAAGGTAAGGCCCCAGCACCCCCTAAGGACAGAGACAGCGATGAACGTATAGACGCCTCTGATAATAAGTATGAAGAGGAACTCAGAGAGCTCTGCGCAGAGAACGAACGACTCTCTGTAGGACTCGCCAAGCTCTTAGCTCTAGGAACGCATACTAATACTATACGAGAAGAAGAGTAATACTAGAACGAAGAGCGCTTCAAATAGTTATACATATAACTCCAGGCTATACTAAGCAATCCTACTATAAATATAATTATTATAGCTATAGAGCGAAAGATTATTAAACTTATTATTAAACTAATTTAAATTAAGAATAATTAAAAATAATAAGTAGCTTAACTTATAGAATATAAATAGCCTACTATAGTAATATATATCTATAATATTAGAAAAATAATTAAGCCTAAATAATTACTAAAGTTTAATAGAAACCTTAAGAAGCTATAAAAATACCTTACTAGCCTTAAGTCTTACTATATATACTACTTATTACTATTTATAAGTAACCTACTCAAAGTGTAATATACTATAAGAAGATTTAAAAGTAAAGTAGCTTAGAATTATGAGTTAATTCTAAAAGACTTTATAACCTAAGCCCTAAGTTAGTAAAAACCTAAAATAACTATAATATTTAATAGTTTTAATAGATATAAATAATCACTAATTAATAACTATAGAGAATAAGATAAAAAATATAATATACTTAATACTATTAGAAAACTTAAATAAATAAAAATAGTATTTAAATACCTTTTAGAATTCTAATATATTATAGTAAAACTTAACTAATTAAATAAAAACCTTATTAATAAGTTTTATTAAAACCTAAAGGATAACATTAAGGACGAACTTATTAAGAATATAAATCCACTTATAGACTTTGCCTAATACGCTAAACTTACTATTATAATCAATAATCGACTATTTAAATAACGAATAGAAAAATAAAATATTAGTAATAATAATAGTAATTAGAAAAAGAAAAATTATACTAACTAAAGGAAACCACAAATCCCTAACACTTCTTACAGTATTATAATAAGACTTATAGAACTTAGAGTAATATAATAATAGCCTTAGTAAAGAAAGAAAACCTTTAATTATTATAATTATAATAAGCTAAGACACCTTTTATATAATTATAAGAAACCTAGGAAGGAAAAGAAACCATTCAAGCCTATTATTACGCTTACTTACAGTATTAATTCAGTTAAGAAAGGAAATAACCTTCCTACTCAATCCATTAATATAACCCAAAGCGGCTATAACAGACAATTCTATAGAGCCTGGAAAGCATTAGACTGAATAGAGGAATTAAAATATGAAAACGCTTCCTAAAGGAGACCGATTAGCAGAACCAGACCAGAGACCAAGCAATCATAAGAAGTTAACCGCAAAAAGAAGCGTAATAAATAGAGCTAAAGAATGGAAAGAGAAAAAGACGACCTAGAAGTATGCGAATAATAGCTATAAATAAAGCAAGAAGCAGTATACTAATATAAAGCAAAAAAGAAAAGGGAATAAGAAGAAAGGACCTAAAAAGCAATAGCTAAAAAATAAAAACCAATTCCTATAGGCTAAGTTCTAAGCTATCTAGCTATTACACCCTGACCTAATAATAAAACACATACTATTACTATAGTCTAATAACTCAAAGAACTACTAATACAAATAGAGGATTTCAATAAATTCAATATCCCTAACCAATAGCCTGACTATTAATAGACTAATAAAAGGCAACCTACTATAATAGATAGTAGTACAATACGTAACTACATTATATAATAATATACTCCCTAACTATAGGTTAGCACAAGATAAAACGTATACTAAGCTAGGGAGGCTAGGTATAACATTAAGAATAAGGATATCCTTACACTAGTGAATAAATACCTAGAGTCAGATAATAAACTTCAAAGTATTACCTTAGAAAAATAAAACGCACTAATACATATAATAGAAGACATTTAAATCGAATAATTTACTAAAGAATAATAAGATCCTATAGAAGAAGCAGATATCTATATCTAAGCCTTATATTAATAAAGTAAAATAAACCCATAAAACCTAAGAGAATAGAAATTATAAGGAGACAAACCTTATATATATTAAATATACTAAAAACATAATGAAATCTTATAAGCATTATATATATACTATAAATGCATTATATACTTTAGAAATAAACTATAATAAGATTACTTCTTAGTCTAAGTAAATAAATAACTTATTATAACTCTTTATAAAAAGGAAGATATAAAAGATTACTATATATAGAAATAGTATAAATACTTTAGTATTACTTAATTAATAGAATATAATATAAATTACTTAACTAATTATTAAAAGCTTAATATAAAACTTATAAACTACTAATAACCTAAGTATTAAATATATATATATAATAAAGTCAATATATAGTATAAATATAACTAAAGACAAACATTCTAACCTTTATAAGATAGAATGATAGAGAGTATAAAAAACTCCTAATACTATTTATAATAAAGTAATAGATAGGCATAGAGCTAAGGAAAGCAGAACCCTTTAAAATAAGAGCTCTATATATAATTAAAAGCATATAAATAATATACTAGTACTTAAAGATATAAGTATAAATTAAGAGAAACTGGCTACCCGCTTTAATAGATAGTAGCACAGAATTTAACTATATCTACTTCATAGTAATAAATACATTAAAACTCTTATAAAAAGATAAAACGCATTTATATAAAGTATAGAATCTTAAAAGATCCTCTTTTAGTTATAATAATAAAAGAATAACTAAAGAGCTTAATTATCTTAAGGTTTTTATAAAAGAATGAAATAAAGGAATCTTATTTAATATAATACTTATTATAAACTATGCCTTAGTCTTAGAGTACTTATAGTTAAAATGAGTTAACCTAATAATAAATTAGAGGACTGGCTAAGTAAACTTTAATAATATTAATAATTACTCTTCTTAAGAATTAGATTTAGATAATAATATAAAATCTTAAGCTTTAACTAATAATAGTACTAGCGAAGTATTAGTAAAAAAAATAATAAAGACTTTCTTACTCTAAGGCATAAAATATAAACACTATAAAGCCTAAAATAATAAGACATACTATACTATTACCTTTATATAAAGCTAACTAATAAAACTTAATAAAGACCTTATAAAAATAAAGAAATAATAAGAAGCAAACAAAAGGTTAAAGAATATATTACTTACTTATTATATTTATAAAAAACTATTTACTAAAGAATTAGAAATAGGTCTACTTAAATATAATAAATAGGATTATAAAATAGTATTAAAAGACAGAACCTTACCTAAGTTCTTAAAACTCTATAACCTTAATAATATATAACTATAAATACTAAAAGAATACTTTAAAGATATATTAAAAAAAGGATATATTAAAATCTTAAAATCCTCTATAGGATACCTAGTTATATTTATTCTAAAAAAGAATGGAAAACTCTAATTAATTATAGACTATTAGTAGCTAAATGATATTACACTAAAAGACTAAACGCTACTACCCTTAATTACTAAACTAAAGGACTGCCTTTATAGTAAAAAGTAGTTTATAGTACTTAACCTAAAGAATGCTTATAGCTTAGTCTATATAAAGCCCGAAGATAAATAAAAGACTATATTCAGGACTAAATTCAGACTATTTAAATACCTAATAATGCCCTTTAGACTTATAAACATACTAACAACATTCTAACAAATGATTACTAATGCTCTAAGAGAATATCTTAATATCTTCATTATATACTACTTTAATAATATCCTAATCTTCTTAAAAACAGAAGAAGAATATATAAAATATATATATATAATCCTATAGAAACTACAAGATGCAAAACTACTTATAGAACTAATGAAAAGCAAGTTCTATATGCAAGAAGTAAACTTTCTTAGATATACTATCTGACTAAATGAGATCCAAATAAATAAAAAGAAAATCAAAGCTATTAAAGATTGGCTAAAACCAGATAAGAGTATTAAAGAAGTATAAAGCTTCTTAGGGTTTACTAATTATTATAGAAGGTTTATTTATGAATTCAGTAAAATCGTAAAACTATTAATAAAACTTATAAAAAAGGACGTAAACTTTAGATAGAATACTAAAGCCTAAAAAGCCTTTAATAACTTAAAATGAGCTATCCTTAGTAAACCCATTTTAATAACCTTTAACCTAAAATAACTAATCGAATTAGAAACTAATGCTTCTAACTTCACCCTAAGAGCCTAGATTAAATAATAGAATAATAAAAGAAACTTATACTTAATCGCATTTTACTTATATATACTAAAAGGAGCTAAACTTAACTATCCTATCTATAATAAAGAATTCTTAGTAATAGTTAACTCTTTTAAAGAATTCTAATACTACTTCTTAAGAAGCGAATACTAGGTTATAGTCTATACAGACTATAAGAATATCTCATACTTCGCTACTATATAAGAACTCAGTAAAAGATAACTTCATTATATAAAATACCTATTAGAATTCGACTATATCATTATCTATAAAAAAGGCTTAGAAAACAGATAAGCTAATATAATAAGTTAATGACCTGACTTTAAAGTTAATATACTAAAACCCAATAAATAAATATTAGCCTATACCCCTAAAGGATATCTTAAGTAAAAATACATTATAGCTATAAGTAAGTCACGATTACTCAAAGACCTATTAAAGTGATTATAAAAGCCTAAGCAAAGCTTTAAACAATAAATACACAACGAACAGCCAGCCCTAAGAAAACTACAGTAGTAAGAAGGAAAAGCAGCCTTAACCGGATCCTAAGGACCTTAAGCAATTACTTATTTCCACTAAGGCAACCACTACAAGAACCCCTAAACTCTAGCTAAGAAACTCTACTAGTATTTCTATAGTGACTTTATAAAAGTATATATTACTTATATAAGATAATGCAAATAATGCTTATAAGATCTTATCTAATAATACGCAAAAGAATATTAGGAGATAATTGACTACTAAGACTATAAACCTAATAAAATATAGAAAAAACTCAAATAAGCTAATAAACTTAATAAAACCGCCTAAATCGTAGTAATAGTATCTTAAGAGATACTCTATAAATAGATAAAGGAATATAACTAGATATATAAAATAGATAAAGTAATAGGAATACCCTGCCTAATTCCTGAATTATAACTCAGACTATAAAGGTTATGAATCCTCTTAGAATTATAAGAACTATTAGTATAAGATATTCATAACCACCCCTTATACAGATACTTAAGAATTAACAAAACTATTAAATAAGTTAAAATAGTATATACATTTCCTAGTATAAAAAGAATAGTTATAGAAGTTATTAAAACCTATAAACTATATAATAAAACTAAGGCATAACGCTATAAACCATATAGAGAATTACAACCTCTACTAGTTACTAAGCGACTATAAGACTCTATTATAATAGATTTTATTATAAAATTACCCCTATTAGAAGACCCTGCAAGTAGTACCTTCTATAATAGTATTCTTATTATTATAAACAGATTTATAAAATTTTCTTATTTTATACTATACTAAGAGTTAATAAATACTAAACAGTTCACTTACCTATTCTTATAGAACATTATTAGTATATATAGCTTACTAATAGAGATCCTAAGTAATAAAGGACCCCTATTTATATCTAAGTTTTAGTAAGCCTTAATAGCCCAATTAGGATTAAACTACTAACTTATAATAGCATTCTAACTATAAGTTAATAAATAAATAGAACGTATAAACTAAGTACTCAAATAGTACTTATAATATTATATTAACTATAAATAAAATAATTAAGTAGAAAAGTTACTTATAGTATAACTAAGTTATAATACTATAATAAATAAAAGTACTAAGCTTATACTATACTATGCTAATTTCAGATTTACACTAAATGCATACTAATAATAGTATAATAGAATTATTAACCTAAAAGCAATCCTAATATTAGATTAACTAAAAAACCTCTACAAAGAAATGAAAACTGAATTTAAATTTATATAAGGATAAATAAAAAAATACTATAACTAAAAAAGGCTAAAGAGACCATCCTTTTCAAAAGGAGATATAGTCTTACTAGTAATAAAAAACCTATTAATAGATAGACTAAGTAAAAAACTTAACTATAAATACATTAAACTCTATAAAGTTTTAGAAAAAATCTTAAAAAATAACTACAGACTAAACCTAAAAATATAATATTACCCAGTTTTTTATATCTCATTACTAGAATTAATAGAAAATACTATTCTAATTAATAATAAATAAAGTTATAAACTAGTAATAAAAGACCTAAAAGAGTATTATATTAAAGAAATCCATAATATAAAGAAAATTAATAGAAAAATAATATATCTTATAAAGTAAAAAGACTATTTTAAAAGCAAAATATTATAATAACTACCAGAGAACCTTATTTATATATAACGTCTACTAAAAACATTCTATATAGAATATTAGAAGAAGAAATAAAACTAAAAGTAGTAATAAAGGACGGATCTAATAATACCTCTAAGTAAACCCCATCCTATGTATCTAAAAAATCTTCAGGCAGAACACCCTCAGTAGAAGAATGGCGCTTAGAAGAAGAAGGAGAAATGACTTAGCGCTATGCCTCTCGCTTAGCTTCCTCTCTTTCTATCTACTTAAGCTCCTCTATATTATTAATACTATATAATATAGTGCGTATTATCTTCTTAAATTATAATTTCTTTTATTTTTAAAGACACTTAATCTTTATATCTATTTAGTAGTGGGCATTTTTAGCCTCTTCTAACTCAGACTTAAAACGAGTATAGTAAGTAATAACCTTATGTAGCTATTATAGAGAAAGGCTGCGGGCATTATAAAAAGGCTTATTTAGCTAAATGCACTTAAAATACTAAGAAGAATTATCTTTAGATAAAGAGCAGGTCGCCCCAGTCTGCTTATAGAAAGAGCAGGAATTTTTTATAATAACCTAATAAGAGAAAATAACCTTAAGAAGGGCATTATATTACTTAGTTTTTATAGTAACGGGTTTGCATTTCTTAATAATACAGTCAGCTATTATAAAGAAAGGATGAAGGAAGGAAAAGGACTTATAAGTATAAGCATATAAATCATAGGTCTTAAGGATAAGAACTAACAGAAGGGAGATATCATATTACGACCTATACAACTAGGCCGCGATCTGATTACGTATACTAATAGCACCCCCACTTTTCACTCTAATTACATATAGATTACCTAGAATACTAAATAATCTAAATAATCCAAGATCATTAGGATCATTAGATAATCCTAATAATCTAACTCATATTATAACTATATAAATACCTAAGAAGTGTATATCTAGTATAAGCAGCTCTTCAGCTATTAATATAACTTAGTTACCTTAATCTACTCTAACTATTACGCATTACTATATATTAACTATTACCTAACGTAATACTATGACTACTGCTTAGTAAGTATGACCTAACCGTTCTACTAACATAGACCCTGGTCTATCCCTTAGGAACCCTTTCTACGCTACTCTATACTCTGTATAGCCTAGCCTGGGAACACGACTGTTACATAACTTATATAGAAAATATATTTTTATATATTATATAAATACTAAAGAGTTAATAAAACTTTTAAAAAAATTAAAATAATATATATATTTTTTAAAATTAAAAAGGTTATATAAAACATTATCTAATAATATAGCCTTTATATAAAAACTAAGGTATAATACTATAAGCCTTATAAAGAACTATAGTTCTTATTAATAGCTTAAAGACTATAGTATTTTATTATTATAGATTTTATTATAAAACTACTTTTATTAAAAGACTTAGTAATTAGAGCCTTTTATAATAGTATTCTTATTATTATAAATAGATTTATAAAATTTTCTTATTTTATATTATATAAAGAAGTAATAAATATAAAAGAATTTACTTATATATTTAATTAGAATATTATTAGTATATATAGATTATTAATAAAAATCCTAATTAATAGAAGACTTTTATTTATATTTAAGTTTTAATAAACTTTAATAGTATAATTTAAACTTAATTATTAATTAATTACTATATTCTAATTATAAGTAAATAAATAAATAAAAAGGATAAATTAGATCTTTAAATAATATTTATAGTATTATATTAATTATAAATAGAATAATTAAATTAAAAAACTATTAATAGCTTAACTAAGTTATAATATTATTATATATAAAAGTATAAAGCTTATATTAGTATTTATAAATTTCAGATTTATATTTAATATATACTATAGATTATAAAAAGGAATTATTAACCTTTATATAATACTTACTTTTAATAAACTAAAAAACCTTTATAAAAAACTAAAGACTGAATTTAAATTTATTAAAAATTAAATAAGAAAATACTATAATTTTAAATAAATAAAAAGACTATTCTTTTTAAAAAGGGATATAGTCCTCTTAACTATAAAGAATATTTTAATAAATAGACTAAGTAAAAAACATAATTATAAGTTTATTAGACTTTATAAAGTTCTAAAGAAAATCTTAAAAAATAACTATAGATTAAACTTAAAAAGTAAAAAATATTTAGTATTTTATATTTTATTATTAGAATTATTTAAAAATATAATTATAATTAATAATAATTATAATTATAAATTATAAATAAAAAATCTAAAAAAGTACTATATTAAAGAAATTTATAATATAAAGAAAATTAATAGTAAAATAATATACTTTATTAAATAAAAAGACTATTTAAAAAGTAAAATATTATAATAATTATTAAAAAACCTTAATTATATATAGTATTTACTAAAGGCATTTTATATATAATAATAAAAGAAGAAAAAAGATTAAAAATAAAAGGTTTAAATATCTTTAAATTTATAAATACTTAGTTAAAATTATTTAAAATAATAAATAGTTATAATTCTTATATTACTTAGCTTTCTTAAGCGTTTAAAGCCTTTAATAGACTATCTTTTTTATTTAGACCTTAGAGTTTATAATAAACTATTTTTAAATGCTTTTCTTTTACTTTACTTTAGGTTTTTTATAAATAAGCTAGATAGCCTACTATAATAGCTATATATACTTATAGAAAGGCTAACTCTTTATAAAGCCTTAAGAGATCTTTACTTACTTCTTCTTTATTTACTTCTAGCTTTTTTTTAATATTTATAAGCTTAAGTATTATAACTAGTTAGTAAAAGTAAGTATACTAAGAATAAAGAAACCACTTATAAGATAATATAATTTATAAACTATTATAAGACTTTTTTAATTTTATATATTTATTATAATAAGATAAATTATTAGAAAATATATAGCTTTTATTATAATAAAAGTACTAATTATAAAGTATATCTAATGGTACTCTAATAATAATAATAATATAAGAAAGAGTATTTATTTCTAGAGTTTTATATATAAGTAGTTTTTATATATAGTTAGATATATTTATTAATATAATATATTATAAAAAATATTTTTAAAAAAAGAATAATAAACTAATAAGGCTATTAAGTAAAGACTAATTATATAGCCTTAAGGATAAGACCTTAGGAAAAGAGATATTATATTATAGCTTAGGTTCTTATTAAGCAGTTAGGAATAGTAGAATAATAAGACCTATATTTAGTTCAGACTAATAGTATAGCCTTACTTTAGAACTAATACCTTACTAAGACTAATAGTAATAGTCTAAGACTAATAGTAGTCTTTTAAGTAAGATAGTAGTCTATTTAGTATATAGTTAATTAAGGAGTGTATATTTACTATAAGTAGCTCTTTAGCTATTAATATAACTTAATTATATTAAATATATTTTACTTTACTATTATTAAATATAATAAGTATTATTTAATCTTAACTTATTTAATTACTTTATTATATAAACCCTTAGATTAAGACTTAGTATATACTAGTCTTATAAGAGTAATATATTAACTTAATTATTATACTTAAGGAATACTTATAATAGAAATACTTAAGATATATATATTAATATTATAAATACTTATTATAAATAATATTTAATAATATATATTATATAATTTATAATAATAGATTACTAAAGAAAATTAAATAATATAATTAGACTTATAAAATAAATAGAGTTATAAAAAACTCCTATTTAATCCCCGCTTTATAATTAGAACTATAAAAACTATAAGTTTTAATAGAACTATAAGAATAGCTTATATAAGAAATATATTCTTATATATTATATAAATACTAAGGAGTTAATAAAACTCTTAAGAGAGTTAAAATAATATATATATTTCTTAGAATTAAGAAGGTTATATAAAATATTATTTAATAATATAGTCTTTATATAAAAATTAAAATATAATACTATAAACCTTATAGAGAATTATAGCCTTTATTAATAGCTTAAAGACTATAGTATTCTATTATTATAAATTTTATTATAAAATTACTTTTATTAAAAGACTTAGTAATTAGAGCTTTTTATAATAGTATTCTTATTATTATAAATAAATTTATAGAATTTTCTTATTTTATATTATATAAAAAAGTAATAAATATAAAAGAATTTATTTATATATTTAATTAGAATATTATTAGTATATATAGATTATTAATAGAGATTCTAATTAATAAAAGACCTTTATTTATATTTAAGTTTTAATAAGCTTTAATAGTATAGTTTAGATTTAATTATTAATTAATTATTATATTCTAACTATAAGTAAATAGATAAATAGAAAGAATAAATTAGATCTTTAAATAATATTTATAATACTATATTAATTATAAATAGAATAATTAAATTAAAAAACTATTAATAGCTTAATTAAGCTATAATACTATTATATATAAAAATATAAAGCTTATATTAGTATTTATGAATTTTAGATTTATATTTAATATATATTATAAATTATAAAAAGGGATTATTAATTTTTATATAATATTTACTTTTAATAAATTAAAAAACCTTTATAAAGAACTAAGGACTAAACTTAAGTTTATTAAAAACTAAATAAAGAAATATTATAACTCTAAATAAATAAAGAGACTATCCTTTTTAAAAGAGGATATAGTCCTTTTAATTATAAAAAATATTTTAATAAATAGATTAAATAAAAAACTTAATTATAAGTTTATTAGATTTTATAAAGTTTTAAAAAAAAATTTAAAAAATAATTATAAATTAAATTTAAAAAGTAAAAAATATTTAATATTCTATATTTTACTATTAAAACTATTTAAAAATATAATTATAATTAATAATAGTTATAATTATAAACTATAAGTAAAAGATTTAAAAGAGTATTATATTAAAGAAATTTATAATATAAAGAAAATTAATAGTAAGATAATATACTTTATTAAATAAAAAGACTATTTAAAAAGTAAAATATTATAATAATTATTAAAAAACCTTAATTATATATAATATTTATTAAAAGCATTTTATATATAAAAATAAAAGAAGAAAAAGGATTAAAAATAGAAGGATTAAATATTCTTAGACTTATAGATATTTAATTAAAATCATTTAAGATAATAAGTAGCTATAATTCTTATATTACTTAGTTCTCTTAAGTATTTAAAGCCTTTAATAGACTATTTTCTTTATCTATACCTTAGAGTCTATAATAAACTATTTCTAAATACTTTTCCTTTACTTTACTTTAAGTCTTTTATAAATAAGCTAGACAGCCTATTATAATAGCTATATGCACTTATAAAGAGGCTAACTCTTTATAAAGCTTTAAGAGATCCTTATTTACTTCCTCTTTATTTACTTCTAGCTTCTTCTTAGTATTTATAAGCTTAAGTATTATAATTAGTTAGTAAATAAGTATACTAAGAATAAAGAAACTATTTATAAAATTATATAATCTATAAACTATTATAAGACTTCTTTAGCCTTATATATTTACTATAATAAGATAAATTATTAAAAAATATAGAGCTTTTATTATAATAAAAGTACTAATTATAAAGTATATCTAATAGTATTTTAATAATAGTAATAATATAAGAAGGAGCGTTTATTTTTAGAGTTTTATATATAAATAGTTTTTATATATAATTAGATATATTTATTAATATAATATATTATAAAAAATATTTAAAAAAGAAGAATAATAAATTAATAAGTCTATTAAATAAAGACTAGTTATATAGCCTTAAGAATAAGACCCTAAAGGAAGAGATATTATATTATAGTCTAAGTTCTTATTAAGTAGTTAGGAATAGTAGAATAATAAGGCCTATATTTAGTTTAGACTAATAGTATAGCCCTATCCTAAGACTAATGCTTTACTAAGACTAATAGTAATAGTCTAAGACTAATAGCAGTCTTTTAAGTAGGATAGTAGTCTACTTAGTATATAGTTAATTAAAGAAGTATATATTTAATATAAGTAGCTCCTTAGCTATTAATATAACTTAGTTATATTAAGTATGTCTTACTTTACTATTATTAAATATAATAAGCATTATTTAATCTTAATTTATTTAATTACTTTATTATATAAACCCTTAGATTAGGACTTAGTATATATTAGCCTTATGAGAATAGTGTATTAACTTAATTGTTATACTTAGAGGCATTCTTAATTAATATAAATATTATCTTTAGGCTTTATATTATGTTAATTCTTATTAGCCTAATTAAATATGCAATTATTATATACTTATAGAAGTAAGACTAGCTTAGCTTAAGTAAGCTAGTTGTTATAACCTATACTAACCTGGCCGCGACCTAGTTATACATACTAATAGCACTCTCACTTTTCGCTCTAATTATATATAGATTACTTAGAATATTAGACAATTCTAATAATCTAACTTATACTATAATTATATAAATACTTAAGAAGTATATATTTAGTATAAGTAGCTCTTTAGCTATTAATATAACTTAGTTATTTTAATTTACTCTAATTATTATATATTATTATATATTAACTATTATATAATATAATATTATAATTACTACTTAATAAGTATAATCTAACTGTTTTATTAATATAGACCTTAATCTATCTTTTAAAAACCCTTTTTAAGCTATTCTATACTATATATAAGCTAGCTTAGAAATATAACTATTATATATTAATAGCTTTTATTTAAATAACGTATATAATAAGCATACAGCGCATCCAAGTATATAGCGCACTTATACTATATACTTTAAAAGCTAAACCTTAAATTTTTTAAAATAGCCTATTTAGGCCTAAGATTTTTAAAGACTTAATTTTAAATCTTTAATTAAAAAGTTAATAAAGAATCATTTTTTTAAATTTTTTAAAAAAATTATTAAGCTTATTATAAATAAAAATATTATAAAATATAATATGAATTTTATATTATTAGTATTATATAA
Organism: Dactylonectria macrodidyma; assembly: GCA_020744425.1. Lineage (NCBI taxonomy): Eukaryota > Fungi > Ascomycota > Sordariomycetes > Hypocreales > Nectriaceae > Dactylonectria > Dactylonectria macrodidyma. The sequence goes on along the minus strand of JAGMUV010000010.1, from coordinate 11,816 downwards.
CGTACTTAATAAGTGAGTGGGCTAAACAAGCGAGTAAGCCACTTTGAAATTTTCTAGCATTTATACTTTAAATGAAAATATCTTTAAAATATTCTCTAAAATTAAAACTAAGAGTAAAATAACTAATATTATAGAAATAGCTCTATTATATATTAGAAAATTAATACGAATTTTCTTAGCTTTTTTAAAAAATCACTTAATAAGCTATATTAAAAATGCTTATTCGCACTATATACCTAGCTATTTCTATATAAAGGAATTTTTTTAAAAGTTTAAAAAATTATTATATAGTTTTCTTTTTAATTAAATAATTAAAAATATTTTTATTTTATTTTTAATAATTAAATAGCTAGTTTTGAATATTTAAAGTTTAGCTCTTTTTAGTGCATAGTATTTATAGCCTACTCGCTTATTTAGCCTACTTACTTATTAAGTACGTTATATATATAATATAAGAAAATTCTTAAAAATATAGTATAGTAAATATAAGCTAAGTATAAATTTATAATTATTTTAAATTTAATTTAAATTTTTAAGAATTATTTTAAAATTATAATTTAAAATAAAAATTTTAATATATTATATATTTAAATATATTATATATTTAGATATATTATATACTTATTATATATATTAATTACTTTATATATTAAGTAATAATAATAAGCTATTATAATATTTATAACTTTTATTAATATTAATTTTAATTCTTTTAAAAATAAAAGACTTACTTTTTAAGATAAAGTCTAAGACTTTAATAGAAATTATAATATAAACTTATTTAAAAATAAGAATAAAAATATTATTATATTTTATATTAAGAATTAGTATTTTAATAATAAAATAATTAATATATTTAAATTAAATTATAATATTATATATATATTATAAAGTATAGTTTATAGCTTTTAAAGTATAATAAAAGCTAAATATTATAAATATTATTATAGCTTTTAAAATATAAATTATAAAATTATTTATAATTTAAATTATATTAAAAATAAATAATAATATTAAGTAAAATAATTTATTAGTTTTAATATATTAATTTAATAAATATAACTTAATAATATAAGAAAAACCTTTAAATTATTAATATTAATTAAATTTTATAATATTCTTAAAGACTTCTAAAAGCATTTTATATAATTTAAATTATATTTTATATATTATTTTATTATATTTAAATAAAGAATTAAAAGTTAAATATATAATAAGCTTATTTAAAAGAAAGGCTTTATAAAGATTTAAACTAATTTTAAAAGACTTTATTAAAAACTTTTATAATAATTATTATATTAAAACTAATAAATTCTTTAAGAACTTTAAATTATATAAAAAAAGACTTATTAATACTTATAATAAATAAAATAAAAAATATAATACTTTTTAAATAATTTAAAGTAATATTAAAATATCTTATAGAATTTAAATACTTTTTAATTAAACTTAATTAAAATAAATATATTATAATTAATAAATTCTATTAAAAACTTAAAAATAATATTAAAAATAAAGTTTTTAAAATACTAAATGTATTTATTATTTTTAATACTTATATTTAATTATATAATATACTTAATAAGTAAGTAAGCCAAATAAGCGAGTAGGCCACGAATACTATACACTAAAAAGAACTAAACTTTAAAAATTTAAAACTAGCTATTTAATTATTAAAAATAAAATAAAAATAGTTTTAATTATTTAATTAAAAAGAAAGCTATATAATAATTTTTTTAAATTTTTAAAAAAATTCCTTTATATAGAAATAGCTAAGTATATAGTGCGAATAAGCATTTTTAATATAGCTTATTAAGTAATTTTTTAAAAAAGCTAAGAAAATTAATATTGATTTTCTAATATATAATAGAGCTATTTCTATAATATTAGCTATTTTACTCTTAGTTTGAATTTTAGAGAATATTTTAAAGATATTTTTATTTAAGGTATAAATGCTAGGAAATTTCAAAGTGGCCTACTCGCTTGTTTGGCCCACTTACTTATTAAGTATGTTATTATAATTAATAATAAATTCTTTAAATATAAAATAGAATAAAATAAAGAAAATTATATTAAAAATAAAGATTAAAAAAATAAATCTAATTAAAAGAAATAATATATTTTATACATATTTTATAATATTATAATAAGACTTATAGAATTTAAAATAATATAATAATAATTTTAATAAAAAAAGAAAATATTTAAATATTATAATTATAATAAATTAAAATACTTTTTATATAATTATAAAAAACTAAAGAAAAAAAAGAAATTATTTAAACTTATTATTATATTTATTTAAAGTATTAATTGAATTAAAAAGGGAAATAACTTTCTTATTTAATCTATTAATATAGTTTAAAGTAATTTTAATAAATACTTTAATAAATATAATTATAATTAGATAAATACTTAAAATTAAATAGAAGAATTAAAATATAAAGATATATCTTAAGAAAGGCTAATTAATAATCTTATAAGAGTGAATTTAATATTATTATTATTATTAAGCTAAGTACTTTAATCTATTATAATAATTAGTCTTATAGTATAATAAGCTTATTCTTAAGCTTTAGAAAGTGATTTCTTTAGTTATTAACTAAAGGAGTTATTAAAATGCTTTTAATTTATTTTAACGTCTTTATATTAATTAAAATAACTAGTCTTTTTAAGTTATTAGTTTTAAATTAATTTTAATAAATAACTGACTTTTTAAAATTAAATTTCTTATTAAGTAATTTTAAGAGCCTTTATTTCTTAAAGAATAATAGATCTATTTAATTATAATTAGGAATACTATTCTTTAGCCTTTATTATTATTATAATTACTTTATATTAAGCTTAAATATTAAGATATCTAATACTTATAATAAAGTTATTACTTAACTATATATACTAATTAGGCCTCCTTCTTTTCTTATATTTTTTAATATAATTAAGCTAATATAAAGTAATAGTTTTATATTTTTAATATAAGATGCTCTCTTTAATTATAATATTATAATTATTAGTAATAGCTTTAATAGTTAGAAAGCTTATAACTTCTTAATACTACTTATAAATTTACTTTATTTAATCTTGAGTATTTTAATATTAACTCTCTAAGAGTAATATCTTAGGAATAAATAAATAGATTATATTTTATTCTTTATAGTATTTAATAAAGATATAGTTAATTATAAGCTTTAAAAATATAAGCTAAATACTAATTTTTTTTAAATCTTAATATAATATTATATTTCTTAAAGCTATTTCTATAAATCTTTAAGAATATAATAATAAAGTCTTTATGAGAAAATATTATATTACTTTTTTAAATAGATTTTCTAAGTTCTTTTTAATATAAGTTCTTTATTAATTAAAAAATACTAATATTAATTAATTATATAAAGTATATTAAATATATTAATAATATATAAATAATAATATTAAATTAATTATAATATTAAATAGTATTAAAGCTTAAGTAATTAAAAAAACTATTAATTATAAAAAGTTAGTAAATTCGATCTTTATTATTATAAATAATAAGAAGTATTATTAATATAATATATAATAATAAAGTATTTTAAAGCTATTTATTATAATTAAACTATTTTATAAGAATTATACTATTTAATAAATATTTATAAAAATAAGCTAGAAAAATATATTAAAATAATAAAACTATTTAAATATTATAAGTTAATTATTAAAGCTAGTATCTAATTATATAATCCTTATCTTTAGAATAGTATTTATATTAACTTAAGATATTATTATTAATACTTTAAAAATTAATTAAAAAAGAATACTATTCTTAATTATATTAATATACTAAGTTATATATAAGACTTATAATTTAAAAGATTAATAACTTTATAATATTATAATTATATTATATTAAGGTTATAGTCCTTAGTAATACATACTTAGAGAGAGGCTAGAGATTAAATAGTTAAAAAAAAAAAAACCTAATAATAAATAATAATATAAGGGCTTAAAACCTAAGCCTAAGGCAATAGTAACTCAGAATGACTAGAGTTTCTACTATATTAGAATATAAGCCTTACTATCCTAATTAACCCTTTAAGATGCATTAAGCAGCTAGAAAGCTAAATAGAAAAGCTAGGTAGAAAAGCTAGATAGAAAAGCTAGATAGAAAAGCTAGATGTCAGAAGGCAAAATCGTTATATAATAAAAGCTCTATAAGGGCTCTGTATCACTTCGTCGCATTCCAAGCTCGTCATAATTCCAAGTTGTAATTCAATTACCGCTTTGCAATTCTTACATCATAATTCAACTGCTCGCAATATAACCGACTCATAATGACCCCCTCTGACTAAATAAATAATATAATGCGCGTATAGCGCATTATATAATAGCCTAGCAGACCCTTACTAATACTAATATATAAGAATTGTCTTATATATATATTAGCTAAGAGAATTAAAGAAGATTAAAGCCTACTTCTTAAACTATAAAGAGTATTTTATTTATTTAATTTAGAATATATAATAAAGGCTAAGTTTAATTAGCTTAATTATAAAAGGCTTATTTAATTAATAATTTTTAATTATTATATTTTTTAAAATAGCTTATTCTTATAAGCTTTATTAAATAAAAATATAATTTAATAGATTAAAATAGAGTAAGACTTATTAAAAAAATTAATTAAAAAAGAAAAAGAAAAAGAAATAATAACTATTAATAATACTTTCTTTAATAATTTAAAGAATTATAATATATAAATTATATAATTATAAGCTAATATTATATTAATTAATATATAGTTAAAAGAGTAATATATTAGAAATTAAAAGAATCTTATTACTTAGTAGAATAGTTAAAGGATTTAGTAAAAGAAGGTTAGTTCTTAGTAGTTAAAAGAGGAGGGATAAGAGTCTATTTATAACTAGGTTAACTAATTAATTAAGTCTTTTATTTTATAATAACTTAAGTAATGTAAATATATAATATAGAAATATAATAATAAGGAATATAGTAATGTAAAAATAAAAGTCTGAATAGTAGTTTTAATAATAAAGAATCTTATTATATTTACTTTTAATATTAATAATTATAAATAAAGGATTTAATAAAGAAAGGTTTTATAAAAAAAGAAAGATAAAAGTCTATTTATAACTAAGTTAATTAATTAATTAAGTCTTTTATTTTTAAATAACTTAAGTAATATAAATATATAATATAATATCTTACTATTAAAACCGCTATTCAGACTTTTATTTTTATATTACTATATTCCTTATTACTATATTTCTATATAATTATATATTTATATTACTTAAGTTATTATAAAATAAAGGACTTAATTAATTAGTTAACTTAGTTATAAATAGACTCTTATCCCTTTTCTTTTAATTACTAATAACTTATTAATAAAACCTCTTTTTATTATATCCTTCTATTTTAATCCTTTTATATATTAATAATAACTATATTATTTATAACTTATATTATTTACTCTTTATTAATATTAATTCATAATTTAAAGAATATTATTTTTTCTAAAGATATTTTAATTATTAGTTTTATTACTAATTATTTTAAAAAGTATTATTTATTTTTAATTTAATTCTTAAATTATTAATTATTTTTAAAGAAGTATAATCTTAAGAATACCTTAGTCTTAAAGATTATTAAAATGACTTACTTACTATTAAAGAGTTATTAAGTCTTAATAATTCTAATTTTCTTAAGATTATAATCTATTATTATAATCTTTAGCTTATTAAGGGTTTTTATATTTTTATTAAGCTTAGTATTTAAGTTATATATAGAAAGAGTATAATAATTATTAAAACCTAAGTTATTAAGAGTATAGAGTATATTATATTAAATATTTATTATAATATTTATTATAGTTAGTCTTTAATAAGTTAAATTATAATATAATTAAAATTATAAAGAGTTAAATTATAATATAAGTATGAGTTAGAATTGCGATAAGGTAATTTAGAATGCGATAAACCCTTATAGGGCTTTTATTATATGATGATTTTACCTTTTGATATTTAGCTTTTCTATCTAGCTTTTCTAGTAACGCATCTTAAAGGGTTAAATAGGATAGTAAGGCTTGCACCTTAATGTAATAAAAACTCTAGTCATTCTGAGTTACTATTACTTTAGGCTTGGGTTTTAGGCCCTTATACTATTATTCACTATTAGTTATATATTTTTTTTTAACTATTTAACCTCTAGCCCCTCTCTAAGTATGCCCTACTAAGGACTATAACCTTAATAATATAATATATAATAATAAGAAATATAATAATATAAAAATAAAAGTCTAAAGAGTGGTTTTAATAGTATTTAATTAATATATAACGTACTTAATAAGTGAGTGAGCTAAACAAGCGAGTGAGCTACGAATACTATGCACTAAAAAGAGCTAAACTTTAAATTTTTAAAACTAGCTATCTAATTATTAAAAATAAAATAAAAATATTTTTAATTGTTTAATTAAAAAGAAAATAATATAATAATTTTCTTAAATTTTTAAAAAAATTCCTTTATATAGAAATAGCTAGGTATATAGTGCGAATAAGCATTTTTAATATAGCTTATTAAGTAATTTTTAAAAAAAATTTAAGAGAATTTATATTTATTTTTTATTATATAATAGAAGTATTTCTAAAATATTAGCTATTTTACTCTTAGTTTTAATTTTAGAGAATATTTTAAAGATATTTTCATTTAAGGTATAAATGCTAGGAAATTTCAAAGTGGCTCACTCGCTTATTTGGCTTACTCACTTATTAAATACGTTATATAAGATAATTCTTATATTAAAATATTATTAAGAAGTTAATATATTATTATATAATATATTATATATATAGTATATTATTTATTTAATTAAAAAGACTTATTATAAGTTAATTATATTATAAATAACTAAATTATAATATAATAAGAATTATAAAGTAATAATTAAATTGTAATTTAAAATAATAATAAGCTTTATTATTAAAACTACTATTTAAACTTTTCTTTTTATAATACTATATTTCTTATTATATTTTTATATAATTATATATTTATATTACTTAAGTTATCTTAAGATAAAAGACTTAATTAATTAATTAACTTAGTTATATATAGACTCTTTTCCCTTTTCTTTTAATTATTAAAAACTTAGAATTTCTTTTTATTATATTCTTTTATTATTCTAATAAGAACCCTTCAGTTTCTAGTATATTAATCCTTTTATATATTAATAATAGCTATATTATATATAACTTATATTATATACTTTTTATTTTCTTAAATTATTAATTACTTTTAAAAAAGGATAGTCTTAAGAATGCTTTAGTTTTATAAATTACTAAAAAACTTATTTACTATTAGAGAGTTATTAAGTCTTAATAGTTCTAATTTTTATAAAAATATATCTTATTATTATAGCTTTTAGCTTATTAAAAGTTTTTATATTCTTATTAAGTTTAATATTTAAATTATATATAAAGAAAGTATAATAATTATTAAAACTTAAGTTATTAAAAGTATAAAATATATTTTATTAAATGTTTATTATAGTATTTATTATAATTAATCTTTAGTAAGTTAAATTATAATTTAAAATTATAATAAGCTTATAATATAATAAATATAAAGCTTTTATAAAGCTTTTATTTTATAATAATTTTAGTTTTTAATATTTAGCTTTTTTATTTAGCTTTATATTTAGCTTTATATTTAACTTATTTAATTAATATATTTTAAAAGGTTAAATAAGATAGTAAGGCTTATATTTTAATATAGTAAAAACTCTAGTTATTTTAAATTACTATTCTTTTAAACTTAAGTTATAAGCCTTTATATTATTATTAGTTTTCTTTTATCTTTTTAAATTATTTAATCTTTAGTCTGATTTTTAAGTATTTATTATTAAAGACTATAATTTTAAAAAAAGTTAATACTTATCTTTTCTTAATATATTAAAAGGCTTTATATTTTATTTTAATTAAGGTTATAGTCCTTAATAGTATATACTTAGAAAGGGGCTAGAGACTAAATAATTAAAAAAAATATAATTAATGGTAAATAATAATATAAAAGCCTAAAACCTAAGCTTAAGTTAATAGTAACTTAAAATAACTAAAGTTTTTATTATATTAAAGTATAAGCCTTATTATTCTATTTAACTCTTTAAAATATATTAAGTATTTAAAAAAGTTAAATTAAAAAGCTAAATAGAAAAGCTAAATATTAAAAAGTAAGATTATTATATAATAAAAGCATTATAAAGGCTCTTCTTGCCTTGGGCTTGGGTTTTAGGCCCTCATACTATTATTCACTATTAGTTATATTTTTTTTTTGACTGTTTAACCTCTGGCCCTTCTCTGAGTATGCGCTACTAAGGACTATAACCTTAATAATTATATAAAAATTTAATATTAAAGAATATAATAATATAAAAATAAAAGTTTAAATAGTAACTTTAATAATAACTATTTTATTATAATAATATAATTCTATCTTTTAAATTAATTATTTAACTCTTATTAATTATTATTAATAAAAACAATAATTAGTTTATATACTTTATATTAATTTATTTAATCTTATTGATAGTTATAATAAAAATACTATTTTATTTATTATAAGCATTTTTTAAATTAAATATAGAATATATTATTTTAAATTAATAACTCTAACTTTAAATAAGTCTTTTTAATATTATTAAAACCGCTATTCAGACTTCTATGTTTATATTACTATATTCCTTATTATTATATTTTGTATATAATTATACATTTAAATATATTACTTAAGTTATTATAAAATAAAAAACTTAATTAATAAATTAACTTAGTTTTAAATAGATTCTTATACTTCTTTTTTTAAATATCTTCTTATTATATCCTTTTATTATTATTAATCCTTTTATATATTAATATTAGCTATATTATTTATAATTTATATTACTTATTCTTTATAAATATTAACTAATAATTTCACTATTAAAACTATTTTTCAGACTTTTACTTTTATATTATTATACTCCTTATTACTATATTTTAATATAAATATATATTTATAACGTATTTAATAAGCTTATATAACAAACAAGTAAGCGTAACATTCTGATTTCCACCTTAAACTGCAGTTTTAAAATAATTCTTAAAAAATTAAATTAAGCCAAAAATAGCTAAGACTTTAATTTTAAGATATATATAATATATAGTATTTTTATGAACTTTTTGTAAATTATATGTACATATAGCACTAGTAGTATTAAATTCATACTATTTTCTTTACTATATTTATTTATAACTAGCTTAATAATTTATTTAATAATATAAAGAAAAGACCAGCTTATTAACTTTTTAATTAAATATTTAAAATTAATTTCTTAAAAATCCTAGAGTTAGATAGCCTGTTTTAGAAAATTTAAAGTTTACACCTTTAAATGCATAGTATAAGTATTATACAAGCTTATTATATATATATTAGTAAAGTTATTATAAAATAAATAAATTAATTAATTAATTGATTTAATTATAAATAGACTCTTATTCTTTCTTTTTTATAAAACCTCATTTTATTATATTCTTTTATTTTAATTTTTATATAAAATAATAATAATTATATTATTTATAATTTATATTACTTACTTTTTATTAATATTAATTAATAATTTAAAAATACTATTTTTTAAAAAAAACATTAATATTATTAATATTATTAATTATTTTAAAAAAATATTATTTATTTTTAATTTAATTCTTAAATTATTAAAATAATTTATTTATTATTAAAAGGTTATTAAGTTTTAATAATTCTAATTTTTTTAATATTATATCTTATTATTATAGTTTTTAGCTTATTAAAGGTTTTTATATATTTATTAAGTATAATATTTAAATTATATATAAAAAGAGTATAATAATTATTAAAACTTAAGTTATTAAAAGTATAAAGTTTTAAAATTATACTTTTTAATAGTATATACTTAGAGAGAGGCAAGACATTAAATAATTAAAAAAATATAATTAATAATAAAAAATAATATAAAGGCTTAAAACTTAAGCTTAAAGTAATAATAACTTAAAATAACTAGTATTTTATTATATTAAGAAATAAGCCGTATTATTTTATTTAACTCTTTAAAATATATTAAATAGCTAGAAAAGCTAGATTAAAAAGCTAAATTAAAAAGTAAGATATTAAAAAGTAAAATCATTATATAATATAAACCTTATAAGAGTTCATTATATTCTAAGTTCCTTTATTATAATTCTAATTATATTATAATTTAATACTTTATAATTCTTAATTATACTTTAAAATAATCCTTCTTAATTAAATAAATAATATAATATATATATAGTATCTTATATAATAGTTTAGTAAACCCTTATTAATACTAATATATAAGAATCTTTATATATATATATTAATTAAAAGAATTAAAAAAAAATCAAAGCTTAGTTTCTAAGTTAAAAAGAGTATTTTATTTATTCAGCTTAAAATATATAATAAAAGCTAAGTTTAGCTAATCTAATTATTAAGGTTATAATCCTTAGTAGTGTATACTTAGAAAGAGGCTAGATATTAAATAGTAAAAGAAAAACAATAATTAATAGTAAATAATAGTATAAAGGCTTAAAACCTAAGCTTAAGGCAATAATAACTTAGAATAACTAGAGTTTTTATTATATTAAGGTATAAGCCTTACTATCCTAATTAACCCTTTAAAATGCATTAAGTAATTAGAAAGCTAAATAGAAAAGCTAGATAGAAAAGCTAGATAGAAAAGCCAAACAGAAAAGCTAGATATTAAAAGGCAAAATCGTTATATAATAAAAGCCTTATAAGGGCTCTGCATTCATTACCTTCTAAATTACCTTATTATAATTCTAACTGATACTTATATTATATTTTAATTACCTTTTTATAATTCTAAATAATAATTTAACTTATTAAAGACTAATTATAATAAATACTATAATAAATATCTAATATAATATATTCTATACTTTTAATAATTTAAGTTTTAATAATTATTATACTCTTTTTATATATAATTTAAATACTAAACTTAATAAGAATATAAAAACCTTTAATAAATTAAAAATTATAATAATAAATTATAATTTTAAAAAAAAATTAGAATTATTAAGACTTAGTAACTTTCTAATAATAAGTAAATTATTTTAATAATTTAAGAATTAAAGTATTATTAAGATTATATTTTTTTAAAAATAGTTAATAATTTAAAAATTAAATTAAAAATAAATAATATTTTTTAAAGTAATTAATAATAAAATTAATATTTAAAATATTTTTAAAAATAATAATATTTTTTAAATTATTATTTAATATTAATAAAGAATAAATAGTATAAATTATAAATAATATAGCTATTATTAATATATAAAAGGATTAAGAATAAGAGAAGGATATAATAAAAGAAGGTTTTATTAATATAAGAGAAGAGGGATAAGAGTGTATTTATAATTAGGTTAATTAATTAATTAATTCCTTTATTTTAACTTTTCTAAAGGTTTTATTAACTCTTTAGTATTTATATATTAAGAATATATAAATCTCTTATTATTATTATTAAAACCGCTATTCAGACTTTTATTTCTACACTACTGCGTTTTTATATTATATATTTGCATTACTTAAGTTATCTTAAGATAAAGGACTTAATTGATTAGTTAACCTAATTATAGATAGACTCTTATCCCTCCTCCTTTATAAAGCCTTCTTTTACTAAATCTTTTAACTATTCTATTAATTCTATTAAATAATAAGATTCTCTTAATTTCTAATATATTACTCTTTTAACTATATTAATT